>CM051372.1:20563250-21785891 GCA_028015245.1 Cardamine occulta
CTTTGTTTTTGAAAGAGAAGGCATCTAAATATATAAATTTGAAAGAAAAGAAAAAGAAACTCACAAGTCACAAGTATATTCACAATCACATCCATGGATACTTAACATCACTTTCTTTTTACAGTTTTAACTTTTAAGCCAGATGATTCAGTGTACTCTTAATTTGTAATTACTTTTGAAGTGTCATGTCATACACATATACAAAGTTACTATTTTTTTTTTTTGTGGTAAATAATAAGTTTTGTTTTTTGGTAAAATACTAAGTTAGTAACTTATGTCTCTCTACCTCATCATACAAGTGTTGATTCACGAAAAGTCAGTAAATGATCAGCTTCACAATGTAGCTAAGAGTAATGATATCAAGACATCTACGGTCTACCATAATAATTTAACTGCAAAACAGACTCAGAAACGACATAACAAATGTTAAGTTTATATGTTATCTTATTATATAAATTTTGGTTGCTTTCACGAAAGTTTGACACGTGTCAAAATTATAATTAATAGGATTGAGACACGAGTCATATGCTCGTTTAGATTTTGACACACGTAAAAAACTGAGTTTTTTTTTCTTTAATTGAAAAAGAAAACCAACAAAAAAATAGATATTTTTACTTTCTATTTTTTCTAATATATATCAAATCTTATTATTTCAATAAAATTAAACTTTTTTCAAATTAAAATTTTTAGATTATTTATACTCCAATAAATTTTTTTTTAGCATGCATCTAATTATTTGAACGAGCAAAATTGATTTACTATAACCCAACCTAATCCATTATTCTAATTGGTTAAGTGTTAAATAAATCTTAAAGTAAATTGAATGGATTAAATGACACACAATCCACTTAATTGCATATATCAAATGCTTAAATAGATCGATCCATGAACACATAAGTTTTTTTAATAACTTTATCATCATAAAATAATAAGAATTACTTAATTGCATTAAATTCAATAATTTACAGAATCATAATTTTCACATGAAATTATAAAATTACATTTTTAATAAAAAATTTTGTCATGAATGCAAGATAACCGAACATCAAACAAGTTATTATTGGGACTAATGTCTCACATCGGATGTGGGTAGAGATATTAAGTGGTATATAAAAGATATGAGTCAATCCACTCATTGTCAATTGGTTTTGAGTTGGAAGCCTATAATCTAATATGGTATCAGAGCCCGATCACACAATACCCCAATCCGATCCATAATCTGTCCAATCCAAAATTTTAGCCCGCCGATCCATGCCCAAACATACCGAGATCAATGGCTATAAGTGTCATCATCTCGAGGGGGCGTATTGGGACTAATGTCCCACATCAGATGTGGGTAAGAATATTAAATAATATATAAAGGATATTGGTCAATCCACTCATTACCAATTGGTTTTGAGTTGGAAACCTATAATCTTATATATAGAATGTTAGGAGCATTAAAATGAGATTCAAGACCGATCGCTACAACAGTTTTATCTTATCGCAAAAACCAAACATCTTCATGTATATAACCCGAGATAAAAATAAAATCGAGAGATGGTGACGGAAAGATTAAGCTAGAAGATGTTGCCGGAAAACGCCAGGAGAAAAGGAATGGTAAATGATTTCAAAGGCTGAATATGCGAGAGGGAAATGATATAATGTTAGAAACCGAGATAAGATCTGAACAAGAGGACATCAGGGGACAACAAAGATCTTGCCCGAAAAATGTCTTGCCTAGATATGAGTGAGAGCATAGCCACGGGTCAGTGGATCCGTTTTTTCAGATCTCACACTAGGCATTGGCGTTCTGGTTTTGTTTAGGTCTTTCAGCTTTTCAGGTTTACAGGAGACAAAGAATGGTGAATGATTTCAAAGGCTGAATATGCGAGAGGAAAATGATATTATGTTGGAAACCGAGATAAGATCTGAACAAGAAGACATCAGGGGACAACAAAGATCTTGCCCGAAAAATGTTTTGCCTAGATATGAGTGAGAGCATAGACACCGGTCAGTGGATCCGTTTTTTTAGATCTCACACTAGGCATTGGCGTTCTGGTTTTGTTTAGGTCTTTCAGCTTTTCAGGTTTACAGGCTTATGATCCATTGGATATTTATAATGTTTGGTTCGGTTCTGTTCCATCTGGGTTCGAGTCAGGTTTGGTACACGAAATTTCAAAAAAAACTAAAAATTTGATTAAATTTTAATAAATTTTTGTTAAATTTTCACAAATATAACTAAAAACTTTCAAATATTTTGGATATTTTGGTCTAAAAATAATTGATATTTTCGGATTTATAAGTGTAGGGTAATTCCGTAATTGGGTGATATCAAGTTTATATATTATTCACATTTTTGCCTATATAGTTGTATTTTGAATATTTTAGATATCCATTTGGTTTGGTTTGGATTCGGTTCTTTGGTTCTTGATAGTTTGTCCAAACCTATTTCACACGATAATTTAAAAAAAAAACAAATGACAAGAGGAAACCAAAAGTTATTGGACATGGTATAGATTTTTAATATGTTAATAATAAAATTATAATATATAAAGTTAAATTAATTTATTTAAGTAAAAATTAAATTTATGTAAATAACTCTCTTCTCCAAGAAAACATGTTTTCTACTTTTTTCTAAAATAATTTAAAATATATCATTAACAACAAATATTTAATTTAATAATTTTGCTTAAATTTATTTTATTTTAAAATTTAGAAACTCGTCCATCGAAACCTAATCTAGTACATTATTATAAAGAAGTGTTTATTTACGCAATAAATCATTGTGGGCACTACTTAAAATTTAAACTGTCGTTCCAAAGATGTTGAAGCTTTAATTTCTTTTGCCTTTTCAAAATTTTTAAAAATATTTTTACAATGTTACTTAGATTGTTCACATTTTTGCTAGAATAACATTTCATTGGGCATGAAATTCTAATGAAACTCATAGTCCATGCATCTACACAGTTAATTATGTTATTTTCCTTAAAAATTGTTTAAGAAAGGGATCACGTGAAGATCACGTGGTGAAATTGGTCTTTTTTTTTTTTTCCCTTCAAAACATTATTATTAATAACCATTGTTGGAATCATACATTACAAATGATGTTAAAAAATTAGGACAACAGTCATAAAGAGACCAATCATACAACGATGTGATTGATTTTTTTGCTAATTGATCTGCACACATATTTTGTTGACGAGGCTTGTAGCTAAATCTGATTTCATCAAACATGGTCATCCATAACTTAACCGTTTCGATGTAGTTTTGGAGAAATTGGTCAAACACAGAGAAATTCAGTGGAGATAATTAAATTTTACTCTCCACCGACAGCTGCCTCTGACTCAGCGCCTCATGTTTTAATTTAATTGTAGTTTAAGAAAAAAAAAATGTGTTGTAAAATATATGTGTTGTTCTCACTTTCCTAGATAAAATTTAAAATAATTTCTTATAGATGTAATTATTAAATAAATTTCACAATATAAACTTGATATATAAATATCGTCATTTTTATCCCAAATAAAATCAATCTTGAGTTTCTACTTTACATGAATTAAAATTTTTTTTTTATTTATTAATTTTATTTCTCATGAAAATATGTTAACTGTATATTTGGGTATCTACATAAAATAACATCAGACGATCGATTAATTAACTGACACAAACGACACTATTCCTACTAGTACTGTATATAACACTTTTACAACTTTGACCATATTCTAATAAATGACTCAAGATGACTTACCGTGCTAAGAGTAATTGTGGACTGACGTTGTTAACAACGTTATACAGATAATTTATGTATTTGGCAAAAAATAATTCTCCATGGATATATCTTACTCTTCCAAGCAACTTAATAGCTTGATAAGAGTGTTACCCAATAAACTAGTTCATTAGAAGGTAACACTGTTATAAGGATAACAAAAACATATTTTATTATTCATCACATTGTCATAGACTCGTGTATTGTTATGTACGTAGATGCAACTAGAATAGTATGCAATACTAATGTTATTGGTATATATAGATTATTGACTTTATTTACTTTTACCACGGTAAATAGTCTGAACTAGTTGAGTTGAGCAAATAGTTAAATCTATTACAAGTTATTGAGATGATGATGTTAACAATGTTATAAGGATAACTTGGTAACAATGTTACGCAATATGCTGGTCTATAACCCGGTAACAATGTTATACGGATAAGTACAACGTATTTATGTATGGATCATGATTGTACATTGACAAATAACAAATATACACATGTAACTGACAATAGATAAGATATAATTTACTATAGTAAAAGTCATTGACGAATTTAACAATATTATCTGGAGCATTTAATGCATGTTATCCGCCTCCTCTACGCAGCTGGTTTGAGCGTGTCTGAGAGTAGGGGTATAAATGTCAGAAATATACATTTGGAGGTGAGATGTTGAATTAAAAAAACATCACTGCTAGTTATTGAATTTTTCGATCGTCTGAGGATATTCACCTCGTTCACCCCTATATATTTCCAAAAACAATACATTTTCAATTCTAAAATTTTAAGAAATTAGTTCAAAATGGTTTATAACATATATAGATAGTCATTCATATATTTTGACCCCCCAAAAAAGATAAATAGTAATTTATATAGCCAAAATTAGAAAATTTATGCAGTGACATTTTCATAAATGTAAAATTTTATTAAAAAAAAAAGACATTTTCATAAATATATAGTGAAAATGTAAAAAACTTCCACAATTTGGCAATATATAGTATATACTCTTTGAAAAAAACTCCTGGACATATTTATTTGAAGTATATAAAAAGTAAAAACCCGTAAACGAAACAAAAGATTCTTTCCTTCTCGTAAAAGAAAGAAACAAAAAACCATTCGTCGACTTTATTACAAAACCTCCCACCATTACTTCTTCTTCTTCTTCTTCTTCTGTCTGAACCAAAATGGAAGACTTCAGATCCAGATCGTACGGTGATGGAAGAACATCAGACCTTCAACAATACTCCCACCGGAGATCCGACGGTCCAGATTCATTTGGTGGTAATGGTATGCAAGATCTCAGGTCTTACAGCACTTCCTACACCGATTACCCGACCCGGATACCTGAAGATCCGAATCCGAAGAAAGGAAGATCATCTTCATCGTCTTCTTGGGGATTTGTGGATCCAGATTTACAGAGGAAGAAGAGAGTTGTGAGTTACAGAGCTTATACTGTTGAAGGTAAGCTTAAAGGTTCTTTGAGGAAAAGCTTCAAATGGATCAAAAATAGATGCAGCAAAATACTTAACTAAGCCAACGTCCTTAACAAGATAATCAACTTTTGGGGTTTGATCTTTTTCAATATCTTTAAATCAATTTTTGTGTGTTCTTAGTTTGTCATCTAGTAATTGTGTAACAACTATAATTAATATATGCTCTAAAAGATGTTCTCAATTAATTTATTCTTATAGAATGAAGATGAGATGAGTGAGTGATTCTTATGTTTGACGTATTCTAAATTAATTTTGTGGTAAGTAATGGCAAGTTACAATGTTTTATGTTACCAAAAAAAAAAAGTTACAATGTTTTATGCACTTTTAAAACGGTGATTACTTATTTCTTTTATCATTGAAAACACTGGAAACATTCCATAAGTTATTATATATTAGGTTATTATCATGTTTTGTAGAAGTAATTTCGTTTCATATTATGCGTGTCTAAAAATATAACTTGTTTTGATGTTATATGATTGTCATGTAAAAACGATTTATGTATGTTAAAGAATCACGGCATGGATCTTATTAAGATTTTATGGCGTTGCGTATCTTGGAAGTGGTTTAGTTTCAATTTGTGTGTCTAAGAGTTATGACATAGTTTAAACGAAACTTTGTTAATTAAATTAACCCAACGTTTTAACGTAACATGATTAAATTATCTTACAGTAACGTCTTTTTATATAACATTAACGTCTTCATTTGTAGTGATTGGTGTCATGGTGTGTTTCAAAGACTATTTTCACTTGTGTTAATGATTAGTATAATACATAATCAGGAAATAATTTTGTAAAAACTATGATTAAGAAATGTTGTTTTAATTTGTAATGATTGGTGTGTTTGATGAATGGGCTGTGGAGGAAAAAAAATTTGCGATACAACACGGAAACGAACACCAACTACGTCTACATAATCGATAATATTTGACAGTCAAACAGAGACATCATTACAAATGGAAATCATATTTCTTAATCATAGTCTTTAATATTTTCCGACCAAAATAAAATAAAATCATAATCTTGAAAATATAATATTAGGATTCTTTTGGTATTATAACACCGAGAGAAAAATATTATAAATTTGGTATTTTTTTTCGAAACTTGACTAAAGCCTAATGATGTGTGTCCTAGGCTTCATAGTCTCCGAGCAGTTTATGTGATTTATTTTGATGAATTAGTGAGTTTGGTTACGCGATGGATGAAATCAAAAGAGAGTCTCGCTTTCCATATTTTGTTGTATACAATGATGTTGCTTGTTCGACACATCATTTTATTAAACATGGTTGGTTGTGTCAAAATGTTAAAGTCGTACTTTTGAAAATGTGTACATAATAAGACGGTACGTTGCAATTCTAGGTTTTGAAAATGAATACATAAAAATCTATCCATACCGACGACATAGTGTGTGATTACACACTTCGTGTTCATATTTCTAGCCAAACTTGTACACACTTCGGACCTCGAAAACAGACTAATTTCTAAGAAAATAAAACTCTTTTTTATATAGTCAGGAGAAAATATATACAACTTGTAAATAATTTTAATTTAAGAAGAAAAAGAACTTAAGGATTATTCAACTTAACTAATAATACTTTGAGATTTTCTAAAATCGCCAGTTTAATTTAGTTCCAAGATATGAAAACAAGGAAATACTTTTTCAGAAACATATAAAATCCCACCATGAAACCACATTTATAAATTAGAACTCATTTCGGGCTAATACGATTGATAGAAGGATCTTAGAAACCGAAAGGTTTCTCTATACAAAGGAGGAGACAAATCACAAATGTAACATTTGAAGATTCATAAATGGACTTTGGTATAAATCTCTATCTCTCTTGAATATTAAATCTTTATCTGTATAAAAAAAGAAAGCCTTTCTTCAGAAGAATCATAGACAACATCATTGAGACGATCAACAAGAGTGAATACCGGTTTTGTTTTCAAAACGTCATGTATGAATCAGTCCGAGAGCTTAGCTTTGGGTTCTACATCGTCTCCATTTGATCGTGGTGATGTCGCTGTCTCATCGCCTGCATTGTTATTGATTTGTGGTGATGCTGTTGTCTCATCACCTGCATTGTTATTGATCCGCAAACCATCAATGCCTTTGAGTGCGGATTCATAGTTTGCATTGTCACTCCCGGCACTAAATGGTTCACGACTACTCGAGTCCACAACTCGTCTTGATGATGATCCTTCTGATCGACCCAAGTGGAAGGATCCAGGTAGCTGATATATCAATGACTGTCAGAAGGAACCCGAGAAAAAAGAAGAAAAAAAAGCATGACAGAAAAACTCACAAGAGCGTCCTTTGCAATTGCAGAGTCTTTTACGTTCTTATTCTTCTGCTTCAGGATAAACTCCAGATTTGTTCTCTGATTGGGGACATCTATATGGAAGATAAACGTGCCCTAAGTATATATACAAACACAACTATGTGGCTGCATTTGCTTAAGGAAGAATTATAAGCATTCAAAAATATACCTGGACGCCTCTCAGCATTGCCAACCGCAGGGTTTAGTCCAGAACTAGTTCCAACACCACCATCCTGACAAAAGAAACATCATACGATCTTGCGTTATTCATCTGTATATGTATACGTATCATGAATGGGATACAAAATTTAAAGTATCAAGAGTGTACATGGGCACGAGGTGGAGGGTTTCCAGATTGTGATTGCTGATACTTAAATACTGTCCAGTCAAACACAAAATCAAACTGAAAACCTAAGACAAACAAAACCGAACAAGAAACACGAAATAGTGGGGATTCAGTCAATATCAACAGAAGCTTCTGTATGAATTTCATAGCCTAAGAGGAACAGGGAGAGAGAATACGAATTACCTTCACGAATAAAAAGGTTGCGGAATAGTCTCTTCAAATAAGCATAGTCTGGCTTATCATCAAACCTAAGTGAGCGGCAGTAATGGAAGAAGGATGCAAACTCTGTTGGATGACCTCTGCATAACGCCTGCAAAGACACTGATCCAAAGTTACAGTACTATCTATTATCAACCTTTTCTACTTCATCATAATTCTGTAGTACATGGACTCATAGGTTTCTGAAAGTGCACCATATAACAAGAACTTACTTCGATGGAAGTTGAAACCTTCTTTTCGCTAATCTTATCGTATTTCTGTTTCTTGTTACCAGCTTTCAGTCCCTGCCATGGGAGACTACAAGAAAATAGGATATAAGAGATGGATTGGGAGACAAGAAGCAGGATAGAAAGAAAGGTTACTCAATGACTCTCACCTTCCCTTGAGGAAGTACATGAGGATATAACCAAGTGATTCTATATCATCCCTCCGACTTTGCTCTGCAAGTGTAGAATGTACAGATGAACATAAGATTGAAATAAGAAAAATTACGCCGTCAATGTGAAAATAATATATCAGGAGGGTCTATAGAAAGCAATGGAGTATACCTATCCCAATGTGAGTGTTCAAGCTGGCATACCTCGGAGTTCCAATTAGACTTTTATTCTCCCTGCGTAAAATAATAAACCTGCTCTCAGAAAAATCTATATCTGACATCCAATTTGCTGAAAATGCTGAATCTCTGACACTTTGTTACCTGTATGGGATATGTCGGTGAGTTGAAGTGTCTCTATACTTCTTGGCCAAGCCAAAGTCTATGATGTAGACCTAGAAAAAGAGAACAAAAATGTCATACAATAGTGAGATCCCAAAATCAAAGTTGAGACTAACGAATAATATCCAAGTGAGAGTTTATGAAGAAGATGACCTGATTTGCCCGCCTTCCTAAACCCATGAGAAAATTATCCGGCTTTATATCACGATGAAGATACGACTTAGAGTGGATGAATTCGAGACGATTAATCTGACACAAGATGTGACACAAGTTCGTGAATCCCAGCACTGAGAGATACACTAACAAATAACAATGCATCAATCCAAAGCATTACCATTTGATCAGCTAGCATAAGAACTGTCTTCAAGGTAAATTTCCTATTGCAGTAACTAAACAAATCTTCAAGACTTGGACCAAGCAAATCCATCACTAATACATTGTAATCCCCCTCAACACCAAACCATTTCATGTTTGGAATCCCAGCTGCATCAACGAACATAGATAAGAAATGAATTAACCACAAAAGAAAAACTATAATAATCCAAATGAGAACTGACACAACAAAGATAACAAAATTCATACTTCCACCCTGAAGAATTCTATATATCCTCGACTCATATGCCAATTGTGGATGCGCAGTCTTGACACTTTCCTGCACAACAACACGATCAAAAATCAATTCTTTTCATGATCCAAAGGAAAAACTGTGACTTTTTAAATCAATTCTCCAAAAATTGTGACTTTTTAACTTGAATTTAAAGAGGATCAACAAAGTTTGTTTGAAAGAGACTCACAAGCTTAATAGCGACTTCTTCGTTAGTATTCACATCAGTTCCTGCAATCACAAAAAACATATCAAACAACTTGGAACTGTATTCTAATGAGCTAAAACAAAAGCAAATTATTTGATAAAATCATAAGAGAGGGAACGAACCAAGATAAATCTCTCCGAATGAGCCACTTCCAATTTTGCGGCCAAGTCGGAACTTACTACCAATACGAGGCTCCATCGTTCAAAAGTATCAATTGAAAAACCCTAACTTTTGTTTCTCTGTTCCTGATTTCTGACGGCGCAGGAGAGTGAAGTGCGGAGAAACTAGGGTTCTTAAAATAAGAAGGGTATGCGAATCGAGTTAATTTAGAATGAGTAATGAGAAATTGGAAGCGAGTAGGTGAGGAATTTAAAGAGATTCAATGGAGAATAGTGTTGGTTGAAGAAGAAGAAGAAGAAGAAGAAGAAGAAGAGAAGAGACAAAGAATAGAAAAGCTGCGCGTGTCGCTTAGCCTCTTGTTTTTGGTCTTTTTCATTTCCTTCTCCTCCTCCTCGTATAGGCTTAATAACTATATTTTCAATTTTCATTAATAAGTACTGAATTTATTTTTCTTTTGAAATTTTTCATAAGGTTCTTTACATTTTTCAATAACAAATAAATTTTAGGTTTAATAACTATTTCCAATTTTTATTTAAAAATATTGAATTTATTTTTCTTTTGAAATTTTTTGTATCAAACATTCGTATACTTTCACATGTTATATGTATGAAACTGGTAACTAAATCTAATACATGGAAGCTTCTATAAATTAATATTCGATAAATTAATATATTGATAAATCAATAATTTTTTCCAGTTCCAAATTGATATTTTGACTTAATTATCACCTCTACAAATTAATAATTTGATAAATTAATAAAATATGGTAGTTCTAGTGTTATTAGTTTGTAGTATGTAAAAAACAAAACTACATAAAAGTTGATGGCATTATATATTTTAGTTTCGATAATAGAAAATAAATTAACAAAATTTGAAAAATAAAAACATTAGAAATATTTAATAAATTAAACATATGAACAAAAAATTAATATATTTTAGTTTCGAAAATAGAAAATAAATCAACAAATTTTGAAAAATAAAAACATTAGAAATATTTAATAAATTAAACATATGAACAAAAAATTAAGGGAATCAAAACGACGTACCTTTTTCTAATAATGCCATATGGAGTGAACTCGGTGATTGCCTTTGTACCATTTGCTTGAGAATTATTGTACCGTTTTTACTGGGAACTTTAACACAAAACGGTGAATACAGTAAGTCATTTCTAAAAATAATGGATCCCAAGAGTTGATAGCTACTTTCGACTTTTGACACATTGGTTCTAAATTGGAATTCAAGTTAGCAAAGAATCAATCAATGTTCTTGACTTGGTTAGCAAGACAACAACAAAACTATTTGGCAGAAAAACTATCTAACAAGGAATTAGATAACTCAAGTTTCTTTTGACATGAGATTCTCAGTTGTACGGTCATTGGCCATATTAGAAAAAGTTTGTCTTTGCAACTGATTATAAGATGCTAGGGATTGGTTTTCAGAAACGGTAACATACAATGAATACTCATGCATACTGTATTTATCTTTCAAATTGAATAACCAATCAAAGAGTCATATCTCAATTAATGTGTGATTAGAAAAAAATATATACATTGACTTATAAAATTGTCTTATGAAAACACCATATCATTGTTTCAAATGATTTTAACCGTGTTTTCAGTTGGTGCAAGTTTATTTATTCTTGACTTCCAGTGATTTTTTTAAATAAATTCTAAAAGCAAAATAGTAAATGGTGAAACCAAATTCTTACTTGAACAATTTAGAACATTTCCTACCCATTCTTCTATTTTTATTCTAAAATAGAGAAATACTAAAATAGATTTGAGTTTTGCTCCAATCCATTATTACTCTTCTTTTTAGTCTAAAACAATATTCCAAATATATTCATTCTCTACTTAATTATTAATTTTAGAAAACATCTATTATTTATCAAAATTGTAAATTTGACTCACTTATTTTATTTTAAGCCAAAATCCAGAAAATTATGATATCATTGAAATGAAAAATTGATAACATAAATAAAATTACTTACACAACAATAATAATAATAATTTTCTTAAGCATAAATCAATAGAGTTTCTCTTACAAATTATCAATTAACGCATTTTGAAGTGTGAAATGAGCTAATATTTTTTATGAGCTAATATATACTATAAATCTAGAATCAATTGCAACTTTTCTTTGAGCCATATAAACCGTTTTTATTAATTTGTGGCTACTGCCATTGGTTTTATGTGTTAAACATCTTTTTAAAAAATAGGAAGTAAAATTCTCTGTTGACCTGATTTCATAAAACGTGTATCTAACCCTAATTTGATCAAATCTGGAGAGAGCGAAAGCTAGAAATATGAAAGGTCTGTATTGCTCTATTAGCGTCATCTAACCCAAATTTGATCAGATCTCTCATCGAGCATTTGGTCCAGGATAAGCGAGAACAAAAGAAGCGAAGAGAGGATAATGTCTTCTCAGATTGGTTAATCGGTGAGGTGATCGAACGCAAACAAATATTTGAGTTACATTACCTGCCGAAAAACGTGAAATTGGATTTAAAACATTTTGGGACTTCGAAAACACGTCACTCCCTTCATTGTCGCACGTTTACAAACTCAAAATCATGATATTTATATCAATATATATATATATATTTTAATCTATATACTATATCTAATCAAATTAATTTCAGTCCATAATATTTTATTACATGTTTTACATTAGTATCATCTAACCTATAATTATCTTTCTAATATGTAATAACATATAGAATAAAACACAAAATTAAACAAACATTCCTCCACGCAAGACGTGGATAGTATCATAATATAAAATAAATTATCTTCATTTAGTTAACTATATAACCAAACTAATATTTGTTAAGTATAAAATAAAAACATATAAAATTTAAAATAAAGTAATGAATAGTATTACTCCAATTATAAAGTAATATTTTTATTACTTTATTTTAGAGTGGGATTGGAGAATATTTTACTGTACAATAGAGTTTAGAGACAAAAATATAGTGAGGTTGGAGATGATCTTATATCTTTAAAATTATTGTTTGAGTAAAAACATATTGTAACTAAGATCTAGAAACAATAAATTGATTAGCACAATATTTTGACCAAAAATAAACTGAAATAAATTATTAATTAAATAGAGTACCTTAAAATTTTATGTAATTTTGAAATCAATGAAAATAGTTTATTCAATAAAGTTTCATTACACGTATTTTTGTAACAACATATTTGAACTAAAATCTGGAAACAATAAATTGAATAGCACAATATTGTTTGACCAAACAAAAAAAGAATATCACAATATTTTGACCAAAAAGAATTGAAATCAATGATTAATTAAATACCATAATTTTTTTTGTAATTTTGAAATCAATGAAAACAATTAACTAAATAAATTCTCATTACATTTTTTTATATATGTAGTTTTGGTTTTGGGCCTTGGGCATAATGACCGAACACGGCTTTGCCTTTTCAATTAATTACATTACCAAATATATTGAAAAAAGAAAAAAAGAAAGAAAAGATATTGTCGCTTTAGGTCTTAGACCATGATTATTGGTAGTAAACAAGGGTAAATATAATGGGTTGTTAGTAATTAAACCCATTTAAATAAATCAAAATGGGCTTTATACTATATTTATGGTTTTTAAAATGGTCTTTATATTTCCGGTAAACATAGAGAAAAAGACAAAGAAAAAATCAGCCTCTCTCTCTTTCTCGATCGTCTCCTCGATCTGTTTCTGTCTCTCGATCTCTCTGGATCTGGTGTATAAAAACGAAAGATATTCTCTCTCTCGCATCGTCTCCTTCATCTCTCTCTTTCTATCTCTTTCTTGATCTCTCTCTCGATCTCTTTCTCGATCTCTCTCAATCTCTTTCAATCTAATGACGAATCGTGTTCTCCAAAGTCTCTGTCCTGGTAAGATATCTTTGATTATTTGTTTAGATCGTAGTTAATTTGTGGACAGAATTGGCAATTGAAGCAATCGAAATTAGGGTTTTGTCGAAGCAATCGAATTGAAGCATAAAAACACGTCCCTTTTGTCTTTTAAGTTTCTTGTAGCAGGCTGACAAAAAAAATGAAGTATGTAGAGGATTAATCAAGTTTTCTTAAAAATCGTGTTAATTTTGTTTTTGTTTGGTTTGAATTTGTAGAGGATTTTCGGTTTGGTTGAAGTATGTACCTGGTATTAGTTTCAGAACAGATAATGGATCCTTCATCTATCCGGCATGGATCCCTATTTTAACTACATGTTGTTGTTTTTAGTTGGCATTTGTTCATGAAATAAAGAGATCGATTGGTATATGAAAAGTTGTATGTTATTTGCACAAATTAAAAAGGGTTTTTGTTTCTCTTTTACATGGTACTTAACTCGGCTTTTTGGATTATGCAGGGTTGGTCCAAGAGCCCAAGTACAGCCATCTTAAGCAGCTTCACCATGAGCCTAATGACAGAGCTACAATTCGCTGGCCATGGCCGTCAATGGCAAAAGATGTCTATTACTTCTCCAGCGATCAAATTCTGCATCACGTAAGATTTTCTCATGTCTTTCTTTCTGTTTATTCTATTAGAAATATTGAAATGTAAGTCCTTTTCCATAACAAAATGTCATCTTTTGTGCTCATATAATAATATGCAATTTGCAGTAGTTGCTAAGTGGTAACTTCACCCACCATGTGATGTTTCTGATCTTCTTTGGATTTTCTAATCTTTTTATTTTTTTGTTTGTTTTACCTTAATTTCATGGCTATTTAAGTTTCTGAAGACTTGCTTTTATGTTCATCTACTTTGAGAAAATTACATGTTTTGTCTACGGAAATTAAGGAACAATGCACTTATCATTTATCTCTTGGCACAAATCATGTAATGTTCTTGTGAACCTGCCCTCACTATTTGATGTTTCTCTCACTTGAGTTTCTGTAGACTTTCTCTATGTGCTTTTGCTCACCTAACTTTTCCAAATCACATGTTTTTTTCAACGGGTTTTTACAAAAGGTTTGGTCTTTTGTTTCAACTTATGATTCATTGGTGTCTCTTGGCTCACACTGTGTGTTAATATTAAATTATATATCATTTTTTTATATTGCAGGGTAGAAGAATGTGAAGTGATGAGGTATATGTAATGATAATTTACATTTTGTCTTTGTACAATTTTGTGAATTTATTTAGTTTTCAACTCTTAATGGAAATCATTTTTGTGTTTACAGGTTTGGTTCTGAATCGGGTTTGAAGGAATCTACTTCCTTTTACACCTATGACGCAAGGTAAATAATCCTCTTCAATCTTTCTTATATCAATTATCACCAGATTGTGTTTGTGTTCCTATGTTTTACAATACTGAACTTGGTTAGGTGTAGAACTGATAAATGCATAACTTTACAGCCTTTTAACTAATAAATGGTTGTTTGCTGTTAGAATTTGAACTTGGTTAGTTGTAGGTTAGGTTATTGTCTCTGTGATCAATGCTCTCTATTGTTAGATTAGACATATACTTGTATTCATTGATTGCAAAAAAACTAATAAAAACTTGTTAGTTGTTGAATGCTTACTGTTTATTGTCTTTGTGATCAATGCTTGATAGTGTTAGCTTAGACAGAAAGTTCTTGGTCATTCATTGCTAAAATAGAACTCAAAACTTGTTATGTAACACTTAAACACGAAATAGCTTGGTTGAATACCAGCAAAGATCCAGTAGTCAGTGTTAGCTTAGACAGAAGTTTCTGTCTTTAATAGTCAGTGTACTGCTGATCCAATCCTAGGTAAACTCACACCTGAGGGCCGTAAAGAAAGAAGGAATTGGAGTCCCAAAGAAGACATTTTGCTCATCAGTGCTTGGTTGAATACCAGCAAGGATCCAGTAGTTGGGAATGAGCAAAGAGCTGCAACGTTTTGGACACGCATTGCAGCTTATTTTAACTCAAGTGTTAGAAAGAATCCTGAGCTTACTGGTATACCAAGCAGAGATAAGACTCACTGTAAACAGAGGTGGCAGAGGATAAATGACCAAGTGTGCAAGTTTGTAGGCTGCTATAAGGCTGCATATTTTACCATAAAAAGTGGCTGGAGTAATGAAGACTATAAGAAACTTGCGTTGGACCTCTTCTTCAGTGATCACAAGAACAAGTTCATACTTGAACATGCTTGGCTAAAGCTATGGCATGACCAAAAATGGTGTGGTGAAGGGAGTTTAAAAAGAAAAAAGGTTGAGGAGGCTTCTACACAGTCTTCAAATAGCCATTCAGTTGGGCTTCAAGATGATCAACCATTGGGTCGTTCAGCTGGTGTTAAGGCTTCCAAGGCAAAAGGTAAAAGGAGTTTGAGCAACAGAAACACCGTGGCCCAAGAAAGCAAGGATATGTTAGAATTTCAGGGCATGTGGGCAATTAAGGAGAAGGATTTACGTATAAAAGACAAGCTTTCTGACAAGAAGTTGCTAGATAGTTTGCTACTGAAAACAAAACCACTTACAGATATGGAATTGGCTCTAAAGAACAAGCTCATTTCAGACATGTTGTCTAATTAGTGTCTTCATATTTGTATGTCTAATTAGTATTTCCTTTCTACGCATAATTTTGTATTTCTACTTTTATGAACTTTGAGTTTTTCAAATGAATGAATCGGTTAATGATATTGTCTTTGTGTGTTTTGGATTGCTCAACGTCTTTTTCTGTCTTGTTATGTCTACTTTACTTTTTGGATTGCTCAAAGTATTTCTCTGTTTT
This sequence comes from Cardamine occulta, assembly GCA_028015245.1. Classification (NCBI taxonomy): domain Eukaryota; kingdom Viridiplantae; phylum Streptophyta; class Magnoliopsida; order Brassicales; family Brassicaceae; genus Cardamine; species Cardamine occulta. Next base: position 20,579,712 of record CM051372.1, read on the forward strand.
AAAAACATTATGTTCTGAGATTGTCCACATTTAGTTTCTGTTTTGGCAAGCATGTTTTCCAGAGATAGGCTGTAGAAGAGTCTCTTAAGAGTGTGAACCTATTAAACAGAGAAGTTTCTGATTGTTGTATTGTTAAAGGTGGTTTATATGGATGAGTCGAGCACAAGCCTCGATCCAGCTTCAAGAATGAACCTATGGACAGTGATCAAACGTGCAAAACAGAACACTGCAATCATCCTTACTACTTATTCAATGGAAGAAGCAGAGTTTCTTTGCGACCGATTGGGAATTTTTATAAATGGAAGCACTATAGATTATACAAAATCAATTTGGTATGCTTTTTTCATTACTGGAACCGTGACTCTAGACAGTATCTTTGTTGGCAGGTAGCAGATGTTCACATGTCTTAAAAATTGTCACTTTGTACCGACACTTTTGGTTTATGCTTTGTACACACTTTTGTACCGACACTCACTTTGTACCGACACTCAATTATTTGAGTTCACATGTGCTATATATATTGTCATATAATTTGTTTTTTCATGTAAACATAGTCTGCTTCTCCTCTTCTATTTGCTCTTGTTCTCCTTCTCCTCCTCTTAAATAAATTCTCCTTCTCATCTTCTATTTCTTCAAACAAGTTCTCCTTCTCCTTTTATTTATTCATCAAAATTTCACACACAAATATGGCATCCTCTTCAACTAATCCCTTTGACGGATCAGTCGATGAATATTTTGATGAAGCTTTTGACAAAAAATTCAATAAAAAGTTTGAGAATCTCTTCAATGATTATGGTGATCATCGGAGGGCAACCAATTCCAGGAAAAAACAAGACATTCTTGAAAGAAATCGCAAAGACGGACACGAGCGTTTATGGAACGATTATTTCAAAGAAGATGCAACATACCCACCTCATTTATTCCGACACCGTTTTAGAATGAACAAGCACTTGTTCATGCATATTGTTGATCGAATGTCCAATGAAAGAATTGATTGTATGCATTGGAAGTGGAAGAATTGCCCCACCGCTTGGAAAGAGCAATTTTCACATGGATCAGGAAAACCCACAATCGTTTTAGAGGCTGGTTGTAGCTTCTTACGATCTTTGGATATGGCACACGTTTTTTGGACCTCCAGGTACATTAAACGATCTCAATGTCCTTGACCGCTCACCAGTTTTTAATGATATAATAAATGGTCAAGCTCCGCAAGTGAATTTCTCTGTCAACATAAAGGACTATGATTTGGCTTATTATCTCACAGATGGTATTTATCCAAAATGGGCAACTTTTATCCAATCTATTCCACTTCCACAAGGTCCAAAAACATCTTTATTTGCTCAACGTCAAGAAGCTACCCGAAAAGATGTCGAGCGTGCTTTCGGAGTCTTGCAAGCTCGATTTGCCATTGTTATAAACCCAACTCTTTTTTGGGATAAAGAAAAAATTGGAAAGATTATGAGAGCATCTATCATACTCCACAATATGATGGTAGAAGACGAACGAGATGTTAACACTCAATTTGATGTATCAGAATTCCAACTAGGAGAAGGAAACACAAGTTCTCATGTGGATTTCATGTTTTCTACATCTATGCCTACAAATAATGCCGATATGCTGGGCGTTCGAACTCGACTTCGTGATAGACAAATGCATGAACGGTTGGAAAATGATTTGATTGAGCATATATTGCAAAAATTTGAACATAATCAAGATTAAAACTGAGTGTTCTTTTCCGTTTATGATTTCTAAATCTATGTTTTAAATGTTTTTGTTTCATGTATGTTTCAAATTTCATATTTTATTGAATGTACTATGTTATCAATTTTAATAAAATAAACTTTATTTCAAAAAAACACAATTTAATAAAAAAAAATTTCTTAATAACTCATCTATATTTACTACCTATAAAATCACAAAAAACAACAACAAAACAAAAATGAGTATCTAAATGCAATTAATATTATAAAATTCATATATTACCCCAACATATTTACTACCTATTAACCATGCCCTGATAAAAAGTGTCCAGTTATTTCGGTCTAGTCATATTTCTTAAGGCCCTTTTTTATTTTATTTTCTCAATTTGTCCCCAAAAATCTAGGGTTTTAAGGTTTCTTATCTTCCTCTGCCTCTTCCTCCGCCAGATTCTTCTCTTGCGAAGATGAGCAGCGACAAGGACTCAATGAACATGGCCGATCTCGCCGCCGGTAAATTGCTCTATCTTATATCTCTCTAGTGTGAGTCCTGATTCTTTTGTTTTCTATATTTATTGAAAAAAACTTCTCTTTTTGTTGTGTTTGCTTGTAGCTCTTAACGTGGGGGATAAAGCAGGGCTTGTTAATGCTCTTACGGTGAGTTTCGTAAGATTATTTGTGTTTTCATTTATGTACTTTAGGGTTTGTTTTCTCTTTCTGAGTTTTTGAGTATTTTTGAGAATTGATTTGGACTATAATGATTTAGAGAATTGGAACTTTGATTTTGTTCTCTCTTGTTCTTCCGATTTTGAGTATTGTCTCTATAACTTTTCCTGATTTGTGTGTGTTTTGCGCAGAATAAGATACAGAGTTTGGCTGGACAACACTCGGATGTTCTTGAGAACTTGAGTCCGCCTGTCAGGAAGCGTGTCGATGTTCTAAGAGAAATTCAGGTCATTGAATTTTCAGATTTTTAGATGATTATGGAACTAGTCCTCTTATTAGTGATCTCGCATGTTCTAATGAGATTTTGTGGTGCATAATCATCTGATTTCTTTTTGCTTTTCTCTTTGCAGAACCAATATGATGAAATGGAAGCTAAATTCTTCGAGGAGAGAGCAGCTCTTGAAGCTAAATACCAAAAGTTATATCAGCCTTTATATACCAAGGTTTGAAAACACTCTTGTTCTTTACTTTATTATGTCTCATTTGTGATGGTTTTCTGCCTTTCTAACTCATCTATCATGCAGCGATATGAGATTGTGAATGGTGTGGTTGAAGTTGAAGGTGCAGTTGAAGAAGTTAAATCAGAACAAGGAGAGGATAAGTCAGGTGTGTTCATCAATTCTTACGTTGAAATTTTGTTTTTTTTTTCTTATGATGAACTCATGGGTTTTAAATGATATGAAACTCATTTTCTACAGAGAAAGGAGTGCCAGATTTCTGGCTTATTGCATTGAAGAACAATGAAATTACTGCTGATGAGGTTCGTTGTTAGGATACTCCTATTTTTTTTTTCATTAAAGATGATTCTCTATATCTATGTGTTTTTTTCATGATTCTATAGATAACTGAGCGTGATGAAGGAGCTCTCAAGTATCTTAAAGATATCAAGTGGAGTAGGGTTGAAGAACCAAAGGGGTTCAAGCTTGAGTTTCTCTTTGGTCAGAACCCTTACTTCAAGAACACTGTCTTGTCCAAGACATATCACATGATTGATGAAGATGAGCCTATCCTCGAGAAGGCTATTGGGTAATCTTTTACTGTGTCAAATATTTTCTGGTTTTGCTTCCGAAGATAATAGGTCTTATTGATTGTTAACTGTTGTTCAGGACGGAGATTGAGTGGTTTCCTGGAAAGTGTTTGACTCAGAAGATTTTGAAAAAGAAGCCAAAGAAAGGATCCAAAAACACAAAGCCAATCACTAAGACTGAGGACTGTGAGAGTTTCTTTAACTTTTTCAGTCCACCTCAAGTTCCTGAAGACGATGAGGATCTTGATGATGAAATGGTATGTCCATCTCCAGAAGCAGTTTAATTTTTTGATTCAGTACTTAAGATCGCCTTTAATGTTAATTTGATCAATCTTATTCAGGCTGATGACCTACAAGGTCAAATGGAGCACGACTATGATATTGGGTGTGTATCTTTCTATTTCATCTTCAGTTCTCTTTACTTAATTCTGTTCTAAGATCTAAATCTATCCACTGTTTATCTTGTAGATCAACCATTAAAGAGAAAATCATCTCTCATGCTGTGTCATGGTTCACTGGTGAAGCTGTCGATCCAGATGACCTTGAGATGGATGACGATGAGATTGATGAAGATGATGATGAAGAGGATGAGGAAGATGATGAGGAGGAGGATGATGATGAGGATGATGACGAGGAGGAAGAAGCAGATCAAGGAAAGAAGAACAGAAAGAAGGTAATTAATTATCTGGTTTCAATGTTTCTATCATAAAACTAAAACCTCTGAAACTGATTTTTGGTTGTTTTGTTGCAGTCATCAGCTGGGCACAAGGTTTAACAATCAATCCATCTTGACCATTGGATTTGTTTATTGTTGATATAATCCAACGGCTATTGCTAACCTGAGCTCTCCTTTTTTTATGAACAGAAGGCTGGAAGAAGTCAATTTGCGGAAGGTCAACCAGGTGAGAGGCCACCGGAATGTAAGCAGCAGTGAAGAATCTTGGCTTATAATATGATGAAGAAGACGAAAGAAGAAGAGTGTGATGTCTTTGATTTGCAGCGTCATGGTCTGGTTTATATGATTTTATTTATATATCAGTTTTGGGTTGGTTGGTTTGCTAAAAAAAAAAATTGGTTCTTTGGTTGGTTTGTGTCTTTAATTTTTATTTGTAATGTCCTTATGAATTGGTTGAGTACTAGTATTTTGACGTTCTGGTCAGATTTCGACTCAATTTTATTTATTCATGAGATGGTTTGGTTCGGTATGGTACAGAACCAGATATAATCAATTTGTTTTAGTCAGAAACTATGTTAACTATTTTATCATCATCTTATTTTATCATTTCCTAGGCAAAATAACCTATTTTGTAAAGTCGACCAAAGTTAAACCTTGATTTTGAAAACAGTAAATTCACTCAAACCGATCAATCTACTGTATAGGTTGAAATAAACCAACCAATGAGCCGGTTAAAGACGTCGGTTTGTGTTTCCCTATGAAAGAGAACGACATAACATCTTTGCAGACTTTTAAAAAAAAAACGATCAAAGAACCCACAAAAATGGTTTCGAAAAGGAGGGAAACGAAAACCTAAAACCCTAAAAACCTCTTCTTCTTTTTCCAGTTTTTCTCCTCATCTTCATTTCATACAAGTCTGACTTCAGGGTAGTTCGAATTTTCCATTTTCTATTCGGGGATTGTTTATTTGAAAAGTGCAAAAAGAAGCACCTTTAGTGCCTCTTTCTAATGGCGAGGATTCTCCGAAACGTTACTTCACTTAGACGCTCTCTGTTCTCGTCGGAGGTATTTATCTTGTTTCTTACTTTGGGTATTGCGAGAATTAAAACTCTCTGTTACTGTAGTTTTCATAGCTTATTTAGCTTTGTTGTGGTTAATATACATTCTTAAGAAAAATCCCAAATATTGTCTCTTTATTTGAATTCGTTTTCTGATTTTTTATTGGGTAATTTAATTGACAAGGGTTTCATTTCCATGGGTTTTGCAGGTATTTAGTAGAAGTGTGGTTGGAACATCGTTTCAGCTCCGAGGCTTTGCTGCCAAAGGTTGTTTAAAGCTTTTACCTTTGTGTCTATGAATCAATTTACTGAATCTGGTTTACAACTATGTACTTTCACCTATACTAAAGCCAAATTCGTTGCCTTTTCTGATTGCTTAGCTCATTGTGGTTGTTACAGTTGCGGTTTTTGCTATTAACTCTGTGCAATTGGTTTTCTTTTGAAGCTAAAAAGAAATCTAAGTCAGATGGAAATGGATCATCTGAGGAAGGTTTGTCCAAAAAGGAGATTGCTCTTCAGCAAGCACTTGATCAGATTACGAGTTCATTTGGCAAAGGATCGATCATGTGGCTTGGTCGTGCGGTTTCTCCTAGAAATGTTCCGGTTTTCTCTACCGGATCTTTTGCCCTTGATGTAGCATTAGGAGTTGGTGGCCTTCCTAAGGTATTTATAAGTCTTTCCCTAAAATGTGTATTTGGGGTGTTATTTGGGTTGGTTCAGTTTCATTTTTTAGCTTTGTGTATTGGATTTTGGATATAGTTGAGGTCTATGTATCTCTTTGAAGAGTTTGGTAACATTGTTCTGCTTATTGTAAATGCCATAGGGCCGTGTCGTGGAGATATATGGCCCTGAAGCTTCTGGGAAGACAACACTGGCTCTTCATGTGATTGCAGAAGCACAAAAACAAGGAGGTTAGTACGTGTTCCTTCTTCTCTTAGGCTATTTTACAGAACCATATTGTATTCTAAAGATTTTCTTTGCATACAGGAACCTGCGTCTTTGTAGATGCTGAGCATGCACTTGACTCGTCATTTGCTAAGGCAATCGGTGTGAATACAGAGAATCTACTTCTATCACAGCCTGATTGTGGAGAACAGGCGCTTAGTCTTGTGGACACTTTAATTCGAAGTGGTTCAGTTGATGTTATTGTAGTTGACAGTGTAAGTAAGGTGATTCATATGGGATGAATAATAGGTTGATGCTCTTACTTTGGGATCTATATTTCTCTCTCACACGGTTTCATGTGATTTTGTTTTACAGGTGGCTGCTCTTGTACCTAAAGGAGAACTCGAGGGTGAGATGGGTGATGCCCATATGGCTATGCAAGCCAGATTGATGAGCCAAGCTTTGCGTAAATTGAGCCACTCATTATCATTATCGCAAACACTTCTGATATTTATAAATCAGGTAAGAGAACTCTAGGAGTTGAGATTTGTAGAAAATTTTCAGGTTTTGGGAATGTAAAATCTCTTATGTGAATGTATCTTTTCTTATATTCAGGTGAGATCAAAACTATCTACGTTTGGAGGATTTGGAGGTCCAACAGAAGTTACTTGTGGTGGAAATGCTTTGAAGTTTTATGCTTCTATGCGTCTGAATATTAAGCGAATTGGACTTATCAAGAAAGGCGAAGAGGTAAATCTCCGAAACCCGCTCACACATTTTGTGTACCAAGCTCTTATCATACTAAAGTTGGTGTAACTTTTCTATTGCCTCTCCCTAGGTTTTAACAATACTGATCTTCATAATGACTTAGAATTTGTCTACAAACTGCATTTGCTTGTGTTTGAAACCTGAGATTGTATGTTTGTGCAGACAACGGGAAGTCAAGTGTCTGTGAAGATAGTGAAGAACAAACTCGCTCCACCATTTAGAACAGCTCAATTTGAGCTTGAATTCGGCAGAGGAATCTGCAAGGTCACGGAGATAATCGACCTGAGCATAAAGCACAAGTTCATTGCGAAAAACGGAACATTCTACAATCTCAACGGTAAAAACTACCATGGAAAAGAGGCTTTGAAGAAATTTATGAGACAGGACGAATCGGTTCAAGAAGAGCTCATGAAAAAGCTACAAGACAAGCTCATCGCTGATGAAGCTGCAGATAAAGAATCTGAATCCGAATCTGAGGAAGAAGATTCTCTGAGAGTTGTGGTTTCATCTGAGAGCACAGATGATGAATCAACAGCTCTTGTTGGTGGTGCTACTGCTGCAGTGGTTGAAGCATCATGATCAGACACCTCCGGTTTAGCTTAATATTCTTCCTTTGGTTTAGAGTTTTTCGGTTTAATGTGGTTTGGATCGATTTCGTCTCTCCTCATGTAATGTAATTTAAGGTGTGAGTTTAATCACATATTTACATATAATCGTTGCTCTTGGTGAGAAAATTTTGTAGTTTCATGGGGAGTTTAATGTTAAGGAAAAAACTGAACATTTTTTCAACTAAATCTTATTAATCAATTATATTTCCACTAAAAGCCTATCTTTAATTTTATAGTTTTATATTCAGAAAATCAGACCGCCACAAAAGACGATACATATAGGATTATAAAAGCATCTCCAATTGTAAGAACCCTTTAGGAGTTCTTACCATTATTTTTATTATAAATATTAAAAAATTTAAAGTTAAGAAACTTAAAAGAATTTAACAAAATTTGTGGTTCCAATGGTAAGAACCCCACTTGGGGTTCTTAAAAAAAAATAACAATATCACAATATTTGTTCTTGTTCTATGATCCAAAAAAACTACAACATCGCGATTGTGGTTTTTTTAAAAAAGTTTTAACATTTTCTGTTGTATGTTATAGAATGAGTTTCACAAGAAAAGAAAAGAAAAAATTGATGAGGATTCACTCAGCAAAACTACCTAGATAATTCTACATAACAGACCCATTAGCCAAAGAGTGCTGGTACCTTTGAAAAGTAACCAACCATGTGGCATCCACGATCATCACATTCGCAGAGGATATAGAACATGAACAAATCAACGCCAGATAATAGAGGTTCTGAGCATAGACCTTGTTCTTTTTCTCATCCACCTGTGAGATAATACAAGTAAACTCCCAAGTCATGAAAATTCATTTCTGATTGTTAGAGAAAAGTAGTTATCAGCTTCCAGATATAAAAAGTAAGTGACAAAGCTGAATATATGAACATCACTTGCTGCGAGAAGAAGGCTAGAGCAGACGATAGAAAAATGAAGTATCAGGATATTACCTCAAACATTGACAAAGTAGAACTTCGATAGATTTCATCCCCAGGTGGGTGCTTCAGATCGCATTTCTTTTATATAGAAAAAGAACAATTGAGCAAAAGATAAGTAAAAAGAATGAACCATGAAAGGTATGCATGAAATTCAAAAAAAAAAAAAAACTGAAGGATAAAATAAACACAAATTGCAACAACAAATAATAGAAATGGTTACAAAAAAAAACTGTTGCTCACCATATGTCTTTGAAGCTGCTCTTTGCGCTTCATAAAACTGAGGGAAAACTCACAGAAAAAGAGTTTCACACAATCATTGTATTCTGGCGGAAATGGAGAGAAGTACCAAGTCTCAATCTCATACTTCCCAAGCTCAATCGTTGCTATGTTCTTCACTTTCGTGAACTCTTCATGTTCACGCAAACTTGCAGCATCCAGCTCTTCATGACCCTATACAGATATTGAAAACATCAGAACATAACCATGTCACACAGTTCACTAAAACCAAAAAAAAAAGTTCTACTAAATTAGACAATCATTTACCTCTACATGTGTCTCATCAATCTTCCGTTTCTGGTGTCGTGTCATCTTCAAGCTAGTCACCTATTACCACAAACATACTTCTCTGTTCATTGCAAAATACAAGAAAATAAAGCTCAATAATTTGAAGAAAAATGGCTACCTTGTCTTCAACTTTTTCAGCTAAGGCACACTCTATTGAATCAAGGTCAAGTTGTTCCAGCTTAATCCATTCATCCAATCTTCTATTAACTGCAGTATTCCCAAAAAAACCCTAAATTCAAAATTGGAAACGACATCTCCACTGACACATCACGCGAGTACCAACCTCGAGCGGAAGCACACCGGTTCTTCTCTTCTTCGACACATCTAATTCTGAGGTCGTTCGATCGAGTATCACTGCAGGAGTACGATTCGGATTCGCATCTTCGTTTTCTGCTGATAGATGATGGTGGTTCGACGCCGCAGAGGCGGTGATAATCGCCGATGAAATCATTTGACCCAGAAATCGTTCAATCGCCTTCGGCGACACAGACGAGATAGAGAGAGAGTTGTGGGATGAGAGAAAAAATCGCGAAAGGAAAAAAAACCCGATAATTTTTACACAGGCCCCTACCCAATTACACAGCGACACGTCATCCTTTAGAACCGATCCTAAAAATTCTTAATTAAAGATCGGTTCTTAAGTTATTTGGCATTTTTTATTTAAAATTTTTTTTTACTTTTGAGTTAAGACCCCTTAATATCCCCCTGGAGATATTAAAAAGAAAGAACCAAATTTGTTTGGTAAAAAAAGAAAAAAAGAAAGAAAGAATATTTGCTCTTTGTTGTATCGATTAATAGTATAGATGTCTTCTAATTTTATTTTAAATAAATAAATGAATAAAACCGTAAAAATAAATAAAAATACTTAACTTAATCAATATCTTTTTTTTTGAACGTCTAATCAATATCTTTTTTTATTATATTCAACTAATTGAGAAATTATTGGCTAATCTCATATATCTCTCCCTATCGATCTCAGGTACAAGGTTAGAGTAATCAAAAGATGTCTTGCCCTGGAGCTAAAAGTTTCATGGGATCAAACATATCTTTCCTCTTGGAAAAATCAGCCCATTTTGATCCAAAATGCTCAACCCACTCTTCTTTTCTGGTGTAATGCATTAGATATTGCTTAATCTTAATACCCGAATCCTTGCAAAACCTAATCATCTTATCGTTAACACTCTCGACTTGTTGCAAATTCTGCGGATTAGCTGATTCTAGTATTCCGATTATATAGACAATATCTTCTTCATCAGGGATCATCGCCGACATACGATCGTTCCATCTAACAAAAATAACAACAAATCATTTCATCAAAATTCTTTATTTTTACATATATATAAAAAATAAAATGAATAGAAAACGTACTTATCCCGGTTTGTGGGATAGAGTAGAACAAGTCCTGAAGTTGAATTTTGCTTGAAAAGAATGTCTCTGATAACACCATTATGGAAATCAAGAATTCGAGATTTAGGGACGTAGAGGTTAAGCCATGGATGAGGAACTTCCCATAAACCTAAAGATCTCAGTCTATTTTCTTGGGGTTGTACACGGTTCAATAAATCGAAGTAGGGCACGTCGTGGGTTGATATGAACCCGGGCAAGAAACTTAGGGTTTTAGTTAATTTGTCAACCACCTACAAATATAAATCAATTGGTATGTATTATGCATCTATACTTGATGATGCATGTGGTGCAATTTTGATGTGTAATAATGTGGTCAAGATGGTGACCAAGTGCTTAGTGATTGAACATCGACGCATAGCCAAGTTCCATCTTATTAATCGAAAATCATAATCGTATCAATGTTTTTATTTTATGAAGATACGAAAAAGGATATCTACCAATTTAATAATAAGTAATTATATACATAATAATAGCTATTTCTAAACTCTAAAGGTTTAGTTGATGAACTGAATTTCTAATGTTTTATGCTTCCATGTTTTTAACTTTTTTTTGGCATGGGACCATGTTTTTAGGATTTGCTTCATGTAAAACCTAAACTTTCATTTTAAATGATATTCACAGAATCACATTCTTATAAGAAAAAAGCTATTTCTAAAGAAATATGATAAATTAAATCGATCTTGTAATCTTGGAATCTCCTACTTTTATCACTAAAAATTATTACATGATGTATTGCAAATTTTGAAAAGATTAATTATCCCTATTTGCTAACCTATAAAACCGAAATGATGATGATCATGATATGCATATATAGGAGTGGATTGTGTAAGTAATGCATAAATGTTTAGTACCTGGCCAATGGTGGGAAGAGTACGATCATCATAATACTTGGCTCCTTCGAGAACATAGATGATACCGTGTTTCTTCACTAAATCAGCGACTTTAGATTGATCGGACGGTGGAAAAAAAGAGGTGTCTACAATGCCGTTTGACAGCATTATTTGACCTTCTAAATAGTCAACTCCAATATCATTAGCCATTGATATCAAAAGTTCTTGGTCCTCCGTAAAAGCTGTGAAATCGCTGTAAAGCATCTGAAACCATTTGGCCTACACAATTTCATTTGAGAAAAATTCCCCTTAATTTATACATACATATATGAAGAAACCATATTATTTTCACATTTTTTTATGACCTAAAGTAAAATATTATATAGTGATGCAGAAGTGTTATAGAATGTATAGCATTATTGTGGGGAACTATTAGTTGTGGAAAAGATCTAAAGATATACTTAGTTCATATCAATGTTCTAAAAATCGCTAGGCACTAGTCGGACGGTAAGGGTGGACCTAACGCCTAACCAATAAATCGGAGATTAAACAGAAATTAATCGGAAATTAGTTTTAAGATTTTAAGATTATTTTAATATTTTTAAAATATATTAATCTATTATAATTAAATTTTCTATAATATTGTTTTTAAAATTGCAGTAAACACATAAAAACGTATTAAATTTTTTTTTTTGTTATGATTTTCATTAAAACTTTGAACATAAGTTATTATAAAATATCACAAACACCTAATTTAAATGTATGAATAACACACAAAAAAATATCTAGTGGTGAAAGTGAGCCTAGTGATTAGGCGCTAGTTGAACGATGAGGGTGAACCTAACAATTAAGCGGAAAATAATCGGAGCTAGGTGCAAATTTTTAGAACAGGGGTTCATATAGTTCATATAAGTTATACGTGAACGCACATATTATGACCAAATCTGATTTAACAGCGACCTTACTTTAAATGTCTAAGATGATAACCAATAGCGTTTATGAGGTTGTAAGATTCCAACCATATTCAAAGACTTACCATTAATACCCAAAGACTTACCTATATTCCAAACTTTGGAGTATATGGACTAATTAAGGAGCTTGACTATAATAAACAAGGATTTGCAAGCATAAGACAAGATTGGACTACAACAAGTCCTAGGATTATAAACTATAATAAATAAGCCAAATCTTTTTATATTCAACGCATAGATTTTGTTCATATAAATGCAAACTATATTAAGCCTTTGATTAAATTTCAAATTCCTACCAAACCTAATTTTATTTTTCAGCTACTATATATCTAAGGAATTTCATGATTTGTGATCCACACGTCTCTAACTTTCTTGGTATAAATGTATAATATCATAAAACATTTTAATCAGACTTTATCTAATATATATGCTAATTATATCACCGTAACATTTCCTTCTCTGTTCGGTTCCATTAACTTACACTAAATCAGGTCAGGCAAAAACAAGAACGAATTTTTTTTAATAATACTTATCAAATCTAGCATACAAATTTACATGCATATTATTGGTTACCCACTTTTATTCTGGTTTTAAACTCATTTTCTAGCTACTAACTTAAAAAGAAATTTCTATTTGTGTTTTCTTTTTAGTTAGCAAATGGACAGATTTCAAATGGGGATTACTAATTAAAATCTGTCCATGAATGTTGACTATATATATTCAATGCACAGAAAATAAATGGTTAGATGTGAAGATACGTACCCTTTTAGGTGCATGGTCCAAAACAATTCGGGCTCTCGTTATAATTCCAAATTGACCCAAACCTCCTAAAGCTCCATAGAACAAGTCTGAGTTTAGCTGTGGCGAGCATTTCAACATTTCACCTTTTCCTGAAATAATATATCAAAAATCCATAGTTATAGTAATCAAATAAAACTTAACCAATATACTATTTAATGAACTTTTTATTACAGCATATCATTTTTATGGTGCTATTTTTCATACATACCACACTTTAACTAAAATTTAAGCTTTGTTATTGGTATTATTTATTTATTTATATTTGTATAACTATTTTTTTTATTAATTTTGTTATCACACCATCCACGTTTATACAAATAATGGCGTGCAAGTTTGAATCTTTCCTTCAAAAATCGACATTACGGTCATAATTAGAAATCATGTTAACGTTACTATAGCGACGAGAACGTCAACCCACAAAAAAACAAACATGTTCGAAAACCGAAAAGTTCCATTTTCATGCGTAATGCATGTATAAAAAAAATCCATAAAAAGTCTATATTTATACCAAATTAACACCAATACTACCAATTGTGATAAATTAGTCTCTATATATAAATACACCATAAAAAGAAAATAAATCATCAAAAGGAAAAAAATATCTCTTTTGTCATCAAATTTTATTTCCTATATATATATATATATGATGCAATGAATCAAAGTTTTAAGGATGCATCGTACCAGTTATAACGTCCAACTCAAGGACGTTACTAATAAGAGGACCGTGTCGAAACACCATACCGCCGATTCCAGCATTTGACAACGTTCCTCCGACGGTTACATGCAAATAATCCGTAAATGTAACCGGCGAAACCCCTTTCTCCGTCGTATGCTTCACCACATTCACCCATAACGTCCCGGCTGCCACGTCAGCATATTTCTTGTCCTTTGAAATCACCACGCCAGCGAGACACGTCATGTTGATGATTACTCCACCGGATACGGAGGCTTGGCCGTTTAAGGAGTGGCCTTTGCCGCGAGCTGCCACTTGGAATATTCTTTTTCCGTTCGAGTTAGCGTACCGGAGGAGACGGGATATCTCGGCGGGGGAGGAGGGGCAGAGAACGCCGCCGGGAGTTATGGTGGTGATGTTTCCGAAGTCGTGAGAGGCGGCGGAGATGGTGGCAGGATCGGTGGAGAGGGTGAGGTTAAGGAATTTCGGTAAAACAATTTTAATGTTTTCTGAAGATTTGGTGAAGCTTGAGAGTAAGCAAATCAAAACAGTGATTAGAGTGATCCTTAGAAAAATATTAGCCATTTTTCTTTTTCTCTATCTGATTGGTTAGATGAAGAAGAGAGAATTGTAACAAAAGGATTAGTTGCCACTGTTAAATAGCAATACTAATAGAATTTGGTAGTTATTCATGTAATTATAAATAACTTGACTCAACTTGCGGAAGATTATAATTATGGTAATATATATATATATATATATATATAATATTCAATTTTAGAAGTCAAATAAAATCTCAAGTTATTGTCAAAACAGAAAAAAAATCTGAAATTGAATGCATCCACACATTTGGATATATAATAAATTTATTAATTTTGACTATATATATAGATCATTTTTTTGATAAAACGTATTTTGACTATATATAGATTATTTTTTTGATAAAACGTATTTTGACTATATATTTTTTTGACTATATATATTTTTTGTTGAAATAAGCTCAAAGTCGAAATAAGGCAATTGCGTTTTAATGGTTTACTTATGAGTCAAGCTAAATAAACCTTATTTAAAAGATAGCTAAATATGTAATATTGCCTTATTTTTAAGAGATTAGGGTTTGTTAAAGAGTCCTTCTCTTATATAAGTAAACACAAGGATTGTTTGTGAGACTTATGAGAGATTGAAGAGATTCAAGTTTGTAAGCTTAAGTTTTGAGGAGTTTCTTAAGCAATAGAGAAGTTGTTATTTTCCTTTGAATCTTCATATATCCGATTCTTGACAAGAATTGGTATCAGAGCTTTCTTTCAAGAACAAAGGGTTAACCGATCGAAACTCTTCAGGAAGAAGAGCGGTGATGACAAAACCAGAAGACGACCCTATGGAATCAGGTGAGAAGATGGCGATAGAAGGGAAAGTAAAAGAAGGAGGAGGCTCTGCATCGCTCAAGTGTCCCATGCTCAATTCAACGAATTATATAGTATGGTCCATGAGAATGAAGAGACTGCTAAAGGTTAACAAGACATGGGAGATTATCGAAACAGGGAAGGGTGATGATGACAAGAATGATTTAGCAGTAGCTATGATATTTCAATCAATTCCAGAAAATCTTATTCTCCAAGTTGGAGAATTAGATACTGCGAAAGAAGTGTGGGAAGCTATTAAAACAAGGCACGTAGGAGCAGAGCGTGTTAAAGAGGCTAGGTTGCAAACATTGATGGCAGAATTCGATGGACTGAAGATGAAGGAGTCGGAGAAGATCGATGATTTTTCAGGAAAACTTGCAGAAATTCAGTCAAAAGCAGCCTCGTTAGGAGAAGAAATTGAGGAATCAAAGATAGTTAAGAAATTTTTGAAAAGCCTGCCTCGAAAGAAATATATACATATAGTCGCATCATTAGAACAAGTATTGGATCTCAACAATACTAGTTTCGAAGAGATTATTGGTCGTTTGAAGGCTTATGAGGATCATGTTGCAGAAGAAGATGAAGAACAAGGAGAACAGAGCAGCTTGATGTATGCAAAAACAGAGTCTCCAAAACGCACAACTAGAGCCCTTACCAACGATCACAAGAACAAAGGAGAACAAAATCGATTAATGTATACTAATTCTGAAACTCAGGGACGAGCCCAGCGTGAACAAAATAATGAGTTCAGAAACAGAGGACGAGGAGGAAGATTTTACGGTAACATAGGAAGAGGTCGTGGGAGGTTTAACAATTACAGAGATTACGGAGATTCGTCGAAGGTGCAGTGTTGGCGATGTGATAAATTTGAACATTACGTTTCGGATTGTCCTGATCGACTTCTGAAATTTCAAGAGGCTCAATTGGATAAGAATGAGAGCACTGAGGGAGCAGATGAGTTAATGCTACATGAGATGGTTTATTTAAATGAAGAAAAAGTCATACCTAGCAAGTATGAAGAAAATACTTGTGATGATGACATCTGGTACTTAGACAATGGAGCCAGTAATCACATGAGTGGAGATTAGAGGTATTTTTCTTCACTTGATAAAACCATCACCGGAAAAGTTAAGTTTGGTGATGATTCCCGGATAAATATCAAAGGAAAAGGAACGGTTGAGTTTACTGATAGAAACGGTGAAGTAAGGACAATGACAGAGGTTTATTACATTCCAGATTTGAAATCAAACATCATTAGCCTCGGACAGGCGACTGAAGCAGGCTGTGATGTGAGAATGAAAGGAGAACTTTTGACGATGCATGATAGTAATGGAAAGCTTCTTGTTAAAACTACAAGATCAAAGAACCGTTTGTATAAAGTTCACATGGGAATCAAAGGTACAGCTTGTCTATATCTTATGGAATCAAGTAATTCAGATTTATGGCATGCACGTCTAGGCCATATAAATCTTGAGGCAATGAAGTTAATGGTGCACAAAGAGCTCATTTTTGGTATGCCACAAGCCAAGTTTGATGTGAAAATCTGTGATTCATGTTTGCTTGGAAAACAAACTAGACAAGTGTTTCCACAAGTTACTTCATATCGAGCAACAAAGATTCATGAACTCATCCATGGAGATTTATGTGGTCCCATAACTCCTAGTACACCCGCTGGAAAAAGATATATCTTTGTCCTTATAGATGATTATTCGAGATACATGTGGACCATATTATTGAAGGAAAAGAGTGACACGTTTGAGAAGTTTAAGATATTCAAAGCTTTGGTTGAGAAGGAATCAGGAATAAAAATTCAAACCTTCAGAACTGATCGAGGAGGAGAGTTTGTATCAAATGAGTTCAATGCCTACTGCGATAAATCTGGAATAAAACGGCATCTCACGGCTCCATATACTCCACAACAGAATGACGTTGTTGAGAGACGAAACAAAACTTTGCTTGAGATGACAAGAAGTATCTTAAAACACATGTCATTGCCAAATTATCTTTGGGGAGAAGCGATTCGACACTGCACGTATCTTCTTAACAGAATAGCTACCAGAGCTTTGAGTGACAAAGCGCCATATGAAGCTTATCGAGGAAAAAAACCCAATATTGCTCACTTGCGAGTTTTTGGATGTATTGGGTATGCAAAGATAGAGAAGCAATATTTGCAAAAGCTTGATGACAGATCAAGACGGTTGGTACATTTGGGAACTGAACCAAGTTCAAAAGCATACCGTTTACTCGATCCACAAAACCAAGAAAATCATGGTTAGTCGTGATGTCGTATTTGACGAAAATAGAGGTTAGAATTGGAATCAAAGTGAAGCGTTTAAAACCAGAGATGAGGAATTTATGATCAGGCTTGGGGAATTTGGAAATCGTGGTATTCGAGAAGCTAATGCAGAATTTTTCCATGTCAAACCAGAATCGTTTCATCGTCATCATGAATTACAGAGAGAAGACAGAGTTGAAGGGTCGCCTGAAACAGAGAGTTGCGACGTCGAAACAGAGCACGATTCTGTCTCTGATCATGACGTTACAGAAATAATGGATTCTGATGAAGATGTAAATGACGATGGGAATAATAATGATAATCAGGTACAACAACCTGGATTAAGAAGAACACAGAGAGTTATTGTGAAACCAAAGCGGTTTGATGATTATATAATGCTTGCTGAACTTGAAGGAGAATATTTGTTGATGAGTGTGAATGATGAGCCCAGAGATTTTGGTGAAGCAAAAGGATCAAAAGCTTGGATATGTGCTTGTGAGGATGAGTTGTACTCGATCAAGAAGACAACTACTTGGAGTCTAGTTGATCTTCCACAAGGAGCAAAACCGATTGGGCTGAAGTGGGTTTTTAAACTCAAGAAAAATTCTGATGGAAGTATTAATAAACACAAAGCTAGACTTGTGGCCAAAGGGTACGTTCAAAGGCATGGAGTGGATTTCGATGAAGTTTTTGCTGCGGTAGCTCGTATTGAGACAATCCGACTTCTTATTAATCTCGCAGCATCTAATGGATGGGAAATACATCACCTCGATGTAAAAACGGCGTTTCTTCATGGTGAATTAAAAGAAACGGTTTATGTCTCACAGCCCGAAGGATTCATAGTGAAAGGATCTGAAGATAAAGTTTATAAGCTTCACAAAGCACTTTATGGGTTGCGATAAGCTCCGAGAGCTTGGAACGAGAAGTTAAACCAGATTCTAAAGGAGCTGCAGTTTAAAAGATGTTCCAAGGAACCATCAGTCTATCGAAAGGAGGTAAAAAGTGATATTCTCATTGTTGCGGTGTATGTTGATGATTTATTTGTGACAGGATCCAATATAAGTGTTATCATCGACTTTAAGAGAGAAATGTCATCGAGATTCGAGATGAGTGACTTGGGAAAATTGACATACTATCTAGGGATAGAAGTTTGTCAAACCAAAGAAGGGATCACATTAAATCAGAAACATTATGCACTAAAGATACTTGAAGAAGCTGGATTGAAAGACTGTAACTTAGTACATACACCGATGGAAGCAGGTTTAAAGTTATCAAAGTCACCGTAAGAGCAAGACATTGACGCCACAAGGTTTAGAAGAAGTGTTGGGTGTCTTTGATACTTGCTACACACAAGACCAGATTTATCATATAGTGTTGGTGTGTTAAGCAGGTACATGCAAAACCCAAAGGAATCACATGGAAATGTAATGAAACAGTGTTTGAGGTACTTAAAGGGAACTGTTACACTTAGGTTAAGCTTTGAGAGATCGATTTCTAAGGTGACAAGGCTGATTGGTTACAGTGACAGCAGTTATAATGTGGATTCTGATGATGGTAAGAGTACTACAAGTCATATTTTTTTATCTAGGAGGGAGTCCAATAACTTGGTGTTCACAGAAACAAGATACAGTGGCTCTATCTTCGTGTGAAGCAGAATTTATGGCTGGTACTGAGGCTGCAAGACAGGCTATTTGGCTTCAAGATTTGCTTGGAGAAGTTACTGGATCACCATGTGAAAGAGTCACCATTCTAATAGATAACAAATCTGCGATTGCACTTACAAAGAACCCCGTATTCCATGGTAGAAGCAAGCATATTCATACTCGGTATCACTTTATAAGGGAATGTGTTGAGAATGGCCAGATTGAGGTTGAACATGTACCGGGAAATAAACAAAAGGCGGACATCTTAACTAAAGCACTTGGTAGGATCAAATTCAAGGAGATGAGAGAGCTTATTGGAGTACAAGATGTGATGGAGAATGACTTTAAGCTTAAGAGGGAGAATGTTGAAATAAGCTCAAAGTCGAAATATGGCAATTGCGTTTTAACAGTTTACTTAGGAGTCAAGCTAAATAAATCTTCATATTTAAGAGATAGCTAAATATGTAATATTGCCTTATTTCTAAGAGATTAGGGTTTGTTAAAGAGTCATTCTCTTATATAAGTAAACACAAGGATTGTTTGTGAGACTTATGAGAGATTGAGGAGATTCAAGTTTGTAAGCTTAAGTTTGTTATTTTCCTTTGAATCTTCATATATCCGATTCTTGACAAGATTTTTTTCTATCTATATTAAGATTTCAGTAGTGATATTTGATGATATGGTTTATCTTATGTTTAATTTGGCAACCGTATTATAAGTTTATAACTATTTAAAGGGATTTTATTTGTTTTTTATACATTGGTGAGGTTGTTGTTTTTTGATAAAGGATTTGATTGGTGAGGTTGTTAATGTCAGGCAATATAATTTTTGGAAAGAGCTCATATGAAGCAAGTATAGCGATGAGTGGGAAACGGAAAGAAAGAAATAAGAAGATAGAGATACAAACAAAGAAGATAAAGAAGAAGAAAAAAGCACATAAGATGAAGACAAAGACTATCAAGACTAGGTAGAAGCCGAAGAAAACGAATAAAAAGATGGATAAGAAGAAGAAGCATAAGAGTCTAATGAAGAAGGCATGACACTTCCGGCAAAATCTCATGTGGAACATTGAGTTACACAAAGCCCACTTCTATGAACTGGAGGAAAATATTAAGGAGGAAAAATAAAAGACCAAGTTTCACCTTTGATTTTGTGATATATTGTATCATATATCACTTATCTATTTTTATTTTTTTAATCAAATAATTGTGACCGTGTGAAATTATATCGAGAATGAATATTTGAAATGTGAGTTTAACGGTTAGTACATTGCTGCCTCGGATGCCATAGAGTTTATCCGAATTATTGTTATTTGTTAAATGAACAGATGAGACAGTAGTTGAAGAGATTAGCGATGAGTCAATAGTTATAAGGGAGCATATTCTATCTATCGAAGCAAGTGCAGTGTGTTATAAGAGATATTTTCACCATGTTTTGAATGTTTCTATCTCATCTCACCTACCATGTTTATGTAGCCAAACGGTTTAGCATGGTTTTGAATCAGATAAATCGGTCTATTAATTCAAGTCATGTATTTTTCAAAAAAGTTTACCATAGTGAGTATGATCTAAAAGATTTTACTTTTGTGATGTGCATATATCTTTGAAGCTTAAGTCAACTTCTCTTCAAACACATTTTACTATTTTTTCTCTTTGTGGTTTTCAAGATGCATTGGTTCGCCTCCCGACATCTATTCTCTTTTCATTTATTTTTATTCACATGTAACGTTTTTGCTGATATGTACTGTTAATTTTCTTTTTCTTTCTGACATCTTGTATTCTTGGTCATTTTATTAAAACAATGAAATGAAAAACTTGGAATACAAAATTTTAATCTCATAAGCTTCTTTGATGATATATATGTTAGTTTGATTCATTTCCCGGTCTACATGATCCAGTGATGAATTATTGATTCATTTCCTGGTTAACATAATTCCGTGATGAATTAGGAAGCTTTGATGTGCAAGAAACAAATGTTATAAAACAAGTTGCCAAATTTCACGATTTTCACTTCTACTGTTATTTTCGTCAAGTATTTTTGTAGTAGTTCTTTATATATTTATTTTTACTTTTACTAAAGTAATCTATCAAAAAGTTTGCACTAGAACATTAGGTTTATGAGAGAGCTCCCAAAACCCTAATTTGTTTGTGGCAGCCGACATCAAACATCGTCTGCGTGACGCTGTATGATGTTGGCAGACGATGTTTGATGTTGGCATCACTCTTTTTGAGATGTTTTTATTCTTTTCATTGAGTGGGATTTTCCGTTATTAATCAAAGAAAATTTTATCGTTTTCAGATATGCATTTCTAGATTTAGTTGCGTTTTTTTATCAGCTTCAACTTTAATATTTGCATATATGGCTTGGTTTTTGGTGGATTGCTTCCAAGTTTGCAGGTTCTTTATTATTTTCATAAGTGGAGGTTGATTTGGATTCTCATGGGCTCGATCTTTTGCCCTTTTCAGTCAGATGAGAATAGTTATACTCGGTTTAGATCGATTTTTCTCCTTGTATCTAGATAACAAGTATGATCGAGATCTGATATGTTCGGAAGACTTCAATCTAGCGTTTCAAAGCCATGTTTCTACCAACATCGCCACATCCAAAAAAAAGTTTAAAGAACTTTTTGAAGTTTTGTTTTGTTGGATTATGAAGCTAAGAAATCAAAGATTTGCGAGGTACACTTTACATCACTAGGGAAAAAATCTATTACCAAAGTTTTGTCAGTTCACAATTTTTTTTAGTTAGTTCTTTTCAAAGATTCCTAAGAAAAAAGATAAAATTCGTAGGTTTTTTATAAGTCATTCTTGATGGTGGTTGTCAACTTTTATTATGTTACATTTACGTATTTTGATATCTAATAGCGTTTGGTTTTCAGTTTCATTTATTTTTCTTTTATAAAGTTTTATTTACCGGAGAAACTTTATTTTTTATAGTTATTTTTGTTTCATCTATCATTTATTTAATCATATTATGATTTTATGACTATCTTTAGTATATGTGATTACATGAAGATTCATCTTCTCGTTTGTTTACTGTAGTTTTGTATCCGGTAACATTAATTATTATTATTTTTGTTAGCTTTGTATCTTTAAATATTTTAATAAAAATTTTAAATGACAAAAATAAAAATAAAATAAAGTAATCCACTTTACTGAATAAAAAAAAAAGGAAACATAAAATGGGAAGCGGTGGTTGTTTTGTTTGTAAAAAGCAGTAGAGAGATTACACTGAAGAGAAGACCAAAAAAAAAAAAAACAAACGAAAGAAAAAAAAGGCAAAATGGAAAGCGACGAAGCAGCAGCAGCGTCACCTCAAGCAACGACGCCGAGCGGAGGAACGGGAGCTTCAGCGCCGAAGAAGAGAGGCCGGAAACCGAAAAGCAAGGATGATTCTCAGACGCCGTCGTCGCAGCAACAGAGCGGTGGGAAAATGAAAGAAAGTGAGAAGAAAACAACACAGGAGCCAAGTGTTGACGACAAGTACTCTCAGTGGAAAGGTCTGGTTCCCATTCTCTACGACTGGCTCGCCAACCATAACCTCGTCTGGCCTTCTCTCTCTTGCAGGTTCCCATTTTTTCATTTCTTCTCTTCTAGGGTTTCGGTTTATCGTATCTTCGCCTTAATTTGTTTATTTCTTGGGTTATCATGTGAGAAGATTTGAACATTCTGATGTTTTGATTCACAATTTATGAAATGTGCTGAGAGAGAGACATACATTTTCTCGATTTCTGGGTTTTAAGTGAGATTTTGCGAATGTTCTAGTTAGGGTTTTGGATGTGGCTCTAGTCTTCACGCCTTGATATATCTGATGTTTCTATTCATGAATACTAAACGATCCTCTTGATTTTGTGTTGTTAGTAGTCATTGCTACTTCGTAGACCTTAACCAACACAAAGGGTTAAGAAGGTTTTGGTGTTTTGTTGTGTCTAACTTTGTTGATTTCTAATGATTTTGAGGAATTTGTGAGTTTCAGATTTTTAGCTGTATTCATATTTGGTTCTTGTGCTAAGATAGGTTCCATTTGTTGAAATGTTGTTTGATTTTTACAGATGGGGTCCACAGCTTGAACAAGCAACCTACAAGAATCGCCAGCGTCTCTACCTCTCAGAGCAAGTAGGTTTTTCGCTGTCTCTTGTATCTTAGTTGCTTTAACATTTCAGAAAGTTGTATCACGTTCTTACAATTTAGTAGATTTCTCATCTTATTATTTGCATTTTTCTTGGTTGTGTTAACAGACTGATGGCAGTGTCCCCAATACTCTAGTCATAGCGAATTGCGAAGTTGTTAAGCCGAGAGTCGCTGCAGCAGAGCACATATCTCAGGTTATAAGTGCTTTTGCTACTAACACTACCATGGATTTCCTGTCGTGAAACTTATTTACTATATTCTGCAAATGTGTGTTTTCAGTTCAATGAAGAAGCGCGTTCTCCATTTGTGAAGAAGTACAAGACCATCATTCACCCTGGAGAGGTGTGATCTCTGCCCACTCTAGAGATATACCAGTATTGACACCATTGCTTCTAGTTGCATTAATTGTACCTGCATTGCTGTTTAAATTGGTTCATGAATTTACTCTTCAGCACTTTGGTGAAAGTAAAGCTCTGCTTTGATGTGTATGCATCACTAATTTGCAATTGCAGGTTAACAGAATCAGGGAACTCCCACAAAACAGTAAGATTGTTGCTACTCACACCGACAGTCCTGATGTAAGCGCTGCTTCTTCTGTTTTGTTATGTCATTGCAACTTGAAATATGTCCGTTTCATATCTCTTTATTTGGCAGTCAAATAGCATCCTTTGTTTGGGACGTATTTCCAGTTTCAGTTATCTGACTACAATATGTTGATTCCAGGTTCTCATTTGGGATGTGGAAACCCAACCAAATCGTCATGCTGTGCTTGGAGCTGCAAATTCCCGTCCGGATTTGGTACGTCCTTTTTTGTGAATTGTCGTTACAGATTTGTTCTTCATTCTTGTTTGTCTTACCCGTGTCATCATTGGAAGTGATGTATTTACTTTGATATCTTCTTCAACAGTGCTATTTGTTTGCATCACCTGAGCCATTTTTCTTGCAGATACTAACTGGACACCAAGATAATGCTGAATTTGCTCTTGCAATGTGCCCAACCGAACCCTTTGTCCTCTCTGGAGGTTTGTGACTTTGTGTTTCTGTGATTATTAGTGTCTGATCCTGTGGTTTGCCGGTTTCTCATTCAAAGGTTCTTCTCTTAGGCAAGGACAAGTCAGTTGTTTTGTGGAGTATCCAGGACCACATCACAACAGTTGGTACAGATTCCAAATCTTCTGGATCTATCATCAAACATACTGGTGAAGGTAGTGATAAGAATGAGGGTCCTTCTGTTGGCCCTCGAGGTGTATATCATGGCCATGAAGATACAGTTGAAGATGTGGCATTCAGCCCGACTAGGTAAGTTCTTAGAATAGAATCCTCCTCTTGATCTCTTGTTTCTTCATGCGAAACGCAGAACTTTTCATGCTTCTCTGATGATGCTTCTGGTGAACTTTTATGTTGTGTAGTGCACAAGAATTCTGCAGTGTTGGTGATGATTCTTGCCTTATACTTTGGGATGCAAGGACTGGCACGAACCCTGTCACAAAGGTACTCTATCTTCTAAATCCTATCAAAATTTTGAAGATTAACCTTCTTTATCTCTTGTCTTATCTTGCTTTGTGTTTACCAGGTTGAAAAGGCACATGATGCTGATCTTCATTGTGTCGATTGGAATCCTCATGACGACAATCTGATCTTGACAGGGTATGGGGAAATTGATATACTTGTGCACATACAGATGATTAGTGCACATTTTGTATCTAATTAAGTAAACTTTTAGAATATGCATACATGCAATAATTAGATATTGTTGAATGTTTCAGGTCAGCAGACAACACTGTCCGGTTGTTTGATCGTAGGAACCTTACCTCAAATGGAGTCGGTTCGCCTATTTACAAATTTGTGGGCCACAAAGCTGCTGTTCTTTGTGTTCAGGTTTCAACAAGTGCTATATTTATCATTTTTCATATGATGTACATATCTCTTAAATCCTCTGATTCCATCTTGTTAATCAATTCAGTGGTCTCCTGATAAGTCATCTGTTTTTGGGAGTTCTGCAGAAGATGGTCTTTTGAACATCTGGGATTATGAGAGGGTGTGTACATAATTCACTCTATGTCTAAAATTAAGCTTTCTTCACTATCATCACTGAAATATACTCATTATACTCATATTTGGTTTGTTTAATTATGCATCAGGTCAGTAAGAAGTCTGATCGTGCAACTAAAAGCCCCGCTGGGCTCTTCTTCCAGCATGCTGGTCACAGGTTCTTAAAGACTTAATCCTAAATCTCTTTATTGCTTTCTCATTTACTTGCTTCTAAGCCCTCTTATTTTATATACTTTCTCAGGGACAAAGTTGTTGATTTCCACTGGAATGCGTCGGACCCTTGGACTATTGTCAGTGTTTCTGATGACTGTGAGACTACTGGTGGAGGTGGAACATTGCAGGTAACCTTGAAACACTAGCTTGGGTACCTCGATAACCAACTTTATTGATAGAAGAAAAGATTGTTGTTTATACTTTCTTCTTCTTTGGCAGATATGGCGGATGAGTGACTTGATTTACAGACCGGAAGAGGAAGTCCTGACAGAATTGGAGAAGTTCAAGTCGCATGTTTTGACTTGTGCTTCCAAGCCTTGAGAGTAAAGAAATACCATTGTCTATCTATCGCCTATGGTAAACTAGTGCGGTTTAGGAAGGAATCGTGGCTTTTGAAAGGCTGGGTTTGTCTTTTGAGATATTGGTAGCTTTTAGGACCTTTTCAAACCACTTAGGGGTAAATGGTTTTGGTACTTGATCCTGTTTCGCCCGACTCTTTAAGTGCTATCTTGTTCAACTGAGATGTTAATCGAATCGGACCAACTTTATTTGTTTTGGTTTAAAGTTTACAATGCTTGGCCTGTGAACCAAAATGATTCCTTGTCTGAAACCAGACCTGACCAAACCGGCTACAAAATCGTAGTTGCATTGAGCTTGTGAGACAACATTATGGGATTCGGATGACGTTTAAACTGCAAAATACTACAAAACAAAATAAAATTTGCAAACCAGGTTCTTGATTCCTACCATCTTTAAACTATGTTGGCGTTAACACTGTTGTATGTTTTAAATGCGATTTTCGTCACACGTTTAGCAGTAGGACTTCGTGAATAGGAAATGTAAAATCCGACACAGATTTATTTTTCAAGAAATTTTTAGAATCATATTAACGTAAAAAAAACAAAACTGATAGTAGCTATCATCAGCCTATCAAACACATACCAGGTCGTAATTTGTTGACCTTAACACTACAACATATTAAGGCCTTAATAGGCTTATTGTTTTATTTTTTCTGGGCTTCGCCTAAAGATCCAGTTTAATAGGCTTTGAGAAGTCTCTTGCTGAGTTAGAGACTTTCAAAACCCAATCGAAAACATCCCGTCAAAATCAGATCAATGCGACAAAAACAAGAGAGAAACGAGAATCAATTTTTGCTTGACGAATAAGGCAGGGAAGCAAATCAATCACAAGTAGAAGAGTCGTAGTAGGATTTCATCAAATTAGGGTTTAAAACCTACATTTTCATTTTCCGAAGATACCTAATTGCTCGAGAAACTCTATAATACAGAAGATCCAAGTCGGTCTTCCCGAAATCGATGGACCCACCTCCTCCTGGATCCGAACTTCCGCCAAAAGTCGTTTCTAAACTGGAAAAAGTCGGCTGGCGAGCTACAATGATCTTCAATCTCGGTCTTGCAGGTTAGCCTTGAAGAAATTTTGTTACTTTCTTAGTGGTTTTTAGTTTACGTACGTAATGTGTTTGATGTAATGCCTAGCTGAGAAATTTCTTTCCTTTACTTATTAATGTTTCGAGAAATTCTATGGCATTACTCCAAGAGAGTTTGATTCGCCATACTATTATCAGTTATTGTAACATGCTCATTGAACGAAAGCAAATGCATGTGTGTGTATATGGGCTAAACCGTTACTGCACATAGGTTCTTGTAAATTTTCTGGTTGATGGACATAATGATTGCACATCTTGTTCTCTTGTGCTCATTCTTTTGAAATGTTTCACCTTACTCCGTAAAGTAACCACAATAGGTGTCTATAGCATACTCTCACTAAACCCATCTCGAACTATTTGAGCTTGGTTTTGAATAAGAATTGAGAAAAGGCAGCATAATTGTCTGGCATTATAACTAGCTTGGATATGATATAGCATTCATGATGGTCAACTTCAATGTTTGCTAATTTTGATATTTTGTTTCTGCAGCTTATATATTTGCGACAAAACGAGAAAAGGACATTGATGCAGACAAGGAAAAAGGAGTAAAAAAGGGCAAAGGTGCAAAAAAGGGTGTTATTAACACCGAGGCTGAGAAGAAAGATGCAGAATACAGCAAAGTTGCAGAAACTGAAAAATCCAAGGAAGCAGAAAGTACAATACCACACAAGGAAGAAACTAAACTGGATCCGCTGTTTGAATTTACAGATGCAGCGGATCAGTTGGTGTTTCAAACTGCAGCAACTGAGCCTGTAAAGGTAGCAAGGAAACCGATTCCAGAAGATGAGCAAAGGGAGCTTTTCAAGTGGATCTTGGAAGAGAAAAGAAAGATAGAACCAAAAGACAAGAAAGAGAAGAAACTGATTGATGAAGAGAAAGCTATTTTGAAACAGTTCATTCGCGCCGAAAAGCTTCCCAAATTTCTCCCTGATGATTCCGTTGATTCTTCGCTTCGTGATTGGGAAAAATTCTTCTCCAAGTAGAAACAGAAACTAGTGTACTTGTTTTTCTATTGGTACACCAAAGGACCGTTGCCTTTTTTGTTCTACTACTCTGATTATTGACTCTAAATCTAATCAACGAATAGTTAAAAGACCAGTTTGAATGTGATTTCTTGGGGTTGAGAGTGGTCCTCTTATAAAACTTTGGGGTCATGTTCAAAAATCAAACCCAAAGATACCACTCCACTTAACAATCCAAACGCTGTTTTCTATCTAATCCACATTTTCAAAATGGATCGCTAGGTAAAATACACATGACGAGCCAAGCTGCGGCTGTGGGTTTTGTATGCCTGGCACTGCAGATGACGAGCCAAGCTAAGGCCATAGTTTTTGTACGCCTTGCGCTTATGGACGCCTACACGATTCTTACCCTTTTTTGGTATACTCTCTAATCCCTGAATCTTACCCTCAAGACTGAAGCATCCCTTACCCTTACGCTCACCAAAGGTTCTTCTAACTATAGCTATGCAATCAACAGGGTTACCTGCCCGAGTCTTGCCATGGTACCTTATGTAAACAATTGCATTTTTTTTTTGAGTCTCTCACTCGGGGGCTCCACATCTTCCTTAGTTTCTATGGCCACTTCCAGAATCTTTAAGTCGGACAGATCATGCTGCAACAAACAGTTAGAAAACAACCCACGTGTTATTATTACCAAGTACCAACAGAGCTACTCATGGTATCATAGATATGCAAAAAACAAACACACATTGACACTGCTCCTATCAGTTGTGGCAACTGCAAATTCCAGATATAGACGAATCCAGTCAACGTCTCGCAACTCTGATTTCTTCACCTACAAAATAAAGCAAAACATATCCCTAACCTGGTCATGAGGAAAGCAAAACAGCTAAGTGTGTGTTAATCTTACCACGTAAAATCGCTTTGTATCATTCAAGGCATTCTCTGGCGGCCACTCAGGAAAACTACCTACGTAGAAATCATCCACCGTTGCGTGATCGCAACATAGAAGGGGCTATCTGGATCCATTGCTACCAAAGTTATGTAAAACAAGTAGCACAAGCCCTTTCCTCCTTATTGTACTTGTTAACGTAACTGAGCTGTAAGTTTGTCCCCTGATGTACACATCCAGAAGAAACTGAATCGTGGTATATCAGATACCACATGTGGACTAAGTAAAGACTAGTTTTCTTTTACCTGAAGCAAATTGTATCGATGAAGCCCTAGCCTAGCATAAAGTTTGACTAAGTTACAACAAGGAATACTATCACATTTGAATTCTCTCAGTCCATTAATACCCTCTGGTGGTGTCATTCCCTCCACATCGAAACCCTAATACCATATTACCAAAAATAATCAGTCCGACGGAACCCTAGAAATCGATTTCCTCAAGTGGAGACTCAGAAATTTCCGACATGTGAATGAATCTCTTAAAATTAAGAAGAAGCTTGAAAGAATTAGGTCGGATTTCTCAACTCCATACCAATACTTCAACCCCATACGATAACGAGTCGTAGCCTCATCGTCTTCGAGACTCATCTCCTTGCTCCTCATTCAATCTCGGCGGAAGCGAGCGGGTTTATGCTTTTGAATTTTGATCGATTTATTTTATGTTTATATCCATCCGGCAGATTCATTTATGGGCTTCACTTGGGCCTGTACACCCAAATCCCATATATGGAGTTTTTTTTGAAATTTATTTAACAAAGAAAAAAAAATAAAAAGATCACTTCCCGGCAAGGTCCACTACCGGTGCATCTAACTCAAAATCTTTTTAGTAAAATCCATAAATATGGCTCCGATGTAACTATCCATAATGACATAAAACAAAAATTATGTTGCAAACTAAAAAAAATACATTTGCAGAATAAAAATTGTGTGATTGGATAACTTTTTACAAAATGACAGAATATAATATAAAATTACCAATGTGCACATATTTTTTAAATTTTTTTAAATAAACTAATATATTTTGGATATTATTTTACATATTATAAATAATATTAGATATTGTTAGAGAGATTACACATTTTAAATATTATTAGAGAGATTACACATTTTAAATATTATTAGAAAATAACATATTTCTATTGTAAGTAATTATTTTTTATTAATTTTAAATATATTCAGAATTTATAAAAAATCTAGTAATATTGTGAAACCAAAATTATAGATGTAATATCATTTCTGATAATTTTTATTGTTAACAATTATTTTTTATTTTTTAAATAGTTAATTTTTACATAAATAAAAATTTGTTTTAACTTTATTATGCAATAAGTTACTAAATACTCACTTATTTGCATAATGAATTTTTACTTGTATTTTTATGCCAAAACGCAAATCCTTCATAATCGCATTAGAAAACGCTATTATGCAGATTTTTTTTGTAGTTCTATTATTGACTCTAATCAACGAATAGTACTTGCCAGTTTGAATGTGATTTCTTGAGGGTTGAGAGTGGTCCTCTTATAAAACATTGGGGGTTATGTTTTAGTTTCTTAAAAGATAAATGACTTTAAAATAAATTCAATCAAATATAGGGTGTTTCGACAAAAGAGGGTATAAATAGCTTAAACCCTAAAGCTGAATTGATCATCCTCTTCACAAACTCGAACTCAAACTTGGAAGTTATTAGAAATCAGAACGAGGAAAATGGGTCGCGGCTTAAACCCTAAGAAGTCGAAGAGAAAGAACAAGGTTTGAAATTTGAATCTAAACGTGCTCTTGTTCAATTCTCCTATCCGATATTTTCTAATCAATACCTAATCGTGTGAATTGGGTTTTGTAATTAACAGAAGAAGGAAGATGCGTCTTCTTCAGTAATACCATCGATTCCAACTAGGGTTTGGCAACCAGGTGTTGATACGCTTGAAGATGGAGAAGAACTTCAGTGTGACCCTTCTGTTTATAATTCTCTTCATGGCTTCCATGTTGGTTGGCCCTGTTTGAGGTAAATTCATTTGAATTCCTTTCGTGGCTTCTTTTTTGATTGAGACTTTAGGGATTATAATAGATTATTTTTTATGTTCTGGGAAAAATTCAAATGAGAAGCTTTTATTTGTTTGTGAACAAGTGTAAAGAAATGTATTTGCAAGTACATTATCTTAAGTTAAGAAATTTATTGTCTGTGAATGATTACAATGCAAGTTTTTTTTTTAATTTGATGGCGTTTATTTCTTTCTCAGTTTTGACATTTTAGGTGATAAGTTGGGTTTGAACCGAACTGAGTTTCCTCACACAGTTTATATGGTGGCTGGGACTCAAGTAAGTTTTGTACTTTTTTTATATCTTCATTTGTATTTGTGCTTTTAGAATCTTGTGTTAAGTTGTTAAATCCTGTGAATACGTTTTCTCTTTTCTTTAGGCTGAAAAAGCAGCTCATAACTCCATAGGATTATTTAAAATCACCAACGTATCTGGTAAGAGACGCGATGTAGTGCCCAAGACACTAGCGAATGGTGATGATGGTATGGAGGATGATGATGATGAAGAAAGCAGTGACAGCGATGAGGAAGACGAAGATGAAGCTTCCAAAACTCCAAATATTCAGGTAATTCTTGATTCGTTTTAATTTTTATGTTATTCGTGTCTCTTGTCTCTGTTATCGTGGTTGATATTTTGTCTCTAAATTTCGGTATATAGGTTTGCAGGGTCGCTCACCATGGATGTGTTAACCGTATACGTGCAATGCCACAAAATTCTCATATATGTGTCTCTTGGGCAGATTCTGGTCATGTACAGGTAAGCTAATGTCCTTGTTATTTCCATAACCGGATATTGGCTCAGCATTTGGCAATACAAAACAAAACTGTGAAGATATATGTTTGTCTACTTGCAAAGCTTGGGTGTTTGTTTATATGTGTCCTTATTAAAGTGGATTAGTTTTTGTATCTCTGGGCAGGTGTGGGACATGAGTTCTCATCTTAATGCTTTAGCCGAATCAGAAACAGAAGGTAAAGATGGAACTTCACCGGTTCTTAACCAAGCGCCCTTGGCTAACTTTTCCGGCCACAAAGATGAAGGCTATGCTATAGATTGGAGTCCTGCAACCGCTGGAAGACTTCTTTCCGGTATAGTTATCTCAGAAATTCCTGCAATACTCACAATTATATGTTTTTCTTTATAGTTAATGTAGACATATCTTTTTCACTGGTTAGGGGACTGCAAGAGTATGATCCATTTGTGGGAGCCAGCTTCTGGTTCATGGACTGTTGATCCAATTCCGTTCGCTGGACACACTGCAAGTGTTGAAGATTTACAAGTAAAACTCTTACTTTGTAGCTTAATTGTGCTTCTGTTGGTACCATTTCCTTTTGGCTGAACATTCTTTTTCTTTGTTCCAGTGGAGTCCAGCCGAAGAAAACGTGTTTGCTTCTTGTTCTGTGGATGGGAGTATTGCAGTCTGGGATATCCGACTTGGGAAGTCGCCTGCACTATCTTTTAAGGCACATAATGCCGATGTGAATGTCATCTCTTGGAACAGGTTCTTGTGCCACTATGTTGTATAACTTTAACCTATTTGGTTATGTGTTACCCACAAATGGCTCATTCCTATCTTTTCCTCTTTCATGAAGACTGGCTAGCTGTATGTTGGCCTCAGGGAGTGATGACGGGACATTCTCTATCCGTGATCTTAGACTGATCAAGGTACCATATAGACTATAGCTTTATATTTTCCATAATCACGTAACAAGATTCTGATATAATAGGATATGAATCTTGCACTAGGGTGGAGATGCAGTGGTAGCACATTTTGAGTACCATAAACGTCCTATCACGTCAATTGAATGGAGCGCTCACGAACCTTCGACACTTGCTGTCACTTCCGGCGATAACCAGCTCACGTAAGCCACAAAATCATACACCAATAGTCCCCAGAAAAACCAAATAACTGTCTTAATTGTTTTCGGCTATCTGTTGTATTTGCAGGATATGGGATTTATCCTTAGAGAAGGATGAAGAAGAAGAGGCAGAGTTCAAAGCACAGACCAAGGAACAAGTCAATACACCTCAAGACTTGCCTCCTCAGCTTCTCTTCGTTCACCAGGTAACAGTGTTTACATTAATGTCATTAGCTCGGGTTTGTTTGATTGATGTCTTTTTGTCTGAAAACCTCGTTTTTTTTTCCAGGGACAAAAGGACTTGAAGGAACTTCACTGGCACAACCAGATTCCGGGGATGATCATCTCAACTGCTGCTGATGGTTTCAACATCTTAATGCCTTACAACATTCAAAACACACTTCCATCTGATTAGCTGCCTGAAAGATCGAGTCTTTGTTAGAAAACTCAAAGTATTACTCGTGTGTCTCTTGACTTTTGTACTCTCCTCTCTGTTCTTCCGTTGTACTTATTGTATTATTGGTGGCAAGTTTCAAGAACTATACTCTTTCACAACTTTCAAGTTTTCATCATTGGTTGATACTTGATTGATTTCAGTAGTGACAAAATGTCAAAGAAATTTTTTGAACAACAGTCTCTTCTCCTTGAATATATATGTATTTTCCAGGAACACAAGCCACCAATTCGAGAAACTGTATATATTCAAAGCTAAATTGGGATTGAATGTTAGCAAATGTAAGTAGTTATTGTGAACAACTACTCAAAGATAAAAGGACTAGTTCTTCACCAACACTGTCTTTATAAACTCCTTAAAAAGTTGAAACCAAGTGATTTAAGGTTCATGATTGTAACCGGTTATAGCTCTCTTGCTAGCTTTAAGGTTCTAACTTGTGCACTAAGATAAGAACCAAAACATTTACTTGAGTCAAATGTAAAAAAAAGCTGAATCATATTAGCCTCTGACTTGAAGCTGTAGATTCACCCTGTAAAGTCCCACCAACCGGTTAAATATCCACTGTATAACCTGAGACTTAACCTTTACAGTAACTTGATTACCAAATCAATCTTGAACATAACTCGTATTAAAACAGAAACTTCACTAGCAGATTTTAACAACTAGCTGCAATCTTTTAAACTTGTCTCTACATCAACAAACTTGTGATATTCCTGAGACACTTCTGTACATCCACTTCAACACCAAATTCTGTCAATTCAGCTATAACAACAACAACCTGCAACACATTTACATGTATGCAGACTCTACCAAACTTGGTAATTGCATCATATCATCTTCAGACTAAGCCGGAACCTCTCTTTTATCCATCAGCCTTACTTTAACCGCACCACTGATATCTGAAACTTTCACTTTAACTTCCTCCAAGTTTTTCTCTGAGAAATTTTCTAAAAGTCTCCTTTTACTTCTCATCTGAAACACTTCTTATCTCAAGCCATGCATTACTATTCTTTCAAATTATCTCAACCTGTAACTTCTTCTGTTTCAATGTCTTGTTTTCAGTTAACATAGACTCTTCCCCAATTTCTGATTTATAGAGAATTTAGACTTATTCTTCATCAATCTTCACCTCAGACCAGAAATCAATACAACTTTGACCTCTCCTCCAGCATGTATCTGTTATGTACATACATTGACATGGTTCATTCCTAGAACTTTATGTCAGGCACTCAACATAATCTCCTTCATACTATTAACCACTCAACTTGTTCCTTAACAAGACGATCACGGTAACTCTCTAAATTGATTGAACTTCCAATTTGGTATTGATCGACCAAAGACCAAACTAGCCAGGGATTGAATTGCCTTAGTCATATAGAGCTTTGATGAGGTGTAATCCATTCTGACTTGAACCCATCAAAACATATTTCTTGCAATCATCTCTTGTACTTAATCATTCTTATTAACATAAATCTCACATCTGTTTTAGATTGAGATTTCTGAAACTCATCAAAGAACGAAACATGACTAATGATTGAGATTTGAGACTGGTTAATCTAACAATATTTCGATTTTTTGAACCGTGTACAAAAATTATCAAAGACATTTTTCTTAACCAGACCTCGACTTGTTGGATAAAAATGTGTATTCTGCTCATATTATTCTTCAAATTAAAGACTAGAACAAGTAAACAAATTTTGATTTAATAAACAAAAAAACACACACACGCCAAATTCGGGCAGATGTAATAACAACATCATAAACATATATCTCAAAGAAAAAAAAAAGACTAGTTCTTGTTCTTGACAATGGCTGTCTTTATGAACTCTATAACAGTTGAAACCAATTGACTTTGATGTTTACTATAACCATGATTAGCTCCTTGCACAATCTCAAGCTTATGGTTTGGTATGATCTTTGCAAACTCCTTAGCATCTTCCAATGGTACAACCTTATCATCCGTTCCATGAATCGTCAAGACATTACATTCTTTATCAATCTTGAGACAAGCTTCATGCATATCCGTGTTTAACCTATACATTAAGCTCTCTTCAGTAACACGGTACCAAGATTTACCCTCTTTTGCATCAATGAATCCTTGTTGCTTAATTTTTTCCATATAACCATCTCCAAGACGTATACCTTTCTTAAGATCAAAACGTCCAGAGATATTGATTACATTGCGGATATTATCACCATACTTAGAAGCATAGAGAAGGACCACATCACCTCCTCTACTATGTCCGAGAGTTATAGGAACCATACGGTTCATGTTATTAGACAAGTGTTGAATAACATAATGTAAATCATCATTAGATTCATGGTTATAGTTACCATAAGAGAAAGTGCCTTCACTCTCTCCATTCCCTGAAAAATCGAATCTGAATGCGCTAATCCCTTCTTTCTCTAAAGCATCAGCCACGTTTTTCAGAATTTGGTTTTCCTTGTTTGATCGAAATCCATGGCACAAGACCACAACTTCTCTTGATCCGGTTTCGTGAAGCAGACCAACGAGCTTCTCGTTGCGGCTGTTTGGAATCACGATCTTCTTCTGTTGTGCACTTGATGAAGAATCCATTCTCGACTTGTTTGCTTTGTTACAGGAGATTAGGGTAGTGGAAGCTATAACAAAGCTTGACGAGCAAGACTTCTCAAACCCTGATCTTGTTCTAAGTAACTGGCAAAGGCGTCTTACAAAAATAAACTCTTAAGCCTCTTTACACTAAACGGACTAGGTCATAATCGACCCTTAACCTAATTTTTTTTTGTCAACAACTATAAATTAATTAAAACGATCTAGAAAGCCAAACTGGTGGTACAAAGTTTACATAAATAATAAAATACGGATAAAGTCTCGCACTCCATGCTAACTTATCTGCTTTTGAATTTAAATTACAAGAGATTAAAGAAAATGAGAAAAATGAGAACAAGTTCTTTATCCTCACGAGATTCTCCAGGTGCGTTGAGAAAATCGGTCAATCCGCCGGTGGAGACACCATATTCACTAGCTCGGAGGAGTCTGTTGCAAATGCTAATTTTGTTTTCTACTAAGCGATGAGGCTAGTCCTCGCCCAACTGAAAGCTTCTAATTCTGCATGCAAAGGAGAAAGACCCTTAACCTAATTAGAAAAGGAAATATAGCTTTTTTAAAAAATAAGAAAAGGAAATATAGTTACCAATATTTGACTAAACACAAATTAACTACAGAAACTGATCAATATTAATATTATAGCAAAGGTTGATTTTACAAAACGAGACACCAAAGTCCAAGGAAAATTTGGAAAAAATTTGTTGAAACGTTTTCATTAAGACGAGGTAAAGTAACTCGCCGGAAAGTCCACTCGGTGCCGGCAACGCTTATTGACAAAGACTTGTATAAAAGGGGAAGCAACTATATATCCTGTAAGAACAGGATATGCGAAAACAAACAAGAACAAAATGATACAGCCTGGTGAGCTATCTAGATTAGAACAAAATGATACAAGAAAATGGCTTGCCCCTTCTCAGCTGCAATGTGTAGTGGCGTTTCACAAAATGGCAATCGATCAAAGCGTCCAAGAATATTATGATCTTCTACAATGAACTGGTAGAGTCTCTCAATATAACCACTTTCAGCCGCAGTCTTCAATCTCACATTGATATATTCATCTTGATTCATACTACTTGACAACTCATTGAGATTTACATCTTGAACTTCCATATTGGCATTTTCTTGTACATCCGCAACAATCGACATAACTTCACTACTCTTCCCCTGCAACACATGCTCAAGTACAAACACAAAGTCTCTACACAACTACCATGCATATGAAGGACCTTGATTGACCTAATTTCATACCATATAACTAGTAAGTACATAAACCAGTGGCTATCTCTTTCTGGCAACAATTCTAGTGGGCTATCAAAATGAGTGCTCGCAATTTTAGCAATATTGTAAAAGATCAATATTTTTTGCTATCGTAATGAGTTGTTTGCAAAGTCAAAATGCGTTGAAACCAAAAAATGAAGTCTTTGGTGCAATGGAGATGCAGAGGCCCACAAGAAATATGAACATCCGAAATTTTGTGTCCATACCAAACACGAAAGACATTCAAATGATATATTTCAAAGATTGTTGATAATGAACTCATCTTTCCACCAAGATCCAGAATTCAACTTCACTTACGTTGATTCTTGTTCTGAAATCTCTTTTAACCGTTTTTATTTATATTATAGTCTTGTGTTGTATTGTCATCTCTCTGTTATTTCATTGAACCTATCGTTTAATTGATGTCAAGATTCTAGATCTAAAATTGTTCACAACTTTCAAGGTCTCATCATCTGTTGATTGATTTCAAATGTAACAAAATGTCAAAGAAATTTTTGAATAACATTCTCTTCTCCATGGATATATATTCTTCTCTACTGTTTTTTTTTGTTCATTGATGTAAAACATAAAGAAAAGAAAAATTAACCCGGTAAAAAATAATGAAGTTAATAATCATATATATATAATAAGAGAATTCTCTCACCATCTAGAGTGTTCACATCTCTATATTATTATTTGAGCAGAGCAAACTGACCTTCCATTAACGTGTGATATTACACAAAATGTCATTGCATTTTAATACATTTATGATGAAAAGTAGCTAAAAGGGCTTAAATGTCTAAAAATCAAGTACCCACAAGTGGAAAACACACATCATTTTTCTCCGACTGAAGATCCGCTTTTTAAAATCCTGTACACAGAACAAATTTTATATTATTCAGAAAAAATTACACAAAATAATAACAAACCATGCCCGTAAAAAACAATTGTAAAAAGCATTCAACATAAAATAAGCCCAAATCCATCATCTAAAAAAACTATATTAATCATCTTTGGCAAAAATCAGAACCTATATAGAAACTAGGTATGCGGATGGTTTTTTTCTTACTCCAAAACATTTAGAAATCATATTGATAGAGATATATAAAACTTTTATTTTGCAACAGATAAAGAAATAGCGCAGATCCAACAAGAGAAGAAAAAATACAATTAGTAAAAATTTATTGATTGAATGCAATAAGAGAATGGCAGAAGAAAACATTAAGATCCACTAATCAAAGAGAGATAAACCGCCAGATCTTGTAGCTCATTTGGTTTGAGTGCTTAGCACCACCTCATGGGTTCAAGGCGTGGCAAAGAAGAGAGATAAACCTTCCGTGCTTCTTCTTCTTTCAACTTTGCAGCATGAGAAAAGAAAAACTTAATCAAAATGTTCCATATAACAAAAAAAAAAAAACATGTCATATCCAGTAAAATGCCAAACAAAAAAAATGGAAATAGACTTGAGGTTAAGCTTACCTTTTTAGCAACTAAGAAAGTAGAGTAAAACCCAACACCAAACTACCCAATCAAACTGTTAATTGTATTCATTTATTATCCCCATTTCAGAAAAAAAAATATTTCTTATTCAGTTGTGTCATCACCAATTTTTTTATCTATCCACATGGCATCAATTTCAACAATTATTCCCGAATTAAAAGTCCATTTTATTCTTTTGCAGTTTGATAATTGATTCTCAAGGTCCATAGCAACGGAAGACTTTTAAATCGTATTTTGGCATTTGAGTTGAAACCCATCAAACTTAACATTTTGAATATATCAACATGTCTTGGGTTATTGATGGTTTAAGCCCGGTTTAATAATATATGCAATTGTGCATTTATGTTTGGTAAAAGAATCTGGAAGTTATGATTACTTTCCAAACAAAATTTATCAGACTGTCACCAAGAATCATGAAGTTAATAATGAGATTAATCATGAAGTTAATAAGGAACTTTAGACGACATAACAAAAGTTGGGTAAGTATTGCGCACTTAGCTCGTACCATAGACAAAATCATTCGAAACAAAACTACTTCTCTTCGGAACAAGCACCCGCGCAAATATGTTGACCTTCAAAGATGATTTGAGTTAAGTTTGGCATCAGGTTGATCGATTAACACTTTTTCCAGCTCTACCACTTGTAAATAACTATTTTATTAGCAATAAATTTGAAATTTCAACAAAAAAGTAATAATGAGATTAAGCTCGGGTTTAAACAGAGTTTCTTGATACAACAACAAAAATAACCGGCAATTCGCAGGGATTACACGTAGAGATATATCTATGAGCCAACCGGCTTCCCGTTAAGTTTAGGGAATGGATCTTGCTTGCTTAGAACTACCACTTTGCTCTTGTGAGCTAAATAACCTTTCACAAGGTTTTTGTATATCAAGATCGTCATTATACATTCCACCTGCAAACCATTTATTTTTTTAGATCTGTAAGTTTATAGAATTCATTCTAGTGATCAAATGCAATGAATGGGATGGAAACGTAGAAGAAACCTCGTCGAGATCCATGTCCATTTCTAGCCATCTAAGTGCTTTGGCAATCACTTCAAGCTTCAGTTGGTGAGCTCTCGCTGGATCACTCTGCTTCTGGATAATATAACTGGAACATTGATAAAACAGTTATGAAACTTAAAAGTAATCTGAGAATCTTGGATGGATTGATAGCTTGTGTTACATAAATCTTGCTTACATTTTCTTCATGAGTCTCTGGTAGACTTGTAGCTCCAGCTTTTCCAGTACGAGATACACACCTGACCTCAAGAACCTGATCAAAGATATTAGATTGATGTTAAGTTGTTCGTGAGAGAATCCAAAACCAATAAACTCCTTTACTAAATTCACCAAAGTACTACACATCACAGAAAGACTTGACAAACGAGAGCATCTCTACTCACAACTCAATTGCCCAAACTTTCTTTTAACCTGTTAGCTCTCCAGCTAACCAGTTTTCACTGAGCTGTCAACACAGCTACAGTCCACTACAAGCCGCCTACACTAGTTACAATGCTCATGCACTACTCCAACACTAGGAATTAAACATTAGGGTGTAGATCAGTACAGTAAAACATCAATAGAAAGACATACCGATCTTCATGTTCTTGAAGAGCATGACGGAGAAGCCTGAGATCACCCTTCCTCAGAGCTTGCACAATCTTTTTGTACTGGACACATAAAGAACCAACTCAGATGAGAAATAAGTTTTGAATTGACGAGAATTTCATAGAAAAAAAAGAAAGCTGTTACCTCATGCAGATTATAATTTTGCAAGAGCTCATCTTTTGGTATAATTCCTATTGAAAGTTTAACGGGTATCAAATACTTTAATATCATCCTGATACACAAAAGCCACATAAGCTGATTAAGCAACGCAATGCAAGCATAAGGTAATCACAGAGTAAAACCACAATCAGACCTTATATTCCGTTCTCTTTTGGGGTTGCAATATTGCAAAGCATATGATAGCTTTGTATCAGCCTGCAAGATCGAAAAAAAAAAGTCAATGATACTATCAATATTTCGATTGACACTACAAAAGTTGGAATGAGAAAATCTCTTAGTGACTCACAGCAGGAAAGTTTTCGTTGAAGACTTCTAATCGTCCGGTATAATACATGTATGTAACCTGGTGTTTGTGAAGAAGAAACAGAAGATATAAGTAACCGAATCGGAAGGCCAAAAACTAAAACTGTTTATAGAGAGCACAAGACCTTGTCTCTTCTTGGAAACTCCTCAAAGTCAAATATCCGAGCAGTTTCAATACTTCTTATTACACTTCGACAAAGATTGACGGTTCCAAGCTGAAATACAGAATTAGGGACACATGTTTAGTACTCCATATAATGGCTGGATCAATTCCAAATGATAATATATAAGTGGATGTTAAATCATTTCAAATCATAAAATATCAAACTGTCGCCAGAAAGCATATCACCTTAAAGTAGGTCTTGAACAATTGGCAAGTCACATATAATGCTCCAACTCGTTTTGGACCTTTCCCCTACAGTTTAAAACTACATAAGGAGCCAAAACAGAAACTACTATTCCTGAAAATATATAAACAGGTAGACAGGACAACTTACAGCAAGAACTCCAAAAACTTTCATGAGAAGAGATCCAGCCGCTTTCAATTTCTCGGGAGATTTTCCATTAGTAGTTAACTCTTGATCAGCCTGCATTCCCATTTGGAACCAATCATGTTTTCAGAACTGAGTACTCGGTGCCATGAAACTAAACAAATCTAAGATTTTTGGAAGAGTGATAAAAGTGAAAAACTACCTTTTCCGCAAGAACTCGAATTTCATAACAAACTACATACAAAGCTTCCAATGCCCAAGCCGATTCCCAATTTCGAAACTCCTGAACAAAAGCACTGCACATATTGAATACAACAAATATCAGATATTGTGAAAAAAAGAAGAAGAGCTAATCAACAGGTAAAACCCTGAAATCAAATTAGACATCAATAAAGGAGCAGAGAAGAACAAGAATACTTTACTTGGCAAACTTCTCGAAAGCAAGGTATGCTTCGACTAGATTCCCAACTCGGTAACTTTGTAGAGAACGAAATAAATGAGCCAGAATCTCGCCGTATTCAGAGAATTTATCAGACTGTCTAATCAAACTGCTAGCATCCTGTATCAATCAAAGAAAGGAAAATTCAATCGAGAAAGTTTCAAGACCTAAATCTAAAGCCCATACTCATAAACTCAAACATAGATAGAGAGTGTTTATACTAAAAGAACTCAATCACAGACAGTTTCAAGCCCTAAATTCAAAATTCATACTCATTGGTTGGAAAAATCATACTCTAAGGATCCTAGATTGAAATTGAACCTAAAAGATACAAACTTTGCTAACATAAAGATCATGCTTTTATCGCGGGAGTATACTCATACAGTATCGAGTCCTAAATAGAAAATTCATAGAATTGGAACATATTGTAAGCATCCTGGATTGAAATCGAACGAAAAAGTCACAAACTTTGCCAACATAAGGATCATGTTACTATCGCAGGAACATACTCCTAGCGTTTCAAGCTTCGAATTTTACGACATGGGTCTCGATTAAACAGTCGAATCAGAGAATATATGCACCTGGAAGACGTTGAGTGCATCGGCGAGTGAGAGAAGAGATGGAGAATTGGAAGAGAAAGAGAGGAGACGGCAAAGTGTAGAAGAGTCTTGGTACAAAACGGCGTCGCAGAAGCGGTTTAAGTACTCAGTGATCCGCCGGTGAGCTTCACCCATACTTACGTACGCCATTGTCACCTGCGGCTTCTTCTTCTTCTTCGTTTTCCTTGTTCTCGGAGAGAAGAGAAACAAAATCGTCAAAGGTCCCCGATTCTTGTTTGGTAGAGGAAACAAAAAATGGAAACAACGGAGATGTAATAAACGACGACGTTTTATAAGTGCACTAATAGAAAATCGTGGAAAATCCAAGACCGTGCGATTGGAATAATCTGACGGATCTAGAAAATGTTACAATTAGTGTTTTCTGGTATTGGACTTATTATTAAACTTAGTTGGGCCACTTAAGGCCCATATAAACATCGTTAAAATGTTTGAAAATTTATCCGTTAGGAAACGCGTGTTTATCACTACAAAAGCTTTTGTATTTTCTCCCAAATTAACAAGTAAAGAGAAAATATAACCGTTTAAAAATCTCAGATTTCTCCCAAATTATTCTTTCTTTCATTGGCATCGACTCTTCCTCTTCGACGGTTTTGGTTCCCAGAGAAGGTGATTTTCGATTCTTCTCTATATCGCCAATTCATTTTAGGAATTTTAGTTTGTGTAATCAACGTTCTTATGTTGTACTGATTTCTTTCTTTTTTAGGGTTTTAAAGTTCGGGTAATCGTTGTACTGATCGCGATCCTGTTTAGGGTGTTCTTGAGGTACTTGTCTTGCACACCATTTCTTTAATCTCTGATGAATCTGATCGTCTATGTTTTTGTGATTTATCCGATAATTAGTGTTTGACCTATGTCGATTGAAGTTGCGGCGAAGTTTTGAAGATATAGGATTGTATTAGTTCGTTTGTGATACTTTGATGTGTGGAAAATGATATATTTAGATCGAGACTGAGAGATTTAGCTTTGGTGATTTGTGTATTGTTGTGGTTTCATGTTAGATTTTAGCTATGTGTTATATTTGGCAATCAAGATTCTCAATTTGTGATTCGCAAATTCTTGTCTTTATGTAACTGATTTTGTAGTGATTAGCTTATGTATGAGATTGTTATTTTTGGCTTCTGTTTTCACCACGTGAGATTTTAGCTGTGTGTTTATATTTGGTGTTTCAAGATTCTGACTTTGTAATTTTGCAAATTATTGTTTGTATGTAGCCGTGTGTGTGATCTAAGTACCATCTATAATTAGATATGTTTCTTAAATAGTTATCTTGACAACAATACTATCCTTAATCTAGTATCCTTCAGATTGTAGAAATTAACTTCTTGTTAACATATCCATTGATAAAAACGTAGATTTTTTTTTGGTATTGGAACATTATATTGTGTGTTTGCAGTGTCAGTAATTATCTCTGTTTTGGTGCTTTTATGCATCATAAGATCTCTCATCTTATAAAATGGATATAACTTGGAGTCTCCTGTAAATATTTATTTTGCTCCAGCAGATTATACTAGTAGTTTTTCCGTGAATCTTGAATTTATTTGTTGTGCGTTATACTTTAGGGTGATCATTCTTGACATCCTCATAATCTTACAGTTTAATTTAGTTGTTGTTTGACTAAATCTAGCATTCTGCTTCATACTTCGCACATTGATGATTCTTGTGTTAAACTATATAAATTGTACCGTTGACTTGAGTTTTTACAGTAGAGTGATTGAAAATATCTCTGCTATGGTACTAGTGTATGTCCCTTGGTATCTTAGTCTTTCAGAGTTGATATAGCTTAGTATCTATTGAATCACTGGTGTATTTGTTTAGGATGTGAAAACGTTTATTTCTTATGGATCTTTCTTGATGTTTCAACCTTTTGTTTCAATAACATGTTTCTATCATTGATTTCAAAACTAAGAATTTACATGTCTGCACTTCAGGTCGACTAAATGTATTATATATCCAATATTCTCTTTGCTATAATAATTGTTGACTCTATAATACAGAGGTTTCTGTAATGATGTATAAACAAAAACAAGTTTTCTGTTTGTTACTAATATAGTTAATTGTAAGTGTCTTCCATTGATGATCTGATTGCTAAACTAAAAGGTCGTGTTGTTCATTATGGCTATTGTAGGTAAACAGTAAATTTTTTAGAAAATAATATCCGTTGTTGTTTGAATATACGACTTGTTAGTTTTGTCGATAAAAAATGTTTTATGTATCTTTTTAGCTTTGTGTTAGATTATAGAATTAGTCATGTCTACACAGTTCTTGCATTTTATCTAGTTGTCCAATTTTCTATGGGTAATTCTTTGTTAAGACCTATTGAGATGTTTCAGTCGTTCATTATACAGTTCCAATTCGTTGTTGATGGCTTGGACCTAGCTAGGTCTCGACTGTTTCAAATGCAAATTTACTTATGCTTAACACTCATGATTCAATT
The DNA here is from genome assembly GCA_028015245.1 of Cardamine occulta. Classification (NCBI taxonomy): domain Eukaryota; kingdom Viridiplantae; phylum Streptophyta; class Magnoliopsida; order Brassicales; family Brassicaceae; genus Cardamine; species Cardamine occulta. Next base: position 20,624,195 of record CM051372.1, read on the forward strand.
TATTTGTTTAATGTTGCATGGTTTTTGTTTTAACCCACAACTTCACGATTGGTTATTTGCTTGTGTGCATCATAAGATCTCTCATTTTATTAAATGGATATAACTTGGAGTCTCCTGTAAATATATATTTTGCTCCAGTAGATTATGGTAGTAGTTTTTCCGTGAATCTTGAATTGTTTTTTTTTTCGTTATAATCTAGAGTGATCATTCTAAATATGCAGAATGACATCCTCATAATCTTACATTTAAATTTGGTTGTTGTTTGACTATTTTTCATACTGATGATTCTTGTGCGTGTTAAATTATATAAACTGTACCCGTTGACTTGTGTTTTTACAGTATAGTGATTGAAAATATCTCTGTTATGTGTATGTCCATTGGTATTTTAGTCTTTCAGAGTTGATATACCTTAATATCTATTGAATCACTGGTGTATTTGTTTAGGATGTGAATTTTCTTATGGATCTTTCTTGATGTTTCTATCATTGATTTCAAAACTAAGAATTTACATGTCTGCACTTCAGGTCGACTATTGACTCTCTAATACAGAGGTTTATGCAACGGTGTATCGACAAAATCAAGCTTTCTGTTGGTTACTATTATAGAACACTGTAAGTGTTTTCCATTGATGCTGGTATTGCTAAACTAAAGGGTCATGTTGTCCATTATGGCTACTGCAGGTAAACAGTAATTTTTTAGAAAAGACTCCGTTGTTGTTTGAATATTCGACTTGTGAGTAACGATGTTAGTTTTGTCGATAAACAATGTTTTCTGCATCATTTTACCTTTTTGTTAGATTATAGAAATAGTCATGTCTACATAGCTCTTGCATTTTGGTTAGTTGTCCTATTGTCTATTGGTCATTCTTTGTTAATACCGATTGAGATGTTTTAATCGTTCATTATACAGTTCCAATTCGTTGTTGACTTGGACCTACTAGGTCTTGAATGTTTCAAACGAAAGTTTACTTATGCTTAACACTCATAACTCGATTTATTTGGTTAATGTTTGCATGGTATTTGTTTTCACTCACAGCTTCTTTATTGGTTATTGCTTGTATGCATCATAAGATCTCTCATTTTTGAAATGAGTATAACTTGGAGTTGTCTGTGAATATATATTTTGAACGTAGATGAGTCTCCTACAGATTATTGTACTAGTTCTTCCTTGAATCTTGAATTTATTTGTTTGTGTTATGCGCTAAATAAGCCTCTGGTGATCATATTTGGTTATTGTCTGAGTAAATCTAGTATTTTGCATCATGCTTCATACACTGATGATTAATGTGTTAGAATATATAAAATGTATCCGTTTAGTCGTTTACTTAAGTTTTTTACAATGAGAGTTGACTGAAAATATCTATGTTATGGTACCAGTGTATGTCCTTTGGTCTTTTTAGTATTTCAGAGTTGATGAAGCTTGAAATTTATTGAATCACTGCTGTATGTATTTAATTTAGGATTGTGCAACTTCTGATATAATAGGTTCTCTTATCTTCTCTTCTCTTTAGATTGACTAAATCTATAATGTTTTGGGTTCTAAGAACCGTATTTTGCTATGTAATACTACTTGTTAGACATGGAACTTCTTGACTACATCAGCTATAACCTTACAAATATCTCCATTTTTAGCCTCACTTCTTAAGAAAGAATGACTATTGTTGTTTGAATATTTGATTCGTGAGTGGTGATATTAGTTTTGTCGATAAATAATGTGTTATGTATCTTGTTAGCTTTGGGTTAGGTTATAGGACCAGTCATGTTTACAAAGTTCTTGCATATTTATTGGGTTTTCGATCCTGGCACGGTCAGATGATACCATCTTGTTTTTTGCTTCTCAATTCTTGGACGAGTTAGTGTGGTAAATTGATTAATCTTTCTAGGGAATAATATTTTTGTATGTTTTATCCTAAATCACACCCAATTAAGGCCCGGTCTATCTTTTTATATAGGCAAAATTGGCCTTGAATGTTTCAAACGCAAATTTACTTATGTTTTACATTGATTCTAATTCTATTGCTTTAAACCCACGACTTCACTATTGGTTATTGCGCCTGTTAAACTACATATTATTATTATTACTTTTTTTAAAAATGTCTTTGTTAGTCGCTAAAAATCCATTAGTTCTTTATTTACTGCTCTCTATTTTCTATTTGACACCCTAAGTTCATCTGTTTTCGTTGTTGTTTTTTTTTCAAAACTTCATTCCTTTTATTTTTAAGTAAAACCAAATAAAGGTCGACTTTTTAGTTTTTTTTTTTTGTGTGTAGAATTTAGTTTTTTTGAAAAGCTTGAATGGTAGTTTGAAGTAGATTTTAGTTTTTGGTTTAAATCTATTTGCATAAAAAATTAAAAATATAAAACAGGGCAAAAAGTTTCCAAAAAAACTCCATAGAATTTGGTTTTTGTTTTTGTTCGCTAATTGGTAGAAATTATAAAAATATAAATTCTCTAATTTTTAGGAAACTCATTTATGCAAAATCTTGAATGGATAAAAATGGGGGTTTTGAAGAAAAAAGAAATCTAAAAACTATTATAGAATCTACTTACCATTCAAGGCTAAAAACTACTAGTATTGCGAGCGGTAATGTAATTGGTATTTTGGCTAGTTTATTTCCAGTGTATCTGGGTTTACAATGGATTTAGGTCTTTAGGAATAGGTAAACTTTGTTGATTATGGAAGATGATGAAGAGAATTGACGTAAAAACAAAAAAAAAACCATAAACATTATCTCTAAGCTTGTCACATCGGAAATAAAAATGCAAAGTGACTCAATACTGTGTCCAATAAGATTGGATGTTGATGTGTGACCTTTTATAACATAAAAAGATAATTTTGATTTATTTTACATTTTTACCTAAAACTTAAAACAAAACAATTGAAATAACAAAAAATAAGGAAGTGGCTGACATTTAACCTCAGTTGAGAAACTACGACAAATCTGCAACAATGATGTGTAGTGTTTGAGAAGATAACAAAAATGTCTACTTTCTTGTCTCCACAAATGTTTTTTTCTCGGCTTTTATGGCAACATCCATTTTCTCAAAACTCTTCCTTAAGAGATCAAATTTTTTTACCAAAAAGAATCTAATGTAGTTTCTCAACTAATCTAAAACTCTTAGATTTGTTCGATTCATTATTCATCACTCATTAAAATTACTATAGGAATTGCTTGTGGACCATCTTATATTCTCTACTTTCATAGTTAGCAATTAGAAATTTTCCCAAGCAACTTAATGTGAAAAAAAATCATCATCAACATATAACTATCGATATGTTTGATTCATTAACATCTAAAACTCTTACATTGATTGTTCACCCACTCATGGTAAGAGTTGTTCACCACTCATAGTAGGACTTGCTTGTGGACCATCTTATATTCGCTCCTTTCATACTTGGTATTTTGAACCTTTATCCCAACTAATTCAATGTGTAAGGCATCAATATGTGCATTTTTTTTTGCCTTTTTTGTGACCATGAAAAAAGATCATAAATTCAAAAATGAGGGGGGGGGGGGGAAGAACGATCATAACTTCACGCGAAAAAAGAAAAAAAAAACGAATCATAACTTTATTCTTTTGAGATTTTAATTAGTATTTACCTGTTATTAACGCAAGTAAGCTTTTGGTTTTTGTTTTAAAAGCTCATTTAATTTTTTAATCAATCTACTTTGGCGTATATCAAAAACACAAAATTCATTTTTCTGAATTGAATTGTAGATAGATTTAAGTTTTCCAAATAAAACAAGAAAGGTGAGGCAGAAACTAGTTTTTTTATAGATTTTAAAACGGTAAATTTCTAAAATTTTGATTGGACTAATCACTAATATAATATTTCTAAAATTTGGCCGAGAGGTGGGTGTAAAACAGTTCAAAAATGGAAGAACATAATTTATTAATTTATTATCAACCCAAAAAAATCAACAAAGTAATTCTCTATAAACATAAATAATCGTATTTATTTATTATCCACATTACAGAAAAACAAAAAAGAAACTTTTCTTATTCACTTTTGTGCCATCACCAATTTTTTTTATCTATCCACATGGCATCAATTTCAACAATTATTCCCGAATTAAAATTCCATTTTATTCTTTTGCCGTTTGATAATTGACTCTCAAGGTCCATAGCAATGGAAGACTTTTAAATCGCATTTCGGCGATATTGTCTGTAATAGCAACCTCGCCGTGTGCTCTTGCCGCACCACCACATCCTCTTTCTCCACCAGCACTGCTCCCACGATTCTCTCGTAACCTCCTCCGCCACCGTTAGCCACGTAATCAACCAACGCTGCTTGTACTGGCCCCAAACTAGGATTATAAGCCGCCGATTCCATGTACCATCCTCTGTACACTTTCCCGTCACAATCCACCAGCGAAACTCCCGATGGACATAAGCTATATGGCGCGTACGATCTATTCGCCGCCGCTAGAGCCGTACGCTTCAGCTCCGCCTCTGCAGAGGTATCGATGTTTTCACTATCGAGATCTGAAATCGCGAGACGGTTATCGTGAGGCTCGAGAAGAAGAGGAATATTCTTCTCGAGAAGATCATCGGGGCCAAATCTGTGCGGCAAGATGCTTCCGAGGGGTAAGAATCCGTCTGAATCGGCGGCGGAATCGGGAGATTCATTTGGATCGGTGATTAGGATTCTGATCGCAGGCGCGTCGCGGATTTCTTGAAAAAACTGACGGCAATGACCACACGGTGCGGAGGAGACGGCGACGTATTTAAGGTGATGTTCACCGTTGAGTGTGAGATTGGTGATGAGAAATTGTTCGGCGTGGATTGAGTGGTGGAGAGGGAGACCTGGGAATTCAACATTGACACCTAAGAAGATCCGACCTGATGATCCGAGTCCGACGGCTCCGACGTTGAATTTTGATATCGGAGGTCGAGCGTAGGATTTTGCAGGTTTGACGAGCGACGGGAGGAGCTCAAGGACGGAGACGCCGAGTTGATTCGCGGCGGATTCAGCTTCTTCGGGTCGGATTACAAAGTTTGGCTTATCCATTTGGGTTGATCCGGTTTGGGTTGCGTAAATGGATCGGGTTGGAGATTGAAATTGAGATGAGGAGAGATCCGGGAAACGAGGATTATGAAATGGATGCTGGAGAAAGCTAACTATTTATAGATAGTTTGAAGTAGGAAACTACATTACGCAAATGAAGTTTTGGTTTCGGTTTACTTTTGGTTTATACAGTAAGATTATGAAATATAAAGACCGTTTAAAACTGAATTTACACACAAAGAAATCAAATACAATATCGGTTTGGCGATTTGGTTCGGCTATGTAGATAAATCAAAATTTGGTATTAATTGATAAAATAGATATGATTTCGGTTTGACTAAACCGAATCTTATATAATTACAAAAATTGTAATAAATTATTTAAGAATCGTGGTCTAAGAAGGATCATCTTATAACATTTTATGGATCATGGAACTTACCTCGTAGTTTCGACCACGTAACGACACTACAACCACCTCTGGATATATATTTTAAGGTTAGAAATGAATTGAACTACATAGCTAAAGACAGGCTAGCTTTTTTTTATATAATTTTGATAGGAATAAACGTTTTAATTTCAGAGTTGTCAGTTTAATATTTGATTGAGATCCAAAAAATAGTTAATAACAAAAGTGTTAGTATTGTAACTATTGTTGTTTTTTGGGGTAGAAAATTGTAACTATTGTTGACAAAAACAAACACAAAGATAGATGTCCACGGACGTTAAGAGCTATGTGTCTTTAGCTTATTTCTTGTTCTTATAGTTGGAACGTCATACACTTCAATTATAAGATGATAGATCACAAACAAAATAAAAGTCTTTGATGATAATTATGTTTTAACCAACGGCTAAAGACTCTTAGTTAGAACTTAGAACTGAGAAATTTATCACTATTTTAATTAGGGAGATGTTTGTTCTCTTAAATATAATGCCATTTTTGTGATAATTTATTTTTAAAATCAGTTTTTTTGTCCAGTAAAGTTATATGTGGGTGATTATAGACAATATATGATTGAATAATCACCCACAGTAATTTTGGACAATATATTACATAAAAAAATTATTTATATCTTCAATTGCATGTATGCATCAATAATAGTCACCCACAGAAATCATATATTGTCTATAATTCTATCGCTAGTTATTGTCTCTAGAGGACCTCTAAACAATTGTAGATTGGGAATTTGGGATCATAACATAATAATTAAGAAAAAGATCCTCAAGGCTTGCGAAAAACAAACAAAAAAAACTTCTCAAATCCAACGTTTCTTGCAGTCTAAATGATGAGTATCAAGTATAGTATTCATTAATTAAGTACATATCATTCTTATGTATACTTGTATAGTCAACAGTAAGTAGTATAAATACTCTATTGTAACAAACTAATTGAATAAGAAGAAAATGGTTTTCATAATTTCTATTGATATGGTATCAGAGCTTTGAGCTCAACTCAGCTCTTTCTTCTTCATCTTCTCCAATCCACTCTGAATCTTCATCTTCTTCGTTCTTGACCTAGATTGATCGAATTTTATTTCGATTGATCATTTCTAAGCCGAATCATCGGTTCTTCCTTCGTTCATCATCTTCCGCAACGCCATTTTTCTTCGTTTATGATCGTAATCTTCGATTTCGTGTAGTAATCTTCATTATTTGATCAAATCGAGCTTAGATCTTACCTTATCTTTGTGGATCTGAGATTCGATTGTGTATCAATGGGAAAACGAAAGTGCAATTCCAAGTACCGTGCTGAATCTCCTGAATCGGCGGATGATGAATCTCCGATAGTTGCCGCTGCTTCTGGATCTAAGATTTGCGATAAACAACCTCTCAAGTCTACATATCGTCACTTTGAGGTATCCGATTCACCTGATAATCTTCATAGTCCGTATCATTTGCTTGGATCTGACTATCCTAGTCTATCGTTAGTATCTGAGCAATTAGATGGTACAAATTATGGAACCTGGATGATTGCTATGACTATGAGTGTAGAAGCTAAGAACAAGATTGGTTTTATTGATGGATCTATTATAAAACATGATGAAGATGATCCTTATTATAAGATCTGGTGTCGATGCAATAGCATGGTGAAGGCATGGTTGCTCAATGGTGTTACTAAGAAGATCTATACTAGTGTATTGTATTTCAAGTCTGCTGTTGATATATGGAAAGATCTATACACTAGATTCCACAAGTCTAATTTGCCAAGGTTGTATAAATTGAGGCATCAACTTCATTCACTAAGACAAGGAAGCATGGATATATCATCGTATCACACTCAGACTCAGACTTATTGGTTTTGCAGAGAGAAAAGGTATTAGTCTTCCTCCTAATGCAGTTTTACACTTGAAGAAATCGATTTATGGTTTAAAATAAGCATCGCGCCAATGGTTTCTCAAGTTCTCATCAACACTAGCCAATCTTGGGTTTGAAAAGATTCATGGTGATCATACTCTATTTTTATGTTCATCCTCTGATCATTTCATTATGGTGATAGTGTATGTGGATGATATCATTTTTGCTTGTACAGATGAGAATTCAGTTGCATTGGAAAATTTGAAGAGTTGTTTTAAATTGCGAGATTTGGGTCAACCTAAGTATTTTTTGGGACTGGAGATAGCTCGTTCTGCATCTGGTATCTCGATTTGTCAACATAAATATGTTTTAGAGATGCTTTCAAATACTGGTCTAATGGGATGTAAACCCTCATCAATACCTATGGATCCTAGCATTAAACTATCAGCAACTTCTGGTGATCTGTTACCTGATGCTGGACCTTACAGAAGATTGGTGGACAAATTAATGTATCTCACAATCACAAGACCAGATATATGTTTTGCAGTCAATAAGCTTTGCCAATACTCTGTTGCACCAAGAAAACCACACTTGCAAGCTGCACACAAGGTTTTACATTACATTAGAAAGGGATTGTTCTATCCAGCTGATGATGATTTTCAGATTAAAGCCTTCTGTGATGCTGATTTGCAAAACTGTTTAGATACACGACGATCAATCAATGGTTATTGTATTTTCATTGGCAATTCATTGGTATCTTGGAAAGCTAAGAAACATGATGTTGTTTCCTTATCTTTTGCAGAATCTGAGTATCGTGCCATGTTAGATACAGCCAAGGAAGTTGTCTGGCTATCTCGGTTGTTATCAGATTTACATGTTGCTTCTCCTATGAAACCTGTGCTTTATTGTGACAGTACAGCTGCTCTTCACATAGCCAAGAACCCAATGTTTCACGAGAGGACTAAGCACATAGAGTCTCAATGTCATTCGGTATGCGAGAAGGTTGAAGCAGGTCAGTTAACGCTTCTGCATGTTCGTACCGACAACCAACTCGCCTGTGCCTTTACTAAACCTTTATATCCTACCATTTTCCATCGATTGATGTCCAAGATGGGTCTGATTAACATCCTGACGTCATCTTGAGGGGGGCTATCATGTATAGTATTCATTAATTAAGTACATATCATTCTTATGTATAGAAAGTTCATATTTGTACAGTCAATCGTATACTTGTATAGTCAACAGTAAGTAGTATAAATATTGTATTGTAACAAACTAATTGAATAAGAAGAAAATAGTTTTCATAATTTCTACTGATAATGAGAGAGATAAAATGCAACGTTGGTAAAGATCAACTAGTAAAAATGCAAGTATAAACTTATCCAACAGTTTTGGCTAAAAAGAATAAAACCTTCTAAACCCAAAAGAAAAGGTGAATATATAGAACCAAAACAGCATTACACACACTCCTATCCAAAACAATAAAATTAACTCAACCTTGTAAATTGGTTCAATATTTCGCTTCTTTCACAAGCAATCTAACATAACATAAAAACAAAATACATTAAAAAAGCCTTTTCCACAAGCTATTTCCGAATACTCCAATCTCAACAACTACAAACAAATTTATAGACATATTACACTTTAGACCCAACCCTGTTTGTATTTGCGGAAGAGATCCTCTGTCTGAGCATTCCTAAACGCACTACACGCAATAACATAAACCCATATGAGAACAACGACAGTGATGATAAGTATGAGATTTGCTTTACGCCAATCTTTTCTAAGGTTTCCCAAAAGACCAGCTTTGCATGAGTTGCAATTGTAACAAAGCTGGCTTTGGTCGTTGCTCCATAGATAACAGTCTGCGTCTGCAGCCATGTTGGTTGGATTTAGCCAGAGTGTCGGGTTCACGAAGTTGTAGCCACACGCGGTCGGTGGTTTGCAGCAGCCGGACTGTGAAACATAAACGTTGAATAAAATATCATAATTAGCTTATGATATAAAGCTCAAGAAATCATTTATCATATGTAAGTATGTAACATTCACAAATAGTTTTTTTTTTCAAATGAAAATATGATAATCTTTTGAATACTTTTCAAGTTGCTGTTTAATATATATGTGCTACATGACGAGGAAATGACTCGTGGAGATAGGATATTAAGATGATCATGTAAGGAGGATATAGGGTATACATATATGTACATGAAATATTAAGACTTCAATTGCTTTAAACGCAAATTTTGCGTTTTCAATAATTAGGATTAAATATTGAGAAAAAAGTCAAACAAAATCACATTTATGAAATAGAAACATTGTTATTTTTTCATAAAATATTTTGCAGATTCTACCGTTTGCATTTAGAGTGAACAAATAAGTTTGCTTAAAATGGTTAAGATTGTGAATTGACTTGGAGAAAAGTATACACTAAAGAAAAACACAAACAATCAAGACCTAAAACAATGAAACACTAGTTTTAGTCCAAACAAAAATTTTTCTAATGAGTTTGACAAAAAAGAAGAAGAAGAAAATTTCTAATGTGAGTGGGAGAACATGGAAAAGATATAATTATCTATTAGGTTTCATAATGGAGACAAAGACTTGTGATTGTTATTATTGAATATCAAATCATTCATCCAATGTTTAATAATTTCTAATTACTAAAGATACATGCAACTCAGTCAAAACATCATCATCTAGGCTTATTGAATTATTAGTGGTTCCACCATCCTAGACAATGGACTCGGATGCAAACTTGCTAGAAATTAATGGAATGAAATGGTTTATATAAATTTGCATAATACACATATTTACCTGAAATTTTATTTGACGGACACTAATCAGAAATTTTGATTCATATAAAGATTAGAAGAAAAAAAAATAGATGATCATATTACCCACAAACTAAGCCTTGATTTCAATAGAATAGTATCACGATCTAGTTCAAATATGACAAAAATCAAACACTTATAGTAACCACTTCCTTTGGTCAATATTTTTTTGAACAAAAGTTCTTAAGCTATGCCCTTAATTTCTCCATGTTTCAAGCCTAAAAGATGTGAAAATGAATTTAAGAGTGGTTTTATTTTATAATTTTGAGTAGGGAAATGTGAATTTTTATAATTTAAGTTTGAGATGAGATTAAAAAAAAGACTATCTAAAGAGAATTGGATCATTGAGTTTTGTGAGTGAGATAATGACAAAGGACAAATACCATTAATAAACAGATCAAACATATTTTATCATGTACCATATTGTGGGTGCATGGGTGGGTCCTAATGATAGTGTGTTATTTTGAATTCTGATTATCTAACTATAATCTTTTGGACTGTTGGTCTCCAGCAACTTCTACACCACTCTCCTAAGAATACATATGTTTTACGGAAAATATAAATATAAATTTCGATTTTCAATAATGGTGATTACATGTGCCCAAAATCTGATTAATTTACCAGAAAACTGGCACTAACTGCGATATGTTAAGAAAAATAAAGGAGGTCACTCTCCAACACTAGAAAACACTATAGATTAATTAGTTCAGAAAACATTTTCCTTAATTTAGTTCCATATCATTCAAAAGACGAAACATATATACTATTTCATTTTGACTTTCACTTTTTTTTTTAAAAGTATTTTCAAAGAAGGTGAAATCAAAAACGAAATAACTTAAAGCAATAAAAAAAAAATTATATAGAGAGAATAAGAACAATGCTCTTTAGGACTTCACAAAAGCTAAAAAGAAAATTTATAACTTTATGATTTAAGCCACATACTTTACTTTGAAAAAATGGACCTTTCTTTCTATATTTTTTCTTTTGCAAGAACAAACCGTAGGTCACACATAATCTAGAGATTACAAAACATTCCCTTTTAATTCGTATCTTATCTCCATTAATCATCTAATATTTAATTAAAGCCAAGATGATTCGTTAGCAACTTTACAAAACCAATATTAAGTCTAGATTTTACCTTTAAATAGTCTGTATCCAAGTTAACTATAAATAGCTTTCAGAAAACGGTACTATTTTTCAATGAGGATATAGAGAGACTGATACTACGAGTTTGATATGACTTGTGGATTTTTTTTTTTTTTTTGACGATTGACTTGTGGATATATTAACCGCGTTAATGACTTTCATATTTCTTAAATGCATCAGAGTTTAAGTTGTTATTAAGCATGTAAAATTTTGTTTTTTTGGATTTCTCTGTCCAAAATCAGCTTGAAAAAGCATTTATGGTATTAATCCAATTAACACTATAACTATAATTATTTAGAACCAGGAACTTTAGCTTAATGATTTTTATTAGTATCACTAACCAAATTTAACTCCGGCTGAATGCGTGAAATTTTATTCCCTATGTTATTACTAAAGGATATTTTGGATAAAAACATGAAAATTAAAAATTATATATCTATATTTTGTATTTTCTAAATTTAATATCTAATTAAAAAAACTAACAAGAAATACAAAAGAAAAAATGCTCATTCAATTTACTCCTATAAAACATCATATTAAAAAACTCTAAACCATCCTATAAAAATGTAAATTTTGTTTTACAATATTTTTTTATTACTGTTGACTCTCTTCCTATGATTTACCAAACTAGTAGAACCAAACCAAAACCGGGAAAGTGAAATTGTGAGGGAGACAAATGTAACAAACTAGAAGTTTCGAGGCTCAGGAAAAAAAAAAAAAGAGAATAAACGAACAGAATGAAAGAGAACATACCTGGAGAGGAGTGATGCCGGAGGAGGAGAAGAACTGATCGGCGGTGATAAATTGTTGGCTGAGTTTAGGACAAACATTAGTATCACCCAAACAAGCTCTTATCTTTCCCCAATTCTTTGAATCAACAACGTTCTCTCTAAGCCAATTCGAAAACCCTTCAAGCCTATACTCTTTATAACCTCGACCCGGAACCGAATACGATCCATCGGGTCGGGTCACGACGAAAGCAAATATCAAAACCACCAGCAAAAGTCCGATCAGTATCGCCATACAACACAAGTAAACCGCAAGTAGAGTCTCCTTGTACCTGAATTTGAGCTCAAAGTTGAGATCTTTAGTGATTCAAATTCTCTCTGTTTTTTTTTTTTGGGTTTTCAAAGTTTTAAACTTACTGGTAAGCGCCGATGAAGCCAGTGGCGGAGACGACGAGGATGAGAACGCCGAGGACTACGACGGGCCAACGGAGGAGATTAACACACTCGTTGTCGGGTTTTGAGGCTAGCCATATCCCTGACGCCGTTATCGGTATTGAACACAGTAACGCTAGTAAGTTCAGTATCGCCGTTAAGTTATTCGCTAACGCCATTCAATCTCTAACAGTTGACGATTTGAGTGTTTTTTTTTAGGAAGAAAATGAAAGTGAGTGGAGTTGCTCTGTTTTCTCTTAATGACTTATGAGGGTCGGTGGTTAGAGGTGATGGGAAGTGTGAAACCTGTTACTGCTATTTACAGGAAACGAGGTTCGGTCCGGTCTGGTATAGTCAACTCCCGGGTTTGTTCTGATTTAAACGAAGATAATTAGTTTATTCGATTGATTAATTATTAATATGTGAATAATTCGGTAAAAAGGGGATTTCGTTAGTGTCATAGTGAACCGGTGAAAAGGGAAATTTTGTTCATTTTATTTTATTTTATTGCGATGTAATAAAAGGAACTGATTAATCTGGTCGGACCGGCTTTTTGGGTTAACGAGTGGAATCATGTCACATGGATGGACACGTGGAGAGACGAAATGCGTTTTGTGGGCTTTGAAAGCGCGTTTGTGTAACAAACGCCTATTTTGGCGCGTAAACGCTTTATATCGAAGAAGATTCTTAGAGCATCTGCATTACACACCTAAAATGTATGTTTTTCGGTGAGGCCCGCCACTTTCCTTATTTAAAAAATAATAAAAAAAATTGTTTTTTTAATGTCGCGGCGAATCACGCCGCGACACGTGGCCATCTTTTTGGGTGAGACAATGTCTTCCCAACATATGTCTCTGATGCTGATGGTCTATTCTGCGAGTTACCGAATGTCTCAACCAACAAGAATTAGCCACGTGGCACCGACGACTTTGGGTATTTTGCAGTGAGTATGTGTTGTCCTGAGAAAATGTCGACAGAAAACGCAAATGAAGCGAGCTCCGTTGTTCGATTTTTTTCTTATTTTCAAGTATTAGAGGTTTTGCAGCAAGATTTGTCTTTGGCTGATGAGGGATGGTCAAGTGTTGGGCTTTATTTTCTTGGTTCAGAGGATTGCACACAAGCTGCTCGATAGAATGCATGAACCAACACCGATTGATTTTCTCATCTGGATTTTACTTGGGATTCGGCTGGTGAGGGCATTGGAGAAAAGTTTAAGTTAATACCCACTTGGATTTCAGTATTAGACGCTAATATAGATTCGGAAATGCTATTTATTGATTTTGGGAATGGGAAGGAGATGAGTCAGATCAGGGAATGATGGAGAAGTTATCGCTTACATTAAGCGTCGTGTTACATCTTGAAGATCATGAAATGGGGAGAGCTTAGATTAGAAGCTCTGTGACTAAACTCAAGTTCCAAAACTTTGCTTGGATACGGTGAGGGATTCTTTAGGAATTTGGGATCCAATTAGACCTCGGAATGTAGAAGATGAGACTGCTTCAGTTTTGGTTTGGAACTTGTCAAGTGGAAGTGATGAAAGAAGAGCTTGGTTGCACCATCCAGTTTCCAATTTTGGTTCTTGAGAAATCTGACGATGAGCAACATCATTTGGATAGTACGTTTTAGTGTTCCCATTGACATTCAAGAAAGATGGAATCAACAACTTCATTTGCAAAGTAATTTGTTGAGTTTTTGAGTTTTTTTATGAACAGCTTGATGCACAATGTCCCTTTAATATCGTGATAAGAGCTATCATCAGTAGGTATAGAGGTCAAACAAGTTTCTGATGGGATCGGTTAAGGGTTTCAAAGTTGTTATCAAGGCTTGTGTAGTCAAAAGAGCATAAGAGTGAACAAAAGTACTTTTTAGTGGTACAGAGTGGTGACAGTTGTGAACTGATCATCGTAGGAATAAAGTAGTATAGCTGAATCAGCAAGATCCTGACATGGCTATTATTTTTTTTCATAAAGGAAATACAAGAAGAAGACAAAGTTTAGTATAAAGGGAGAATTGTGATGTGAAATACAGAAGCGTTAGATTCCAGATGCATCCTAGGCCGAATCCCCATTTTCCATTTTCTTCATGGTCTCAAGTCTGGAGCCTTTGTTTCCAAACTTAGTGGTTGAATAAAGCTTCAGGTAGTCTTGAAACCTATAGCCACTTGGATACAAGAGCTTTGGAACTGGAGATATTATGGCATCACCAGCCGGATTGTAAAATGTAGCAATTGACAGTCTACTTCCATGCTTCACTGTCATTACACGGTGTACAACACTCTTGTACCTCCCATTACTCAGTATCTCGAGTTGATCACCGGTATTGACAAAAATGGTATTGTTCTTGGATGGCGGGATAGGAAACCACTTCCCATCTTTCTGGAACTCAAGACCAGGCACTTGATCATCCTGCAGGAGTAGTATGATTCCCCCAGCATCGGTATGTTCCCTCAGGCCTCTCATGAGCTCAGGACGAGGGCATTCTGGGTACTTAACCACTTTTGTCCCAAAAGCTGGACCTTTTGAACCAGAAAACGCCTTCATTATCTCTTCCTGATCAAGACCAAGATTCTCACACATGAGCTTGGAAAGCCTCTCTGCAAACTTGTGAAGTTGAGAAACATATTCGTCCATCGTCTTGCTGCAATATCAGTTTCCCCTCTCATATTGTTTAGTATCATAAGCAAACAGGTAAAATGGTAAAAAGCATTTGGAACTATCACTTCCTAGTTACTTACCTGAGATCCTCTGAAATGTTTGGGATCTCGCAGATGTTTGAAGTCGGCTTATGCCAGATGAAGAAACTGCTTTCCCAATCTGCATCTGAGGTTTTGCCTTCACTCAAAGCTTTGACCATCTCTGACTGGTAAAATTTCTTTTTCAGATGCTCTTCATAGTGAGAGTGAATCAGCCTCTTCACTTTCTCCATCAACTCTTCATCAATTCCATGATTATCAACCTGCAAAATTCACTGCGAGTTTAAGGCTATCGACTAGAACTGAATCTAGGAACATAGATATATATATATATATGCATATCTTAGAAACGTTGGCTTGTGCTATACATACCATGAAGAAGCCCCACTTATCACATGCATGATCAAGAAGTGACATGGTCTTGCTTCTGTTCTCTCCATCCAATTCAGCAAAATCAATAACTGGAATCTCCATCTCCATCTCCTTTTTGCTTTCTGTTCTGATTTCTGAGACACAGATTGGTTGAAATTTTTTTGCAATCTAAAAGGAGTATTTATAGGCATGGAGTTTGGATTTGAGTGAGATCTTTTTCTGTATTGTGGGTTGGGAGGGCATAGTTGCCTACTTGGAAGCAAAAACAATGGTTTCTTTCAGTTCTATTCTTTTCACTCTTTGGAGTATCATTACATACAAAGAATAATATTTAAAAATTATGATTTGCCTTGAAAATGTAAAAGGAACAATAGGATTAAAGAGAAGTCCAAGTTCAGTCCATACATGATACAACCATGTGATTCAAAAGTTTTGAATTTTCCATATTTTATTTATGGTTTTTGATTTTTTTTTTTTTGTTAATTTAATTATGTTTTCTTGTTACTCAATTTTTGTAAATCTTCTTTCTTCTTCACAAGGAAAGTGTCACTCATAAGTTTTTTTTTTTTTTTTTTTTTTTTTTAACATCTAAACTGCATATATTAATTAGAAAAGTCAATATGGAGCTGTTGAGTAATACAAGCAGGAATGGAATGATGAAATTTAAAATCAGTAAGGGATGGAAGTATATTCTTTGCCAAACGATCTGCAACTTGATTATTTCTCCTGGGTATCCATTGGACTTCAGCATTGACGAATTTATTCTGCCATAATTTCACATCTCTGATCCAATTATGGGCACCAAAATTCAATAAGGAACCGTTTATAAGTTTAGGAACTGAGATATTATCTCCTTCAAAGATAATATTCCTATATCTGCGACTCCATGTGTGTTGCATAGCCATTAGTAAAGCTTGTAATTCCGCTTCTAATGATGTAGAAACCAGTAGTCCTCTACTCTGTCCTGCTTCCAAAAAATGATGTAGAATCCAAGTATTTTTTTGGTCTGCTTCCACATATGCCATCCTACGTGAGTTTCTATACGTGCGCATATCATATAATTAGAACAAACCATCAATACATAATTTATAGAATTGTAGACATGAGTAGAGAAACTAGTACCTTGGGGAACTATGTGAATTAGGAGGACCATGGGGAGGGTTTGGACCACTGCATTTGATTTTACATTGTTCAAGGCAATTGCCATCATCATCGTGACAAGAACTAGCACAGTCGCTGTTGATACCGGATCCCGCACCCGGGATCCATAATTAGCATCACCGAGATACGTGTCAAGAAGGTGGAATAAAGACGCTAGGGCAGCTCGGTCCGGGGTAGAAGTCGATAGCGAACTGGCGAGGAGTTCGGAGGAAGGAGCGGGAGCTCGGATAGAAGCTCACGAAGGCGGAGGGTACAAGAGGAGAAAGACCCAAATTAAAGCCCATTTGAAGGTCAAAGGAAGAGAGACGTTGCGACGATAAAGACTAGAATCGAAACCGACGTAATAAAAGAGAATCATGTAATTAATCATCAGAATTAATTCCTTAAACGTATGTATAAATAGTAAAAGGAAACATAATGTAAAGAGAGGTTTTTTTGGAATAAGAATCAGATTACACTTTTTTAGTTAAGCTTGTTCCGAATAATCTCTTGTACACAATTTTCTACTTAAATTTTGGGCGTGGATTTCAGGATCCACATTTTGGCGCTAGAAGGAGGGGGGAAATTAGAAGGTTCTACAAATCCAAATTTCTCTTCGAACTGAAACCGTGAAACAGCACTATGGCGGATTCAGCAATTACACAGTTAGCGGAAAAACTTCAAGCTCTCACTGACAATATCGCTACCATGCAGCAGAGCCTTGAAACTTTGCAAAACACCCAGGTAAGTATAAACGAAAACAACACACAACTTAATAATCGTTTGGATTCTTTGGTCTCAGGTAACAGGGCAAGACCCACATGATTATTCAATACCCCGAGCGCTCCTAATCCAAAATTACAAGATGGAGCCAACCTCAATACCGGGTCCGATGACACCACAATAACGCCAGGTAATAATAACGACAACGAGCTCCAGCCGATGAATCATGACCAACAGGTAACGGAGCCTACGGAGCAGACCGAGCAGACTTTGAGTGATTATAATTTATATGATTCACTAGTTTTTATTTATTTATTTATAATGTGTTTATTATTTCGTCTATGCTCTCATTATGATTTTATATGCCTTTTTTATATGTCTGTTTAAGTGATTTCATTATCATGGGATGTTTGTATGACGCCTTAATTTGAAGCTCCTGTAAAATCCTATTACGGTTTAGTAAAAATCCTCAGGGAAAAAAACCTGGACCGAAAGAAGAGAGAGGTTAGATCGAGATTAGATTTAGGGTTTACACATTATTCTATTAGGGATTCGCACTCGGGCTCATCTCTCTCGCTGCACATGGCTTCTGCAATTTCGTTTTGTGGAGTCAGTACTAAGCTTTGGACTCCTAATTCTCAGTTAGGTTTTGGTTTGGCTTGTGTTACTAGAAGGAATCTGGTTCTTAGAAAGCCAGGGTTTTTATTTGTTTGTAGTATGGGAGATGACAATGAGGAGCATGATCCATTGCCAACTGGAAACTTGTTAAAGTTTTGGCGCTTAAGGGAGGCAGCAAAAGAGAATTTAATGTGTGCCATAGCGTACAAAGGACTGACGGAAGTAGTATTGGAAGAAGCTATGACGGACCATGCTGATGCTGTCGCCTGGGTGAAGAAAGCCACAAAGAGATTTAATGAAGTGTCAGAAACCTTGCAGGTGTGGGAAAGTCATTTCTTCAAATAGACTCTAGACACTTCTATCCTGTGCGTATGGTGGAACTGGGAATGTTCTTAAGGTATTTACTAATTTTGTGCTTATTGGATTCATTATTTTCGTCGATTAGCTGATTTTAAGACGGCTTTGTTAATCAAATGTAGCTTTGTTTGATAATTTGGGTGATTTCTTCTTAGTCCTGCTTCTTTACTTGTGTGTTTTTGATTAGTGTATAGACTTTTTTGAGAGATTTAGAGATTCTCTTGAGAAATTTTGAGGAATTGAGTGTATTAACTTAGGTAGTTAGTATTGTTCTGTGTCTGTGTTTAGCCTTTGTTTCTTTAGTTTTCTGGGGATACTAAATGAAACACTCGCAAACAATTCTGCAGAGGCATGAGATTTAGCTGCTCTCTCTGATGATGTTCACTGATTAACCTTCAGAAAGAATCATTACTGATTGGTCTTATACTCCCAGCTTGCAATGATGATGTGTGATGAGTTAGCCACAAGAACACTGAAGCTACAGTTTATGTACAAAACTCTATCTTTTAAAGCCTTTTTCCGCCCAGAAAACTTAGGAATGAAAACCCTCTTGATTTTGCCCTCCTTTTATTCTGAGTTTCTTGGAGAGATTGTGATTGTTCATTATCTCCACATGTACACAACTTTCTTTGAGATAATGGATTTTGCGAGTAGCGTTTGGTTTCATGGTGTAAATTTTGCAAAACTATGTGGGCGCGTCAGTAATCTTTGGGATCATAGAAATGATTTTCAAATTTGTTTTCCTAGTAGATTGATGATGAATGGTGTGGATATAGTTTCCAAAGTTGGTGGTCGTTTGACTCTAATTATTGGTGTTACTGGAAATTTCTACAAAATTAGTACAAAATGTTTTGAAAAATCTCAGATTTTTCATTTTCTCCTAGATGTATAAGGAGTTGTTTATTCGAAGACTATGAAAACATCTTATATTATAAAATAAGGTTTCTCTAAGTTTAAGTTCTAAGAGGTTGTCATGTGTCAGTTCTCAAGTTAATTCTATCTTTAAATATCATGAATAATCAAAACACATAATTTTTATTATTTAAATATATTATACCTAAAAGAAATTATTATATTTCTTTCATGAGACCTTAATGAAAAAATTATATTTTTTATGAAACCTTGGCAGCGTCACTTCTCAAGTTAACTCTCTCTTTAAATACTATGAATTTAACAGTCAAAACATCATAATTGTTTTTTAGATTTAAATATATTATACCAAAACTAAAAGAAATTATTATATCTCTTTCATGAGACCTTACTGGAAAAAGTTATATATATTTTTATCAGACCTACACACATATTGTTTTTATAATTTTCATCATTTAAAGTAAAATATTAACCTTAAATTATTTTATCACAAAATAATTTGAACTATATAAAATTTATAAAATATTATGTTACTTCTTTCTTTGTCTCTATTTCTTCCCTCACATAAAACTTAATAATTCACATCATCTTATTTTAGAATTGTTTTACGATAAACCATATACATAAATGAAGAATTAAAAAAAATCAAAGACAAATTAGTTCACAATGCCACTATATATGAAATATTTTATCTAAAACTAAATAAATTTATAACTCCATTTTTCAGCCACAGAAAATCTCATGCATATGCTATCAAATTTAATAAGATGATTAAATTTTATCTAAAAATGATTAGACTTATTTCTTCTAATAAAAATACCCTTACAATTATACTACTATTTTGAGACCAAAATTTGTATCTCCTTTACTTAATTACATTGATGTGACATGTATCAACAATTATTACATATTAATTCTCTTAGTCAATTTATTTTTAAAATGTAACTTCAGCTCAATTTTCATCCTATAAATAGTAATTTCTCACCCTCTTCCAATCATATCTTTAAATTTATCTTTTATTTATTTTTTGCGTGAGTTGAAAAATGAACTAAGATATCATAGATATCATTGTAATATCATTGTAATGATGGTAAGAGTTTGATACTAATCTTTTCTTTATATTTGTTCTGCATAAGTTGTTTTTTAATTCAAAATTATATATAACAAATATTTTGATGGCTACTAAAATATTCAGCATATTATCAATTGAGTTTCAAAAGTTATCAAGTTTCAACATCCTCATAAGAAGCCAAAAATTGAAGCTTTGAGTATGACATAAGGCTCAGAGTTTGAATGACAGAAGCACTTCTAATAGACATTCTCAAATTATTTCTTCAAATTATTTTAGTAAGAAATCATTTCCCAGATTCAGAAACCTTCTCCAAACTCAAATTGGTAATGTTCCTATGGTTTCTTGCGGTTGAAGAAAACTGCTTTTCTTTTTCTTTTGTGATTGAAGATTTGAAGAAATATTTTTTATCTTGCAGATGAACATGGTGTTAATGGAGTCGCTTCGTCTGTACGGACCCGTGATTAAAATGTTCAGAGAGGCCACCCAAGATATGAAGGTAGGACACGTGGAGATCCCCAAGGGCACGAATATGATCCTGCCGTTTCTGAAGATGCATAGAGACAAATCTGTTTGGGGAAATGACGTCAACAAATTCAACCCGCTGCGATTTGCAAATGGCGTTTCCCAGGCCGCCAATAACACAAACACTCTCCTTGCATTCTCAATCGGACCAAGAACTTGCATTGGCCAAAACTTTGCCATAATGGAAGCTAAGACTGTGCTCACACTATGATTCTTCAACGGTTTCGGCTTAGCCTCTCCGGCGAGTATAAGCACGCGCCGGTGGATCACCTCAGTGTCCAACCGCAGTACGGCTTACCCGTAATGTTTCAGCCTCTCAAAATTTGAAGTAAATCCCCCAAATAGATGAGATAATTAAAAAAAATAAAAAAACTATTTATCTACCGTTTACATGTGTCTCGGATGTTTCCCACCGAATAATATATTCGGGCTTTCTAGATCTTTTTTTTTGTTGTTGATATTTTCTACATCTTATTTTTGGGATCTTGATGGGATAAATTATCATTAGTAGATTGGGCTTCTATGATGTTAAAATTTGATGCAGCCAATGAAAATATTTACGATTAATCCAGCATGGCACATGATATTTTAACCACCAGTCACCGTCTGTACAATCTATTCGGATTTGCGAAAGAGATAATGTGAAGGTTAGATTAGTTACCTAGTTTCTGATATTAGGTATTTTAACACATCAAAAGTGTAGTTTAGAGGCCTGAAAGAATATAGATGAACGGATTGTCCTTAGCCAACAAAAGCTGATGTTAAGGCAATCAGGCGTGCTTCTCACAAACTCTTGAGGAATCATTCTCTTCATAAACCCAGAAATTTATAACAATTGACAAACAAACAATGGACATTAGAAAAAAGAAACATCTTAATGTATTAGAAAATCTCCCCAAACTTTCTTAAACGATTGAAAAATCTGAGCATTTTCGAACAACAACAAACGAACACTACAAGCACAGTAAATTGTCTATGAAAAGGGTAAATTAGACATGAAAGGAATCAAGGATTATCACGTTTTACTGTTTTATCAACAACATTAAAAGCAATTTCAGTGGAAAGAATCGAACAACAGTGAGTTAAGAAACCAAAGCAGCTCCATTTAAAAAAAACTAGAAAGTAAGAAAGACTAAGATTTGAGTTACCATGAATGTTGATTTCCAATTTTCTCCTGGAGACAGAGTCTTGAAGAAGCTAAGCTTGCTAACATCTGCTTGAATCTTTTCAACCACACTCTCATGACAACATTTTCTTTCCCTTCCAAAGCTGGATCAAATCTCAAATTAGGGTTTAAAATGACAAAATCAGAGTAAACTGAGAAGCTAAGGAAAGGGAAAAATGGGTAAAAAAACTCTCACCTTTTACAAAAACATGTAAAAAACCCTCAGTTTTTTTGTGGGTTTTTAAACCCTCACCTTGTAATAAATGGTAAAATAACCCCCAATATCAATCAACCTTATTTAAAACTAAACAAAATGTTATATTAAAATATATATATGATTTTTTTCCTAAATTCTATTTTATAACTTTTTTTTCCAAATAAAAGTCTTTATGTTATAATGTAAAAAACTTATATGAAACCATAAACCGTGGTTCAACATATTGTTGAGATATAGTAAATCGATTTTTTTATCTTTAGCAACTTTGTTATGTAAATTATTTCAATTTATTGGCTTGGGTAATCATTTCGTATTTAGGAAAACATATCAAAATTAGATCCAAAAATTATTTTGGTGTTATTTTAGGTTTGATTCGATTTTGTATAAAAGTGATTGTTTTATGTTATATATATATATAATATTTGAATATACTTTAAATTATTATATATATTTTAATTGAAAATTTTAATTAATGAAGATTTATTCGATTGAGTTATAAAAATTCATAAATGTGAAACTAAATCAATTTTTAATAGTACGAGCGATATATTAATTTTTCTGTTGAACCGAATAAAGATTTACGTTAATCTCTATACTATTATTTGAGCAATGTTAAAAGCAAAATAACATTCTATTTATGTGGAATATTACAACAAATACCATTGGACTTAAATAATTAATCATATTATAACTCACTTAGATTTAAATTTAAATTTAAATTTAACTAATTACTCTCTCTCTCTCTCTCTTCCTATTTTCTTGCTAATTAAATCTTTCTAATTATTTGTTAATATTATTTCCTCCTCTCATTTTTATTTGATCATATATTTTATAAATAATTAAATAATCACATAATTTTTATAATAAAATTATATACATTTTTTTTCCACATATGTTATGATTTGAATTTTTTTAAACCGACATAAATTGTTTCATATATTATGATATCATTTAAATAATAGTTTTAGTTTACCAATAATAGTTTAACATATAAAATATGATAATTTTTATTCACAATATATATTAGATACGATTTGTATTTAACCCATTATGTAATCCTAATGTAATTCACTATCTTACATTGATGTGATTTACGAAAATTCAATAAACATTTAAATTGGATAAAATTTAATTACTTGGATGTAATTTACAGAATTAACAATATAGAAATCTTTCATAAATATTAATCTTTATTTTCGGTATACAATTTGGTATATTAGTAATTTTAATCATATTATACATATTTAATATATATATATATATATATTAGTAATTTTAGTTAACACAACACAAACCATATATAATAATAATAAATAAGATGCTAAAAACATAAAATATATATAATCTAAAACACTAATAATAATCTATGACTATATAAACTAACGAAATATGGAGCACACATTTCTTCGCGCTGCACAATATAATTTGCAATAGGTCGGACAAATCAAGACGGGTCAATGAGTCAGGACGGGTCAAAGCAGATAAAGATGGGTCATGACAAATCTCAGATCAAATTTCTAATCATTTATAATAATTGATATTGGATTAAATCAAATTGTTATAGATTTTTTGAATAATGTAAAAATATATACATAACATCACTTAACTTTTACAACCAAAATATGTTATAATTAACACAACACAAACCACATATAATAATGATAAATAAGGTAAATAAGATACAAAAAACATAAAAATAAATCTAACCTAAAACAGTTTTAATAATTTATGATAATATAAACTAGCGAAATATGAAATAGATATTTCTCCGCGCTGCACAGCGTGGGTTACTATCTAGTAAATGTTTATTTGGTTCGATCACACCAACTTATTAACATAAACACAAACAAAATTTTGTAGTATTACGAAAGCACATAAATTACAACACTGAAATATTTTAATTTAAAAATATATATTTAAACTATAATATTAATTACTTTTTTTTGGAAGTCTTTTATTAGAAATGAACTTAATCATTTACATAATCGTTGAAAAAACCTCCTTAACAATCTTGGAGGATAAAAGAAAATCGATGTTGTAACATTCTGGCTATGAGCCATTTTGGCTAGAGTATCTGCGACTTGGTTGCATTGTCGAGGCACAAGGGAGAACGAGATACTTGTGAATTTATTCGCCCAACTGCGAATATCAATAATAAGGGGTTCAAGAAACATATTCACACTACTAGAAAATATACCAAATTTTAATAATTGACTATTTATAATCAGTTTATTTTCTAGATTGACATTACTATAGTTTTCCAAATTATGTAATTTTTATTGCAATAGTTAACTTAATTATACTTCACTGTGGTATAGTGTTCATTTGTTGTTGTTCGAAAATGCTCAGATTTTTCAATCTTTTAAGAAAGTTTGGGGAGATTTTCTAATACATTAAGATGTTTCTTTCTTCTAATCTCCATTGTTTGTTTGTCAATTGTTATGATTTCTGGGTTTATGAAGAGAATGATTCCTCAAGAGTTTGTGAGAAGCACGCCGGGGATCAAGATGTGTATCTTGCGGATCAAGTAATGTGGACCGGTAGAGTCCGTATATGAAGTGAAGCCTGTGAAGTCTGTGGAGCCCAAACCGAAGAATATTCTAGAATCCTATTTTGATAAGGATTAAGTTATTTAGATATATATCATAAGATTTAGATAAGTCCTAACTCTAGTTGAGATAGATTTAGCTCTTATGTATATATAGAGTTTATGTCATTCATTAATGAAGAACACAAACACAAACTAATCTCTAAAGTTATCATGGTATCAGAGCATTCGATCCAATCCTAGTGGGTTGGTGTTTAAATTCCGCATTAAAAGTTTTGTGATCAGAGAAATCATGGAGACGGTGGCCATCGAAGAAAAAAAATCATGGAGACGGTGGCCATCGATGATGATGACGATGTATTTGTTGGGTTAAAGAGGTTTTTTTAAAAAAAAAAAGTTTTACGTTTGATTTAATTTGTTTTTTTTTAAGTAATTTTTTTTACTTTTGAGATTAGTCTTCCGTTTTGGTTTTGGGTTTAGTTTTCATAACCTATTATTTTAAGATTTGATTTGGTTAGTGCAAGAGTTATTAATTTGGGGATTCTTATCACGTGGTGATGTTAAGGGTTTTGTGGCTTCACATGATTTTAAGTATTTATCTATTCTTATGAGAGTTATTCTTAAGTTTAGATTTTCTTAAAAATATATATGATTTGACTTCTTTTATCACAGGGGAGTTTGGTTATAGTTTAACCATTAAGTTATAATTTGGTTATAGTTTAACCATGACGGAGAGTTGTTTGGAAAGCTCAAGTTTTTAGGTCATTTATTTTTAGTTCGGTTTGTGGACTGTCCGAGGCAAGGACAATTGTGTGTGGTGTTGCATGAGTTGCATCTAGAGGATGTTGTTATTCTCTTTATATATCAAGACCAAGACGAGCTGAAGTTTCACTCTTATTTTCAAGTTGAAGTTTATTCGGGACTCTCGAATAATGTTCACCTATCCCGCCTCAAAATTTTTTGATTTGTTTATCATCTACTCAGATCCCGAGGAGTTTGTTGACTATTTTGTCCGTTCTCGACAAGTTGTCCACGACATACGTGTTCCACTTTTAAACTTGCGTCAACCCTTTTTTTTTGATAAAGAACTTGCGTCAACCTTTTAAAATAATGAAATCTTATAACCTCCTAAATGGAATTAAAGGGGGTGATAACGTAGGATGCGGATAATGTTACATAAAAGAAATGATGCTATAATATAACAAAACCTGTCAAATATCTTTGACTCATGCGGTACAATCGACGGTTCATATTAGTTTGATATTCCGGCTTGACCAATCTCCTGTGCGTCGGTGCACTGTATCTCCATAATCACCGTCCATCAAATGGTAAGTGGTAACATAGTCTCACAATAAGTGCTTATTCAATATTGGTGCCAAAAAAAGAAGAAGAGATTATTCATTTTTAATACTTTTAATTTTTAGCTTCATGCATGCAATGTCGTTCTACTACTAAGAGATTGAAAATTACTATTTTCCAACTAGTACTACGAATTAGTACTCTTTTTGTTTTATTTTTTCCAACAATATGCAATTTACGGAATTTTCCAATACCTAAAATTTGATTATCTTTAAAGATGACAATTATATGAATTTGTATCAATTTAATTCTCAAAATCGTACAAAATATTCTTCATAGGTCGAACTGTACTTTTTAATACCAAAATAGAGTTATACGACCAAATCTAACAAACAAATTCATTAAAAAGATTATTCTTTATCTATATCCACACAAAAACAAACTGGTTTAAACTTCAAACAAAAAGATTGCTGATTTAAGAAGAATAAAGTACAGGGAATTTGGTAAAAATACTCCAAACTAAACAAGCCAAAAGAGACCAAACATTACAATCAACCCTTAAAAAACAAAATATCCAAAGCGTAATCTTTATTTAATGTGCAAATTCAGCAAATATAACCTCTTTTTTACTTTGTTGTATAAATGACTTTTGTTCTCTTCCTCAGCTACGAAAAGAGGAAACCACGCGCTAACGGAGGCGCGTGTAATAAAGATTCGGTTACTAACGTTCTTAATTTCTTATACACACTTTTTGTTTCCAGAATCAAAGGACATTTTCCCTTAAGCAAACAGAGGAATTAAAAAAGGAATTAATAAAAAAATCAATCACCAATTAAAAAAATCAAATTTTTTTTTAATTTCACTCTGTCTCTCAATCTTTCTGCTTTCTCGTTCTCCAACCACCGGAAAGAGAGAGAAGAAGAAGAAGCGTACACACACACACGAGCAGAAACGATCTCTCTCTCTCCTTCTCTTTATATCTCTCTCTATCGCTCCGCCGCGGCACAATCACTGAGATGCGGCGGTGTTGTAACAACAACAGTGACAAATTCTCGATGAGGTTTCTTACGCTTCTTCTGATCTGTAGTTTCTCTCTTGCTTTTTCCGCCGAGTCCGATATCGAGACTGACTCAGTTGTCACACGTGAGATCAATGGAACCGCCACTGAGTCCAATGCGACGAGTGCGAAACCTAAGGAAGATAGCTTCGCGGATATGATCGATCGGGCACTTGAGAAAGAGTTTCCTGAGAATGACCAGAACGAAGGTTCTTGTGCTCTAGATCTTCATTGTTCTACATTTTTCAATCTTTACGTTTTGGTGTGGAGCTAGGGTTTTTGTCTTCAGAGATCAGCTTGTTTTGGTCTTCACTAGATTTCAATTTTGTGATAAATTGATCTTCTCTAGGGATTTATCATTAATTAGCTTAAGTCTAGGTTTATAGATTTCTCATGGTTAATGGCTATTAGCATTTAATGAATTGTGAATTGAAATGAAAAAAGTCATTGAATAGTTAGTGAAAAGCGTTTGATTTTGCAGTTCCTGATCCAGGAAGCTTCAATAATAGTGTTGCTGATCAGCAGGTTGGTGGTTGCATTTTTTGATCTTTGTTTTTTCCATATTGCTTTTATATAGCAGATTAAGTCATTTGCTATGCTCCTTAGGCTGTTCTAGAGACTGTTGCTCGGGTAAAGCCAAAGAAAAATGAAACCAAGACCAAGGAAGAGAAGTGAGTCTTCCTTTCCTGATGCTAACTACTTTATCCTGTTTTGAGTCGATTAGTGCAAGTAGTGGCTGTTTATCTACTTTTGTTTCACAGGCTTAAGAAAACTATAACATTTCAGTGATTTTATTCTAGATCGTTCTTTAATTTGGATAACGAGAATGGCGTAGAAGATACTCCAAGACTGATAGATAGGAAGGTAAGCTTAGATAGTCTTAAATCATTTGTACTATTTATTGCTGTAGAGTCTGCATCTATTATGCACTCGAAATGTGAATTTGCTGTCATTTTAATCCAGGACAACGTTTTTATAATGTCCAATCCAAAATCCAAGTACCCTGTACTGCAGCTAGATTTAAGGTGAGTATAGCATTCGTAAGCAAAGTTCTTCGATCGGTTATATTTCGTAAGTATCTAACTAATGGTTTTCTGTTGGGACATCTATCTTATGATGTTACAATTGTAGGCTGATATCAGATTTGGTTGTCGTCATTGTTTCTGCTACTTGTGGTGGAATTGCCTTTGCTTGTGCTGGTCAACCGGTTAGCACACTTCCTTTGCAGAGCTTGTGACTTTCAATATTGTTTTGTTAGCGTTTGAGTATTCAGCTTTCCGTGTAGAAATGATTTTGTTAGCACTTGATTGATCAAACTTTGACAGAGTTATTTAATTTCTACACTTCTTATATGGCAGGTCATTACTGGGTATCTATTGGCTGGATCTATCATTGGACCGGGTGGGTTAAGCTTTGTTAGTGAAATGGTGCAGGTAGCTTACATCAGCTTTAGTTCTTCAAAAGTCCTCTTTTGTTGTCTTCATCTTACGTTTCTACAGATGTTTTCATGAGTAGCTGATTGCCTGGTTATATAAATGGTTTATAAGGACTTGATTTATAATTTTTTCGTGTAGCACAGGTTGAAACAGTAGCTCAGTTTGGTGTTATCTTTCTCCTTTTTGCTTTAGGATTAGAATTTTCTGCAGCAAAGGTTTGCATGTTTCCACGCTCTTATATTTGTCTGGTTTCTTTGTTCCAACCGATTGAAACTTTTGAGACAGTTATTGTACTTTGTGGTTGCAGCTTCGTGTGGTTCGTGCTGTAGCTATTCCAGGAGGTCTTCTTCAGATATTTTTGTTCATGTGTTTGAGTGGGATAACAGCCTCGGTATGTTCTCAATATTGTAGCAAACGAATTTAGAATGAGTTATTAGGCATTTTGCGGTATGAATCATGAATATAGATTTCATTTGGTTGATTTAGCTGTTTCCTCATTGCAGTTATGTGGCGGTAAACTAACAGAAGGAATATTCGTAGGTGCATTTCTTTCGATGTCATCAACAGCGGTGGTATATTCTAATTTCACTTGTGTATATTTTGCATACCTTATGTGGTATTGAACGTCTTTGCATGTATATTAATGTTTTGACCGTGTTCTACACTTAGAATTTCCCCCTTGTGCTTACTCTCACCGTATTTGATATTTTCTTTACTGTACCAGTTATGTTTTCGTAAATTGCTCTGTAGACTTGATCCTCATATGCTATCATTACCTCCTACTGATTCTTGTACCAGGTTTTGAAGTTTTTAATGGAAAGAAATAGCATAAGTGCTCTACATGGCCAGATAACCGTTGGAACGCTTATCCTTCAGGTATCTATCTGATCACTCTCCAAACAATAGCTTCTCTAATATGATTTTCACACCTTTTCTTCGTCTTTTTCTAAAAACTGCATTTCCTCAGGTAGTATGTTGTATGCAACAATTGCTTTCACTAAATTTTTAATTTACGGTTTCATGAACAACCAGGATTGTGCTGTGGGCTTGCTGTTTGCTCTCCTGCCAGTTCTTGGTGGTACATCTGGCGTCCTTCAAGGAGTGTTGTCCATGGCTAAATCGTATGTATATTTCTCTTCTAGGAATTTCTGTGAAATTATAAACAATACCCTGCTTCCTTAGTTCATTTGATATGTTTCTGTCTAATAAAACCAAGTTTGTGACAGTTTTTTATCTTTTGACTGGGTGGTCATTTCTTACCAGGTTAGCTATTTTGATTGCGTTTTTGGCTGCTTTGTTTGTATTGTCCCGTACCTGGGTACCTTGGTTTCTAAAACTTATGACAAGCCTTTCTTCTCAGGTATACACACATTTTTTACCTGCTTCCGTTTTAGTCTTTAAAATGTTTATCAACTTAAGCATTCTTCAATCTTTGACAGACTAACGAGCTCTACCAGTTGGCCGCTGTAGCATTTTGCTTGCTCGTCGCTTGGGTTAGTCTGATCCCTTTGTTCTTCTTATCTATTGGCTGTTTGCACATGTGTGTGACTTTCAGATTTTCAACTTTTATAAACCCAGTATTGTTTTGGCTTCTTCAGTGTAGTGACAAGCTCGGTCTAAGTCTTGAGTTGGGTTCCTTTGCGGCAGGAGTGATGATTTCAACAACTGATCTTGGTCAGCATACTCTTGAACAGGTAAGAAGTCAAGTATCACTATTTCGAACTTAAAGGGTCTTTGCCCATTTTCTTGGGCCACTCACTTATTTTGAAAGTTTTTCCTGCTTACACATTATCGTTGACTTATGTTCCCTTGCAGGTGGAACCCATCCGCAATTTTTTCGCAGCGCTGTTCCTTGCTAGCATTGGCATGTTGATACATATGCACTTCTTGTGGAATCATGTTGACATACTGTTAGCAGCTGTGTTACTCGTGATAGTGATAAAGACCGTGGTAGTTGCAATAGTGGTTAAAGTCTTTGGATACAATAACAAAACTGCAGTACTTGTAAGAAGTGAACCGTTTTTTTTCTCTTTTCTTGCTATCACATTATTCCAAACCTTCTCATAGAGAGAGATGTCTTACAGTTTTCTTGTCTATAGGTTGGAATGTCCCTTGCACAGATTGGGGAATTTGCTTTTGTTCTGCTAAGTCGAGCATCTAATCTTCACCTAATTGAGGTAAGCAATTTGATTATTTTGATGCTTAGTTTTATGTTCCAGGCCGTGTGTGACCATATAATCGCTTTCTCATAATTTGGTTTTGGTGGAGCGATAATAATGAAGGGGATTGTGTTTATATGCAGAGCAAATTGTACCTCCTGCTTCTGGGAACAACTGCTTTAAGCCTGGTATGGTCCACTTCGACATCATTATTCATAAATAAGTTTATTTTCAAAAACAAAATATTGACAGGGAAGTTGCTTAATCAATATATATATATATATATATAGCAGTAGATTTCACATGCTTTAAATCAATATTGTTTAATTACAATTAAAAGTAAAATATGTTACAGGTAACAACACCATTGCTATTCAAGTTGATACCAGCCGTTGTACATTTAGGAGTGCTCTTACGGTGGTTCTCTCCTGACAGCTCAACCGAGGTAAAATCCAAATCATCATCAATGACTTTTGGCTCAAACTCAACTTTGAACTCTTATCTTCTTCATCTGTGCAGATTGGTTTCAAAGGAGATTTGTATCACTCAGAGAGCGCTAAGCGTATATCTCTGATGATCCAAGGTTCTCTTCACGACTCTTGAAGTGTTGGATGATGTTTAGCATAACACACAACATCAAGCCACTCTCAAGCTAGGCAAAGGCAATGAATGGGAAAATCCGGATGTATAGATGCTTTCAGAGATCAGAAGAAAACTCAAGAGGAAACTGTATAAATTCTCTACACGAAGATAATTTCTGCGACTTGTAATTTCACTTCATTTTTTTTTTCTGATTAATGTTTTGGGATTCTTTTTTTTTGGGTAAAAAAGTAGGAAGAGGTTTGTTTGTTTTTTTTTTTCCTTATTTGTTCTGAAACAAAATTAGAAACATCTTCAACGTATTGTAGTGATTGATTAATACCAACCCATAAAAGTCAAAACTATCTCTTATAAATGAAGAACTTTTTGAGTTAATCGACTACAAGAGTACAAACACAAATTTAATAAAAGAATATTGATGAAATGATACAAAATATGAAAGGCAAAATACAAAGAATCGATGTGGTGTTTCTTTAACATTTCGTGGGAACCCGAGTTTTTATTGGCTTAAGCTTCAAACCAAGACTCTCCGGAGAAAGAAGCTCTGGTGAAATACACGACGGACTGAGTGGACTCCGTGGGCTACCGCTCACTCGACCAGGCCGATACAAGCCAAACCCCATGAAAAAGAACTCCATTGGTATCAACATCGCATGTGGTTGCTCTTCTGTCACCATTGATCCACAAGCTTGCACCTGCAACTCCAAAAAAAAGAACATCAAAGTAAGCTCCACGAATCTAAGAGCCTGAATCTTTTAATCTCGGAAGAAGCTAAGAGTTTGTTCTAAGATTACTAGAGCTGTTTTCACATTAATCCGCATACCTCAACCAAAGCGCTGTATTTTCTGTCCAACGCTGTCACCATGTGAAGAGTTTCAGAATGGAAAGGAGATTGGTCACCAACAAATATGAGTGTACGGCATTTCAAACTCTTCAATCCATCAGTTAGGTCATGTCTCCTGTTAACTGCTTCCAGAAACCGCATAAGACTATTACCATGTCTTTCACCCAGCAGCTGTATAAATTATATCATATGATACAACAACGTTATTATCAAAGGTGATGAAAAACTGTAAAATCATCTTGAGACTACTACTAGGTTAAGCACTGACTCTTCTGCATTCATGTACTACATCCCGCTCTGGAACTTCAGAGCTACCACGAGCTTCCTGTCGTGATTAAAAACAAGATTAATCGATCACTATTGAGTATATCTGTATATGTGGGTTATATCACGGAATCACAAGAAATATTACCTTACTGAAGTACCTCTGAAGGAAAATATCTTTTAACAGTCCAGACATGCCATAGTAGTACAGCAAGTTTGACACTACCTGCAGAATTAGTTTTAACATCGGTTTATTTTTCTGGATACTAATGAAGTGTGTAAATTTCCCCTTTTTTTAGAGTCACATAAACTATGATGAGAAGACAAGAAAAACAAACCTTGTAATAAAACCATTCAGACCATGAAGGTGCTTTGCATAAAGGCGATATAAGAATCAAACCCAAAACTCGTTCTTTATGTTTAATCTGCAACCATAAAACAATCATAGATAAGTAATGAGATACTGTATGATGTTCTAAGAGTGTAGTTACAAATAAATCCTTAAGGAGCCTCAATGAGTACATACAGCAAACAAGGAAAGGATGTAGGCACCAGCTGTGATCCCCATGCACATTACAGCCTCGAGGCTGCAAGAGATATATAGATATTTAGAGGATGATAGCAAATTACACTTGTTAAGATATGTCAAAGTAGTCAAGAGTGAGAGTTAGTTGAAACATGATTCAAGTTTTACCTAAAGAAGTTCAATACTTCAAGAACTTGGTCTGCGAGGTTTTCAACAGAAGGTGATGAATCATTGGAACAAACTGGAGCAGCTCCGAACTACAAAAACTCTTGTGGAAATGATGGAACCCAACACAACGTTAGCAAGCAGCAAAGTAGATAGAAAGAAAATAATGAATTGTTTCAAAACAATCAATTTTGCAAACCTCATGTCCTGGTGGACTAATATGGTAAATGCAGAAATTATGGAGCAGTAAGGACACTGCTTCAGGGCAGAGAAACAATCCTTGAAAACACGACAAATCTAGCAGACATAAAACACACAATACTCTTAAAATCAGATTATCAAGTGAAAACAAATCATGTACCAAATCCATATTGCCCCACTCTTACAATTCAGTGCTACATCTGGATAAGTGATCAATGCTGGTTTCTCTTGATCTCCATAAACTACAACTGAAACTGAACCATGACAAGTTTTAACATGATGCTCCTACAAAAGATCAGTAAAAAAGATAAAGAAATGAATCAGTCTATCCAAATTAAGAGAGAAAATAGTAACACCACAATCTTGATTCTCATATACACACCATTAGCCTTCATCCAAAACCAACCTCAACATTTAGAAACCATAATAATCTTATAATATGTGTTCTATGACTATGAATCCTATACAGCTAAGAAAAGGAACATTCCAACTTTGTTACAGACAACAACAAAAATTAGGTCCTCAATAGATTCTCCCATGTGCAAGACTCAGAAAAATCAGTAAAAGAGATAAGTTGTGGCTAAAAAAAGTCAGACATTATATCTCAATCATAGAGGAGAAAAAAAAGATACCATTTTCAAGGGAATCTCTTGACCTTTTATGCAGTTGTAGATTTCAGATGAAAAATTTCAAAGGATCATCACAAGACAAAGTGAAACAACATTTAAAGTATGAAGGAAGTAGTAGTAATAACCCAACTTGTAATTAAATTAAGCATAAAACTAAATCAAGAACACAAAATCACAAATTTGATTTCAATCAAGAAATTAAAGCTATAGATATACTTAAAGACTTTCGAAATCAGTAAGCAATGGCAAAATTTTAACTTCAAGATTGGATGCAAATTAGGGAAAATTAAAAACCCAGAAGAGAAGACAAAAGAAGAAAGAAAGTAAATTTAGTAGCTGAATGTTGTAAACAAACCTTGCCACCATTGTAGATCTGTTCAATATCGACTGAGACGTCGTCGTTTAAACCCACCATAGCCTGTGAAACCCAAAAAACTGCGCCTTTCTTTCTCTCAATATCTTGAAACTGATAATAATAGAGTATTTTTCTATCTTCTGGCTATTGCCTTAGATTGTACGCTTCAACGGCTCTTTTGAGCTATCTTTTGTCTTCTTCTTCGAATCGAAGTGAAAGTGGACCACTCTCACTCTCACTCTCACTCTCTCTGTTCTCGATGTCTGTGTTTGGTTTATAAGAGAGGCGCGTTGCGTTAATGGCCAGCGGTTGGTTAATCAATCACTCACTCACACCGACGCCGACGACTCTTCTTTTTTGGATTTTGATTTGTACCTAAACTACAAACGGCGCCGTTTCTTACTCCTTTTCTCGTTTTATTTTACTTTGATTGGCCACTTTAGATCTTCCTAATTCCTTTTATTGATGATCATAAACATTATTTGTTTTAGTTATTATGTCGTTTTTGTCAATTTTACGACCAAGGAACAAAATTGTTAGCTTACTAATAAATTTGAGTTGTGTTAGATGACTGACTTTACCATTTTATATGGTTTTTTTTCTTCTTCTGGATTTATCTATTATACAGTTGTTAATCAGGAATATTTTGACATCATAACCCTTTTTACAATTTGTTTGTTTTAACTTCATACAAAAATTGTCAAGAACATGAAAGCCTTAATATGATCACAAGTTTCTTAAATCACAAATTGTGAAATTGAGTATATCTGAGCTAGAAATCAATTATTATTATTTTTTTCAAAATTTGTTGTTTTATTCTAGATGAATTTATTTTAGAAATACCAAGATAAATTTAAATTTACGTGCTGAAATCTGAATTTATGTTACAGTAAAATAAGTCATGTGATCGATTGATAAATACTGTTATAAAATCCCATACGAATTGATGAGAACCAAGATCCAAATTATTTAGTTCTGTTCCAAGCATAAGTTAAAAAAAAAAAAAAGTCGTAATTAAAACATTTGCATAAGCTTCACATTCTCTACATGGTTTACAAATAGTATCTTTACACGCTTCCATTCCTTGGATTTCGACTGTTTTGATTGTGTTTCTATCGACACTGTGGTAGAAAACGTAGAGAGGCTTGCGTCGTTCTATCGAATGGAACACAAATTCATTTGTCAGATTTTTTTTTTTTTTTTTTTTGGTAACAATGTTAAGTATTTATACCATTTTAAGTTTGTGACAGAATTACAGAGATTCAACAAAGAGAATAGAGGAACCGAAAAACTAAAGCAAGCCAACAACAACCCAAACCGAACAAGACCCAACATAAAACACGAAAAGACGAGAAAAAACACTGAGACTCGAAGATCCAGCACACCCGATCGACCTAGCAGAGAATCCAAACTCCAGAAGCTCTTCGAGTTGCCACGAGCAAAGGCGAGAGATAGGCCACCCCAAACCCAGAAACAGGCCCTTACCTACAGCTCCCCAATAAACCTCAAGGCTAGAAAGAATACTAAGCAAAGGTGCCGAGACGAAGAACCTTCGAAAATCGCCTTAGATGACGGAACCTACTCGACAAGAGCCAATGCTGAAAACCCCGAGCAAAGTCGGAGAGAAGAAAAAAAGGAACAACACAAAGGAGGAGCGGCTGGAGCCACACCAGAGGCCCAGACCAAAGCAGCTCGCCAAGCCCAAAAGAAGGCCCAAAACAGGCCCCACAAAGGACTCTTCCCCACCGACGAAACCTCGACCAGACCTCCGGCCAACCACTTCACGCAACTCAAAGGAACCGACGCCCACTGCCACGAAAAAGCACCGGTGACAACGCTCCCACCGTAGCCGGTGACTACGCTCCCACAGCAGCCACCATCTCCGAGTAACACACCTCCAAAGCCCAAAGAGAACAACACCGAGAGAGAAAGAGACTAGAAAGGAAACCCACAAACCGACCACAGTGACCAGAGACAGAAGCGTAAATCGGTGGTTCCCACTATATTCTTCCACATTGCAGGCAATACATATGTATGCTTGGACCATTCTTGCTTTTCGACATCTTCTAGAACCCACAATTCAATACTTGTTCTTCTTTTCTTTCTTCGACGAAAACAAAACCTAGTTTCCCATTGTAGTTTATCAGATCTCCATGACACATTACTCTAATAAATCTGAACTCCTCAGACCTGACATCAAAGCAAGCTATCATATAACAACTTGGAGAGTTGTTAACTGGATAATACAAAACACCATTAATGCATATCCCTGTATCTATACTTGCTGAAGAAGAATAATGTGGTATGCAACATTGGATCATTCTCCATAACATGATGTTTCCAGGTCTTAAGGTCAAAATTTGATACTCATCAAACAACATGCTTCCTCCATGACATGTCGAGACCAATACTTTAAATTGTTTACCAATCGGATCATACCAAAAAAGCTTTCCCCCCAAACTCTCCCCCAGTGCTAGGGTTACATATCACGTGCATAGTTTCCTTCATTCCGTTTACTAACCGCTCATGTTTAAGACAGATCAAGCCATTGACAGGACGAGTAATCGCATCGTAACCATCAACGGAGAACTTCATATGATAATTGGCGACTACACGAGACGAGTTATCATCATGATTTTGAGTTTGAGGTGACGAGAAAAATAACCAACTACCGGCTTTTCTGTAGGCCAACAATATCTGCGGACGAGCCCAAGATCTGGTCAAGAACAACTCTGTGAAATCTGGACGGCCAAGTATGGAGGACCAGAGCTTTGATACGCAACGACATACCGCTATAGAATTCACCGGCAACCTTGAAAATATCTCCATAAATAGATCAATTGGGATATTTTCTGTTCCATTCTCTAAGGTCAGAGACGTTTTCATGGCGAAAATAAAAACCCTAAGAGAGACTCCTTGTAAACGAAGAAACCACTGCGGCTTCGGCTCTGCTATTCCACGATCTCAAAAGATTATCACGAGAAACAGATTGTAATTTAATGGGCTGGGATAAAGCCCATATAGACCAAACTTAGGGCCTGTGAAGAGGAGATTCGTTAATGTAATATTATACCCTTTTTCTTTTGGGTTTCTAAAAGTCCAAACGTGATGAAACGACTCCGTTTTAACCTTTCACATTTTCTTCCGTATAAATCGTTTAATTTTGTTAAACCCTAATGAACGACGGCTGAAACGATGAACGACGGCGGAGCTAAGACGGAGACGCTGATTAAGGTTGCAGAAATCGGTGGAAGAGGAAGGAGTTTAGTGGCGGCACAGTCTCTTCGTGCCGGACAAGTTATTCTCAGAGAGTCTCCTCTCCTTCTCTACTCTGCTTTCCCATTTCTCTCCTCTGCTTCTCCTTACTGCGACCATTGTTTCCGTTTGCTTGCTTCATCGGCTCAGAAATGTCAATCTTGCTCTCTCGTCTCCTTTTGTAGCCCTAATTGCTTCGCCTCTCACACTCCTTGGCTCTGCGAATCTCTTCGCCGCCTTCACCAATCATCCTCCGCCGTCTTCTCCGATCAACCTTCTGATCGCCAAGTCCAAGCTCGTTTCATCCTCTCTGCTTACAATCTCGCAGCTGCTTCTCCTTCTGATTTTCAGATATTACTCTCGCTTCAAGGTAGTGGCAGCAATGGAGAGATCTCTTCTTCTGTGGCTGACTCTGCAGCTGCTAATTCCCTTCATTCTCTTTTATCCGCCGTGTGTCCACCTCTTCCGGTTCCAATCTCGCCGGAGCTGACAGCCGCTCTACTGGCTAAGGATAAAGTTAACGCCTTTGGTTTGATGGAACCGTTCTCTGTTTCGAACGAGAAAAGATCAGTACGCGCCTATGGGATTTATCCGAAGACGTCGTTCTTCAATCATGATTGTCTTCCTAATGCTTGTAGATTTGATTATGTTGATTCTGCTTCTGATGGTAATACTGATATCATCATTAGAATGATTCATGATGTTACTGAAGGAAGAGAAGTATGTTTGAGCTACTTCCCTGTGAACATGAACTACTCGAGCAGACAAAAGAGATTGCTTGAGGATTACGGTTTCAAATGCGACTGTGATCGGTGTAAAGTGGAATCTAGTTGGTCTGAAGGTGAGGACGATGAGAATGAGGTCATGGAAGAGATGGATGATGAAGATGGGCAAGAAGAAGAGATGGAGCATGAAGAAGGTGAAAAGGGAGAAGAAGGAGAAGCTTGTGGAAATGGTGGAGATGACGAATCAAGTTTCCCTCATGCTTACTTCTTTGTAAGATATATGTGTGAGAAGGAGAGTTGTTTTGGTACTCTGGCTCCGCTTCCGCCGAAGACTCATGATGCTTCGAGGGTTCTTGAATGTAATGTTTGTGGAAGGCTTAAGGAAGATGAAGTTGGTGGGAATCAATGAGACTAGAGGAAAGTTAGCTTCAAGAATAATTAATTGAAAATCGAAGACCAAAGGCTTGTCTTGGTGTCTTGGACCAAATTTCTTGCTAACGTTGTTTGTCGTTTGATGTTTACTTTTCTTTCTATTCTAAATTTAGAATCCCATATTTAGGTATTCGTATTCCTCCTATGTCTCTGGAGTAAACATTTTTGTTGTGATATTGGAGCATCGGTTTTTCTTGTTGAAACAAAAATCATAACTTTTTTTAACTTTTAGGCCGTGTTTATTTGGCTGATGCTCTTAGGTTCATGTCTACTTGCTGTGGAACAGGGAAAACTCAGTTCTTTGAATGGTTGAAAGAAAAGTCTATTAACTTTTTTCACTTATAAGCTGAAAGTTGTTCAAAATTGTGCAAGATTTTGCTAAGTAGAATAATAAGCCATAAATGCCATCAATCTAGCATTTGTAATACATTAGTGCCGGAATGAAATGAAAAATTGGTAAAAAAACTCTCACCTTTTACAAAAACATGTAAAAAACTCCCAACTTTTTTTGTGGGTTTTTAAACTATCACCTTTTAATAAATGGTGAAATAACCCCCAATATCAATAAACTTTATTTAAAACTAAACAAACTGTTATATTAAAATATAAATAAATAAAAAGAATTTAGTTTATGATTTTTTTTCCTAAATTCTATTTTACAATTCTTTAAGCTATAATGTAAAAAACTTATATGAAACCGTAAACCGTGGTTCAACATATTGTTGAGATATAATAAATCGGTTTTTTTATCTTTAGCAAATTTGTTATGTAAATTATTTCAATTTATTGACTTGGACAATCAATTTCATATTTAGGAAAACATGTCAAAATTAGATCCAAAAATTAGTTTGGTGTTATTTTAGGTTTGATTCGATTTTGTATAAAAGTGATTGTTTTATGTTATATATATAATATTTGAATATATTTTAATTGAAAGTTTTAATTAATGAAGATTTATTCGGTTGAGTTACAAAAATTCATAAATGTGAAACTAAATCAATTTTTAATAGTATAAGCTATAATAATTGTATTATTACGAAAGTACATAAATTTCAACACTGAAATATTTTAATTTAGAAATATGTAATTAAAATATAATATTAATTATTTTTATTTAATCATTATTTAACTATATTTTCATCTAAAACGAACCAAATCTGAATTTTGGTAATAATTATAATCAATTTTAATTAAGAAAAGAAAAACTCGAAACTCGAAAAAAAAACTGAATGTGCTAATCTATAATTTTTTATAATTTCAAAAAAACTCAATTTTGGAAAAATCTGAAAATCAAATTTAGAAAAATAAATAAATCACAAACTCATTTTTTCTATTTTAGTATAATGTTTTACTTATTTTTTTTATAATACTTAGGGATTATTTCACCTTTTATTAAAAGGTGAGGGTTTAAAAACCCACAAAAAAAGTTGAATGTTTTTACATGTTTTTGTAAAAGGTAAGGGTTTTTTTACCCATTTTTCCTTAATGAAAACCATTGTTTCCTTGATAGGCATGACAACTCCATCTTGTTTTGGTATTTTCAGATCTTAACGATCTGGACAAAGCTCATTCACTTCTTAGATATATTGGTTGATCTTTCCTCTTTGGTGAATCAACTTTGCAAAGACTTGACTGATTCTTGCAACAAGAACCCACCTCATGTTCCCAAGGTAACTGACTCTATGGTTTCCAAGACTATATACATTGGATGTTCTTGCATTTGATTGTCGATTCATTGTGATTTGGGTTGGTGTATGTGTTGTTTCACTACTATGGTCTGTTACGTTGGATAGGATCGGGTTCCTGGAGAATCATTTGTTCCAAAACCATCAAAAGATGCTGAGATGGACAAGATCTTGAGATCTATGCAGGTGGATTTCTCATCACTTTATTCAATATGTTTCACCAATAGCTTATGGAATGATCTAAAACTTGGCTTTTATACCCTTAGGGTATTCCTGGAGCTCCTGGTATGAAGGTATACTCTAGAGATGATATCGACAAGTACAAGAATAACCCTGAGAAATTCAGTAATGAAGATGGCAATGATGAAGAGGAGGAAGAATGAACTAGTCGAGCAGACAAAAGAGATTGCTTGAGAATTACGGTTTCAAATGTGACTGTGATCGGTGCAAAGTGGAATCTAGTTGGTCTGAAGGTGAGGCATATGAGAATGGGCAAGAAGAAGACATGGATGATTCAGAGGGTGAGAAGGAAGAAGAAGAAGAAGAAGAAGCTTGTGGAAATGGTGTGGATCATGAATCCAGTTTCCCTCTGGCTCCGCTTCCGCTGAAAACTTATGATGTTTCAAAGGTTCAATGAGATGTTTGTGGAAGCCCTAAGTGAAAGCTGAAATATCCCTTGATTCCAATTGATAGTTTACAGAGAATATATATAAAAAATAGGCACAACAAACGTATCCTATATATTGGGCACTTGAATCTAAACTGAGATCGACTTAGGAGGACTTAATATTTGACTTCGTCTTATACTAAGGAGGATGAAGATGGCGGAAATCAATAAAAGTATATGAAATCTTAAGGGGGAAAGATAGTTTGCATATACAATCGTAATGGTCTGTGATACTTTTTTGGAGCATCAGTTTTGCCAGATTACAAGTTTTGCATTTAGCATGTGTTTTTCATTAGCTTTAATATATAAATATATGTTGAGCTGAAGTTAAAGCAAAATTATATGGTTTGATACACCTAATAGACTTGAATCTCTATCTTCCTCAGCATTCTCAGTTTGTGAAACCATAGTTTCCATCTTTTCCCAGGCTCATATATGTGCACTTGTTTTGGTGTTTGAAGATTCTCATACTTTTCTCAATTCTTATATCTTGTATCATTCAAACTAATATAAAATCTTCAACAATACATGTACGTATACTCAACAACATTACTTTTAATATTCATTACAACCAATGATACAAAGTGTTTATTCATTAAAACATGTTCTTTTTAGATGGCGTCAACTGCGACGGAGATGACAGCGGGGTCGTATTTGTCACGACATTCCAAAGAACAAACATATCTAACAAATCCAGCCACGGAAACTTGGAGAATGGATGGGAGCTTGCATCGACAGTTACACATTGAGCAAAGTGGTCTACAAATAGAGGTGTTGGTTACCACTTCTCCTTCACACCATATTTTTAGTGCTGAAACATAGAATTCTCGTACTGAACCTGGTATAATATATGAGAAGTCTCCTACAACGCAGGAAATATGCAATGTGACCCCACAATCTTTGCACGTATAAAACCATTTCTTTGGATTCAATTTTGTTTCACAAGCTTCACACCAATATTCTCCATCCACACTGCTTTCACCATAAGACAAGCAGAGAGGATGATCGTCATACCTATGCCTCATTACCGTGTAAGGTAAAATAGCACACTTGAAATCCAATCTAAAGCCACACTTATCACAACTAAAGAACCCGCATTGCGATCTGTTATTACAATCGCCACATGCAGTACATCTTATGCCTCCACAGTGATCCAACTTGATAGCACTAGTCTGGTTTCCAGTGTAGTATAAAGGATGTGGATGGCTTTCGTGTACCAATGGTTCTGAAAGTGAACTGCATCGTACATGTAGAACTTTACCACAGTGTAAACACATATACTTGAAACCGGTGTACATTTGACGACAAAGATCACATTGAGAAACTCTGTCTTCAGAGTCATATAGTGTGAATTGTTGGTTGTGGGTCACATGCCGTTTCTTCCGAGGAAGGTTAGCACATTTTTTGTGCAGAATGAAATCACATTGCTCGCAATTGTAGAACGGCTCTGAATAAATCTGGAAGACACATGCTCGACAGAGTGTGTTTTCATGTAGAATCCTTCCATCTTTGTTGATTTGTAAGTTATGATCATGGCTAAAATGTTTTATGGTGTTATCATCAATCACCACGAATGGAGGTTCCTCGGGCTCTTCGGGTGTCCCTTCAAGCTCGATCATGTCCCAGACATCTTTCCTCGTTGCGCATCTCGCATGAAAAACATATTTAGGACATTTGGAGCAAGAATAAGCCCCATAGAACCCATCCACTTTCTCACGACAAAAGCCACCTTTGCATTTCCAGTTCCAATGTCCAAGACGACGGGTGTAAGAGATGCGGTGATGGTGGCGGTTGATGTTAATGACGCGGGGTAAATCGATACAATCCCGATGAATCATGAAATTGCATTGAAGACAGAAATAAGGGCTTCGGTCACCTTCCGTCCCACAAGCATTGCAAGTGAAATGGATAAG
Source organism: Cardamine occulta (assembly GCA_028015245.1). NCBI lineage: Eukaryota > Viridiplantae > Streptophyta > Magnoliopsida > Brassicales > Brassicaceae > Cardamine > Cardamine occulta. Next base: position 20,667,142 of record CM051372.1, read on the forward strand.
TCTTGGAAAAAGATGAAGTTGATGTTCATGAGTCGTGGGGCTCACATAACCAAGTGGTGGTGGGTTACTCATACACTCTCTGCATATGCTAAAGTTACAAACATCGCAGTGGTGAATTCCTCGAATAAACTTCATCCCACAAAGAAGACATTTCGTGTCGGCATAATCGGGTGCTGCTTCAGACTTAAGGAGCTTGAGTGGGTGTTGGGGGTGGGAAGTGTGGTTTGCTTCTGGAAAAAACTTGGCACATTCCTCATGGAAGAACAATTTGCACTGATAACATTTATGACATAGTTCTTCCATATAAGGTCTAGTGTCGCACGTTTTGCACTTTTCATCATACCAGATCGAATGGGAGAGTTGAAGCGGATGCTCGTGGAGATTGGAGTTTTCAAGAATAAGAAGTATGGCTGGTCCATTGGCACAACGTATATCCAACTTGAAATCACAGATTGAACAGAAATAACCATTTACAAACCGAAATCCACACCGACTACAAGTAGATGATCCCTTCTCAGGAAGCAGCTTGAGAGGATGGTCGGGATGAGAAGAGTGGTTGATTTCTGCTAAAGACTCAGCGCACTCTTTATGATACACATTTCTTTCACACCCTAACTCATTGCAACGGTAGCCTCCGTAGATGTAACCCTTAGAGAAACACCCTCTACACATCCCATGGAAAAAGCGAGTAAAAGGTAACAAAGGATGTTCGTGAATAGGTAGCTCTACTTTTTCCATGGTGTTTTGATTTTTAAAATCGAAATCAAGCCCATTCTCTTTTATGGAGCGGTGATCTTTCTGGAATAAGGATTCTTGCTAGAATCAAAACTGCATATGGAAATTAATGCCACAAGGCCCACACGGTCATTCTGAAACGTTACTAGAACCAGAAAATAATTTGCTAATGCCTATATTTGAATCTTCTCTATGTTACCGTTTTCTTGTTTTTCTTTTCTTTTTGATAATTTATTAGTTTAAAATCTGACTACAGTTATCTTGTTGGCAAGCGGAAAAATAAAATTGTAATTAGTTATGACATAAAAAGCAAGATAGGTCATATAATCGGTTTCTTTTTATTTTTGTTATAAAATTCAAATATGATATGTTTCTACGTACTTCTTAATAGTATTTTCTTAGGCTTTTTTTCTCTCAATGCAAAAGAATACATTATTAAAATGATTCTTATCCCGTTGAGATCTCGTAATTCAGAGACATATGTGGGCTAGACAATGAATGAATACAATAAAGGGCATTCAATCTTCTTCTTTTTGTGGTTTAAAGGGGGGTTTCTTGCATTGAATTGAACAAAACTTTATGGATGAAATATTAAAGGATTATCGTGGAAAAACTGTTTGAACCATAAATCCTTGGCCAAGTAGCTTGGTGGTAGTTGGGTGCCAATAAGTGCATTCAAAAGGAGCATTCAAGTCTCTGAAACCAAAGTTTAACTAACTTGTATCCATCGAGTTCTTTGTAAGTTAATGGATACAAAGGATCTCGTGTCCCCATTTGGGAACCAGATGAAACACTCATTTGAAGACCAGGCTTGGGCCAATATTGTTTTTTTTTTTCAAAAATATAAATACATGTTCTTGTTAAGCCCACGAAATGGTGAGACTTATTTTTCAAAGTGGTTATCTTTTTCAAAAAATCTTAGCCCTGAGACTTGCATTTATTAGATTAACAGACATGAGTATTATTCAATTGAGATCTCGTGATTCACAGACATGTATTCGCTCGAGCCGCTCCGTGATCGGCCAAAAGAATGAATGAAAACAAAAAAGGGCTTTAAATAGAATACAGTTACAAAGTTTATGGATGCAATAGTTAAAAAAATTTAAGGATGGAAAGAATAATCTACCAGCACAACAGCATTATACAGAACTCTCCTCAACACAATCTCTTCTTCAGATTTCTGCATAGAGAGAGAGGTTTAATAATAAGGCCACTCGAAAAGGCGAATATATATGCTGAAGCAAGTGGATACTAAGCAACCTAATTCACCACACAGGTTCTCAGTTCTCACTATTATATGTAAGCACAACAGAACATGCTCAGTTTAGAAAACTAACCAGAATATGAAATCGAGAAGCAGTTTTGGCTCTACGAGCATGTTCACAAGGGCATCTGCAAATGAAACGAACATTTTAGTAACTAAAGATACCAAACAACCAGCGATAAGCAACCATATAGGACTAAACTTAGATACTTACCAAAGAAGTAGTGATTATGGAATGCTGTTATGGACCCAATTACTCAATTATTTCTTTGCATCACCTCCCATAGACATTACTCTAAACTCCAATATCAGTTTCAAGAAAAATGCCTCAGCAAGAACAATCCCAGCCAAATAATTCACACTGAAACTCTCCTCATTCATCTTCTTGCAAATAACATCACTAAGAAGAGGGAAGAACGAGCCGAGCTCATTTTTCGAATCAGGCCAAACACGAGCCAAGTCTCCAATAGCAACACTCAAATCTACTTCTTCAGCACTTCCTTCGTTCAAATAATTGCTAGAGCACACACTCAGATACTCAAGCAATGAATTAACCAATGACATAGCCTCTCTCAAGGCTGATTTTTCCGTCTTGGAGCACACATCTTTGCTTAACAACATATTGACTAGTTCGTATACCTCAGATATAACAGGAGCAACCAATCCGATGCTTTTTGACCAATCACAAGGCGCAGAGCAGGCAGATATTAACTGAAACATACCTTTTGCTGAGGCAACTCTACTCAAAACATCTTCATTTACGGGTTTCTTAATGCGAGATGATAAACCAGTGTATACCCAGATCGATTCGAAAGTTGGATCAATCTTGGATAGCATCAAATTGTAGAAAACATCGACGAAATGTGAGAAATTTGAACCTCCACCACGAATCTCAGCTAAAAGATCTTCAATTGCTTTGCTTGAAAGTCTGGATTAAATGGATTCACGGTCTCCGTTAGAACCGAAGCCATCGACGCTTTCGAAGTGAGTTTGATTGAAAAGGGTTTAGTCGGTAGAGGAAACTTTTTCTCGGAGCTAATGAACCCTAATTCTCGAATTGGGGATTTAGGGCTTTTGCGAGGTTTAAGATCCAACGGCTACGATCGGTTTTTGAATTTTATCTTTTATTATACTTGAAAGATTTACAAAATTTAATTATCTTACATACTATTGGTCAAAATAGTGGACCCACCTCAAGTAACCAATCAGATCGCAGAACATATGTCAACAAACACAAGACCGATCACGACAACTGAAAGGGGAAAAAACCCAGAATTTTTCAGCGTCGAAATTGATTCAAAATTTAGTAAACTTGTTAACTTCACAGATTTTAAAGAGATATAATGTCAATGGTGATAGAGATGAATCGAGTTTTTGTAGCTGTATCATTAATGATACTGGCTTCGTCGGCATTACTTCCAGTCGGCGAGTCAGCGAAGAAACAGGCGACGGCCCCGAGGAAAGACTCATGATGTTTCGAGGGTTCTTGAATGTAATGTTTGTGGAAGCCTCAAGTTAGATGAAGTTGGCGAAAATCAATGAGAGTCTATGAAATCTTAAGAAGGATAGATAGTCTGCATAAACGATTGTAATAGTCTGTGAAACTTTATTGGAGCATCAGTATTTTTTGCCTGATTACAAGTTTTGAATTTAGTCTATGTTTTTCATCAGCTTTAATAGATACATATATTTTGAGCTGAAGAGTTAAAAGCAAAACTATATGGTTTGATGCACCTAATATACTTGAATCTCTATCTTCCTCAGCAATTTCAGTACGTGAAACCATAGTGCACCTGTTTTGGTGTTTGAAGATTCTCATCCTTTTCTCAATTCTTATATTTGGTATCGTTCAAACTAATATAAAATCTTCAACAATACACTTGCCTAAATTACTCAACAACATTACTTTTAATATTCATTACAACCAAATGATACAAAGTGTTTTATTCATTAAAACATGTCTTATCAATCTATTATGGCCGCCGTGTTCTTCTTAGATGGTATGTGCCACTACATTCCAAAGAACAAACATATCCAGCCATAGAATCCTGGAGAATGGAAGGGAGCTTGCATCGAGAGTTACACACAGTGCAAATTCGTCTACAAATAGAGGTGTTGGATACCACTTCTCCTCTACACCAATTCACCGCTCCAACCCAGGGAACGCTCCTCCTTCTTCTAATCAGTAGAAGCCCAAGTGATAGGTGATTCACTTTGTTTTCTTCAGACATACTCCCTCCGTTCCTTAAAAGATGAATGTTTTAGAAAAAAAATTTGTTTCACAAAGATAGATGTTTTGTATTTCCAATGCAAAAGTTATGTATTATTTCTTGTTTTGCCCCTAATAATTAGAGTTAAAATAAAAAAAAATAGTTAAAATTTAATGAAAAGATAGGGGTATTTTAGGTTATGTAAAAAGTTTTTTAATATATGTGCAAAACCTTAAAAATTCATCTTTAATGAACGGAGAGAGTATAAACTAGATTGACGATTTCTTGTAGCATTTGACTTAGCGAATGTGAATGTTAATTTGTTTCTGTATAGGTCATTAATTGGTTACTCAGATACTGATGTTGCAGAGTACATGTACAAATCTAAGCCTCATCTTTCCTCTCTGGTGAATAAACTTTGCAAAGAATTGACTGATTCTTGCAACTAAAACCCACCTCTTGTGTCCAAGGTAACTGCCTCTATGGTTTTTCAAGACTATATACATCATTAGCATTGGATGCTCTTGCCTTTGACTGTCGAGTAATTGTGATTTTGGGTTGGTGTATGTGTTGTTTCACTACTATGGTCTGTTATGTTGGATAGGATCGGGCTCCTGGAGAACCATTTGTTCCAAAACCATCAAAAGATGCTGAGATGGACAAGATCTTGAGATCTATGCAGGTGATTGCTCATCACTTTATTCAATCTGTTTCATCAATAGCTTATGGAATGATCTAAAACTTGGCTTTTATACCCTTAGGGTATTCCTGGAGCTCCTGGCATGAAAGTGTACTCTAGAGATGATATCAGGAAGTACAACAATAACCCTGAGAAATTCGGTAAAGAAGATGATGATGATGAAGAGGAGGAAGAAGCAGAAGACGAAAAGTTTCCCAAGAACTTGGTACTGAAGAATGAACTAATCAAAGCAAAAGACCAGGATCTTCTCTTTTCATTGATGTGTTTATTTTGTTGCAGGGCATTAAGGCAAGGTTTTGAGAGAAAAAGAGAGTGAAAAGGAAGATTGGAAAGGGACAATCACCAAGGAAATCAAGAACACAGCTGAGAATCTGAAGAGACATTCAAAGACGATCTCCTTCAGAGGAACAAGACACTGTCAAAGACGATCTATAGAAAACCATCTTTAATAGTTTTTCCTAGTTTAGTGTTTCTTCTCCATTATGTCCGTTTCCACATTTAGTTACTACAGATAGAGAGGGTGAAAGATGCTTTTTATAGAATTCAATGGAAGAAATTTCTGATTCTTTTTGTTTTGAAATTTGAAACATTAGCAATAATAGAAACAATTGAGTTACACATGAGAATTGTCCAACTCAGGCTCAAGATGATGAAAGAGACATGGGGGATTTTACTTCATCTGAGAGCTTTTAGCGCATTTTGTAGAGATGTGTCCTTGAGATCTTGCAATGTTGGCCATTCAAAGAATAGCTGAGCTTTATGTCGACATCTCTGGGATTCTTTTTGTTTTGTGCAATGGTCATGCTTCCGGTGATTGTTTCACCCTCGCATATGGTTAACACATCTTCCAGGTACAACACTGTTTGTTTCCAGTGTGTAGCCCGAGATTTCGGTCCTGCATTGCATGTTGTGATTGTAATGTGAGTTCCAAACATCAACAAAGAAGCTAGCATCAACATATTGGGAGGTCGATTAATCAGAAAATTTTGCAGGAAAGGTGTGAACCTGTTGAGAAACCCATCTTCTTGTGGCACATTGTGAATGATACATCAAAGTAGGCTACAAGGGCATGGATATTGTCATTTCTTTGTGCGACAAGCTTAAATGGAGCTGTGAAGGAAGCATCTCCAGAAGCCATCTTAGAGATATCCATGGTCTTTAGAAAAAAATGTCAAAAACAAATGGAAGTTGTATTAGCTACAGGTAAACTATAGATGGTATTCCCAAGGTATCTACTTTAGCACAATCTTACTTACCTTTAGTAGCTTGCTATCAGTCACAATTTGGTTACCGTCCACCGTGTCAACAAGAGGTTCCGTAATTGCTCTTCTCTTGATGCACGACATGTCAAACCCATACACGTTGTCCCAAACTGTACAGGAAACGAAAAGAGGCAAAACCGACTGAAAAATATCAGGTTTCAAAGATAAATGTGAGCAAAAAGTAAGACACAAGGTCTTTCATACTCACACTCTACTTTTTCTTCTTTATAATGAGCATCCTCTATGGCAGTAAGATACAGAGAAGCTTTATCTGGTAGAACAATTCCGCCATCAACCTAACCAAAATAACCAAAAGCACACAAAAATGTTCAAAGCTAGATAAAGCCATCGTCGACATAACTGAAACAAGGAGAAAACTCTCACTTACAAGCCATTTATTGCGTGCATACAAGACCGTGTCCAGCATATTTTCATACAACAAAAAGTAACCCATCCATTCAGAGATAATCACATCCACTTTAGGAATTGGAAGCTCGATTTCCTCAATCTTCCCTTTCAAAACCGTTATAACTGCCAAAAAAACACTCAAACTCTTATTTCAGCCAACTGCCATCAGATTATAAAATCCATTTGAATAACATTCTAAACACATATATACCATTTGATAATCCATTAGCCTTAACAATCTCCATTGCTGTGTCAGCCATTTGAGAACATTCAACCTATTTCAAAAATATACATTTGTCAATCACATGTATCCAAAATCACTAAGAACAAACTGTAATTAAAGAAGAAGATAAGAAATCATACTGCGTATACGTGAGCTGCTCCTGCTTTAGCACAGAACAAAGACAAGATTCCAGTTCCAGCTCCAACATCAAGAACAACTTTGTCCTTGATAAGAAACTTGTTCTTGTAAATAACATCTTGATAACATTTTGTCCTCACTACATCCTTTAACATCTCCTATAGTAATACATAATTATCAAGTTAGTAGTTTCAGAACAAAAGGATTCCACTTGAAAAGCAGGAGACTTACTTCATGAATACCTGCAAAATCAATCAATTGGAAACAAAGTTAGCACTTTTCGGAGAAGAAAACATCAAGGAAGCAAAGAAAACAATGAAATTTCAAGAGTTTACCAAAATGGGAATAAGAATCGAAGTAGTAATCGGCGCTGGTAATGTCATCAGCGACATTGGCATTGTTTTCATCTCCATCGCACATTGATTCATCAGCATCTTTGAAGTGTAACTTCGTCTTCGTAGTTTGATCAGAGCCGTTCGATTCCTGCTCGTTGTGGTTGTTCTTCATACTAGTCATTATTGCAGCAGAGAGAAAAGATACAGAGAGGTTTTTGGAGACTACAGATTCGAATAGCAAAGATTTAGGGTTTTACGGTTCTATTTCAGCCGCCGGTCCAATTTTTATTGACATACAAACCGGTACGGTTTATATCGATCCAGTTCGGTTATTCTCATATTATAAGTGTAGATGACATTTTTTTTTTATTTTAGAAATTGGAGGAAAAATATAGGATTTTTTTTATTCTCAAGCTGGTGGTGAGTGGCGAGCACGCCGGAGAAGGTACGGCTCGCTCACGATCACCGATTCAATCTCGTTTGATTTCGTTACTGATTCTGATTTCTGCCTTAAAAAACTTTTCTCTATTGGCTTTTGCTTTCGAGGGGTTTATTCTCTGTTTGAGAGTCCCAGATCTGTCTGTAATCTATCTCTTTACTGCGATAATTCTAGAATTGGGACTAGGGTTTTAGTGATTTAGCTTGATATGTGTGATTCCGATGGAAAAGCCTTAATCTTTTGGATTACTTGTTTCTGGGAATACAAATATAATTAGGTCCATCAGTAAAATTCAAGGCTTTGGGAATATAAAAGTAGACTAATGTGAATGTTAAGAAATTTGCAGATGATTGCTTGATGAACTTTGGAAATGTATTTATTGATGAGCTTGCCTCTCTCTTGGTATGATTTAATTTCTGGCTGTGAATCGGTAAAATAGCTAAACATTTGTTTATGGTTTTGAAAGATTTTGATTTCGAAGAATGGCATCAAAATTGGTACAACTTCAATCAAAGGCATGTCAGGCTTCAAAGTTTGTGGCCAAGCATGGGACTTCATACTACAAACAGCTACTGGAGCAGAACAAGCAATACATTCAAGAACCTGCAACTATAGAGAAGTGCAATGAATTGTCTAAGCAATTGCTCTACACTCGTCTTGCTAGGTCCTTCTCTTTTCTTCTCTCTTTATCTCTGGACATATGTTGCAAAGGCCATGGTCATACAACCATACTCTAAATTCAGGCTTAAGATAATTTTCTCAAAACTACTCTTTGCTTTTGAAAACAATTAATCTTCAGATAATGCTGAGGAAATGTGCAAGTAGTGAGCCTTTTTTTTCTTTTAGACTTTGATAGGATTGAAAAAACACATGCTTGAGCACTTTAGAGTTATCCTCTAATCGTTTTGGTCCTCGAACAAAATTGGTATCTTTGAATTGAGTTGGTAAAATCACAAATGATTCGATTAATTTATATGCCCGTCATGTTTTTTTCAGACTCAATAACACTATATAAGTACCACATAGTGTTTTGCTATCAGTTAAGTGTTTTGGCTTTCTGTAATTTGCAATCTTGATTCTATAGCTAATACTCTTCTTACTAATTACAGCATTCCCGGATGCTATGAAACATTTTGGAAAGAAGTAGACTACGCTAAGAGCTTATTGAAGAACAGAGCAAACCTGAAGGTGGAAGATGCAGGAATGGCTGCATTGTTTGGCTTAGAATGCTTTGCTTGGTATTGCGCAGGTGAAATCGTCGGCAGAGGATTTACTTTCACCGGCTACTACCCTTGAAATTCAGACAACAACATTGTCGCCGGAATATTCTTCTGACGCTTGTAACTTCCTCGACTCCATTTTTATTTCTGTCTTTTCCTGGAAGAGTTTTGGAGCAAGGAAAACAAAACAAAAAAACATTTTGCTAAGGCTCTTAATAAGAATTGAGAAAATGCATTTGATTATTGATACAAGATTCTTCTTAGATATTGGTCAAATTTTACTCGAAAATTTATAATATCTGGTTCGATATTTTGTGTTACATCAGAGAATTTTAATTATTATATATTAGTGGTACCAAATATATACTTTCAAAAAGTTGTAGACTTGCAGTAAGTAATTTTGAAGAATTTAGGATAACGTAACTGTTAAAAACTGATACTCACAAGAAGCTGTTATTACTTTATTTATTTATCTATTTTAAAACTGATATCGTCAAAATATAATTTTCCAGCTAAGAAATTCAAAATATTAATATTAATACATTTATTTGGGTTGACTCAAGATAATATATTAATTTAACTGAAATCATCAGCGGCTTTTTTTTTTTTTAATAATAAAATTCGAGGGGCGTGAAAAAAGGAAGACCAATGAGATCTTAAGGAGACTCAATTGAATCTTTTGCCATAATTCGCAACCTTAGCGAAGAAGACAACGACGATTCACCTCAAGATCCACAAACTTGTACTAGAAGGCGATGAAGATTCGCACTTCTTTGATGCGTTTCGCAGCAGCTTTCTTCTTCGTTATCCTCCTCGTCGTCGATGTCGTTCGCAGCGAGGTCTGACCTTTGAATCTGAGTTTCCAAAACAAATGGCATTGTTGTAGCCTTTTAGAATTAGCTTATGGAATTGAACAATTAGAACCTTACAAAAAGAAAACTCAGAGTTTCCCAGTTCCCACAATGATTTGCTATTTCACTTCACTACTCTTTATTGCCTCTGCTGATTTCAAACAATGAATTGATTATTGTGTTGTTGTTGAATCAAATTGTCACAGGAGTGTACCAGAACATGCATTGCACAGAATTGTAACAGTAAGATTAGTTTTTCTACAGTGTTCGTTTTTGTTTTTGAGGAACCTTTTGGCATTGTAGCTACTCATTTGTACAATTCTTCTATTGTTTGTTTCAGCTCTTTCTATAAAATATGGCAAGTATTGTGGGATTGGACATTTTGGTTGTCCTGGTGAGGAGCCTTGTGATGATCTTGATGCTTGTTGTATGGTCCATGACCATTGTGTTGACTCAAAAGGTAATCAATTCAGAATGCAAATTCCTTACTGTTCTTTTTTGTATTTTTCTGTGTTCTTTGATGCATTTGCGCGAAAAGGTTAATATCACAGTTCTTAGGTGTAGTGGGAATTGCAATGTAGTTTTGGTATTATCATCTGGAAAAAGTTCACTTTGGCCAAAATTGTGTGTAGTTTTTTGACCCGCGAGGAGAATGATTTGCACATTAGGCCTCTATAAACAGAGCTGAGATAAGTCTGGATGGAACTTGGCTTGATTAGACCATGAATTTAAGAATGCGATAAATCTGGTCTGTCCTGTTTCTCTACACAAAATGCTTAATGTAGGGTGCTAAGATCTTGAGTATGATGAATCTCTTATCAGGCTCTGATGATCTTAAACGACTCTACTACTTTGATTCATTGTTGTTAAGCTATATAGTTTAAAGGATTCAAATGCTAAACTTTTGTTCTTGAATTGTCACTCTTAAGCTGAAATCTATGCTTATGTTTTTCACATTTTGTAGGTATGACAAACATAAGCTGCCATAAGAAGTTCCAGAGATGCGTAGGCAGGCTAAGCAAATCGATAAAACAGTCTAAAAACAAAAAGGTTGGCTTCTCCACGCAATGTCCTTATTCAGTAGTGATACCTATGGTGAATCAAGGAATGGATATTGGCATCTTATTTAGCCAATTAGGTAATGATATGAAAGTTGAGCTCTGAATTTTGCTTGAGCATATACTCTGTTCTTAGAGGCATCACATTGGTGTTGGAACTAAGCTTACCACAGAAAAAAATCTTTAGTTATTGATAGTCCTTAAGCCACTCATAGATTTAGCTTTAAATCAAACACCATTGAATGATTTAACATGTAAAATCCTGGAAACATGTTGGAAGCGATGCCACTACATGAATCTATGCTATACAATGCAAGTCTTGATTTGAAACTCTTCTCTATTCTTATGTTAAAATTATAAATTATATCTACCTGTCGCGGTTTCTTTTATTTTCTCATACGATTTGACTTTTGCTGAATAGAATTTGAATGAACTATACCTAGTTTTATCGATCGTAATAGTTTGATCCTTGTAGATTTGTTTCACCCAAAGAAAGTGGTAAAATTTTGAGTTAGAAGTTAAATAATTGTTATTCCAAGTCACAATTCAACTTCTAGTCTATTGTAATTGTTCTGTATTATGTTCTAACGCATCATGCAATGCAAGGTTTGTTACTTTGTTTAGTTCACCATTCGAAACCCTCAAACGTACTAAACGTATAGGACAAGGTAGATGAAAAGTAAACTTTTAAAACAATCAAGAAACTGAAACTGTTAACAACACAAAACATACTCATGCCAAAATATTCATTAATTAGTAGTTAAAAAATCAGAAACAACAGAGATAAAAACGCAAAACCGGAGAAGTTACAAGCCAAAAAAAAAAAAAAAAAAAACCCTCCAGAATCGCCTAAAATTAGGTCAATCAAAAAAACACACACAACATTCTCAGAGAAGAAGTCACGAAGATTGTGAATTAGAGTTTGGTGAGTCTTCTTCAGTCTCCGTCGTCGTCTTCTTATGAAGGCCGAGGAGCGATAAAGAAGTAGAAATCTCATGAATATTTTGTGGGTTAGATTTCTTCACCAAAGATGTTGTTTCTGTGTTGACATGATCGTCGTCGAAGAGTCTCTTCGTTTTCTCTTCTCCGACAGTCTTGGATTTTTCCAAATTTGCACGTTCTTCTTCCTCATACACCATAACCGCGACATCCACCAATTCAAGTAACTTCGACCACATCTTCTCCCCCGCGAGATCATCGTTGTATGTTGTCATTATGATCAAACCTAAACTCGAGTTTTAATTAAGAGCGTGAGTAAGATGATGATTAGAGATAGAATTATAATGATATTGATGATGAGAAAATACCTCTGTTTACTTTAAGTCTTTTAAGTATATATAGGTCTGATTGAATCAGGTGTCTCTACCCTAAAACCTAGCTAAATATTTTCTTTTTCTGTTTCCTTTTAATTAGCTTATTACAAAAGTTTAACTATTGTGATTAGTCACCAATTATATAGAACCTTTGTAGAGTTTCCTTTTTATTCTAAAAAGTGCATACCTTTGCCGATCGAGTTTCTTTTTCCTCACAGTTTAGTTATATATATATATTGTAATTAAAACGTGTTAGATGAATCCAAACAAATTCAGGTTTTTTTTTAATAATTTTCTATGAAACTTCTATCAATATTTTTATATGTTTTCCTTTTTTTAACACCTATTTATTTTCTTTATTAATTTTAATACGATACAAATGGTTGCATATTCAACTTTTTTTATTAAAAAAAAACGTTATTCATATAAGTGATTTTGGAAATTTAAGGAGGGCGTATTGGATAAATAATTTGGAGAGATTTAAATTTTAATGAGATTTGAGGTGATTGTGTTGAATTTTGGTGAATTAAGAATTTTATTATGAAATTATCTGAAATCTTACCTAAAACAATGGAATTTTGATCTTTGTATTTTTAACTTAAAAATTCTCAGAAATCTTAGTTGAAACTTTAAGGGAGACATATTGGATAAAAATTCCATTGTTTTAGGTAAGATTTCTAAGGATTTTTAAGTTAAAAATACTTGGAGTGCACTATTCGATAGAAACCATAAAACTTAGAGTGTACTATTCAATAATTTATAAGAAAACATTAATTTTTGAACCAAAAAATGAAAGAAAAACATTAATTAATTGGATTTAGTAGAAACACCTTTAATCCATTGGTTAAATGTTTAAAGGTTTTTACACCAGATATGGGGTTCAAACCCCAGAGAACGCAGTTTTTTGAGACGTCCGTCATAGTTTCGGAGACCATGATAGGGATATCGTACATGTAGAACCGTCTGTCGTAGATCTGAGTGTTGTGGAAATAGTATGTATATTATGAGATGTTGTACATACAGAACTGTTTGTCGAAGAGAATTTGCATCGTGGAGTGGTTGTTTGAAAAAATTGTTCAATGTAACCGCATCTAGTGTGAGATAGTTGAAGTTTACTAAGAATCATCATACTATAATTATATCATGATGTAATAGACGACAAAAAAAAATATTAATTCGATTGAAAAGTCAAGTCCACGTATGTATATTCGTTGAACGTGCACCGTTACTCACTGGATCTTTCCCTTTTGCAGGCTTTAAATTACAGTTTTAATTAGTTTTCAGTTGACACGTCATTGAAGACATATATTAAGGATTTTGCGCAGAGTCCAAAATATATTCAGGCTATATTTATTTTTTAATTAATTTCTTAATTTATTTCATCTTCTTCGTCTTCTCGGAAATCAATTTTTTACGTTTCTTCTGAGGAAGGTTCCCCCGCGAAAAATTCCATTCTTCAGATCATAGATTTGCGTCTGATCTCTCTATATAAACAACCAATAAGCCTTAATTTGTGCTCTAGGTTTTTACCTGATTCGATCAATTTCAGACTCTGCTAAATTTCGTTTCCATGAAGAACGTGCTTCATCGAGGTTTTAAGCCTGCCAAATGGTAATTCGCTTCTGTTTTTTTTTTTAATCTATTTTCTATCTTCTATATGTTAAAAATTTCAGATTCTATAATGATCGAACCTTATTTTTTGTTTGATGAACTTAGTAATTGGATTATACTGTTTCATTCGTTGTTTTTTTTTTTTTCGTGTTGATTTAATTGATTATATATATATATATATATATGTGCAGCAAAACAGCTTTGCAAATGGCGAATTCACGCCTTAAGATACTGAAGAACAAAAAGGAGATTCAGATTAAACAGCTGAGAAGAGAATTAGCTCAATTGCTCGAATCTGGGCAGACCCCTACTGCTAGAATTCGAGTAAGCAATCTGATCATCTCTGGTTCATTGTAAAATTGAGAATGAGGAATTTATTATCATAAAATCTGAGTTTCACTTGTTTTGTTGATGAAACTGGGAATGTTCTCATGTCTCAGGTGGAACATGTGGTGAGGGAAGAGAAGACAGTGGCTGCTTATGAACTCATTGGAATATATTGTGAACTTCTTGTTGTTCGTTTAGGTGTTATTGAATCGCAAAAGTAAGAAATTTTATACATTTGACACTCGTTATTTGCTGTTGTTTTTTTAATGTATGTGATGTATTGATTGTTGTTATTTCAGAAATTGCCCCATTGATCTGAAAGAAGCTGTCACAAGTGTCTTATTTGCTTCCCAGAGGTTATCAGATGTTCCAGAGCTCTCAGAAATCGTTAAGCAATTCACAACCAAGTATGGAAAAGATTTTGCTACATCTGCTATTGAGTTGCGTCCAGATTCTGGTGTGAGTCGCCTGGTAAGTTGCTGTATCTCTTCTTGATTGTGATATGGAAAAAAGAAACATAATAATAAGAAGAAGAATCTTTGGTGGTCATTTTATATTACGAACCCTTCTTGATTATGATTGTTATCTTTCTAGTTGGTGGAAAAATTGTCAGCCAAAGCTCCCGATGGTCCAACAAAGGTCAAAATTTTGATGGAAATCGCTGCAGAGCATAATGTCGTCTGGGAGGCACAATCTTTTGTTGAACCAGATCCAAAAGACACTGAGCTGTTGGTAAGTAATAAGATTTCAGTGTAAAGGCATCGGCTGTTATATCTATTTGCTATAATTTTAATCAGAACTTTTACTTTTACATGTGTTTTAGAGTGGAGCAAGTTCGTTTCAGCCAGCAAGTAGTATGTACGTGGATTCCTCTAGAATCCCGAACAAGGAACAACCTCCTAACGTCCCAGCTCCAGCTACTGTCAATGTTCAACATGGATCAAGTGAAAGACATCATTCCCCAGATAACTCTTATGCAAGTGGTGGAAGATCTTCAAGTCGTAGCAACAATGTTAGTTCTGGGAAGGCTGATGATTACTATCATTCAAATGCGAGACCATCTTGTAAGTGGTTTACTTCTGCTGTTTCTGTTTTTGTTTCTTGATTGAATCATTCAACGAAGTTGTTTTGTTTGACAGGGCCTAGGACAGATGAAGGGGAATATAGAAATCCTAATCATGGCGATGAAAATTCACCTTCAAGAAGTAAGCATAATTGGCCAACAGAATTTGTTGATTCTACAGATGCTGCACGTGCGGCTGCTGAAGCTGCTGAAAGAGCAAGTTTCGCTGCTAGAGCAGCTGCTGAACTTTCGAGCAAAGAAAGGATGACAAGGCAGGATTCAACAGAGTCGCATATATCCTTTGCATCTGTAAATTTAAGAAACGAGCCTTCACATAGACTTAACAGATCGAATGTACAGTCTGAAGATCATTTTTCTCCTAGACAAAATGTTAGGATGCAGTATGAAGATATTGACAGAACCCGGCAAGATGGATATGGTAGGGCAAATGAATCTGAGATTCCTCCTGTAGATCAGCCATCGGAAAGACATTCTGTGGAGAACTTGAGAAAGAGCAGTTCAGTTGGTAAAACAGGTAGAGAGAAGCAGCCAAGCCAGGATGAGACGGATGTAAATGTTGGTTACTCGGAAGATATTCACCTAAGGAAGCAGTCAAGCCGGGTTTCATCGCATTCACATTCAAGCAATTATTCTGATGAGAATGTCGTCGGCTCAGATTATATGAAGTCACCGAGCGTTGTGGAGGAAAACATTTTTGCTACTGAATATGATCACCAATCTCAGAGCAGTTTTAAAGAAATAGATTCACATGATCATGGACATGATGATGCTACTGAGGATACTTTTGATGATTATAGCTCATTTTTTGATAAACCTAAATTTGATGCAGAAGATGAATATGATCATGGAGTAGGTTTTTCATTGTTTGGCAGCAAAACACCTACTCTTGTGCCAACACCAACTGCTTCCAGGGGATTCAATGAAGACCATAGTAAGTCTTATGGAAATCACAGCTCAAGCTCACAAGTCTTCCAAGAGAGCCCAAGTTCTCCATTATTCGATAATGTCTCTACAAGTCCTCTTGCTTCTTACCATGAGCCGGACCCACATGCTAAGTTTGACAATTATGATCCATATTCAGAAAGCGACGATGATCAGCCAAACAGTAGTAAAGTTTCTGGACGTGTAGATGATAGGGTGAATCTGACATCTGATCGATCTCTGAAGTTTGATCCTGTGGGACTTGAATTTTTCCCTTCAGACACAGAAGAACACAAAGATGATTCAAGGACACGGGAAGAATCAGATTCTGAGGCAGATGCTCAGACTGGTCTGAACTTTAAACCTTTGGTCGGTGGATTTAGGAACAAAAAGACACTCCCACCTTACAGAATGAGCCCAGCAAGTTATGAGACATCGTCCAAGTCCGAGAAGGAACATAATGGAACAGATGATGTTGGTCAGTCGATGTCTAGTTCTAGTAGTAGCAGAAAAGATATCTACACTAAGAAAGCAAGCAACATCAAGAACAGACTAAGCTCTACGCCAGCAGATCCATCTCCTAGTGATGACGACGACTCAGAGATCCAAGGAAGAAGAACAGAAACAAAACCCCAATCCTCTTATCGTAATTCCCATGTTAACCATGATGAATCAGAGGAAGAAGATATCCCAACTCGATCTTCTGACAGAAGTCAAGAGAGGGCTCATAAGCCAACAATGGGAATGAGAGATCACAAGAGACCAAACTTCAAGACCTCAGCTTCAACCTTGTATGAAGATGAGGAAGAAGTCGAAAGAGACGCTGCACGACTTAGTGCCAAGCCAACTAAATCAACCGGGTTCTCTCTAAGGACAAAGGGGCAAGTGAAAGCTCATGAGAAGCATTCATTTCCAGTGACAACAACAAAAATCAACCAAGAGTCTCATGACCAGCCATTTCCAAGGCACAAGACAGTAACTTCACGCTCTGTTCAACAAAATGTAAAATCACCCGATCCAGAAACCCCATCAAGGGCTAGTCATGTTCATCCCAACCTCCCAGATTATGATGATGTCTTTGCAAGGCTCGGGGCCCTTCGTGCTCCTAATCGACGCTGAATCTGCTCATCGTCCATCTGTTCATACATTTATTCTTTGGCACAGAGATCAGCCCCACTCATTCTTTACTCTGATTGAATTTGATATTCTTACGCATGTTACATATTGAAGCACTGGTCTGATTCTGGTTGATCTTGAATTGTTTGCTTTGTCAATCTTATTTTCGGTGTGGATCAACAGAATAGTAATCAACTTTTTGTGAAGCTAAAGATTTTTATAATAACATTTCAAATGCTGACACAATAGATATAAAGTTTGTTCTATAATTTCCATTTTGCTCAAATTGTAGTGCAAGAAACAAACAATCAATGTTGAAAAAGCCAAACAGATGACATGTTCACACAGGATTTGAACCTTTAGCTATATCCGATAACCGACAATTCAATAGAAGAAACCAAGAACCTGACCACCCACATTCCTTTTGATAGCCTCTTCATGGTCCAAAATGCCGTCAGGAGTTGTAATTACAACATAACCCCACTGGATATAACAAGTTAAACAAGGTTTAAGTTACTGCTGCTATTAGTAGCAGCATTTGGATTAGGGTAAAAGCCAAACCTGGCGTGTTGGAAGTGTGCGTTCTGTGTATTGCCCGATCTCTTTTGCCTTGACGTCTTGCCTATAAGTGAGAGCTTTGCAATCATTAACCCTTCCTTGTAGATCAACAGTTATTCTTCCAACCCTGTGTGGATCATTGACTTGAAAGTTCTTGATGTACCCTATACATAAACATACATTTTGTAAAGTATTAGAGATAAAGATACCCGATTCTGCAAACTTGATTTGAACATATAAATGTTATCTACAAACTTGAGCCACATATTATCCACTTTTACTAAAGTTCTTGACTCAGAAAACTCAAAACAAGACAAGGTGTAACACAGATGGAAACACCGTAAATTAGACCATAGACTTGGAAAAAGAGCAGATATGTCTTACTCCAACCATAGATCAAGATGTGAATTGTCGAAAAAAAGCCAAAAACAGAAACTTTTGAATCATCTGCAATCAACCAAGAACAAAGCTTAATCTTTGAACAATGTTACCAGTCAGAGATCAAACAATGCAATGCTTGAGCTATACATGTTAGATTCAGCTCAAGGATTAACAATAGATATCATAGATTATATAGATAAGGTCCACAATCACAGTACTAGATAGATACTACACCACAGCAAAGTGACTGAAGTCATTAAGTCAATGTCCACGAAATCGATAAATCTAAACAAGTAGACAGAACAATGATGAAATGAAATCAAGACCCAATTGGATCAGAAGAAAGAATCATAAAAAGCAGAAGGAAAAATCTCACCTTTTTCCTTCATGATTTTGAGGAAGGAAGACATTACAGTAGAGACAGGCTTCAGCTCCACCGAAGCTTTACCTCGCTTCTCCGCATTCACGATCGTTCTCAACGCGTCGTTCAATATTCTCCTCCCCATAGATCCAAAATTCCGATTTCTAATACAAATTCTATAATCGAATCAACTGATCTTAAACCCCTTACTTCATATGAGCAAATGGGTTTATTTTCAACGTTTCTCAGAATTATGGTATTCTCGATATTTTAACGATATTTAGGGGTATTTTAGACTTTATACGTAAAACTAAATGAACTAGGGTTTTTATTTTCAGAGGTCATATATAAATAGCTCCATCATCTTCTCACAAAGCTCCGGCGCCACCATTAAAAACCGAGTCTAGCTCTTTCTATCTCTCTCTGCGAATTTCACGGTGAGTTTATAGATTCTTTCTCAATTGTTCCCGTTTCAGTCTGAGATAGATCTAATTCAGCGAGCTCTTTTGTAAGACTTTAGGGATCGATCTGTGTATGCCTGTGTTCTTGATTTGAATATCATTTTCTGTTGATTGATGTTGGTGAAGGTAGGTATATCAATGGCGACAGTTCCAGGACAATTGATCTGGGAGATCGTGAAGAAGAACAACTGTTTCTTGGTGAAACAGTTCGGTAGAGGAAACTCCAAAGTTCAATTCAGCAAGGAGACCAACAATCTCTGCAACGCTCACTCCTACAAGCACTCTGGTAATATTTACACTTCTTTTTGACAAGTGATCTTTGCTTCTGAACAAAATGAACTGTATATCTCTGGTTGTTTGGTTAAGTATATTAGATTGGGAATTAAATTTGTTAAGAAACTTCGATGATTTTGTGCTTCTTGAATATAAGATGATTGTGATTGAAAATGATTGTGATTGAAAATGATTGTTTGGGTTGGTATTAGGCACTATGAGATTATTGTCCTATCGAGTGATTGAAATTTTACTGGGAAACGTACTTAGTTTACATCTTTCGTTATGTTAAGAAGTTTTCGCCATATGTATTTGTACTACATTTGTGTCTATTCCTTAGTTAAAGAATAAAATTGACAGCTTGAGTTAAGCTTAAGCACTATCTCAATTTTGGATGTGTCTCCATCTGTTTACTTTTATGCATACGTCCTACTGAAATTGAAACTTCAGTAAAGAAATTTTGAAAGAATTGTGTCTTGATTCTTGAATACAATTGATTTGACTGATTGAACTAGGCTAAAGTTCAAATCTTTCAATGTGGCTTTAGGTCTTGCAAACAAAAAGACTGTGACCATCCAGACCGCTGACAAGGAACAAGCTATTGTGTTTGCCACCACCAAGACCAAGAAGCAGAACAAGCCTAAGGTCTCTGTCAACAAGTCGGTCCTGAAGAAGGAATTCCCAAGGATGTCCAAGGCTGTTGTTAACCAGGTAACACTTAAAGTTTAACTACTTCTGATTATGTTTCTATGTTTATGTTGTGCTTATACGTTTCTATTTCTAGTAATCTGTGTTTTTTCCTTGTTCTGATCCACAATTGGTCTTTATGCTCTTTTTTGTCTACTTGTGAATATTATTATTGATCTGCATAATGTTCTTGTTTATGACCAGTCTTTCTTGTGTAAACTTTTTCAGGTGGTGGACAACTACTACAGGCCAGACTTGAAGAAAGCTGCTCTTGCTAGACTCAGTGTCATCAGCAAAGGCCTTAGGGTTGCTAAGTCCGGTGCCAAGCAAAGAAACAGACAAGCTTAAGTGGTCTTTCACTATGTTTTTTTTTTTGGAAGTAAAAGATTTTGTTGAACAGGTCTTGTTTAAGTTATTGCTTGAAGTTGAACCATAACGCTATGCTCATTTCCTTTTCATTATCCTATTCAAAAGGAGTTTGAAGTTTTTCTTGTTATGCTCGTATGTTTCTTGTGTTCTTTGTGTTACATTTTGTTAGATCCTTTAATCCAATCAAGAACTTGTTAAATCTTAATTTTAGATTTTATTATCAAATCAAAAGTAATTGAAAACAGTCTTTATTTATGATGACTAAAAACTCATAAAGCAACCGTAAGTACATTAGAAACAAGAACTTGTTAAATCTTAATTTTAGATTTTGTTATCTAAGCAAAAGTAATGGAAAACAGTCTTTATTTATGATGACTTAAAAACTCATACAGCAACCGTAAGTACATTAGAAACAGGAAACAAATGCCTAAGCTCAAAACCTACTTGAACCAAAAATTTTTTTTTTTTTTTTTTTTGTCAAACACCTACTTGAACCAAATATGTGATGTTATTGTGGAGTTAAATATTAATGTCTTTTCCTTTATATCCCACCAAAAACAAACTTATGAATTGACCCCGTGGACTTGAGCGTATCCCAAAGCCCATGAGGCCCATTTCGGCCCAAATTATAACGTATGGAAAGCTTTATATTAGGGTTTCTTACCAGTCTTTGTTTTGCTCTCGCCGTGCCGTCTCTAACTCCACTTTGAATAGAGAGAGACTGAGATCGGAAAAAATGGAGAAAGGGAAAGGAAGAAAGGAAGAGGTCGTCACCAGGGAGTACACTATCAACCTTCACAGGCGCCTCCATAGCTGGTAAAACCTAATCTTTTATACCTTTATTCTGATTTTCAACCTCTCGTTTCCGTTTTGTTGAGTTCGTTCTGGTTTAGTTGATAATGATTAGACTGAAATTGCAACTCCGATTGATTCGAATTAGGGTTACTTGATGATTGAAGAGTTTGGATTAGACACTCTGTTGATTTCTACTCTGCATTGGTTATCTCTGAATCTGAAAATACCGCATTTCATTTTTATCTATTAATTCAAATACATTTTATCTTGAGAATTTGATTTTTGGGAACTCTGACGAAAATACTTGTGAACCATTTGATCACTTTCTAACCAAAATGTTTTGAATGCTTGTAGAAGAAGAAGATTAGTCTTTAGATGAGTAATGATCACAAAAACATTTCCTTGTTGCTTTTAATCGTTGCATCATCATCAATTAGTAGAAAAATGGAGAAATTGTGTTCCTTTTGTTGTATATAATGGTTTGGTTGTTGCTTAGTCATGATTGATTTTGATCATTTTATATAAATGAACAGCACATTCAAGAAGAAGGCACCCAATGCCATAAAAGAGATTAGGAAGTTTGCATTGAAAGCAATGGGAACAAAGGACGTTAGAGTTGATGTTAAACTCAACAAGCAGATATGGAGCAGAGGAATCCGAGGTCCCCCTAGGAGAATCAGAGTCCGTGTTGCTCGTAAGAGGAATGATGATGAAGATGCCAAGGAAGAGTTCTTCTCTCTCGTTACTGTCGCTGAGATTCCAGCTGAAGGATTGTCTGGTTTAGGCACTAAGGTTATCGAGGAAGACGAGTGAAAAAATGGTGAATGTACTCGCACACATTCTTATCTTTAGATTGAAAGACGAAAAGAAAAAGACTTTGCTTGTTTTGATCACTTGCCTATTTTGGTAATATTATTTCTTATGTTTGAAGTTCTAGAGATTACAGATTTTGTACTGAATATGAGTTTGATCTTTACTTGGCAATCATCTTTGTGAGTCCGTACAAGACCAGATAAAGCTATACATTGATAACCGTCTGGTTTATCTCTTCCTATACATTGATGAGATATGTTAATTTCAGCTCAAGCTATCACAAAAATTTACAAGGTTAAGAAGTGGTTATATTCCGAAATCAAGATGAAGGCCTTGGGAGTTGCAAAGAGGATTCTTGGCTTGAATATTCAAAGAGAGATGAACTTAAGTATTTTCTTAGGTTGAAGAGTGTCTCAAGAAAGTCTTGAGGTATTTTGCGATGGAGGAAGCTAAAGTTCTAATATCATCATTAGCTTACTAAGTGGAACTTGTCAATGTATAGGCTCATGGGAAAGCACATTTGTTAGGATCCACTTGCTTGTCAACAGCAGTCTCCATCATGAAAGAAAAAAAGATACTGATGTTAGGATCCCTTTCAAATTAATAGAGTCTTTGTTGTTTCACTCTTTAAGTTATTTCTCTGTAGCTCCAACACTCTTGATAGTGAATTGCAAGGTACTGCTTGTTGAGCGAACATTGGATCACATCAATCTCAAAAAACTCATAGAAATTTGTATTGAATTCTCGTAGAAGATTTATCGCATGTGATCATGTCGACAATATCATCTCCTTATAGTTGATTCAAGCAGGGGCGGATCTACATTGATGGGTAGTTGGTGTACTCGAGTGAAAACAATTTTCATGCAATTAGTTGTGATTGCTTTTCAGTTAACTCAATTGGCAATGGTTTGTAGCTAGACTTGTAGTTAATAGATCTTGTGGTTGGGAGTTCAATGTCTTCACCTTTTTTTATAAATTTTTTACTGTTGGGATAAATTTGTCATACAATATAAAGCACAAGTCCCCTTCCTAATCATAATGTGATGTGTCAATTTGCAAAAGAATTTCAATAAAAATAAGAGTATTTGCACCAACGTGTTCCAGTTCCAGCTTCCAACGTCAAGAACGATTTTGTCCTTGATAAGAAACTTGTTCTTGTAAATAACATCTTGATAGCTCTTGTCCTCACTACATCCTTTAACATTTACAGAACATAAAGTCAGACATCACACTTACAGAACAAAGGATTCCACTCAAAATGCAAGATTCTTACTTCATGAAAACCTGCAAAATCAATCAATTAGAGAAACAGAGTTAGCGCTCGGCAGAGAACAAAACTCAAACGGCTCCTTTTTACATTTGATAACCCAAAAAAAAAGTCTCCTCTGCTTCCCCTTACTGCTACCATTGTTTCTGTTGCGGATATCTCTCAGTCTCATGTGTTTGAGATATCAATTACTCTGTTAATATCTTTTTCCAATCTCTAAATTTTAGGAAACTAGTCTGCTTCCGAGGGTAATACCGATATTGTGATTAGGATGATTCACGATGTTCCTCAAGGAAGACAAGTCTGTTTGATCAATCCAATTGTCCTCTGTGTGATAAGGAGAATAGTTTTGGCACTCTGGCTCTGCTTCCACCAAAGACTCATGATGTTTCGAGGGTTCTTGAATGCAATGTTTGTGGAAGCCTTAAGGAGGATGAAGTTGGCGAAATCCAATGAGAGTCTATCAAGTCTTAAGGAGGATAGATAGTTTGCATAAACGATTGTAATGGTCGAGCATCAGTTTTTTTTTGCCAGATAAACAAGTTTTGCATTTACTGTGTTTTTCATCAGCTTTAATAGATAAATATATATTGAGCTTAAGTTAAAAGCAAAACTATATGGTTTGATGCACCTAATACACTTGAATCTCTATCTTCCTCAGCAATTTCAGTGCGTGAAACCATAGTTTCCATCTTTTCCCAGACTCATATATGTGCACCTGTTTTGGTGTTTGAAGATTCTCATCCTTTTCACAATTCTTATATATTTGGTATCGTTCAAACAAATATAAAATCTTCAACAATACACGTACGTATACTCAACAACATTACTTTTAATATTCATTACGACCAATGATATCAAAGTGTTTTATTCATTAAAACATGCCTTATCAATCTATAATGGCCGTCGTATTCTTATTGGAAATAGTATTTGTGACGACAGTCGAAAGAACAAAAATACCCATTCATGGAATCCTGGAAAATGGAAGGGAGCTTGCATCGAGAGTTACACACAGCGCAAATTGGTCTACAAATAGAGGTGTTGGGTACCACTTCTCCTTCAAACCATTCTGGTTCTACTACCGTACCTGGTAAACGTGATGAGAAGTCTTTTGAACCTGGCATCATATATGAGAAGTCTCCCACAACGCAGGAAATATGTAGTGTGACCCCACAATCTTTGCATGTATAAAACCATTTCCTTGGATTCATTTTTGTTTCACAAGCTTCACACCAATATTCTCCATCCACACTGCTTTCACCATAAGACAAGAAGAGAGGATGATCGTCATACCTATGCCTCATTACCTTGTAAGGTAAAATAGCACACTTGAAATCCAATCTAAAGTCACAATCATTGCAATTGAAGCATCCACTGTCAACACAATTATCGCCACATGCAGTGCAAGACTTAACCTCAAAATCAAGTAAGTAGTATAAAGGATGTGGATGGCTTTGGTGCACCAATGGTTCTGAAATTGAACTGCATCGTACATCGAGACTAATTCTATGATCAAAACAATCAAGATTCTTGTACCCGAAACCGGTGAAGTGTTGACGACAAAGACTACAGTCATAAGTTATGCCTTGAGAATTCGTGTCTAGTGTGTATTGTTGGTTGTGGCTCACATGTCGTTTCTTCCGGGGAAGGTAAGCACATTTTTCGTGGAGAATGAAATCACATTGCTCGCAACTGTAGAACGGTTCTGAACAAATCTGGAAGACACATGCTTGGCAGAGTGTGCTTTCATGTAGAATCGTCCCATCCTTGTTGATTCGTAAGTTATGATCATGGCTAAAATGTTTGATCGTGTTATCATCAATCTCCTCGAATGGAGGTTCCTCGGGCTCTTCGGGTGTCCCTTCCAGTTCGATCATGTCCCATACATCTTCTCGCGTTGCACATCTTGAATGAACAACATAATTAGGACATTTGGAGCAAGAATAGGCCCCGTAGAACCCATCCACTTTCTTACTACAAAGTCCAAGTGCGCATTTCCACTCTCCATGTCCAAGCCGACGAGTGTAAGAGATGCGATGATCGTGGCGGTTGATGTTAATGACGCGGGGTAAATCGATACAATCTCGATGAATCATGAAATTGCATTGAAGACAGAAATAAGGGCTTCGGTCACCTTGCGTCCCACAAGCATTGCAAGTGAAATCCATACGTCTTGGAACAAGATGAAGTTGATGTTCGTGAGTCGTGGGGCTCACAAGACCAAGTGGTGGTGGGTTGCGCATACAAAAAGTGCATATGGTGAAGTTACAAATATCGCAGTGGTGACGTCGTTTATAAAAACCTCCCCCGCAAAGAAGACATTTCGTGTCGGCATAATCGGGTGCTGCTTTATCTTTAAGGACCTTGAGAGGGTGTTGGGGGTGGGAAGTGTGGTTTGCTTTTGAATAAAACTTGAAACATTCCTTATGGAAGCTCAATCTGCAGTGATCACATCTATAAGATCGATAATTGTTGTAAAAATCAACTTTATACTTGCACACTACGCATGTCACGACCGTGGGATCGTAACTTAGGAGCAGCTTGAGAGGATGGTCAGGATGAGAAGAGTGGTTGATATCTGGTAAAAGCTCGGCACACTCTTTATGATACACATATCTTTCACACCCTAACTCATTGCAACGGTAGCCTCCGTATATGTAACCACTAGACTCACACCCATAACAAAACCCATCAAAAAAGCGAGTAAAAGGTAACAGAGAATGTTCGTGAATTGGTAACTCTACCTTTTCCATTTGGAGTAGCTAGTCTCTGATTGAAGACAAAGAAGGATTGATTGAAGGAGAAGATGTCAATTTAGGGATTTGAAAATGAAGCCACCGTTTTCTGTATAACAAAGAAGATGGAGTGAGTGGAACGAAAGAGTAAAGTTTCGGCCACAGAGATAGAATTGTCTTAGTCAAAAAGATAAAATTACTTTAGCTTTTAAAAATATTCTACAATTACTTTTAGAGATATGTAGCTTACCAGACCAAATTTGAACCATTGTTCGCTCAGTCTTGGAGATGGAGAAGAGTACGAAGATAGAGAAGGCTGAGCCTCCGGTGAAATTGATTGCTCTCGTCGGAAAAGGAGAAGTAGGTCCACTCAAATCCACCTCTTGGGAAGAAGTTCTGCTCCACATTGTAAGTAAATTATCTTCTCTCTCTCACTTTTAATTTTTGTATCTTATAATCTGATTACAATCGCAAAAATCTGATCTTTTGTTCAGTAATAGGCAAAAATATTGAAATGGGTTGATGAAGGTTATAAATTACTCGTCTTTGGTGATGAAATTGTGCAATCAAGTGATCAGAGAGCTCAGAATATGAAACAGGAACTGAATCAGACTGATATTTTAGTTGTGGTTGATGTTAATAACTTAGAATCTGTGTCATGGGAGGCAAGAAAGATAGCAAAAATGTCAAGAACATGATTTGCTTTGAGTCTTCTTCAAATTTGATGAATAAGCTTGGACTTTGGAGGGATTGATGTTAGAAGCGTGAATAAAGATAAAGAAGTAACAGAGGTAATGAAGACAGTGGGAGATGCTTGGGAACGTCAAAACTCTGATGATATAAGGTTTTGTTTACTTGTGATCATCAATGCTTATATAAGACCATGTGTTGCAAAAATTGAGGTCTAAAGGGTTTTCGACACTTAGTTGTATGGTTAAAAACTGTGGATCTCAGATTTTTGAATTGTTTATTGGATCCGAATTGACGAAATGCTCTTCGGTGTTTGAACCAATGTAGTCATATGGATCAGGTTTGTAGTTATAGATGTATTGCTTCTTATGAGAGTCCATACTGTGAAGCATTCTCTCTTTGTGTTCTACAGAAACATAATTGTTTAGACTTAGATGCAAAGATCCCTGAGAAGCCTTATGTGCCTCCCATGATGAGTTTTTGAGGGAAAGAGTTATGTCATGAGACAGCGGAATACTTGTTTGTTGGATGGTTAGGGGAACTGAATGTGAGAATGGTTAAACTCGATTCTTTGTTGTGTGATGGGTTTGGTGTTGCTTGAGGGACTGCTAGCTTCTCGAGTTAAGAAATCTAATTTTTGGGTTAGTTCATGTATGCAATTGGTTTTGTAGGTACAACTACGTCTATGGGTTACATATTCAAAACTAAGGATTTTTGGTGTAACTGGTATATTTATGTATAATTACGTGTGTAAATTTTTTTGCAAAATCAAAAAAAAGTTTTGGATTAAAATATCCCCATCGAAAAAGAAGAAAGAGAGAAAGAAGAAAAGTAAAATAAAATAAAAATAAAAAATTAGGAGAAATCTAAAATTTTGATTTAAGTATTTGGTATAACTGGGTTTATTCGGTACAACTAAGAAAGAAAACACGGAATAGACTCAAACATCAACACTTGAAATTAGAATAAAGAAGAAATTGAATGAAGAAGAAAATGGATATTAATAATAAAGAAAAATGAGAAAAATAAGAAAAATCATCACACGTGTGTTACAGTAGACCACACTATTCAATTTGGCGGCTGGATATTAGTTAAAAATAGTGTGATATAACAATAGTTGTTCCTAAATGTACAGTTGGACTTTCATCATCATAATTGTACAAATGCGTTTTTTGCGTTTTTTACGTTGGACTTTGATGTAAATCATTCTATTGTAGTTGGCCACATGATTTTCTACTATTAATCATCATTTACGAGGTTTTCATAATAAAAATTTCACGAAATCATAGTTTTCATCTCTTTTGCATAAGAAAAAATCACCACTTACGAGTGTTTTATGTGAAAACAATAATATTTGTTAGGAAAATGATAAATTTATTTTGTATTGATATAATATTGTTTCTTTATAATTGAATATGTTTTTGGAAACTTTTATAGTTGTATTGATTTATTCTTGAATAAGAAGTGATTTCTTTATAGTACAAATACTTAGTTGTACTTAGTTGACCATGGTTGGACAAATACAACATAGTTGTCCTTTTGTGTTATTGCTATCTCTTGACATTGCAGTTAGCCATTCATCAACATTATCTTGTGCCTTTGCCAATATATTCGTTGCAGCCCAAGTTTCCTTGTTGAATATTAAATCATTACGTGTCTTCCATATTTGCTAACATATCCAGCAGGGGAGATGCTTTGTTTCACTGGTCATTGAATGATCATACCTTGAAAGAAGAAGCTCGATATTTTCTTCAAGAGAATTAGCATGTGCGGAGTTACCTGAGAGAATTGTATTTGAAAGGCGCCAAACTGAAATCGAGGAAGGGCATGTGAAAAGAAGATGATAAATAGTTTCCACTGCATAACAGTACCGCTGACAAATGTCATTAATTGGAATACCATGCCGAAATAATTCAGAGGATGTTCCAAGAGCCCCAGATAAATGATTACTTAGCTAATAGCCAGACTTCACCGAATAAGCCCCGACTTTAGTATAATGCCAAATCCATTCATCGCTACTTGCTTGTTGTGGGATATAAATGCGTCTAGCTATGTCAGCATCCTCAGGAGATAAATATAGCCGAAGTTTATTTTCGTCCCATCGTTTACTGGTTGGAAACCATAAACCCTTTAAGGTAAACCAAGGGTCAAGAGAATGGTTTATAAAAACGTAAATTTTGTAGACAAAATATTATTATTTCTTAGAAATAAAATAATTGATAATAGAAACAATTACCAGGAAATTTTTTTAAGAAACGACTTTAATAGAAACAATGTAAATGGTAATCATATATATAATAGTAGAGTTTTCTCTCCTCTAAAGGTGTCCACATCAACACCAATATAATATTGTAGACTCTACAATTAATTAATTTTAAAATTATATTTATTTAAACAATTATTTTCAATTAATATATCATTTAATTAAAACTAAATTGAATAATAACAACACAAATATTACATATTTATAATATATGTATATTTATATAAGTATTTGAAACAATAGAAATAATATGGACAATTATATGACTAAAAATAAATACTTATCACAAAGGTACACGTAAAAGATATATTTGAATCAATTGGAATAATAATAATTTTTTAAAGATTACAAAAAAAATAAAATTAAAATAGAACACTATATATGATAGGAAAGCAATAAATAGTTTATTTGTAATAGAAAATGCAAAGTTGTAAAAAGTCTTATTGAAAATAAGAGAACAACATATTTATAATAAATTTATAATTTGATAGGTATTGTTTGAAACTTAATAAATCAAATAAAATGTAAAAGGTAGAACAAACGTATAACATATAAAAATTAATAACTATTGAGAAAGGTTAAAAATTATCAATTTTTTAATAAATTGTATTGATTAAAAAGTAGGAAAATTTTATTATGAAATAAAATTAAAAGAATTATAAATTTTATTTTAATTTAGGATGAATAGAAATAAGTAAATGGTAAATGCAAGGGTAGAAGAAATTTTGTTGACAATAAGAAGATTAAGCATGTTTCTATGAAAAAAAAAGTATAGTAGATTTTTTTAATATTTTTCTATGAGTGTTAAAATATCACGTGTTATTTTGAGATAATAATGATTAGTTTATAACCGCATCTAAAAATTTCTAAAATAAATTTTTAAAAATATTTAGATTATTCGATTATAAGAAAGTTATTACTAAACTAAAAATATATGAGAAAAAAATCAATGTGTATAATAAAATATAGGTTTATAATATAGTTGAATTTATAAAATAATTTAAAACAAATAACAGATTTTTATTTATAGTTTTTATAACTTGTATATGTATTTATAGTTATTATATAAAAATACTAATAATTTATTATTTTAGAATTAAAATAATTTTATAAAATTTTCATTTATTTTTACATAATACTCTATTAGATTTTGATTTTTATGGTGTTTTAAAATTGAAATTCCGCGCAACGCACGGGTATATTTTCTAGTGTTAATTAGTTATATATGTTTTGCAAAAGCTAGATTTGTTAAGTTTATTCATTTATGCAGATCTGATTACTAATAAAAGTGATAATAACATTATAATAATAATTATTTTTATTATAATGACATAATTATAATTATAATACAGTAAAAATAGGAAATACATATATATATATATATATACTATTACTTTTTAAGAAGAAAACATGGAAAACTACAAATGTATCCATATTCCTAAATAAATGAATAAAAGTATATATTAAATTACTACCCATTTAAAAGTTGCAGATGGTTAATGAGGGTGTGTACCTATTTAAACATATTGAGTCTCCAAAATTATACAGACAATCTTTTTAAACATATTTAAGTTGAAGAATCTTGTAAGACTTTTGTCTTGTGCAGCAACCATGAAAACACAACAAGGGAACGATGACATTGACAAAGGAGTGATCATAACCGTCGGAAATAACACAGAACCAATTCCGTATGATCTGATGGTCGAGATATTCACAAGATTGCCTGTAAAATCTCTTCTCAAATTCAAATGCATATCGAAGACATGGTGCTCCATCATCAGTAGTGGATCATTCATGGACTCTTTCATATCTCGGTCTCGACCACGTCTCCTTCTCACTAACATTATCCTTAGGAGCAGTGGCGATGAGAGTCAATGTTATTTCTTCTCATCACCTTATCCTCCTCGAAAATCATGAGATGATTCATTACAATTATCATCAATGATATACAAATATAACATGACGTTAATGGAAACATATCATTATAGATTCCACATCCAATTAATATATTTCCTTGCGTGGTTTGATCTT
The DNA here is from genome assembly GCA_028015245.1 of Cardamine occulta. Classification (NCBI taxonomy): domain Eukaryota; kingdom Viridiplantae; phylum Streptophyta; class Magnoliopsida; order Brassicales; family Brassicaceae; genus Cardamine; species Cardamine occulta. The sequence goes on from CM051372.1 coordinate 20,698,041, forward strand.
CATCGGCTGTTTTCCCCTTCGTAAGTTCATGGTATGTAACCCAACTACAAGACAAGTCATATATAAGCTTACTTCATGACCATGAGTTTGATGATATTGGTCGAAAGAAATGTTTTATGAACTTAGGATACGACCCAACAAAGGATCAGTACAAAGTATTGCGTGTGATGCAATCAGATGGAGATCCGGTTGTTGTTGAACACAGTGTATGTACAATAGGAGGAAACGATCCATCTTCTTCTTTTTCGTGAGGGGCATCGAAGGATATCGCAGTTTTTATACATGGCATAGCCAAGGAGTACGCATTAATGGAGTTGTGTATTATAAAGGTATAGAGGAAGACAAACGAAATGTGAGTTTTGATGTTGGGTCTGAAAAACTATGTCTTATTTATGCACCAGAGAATATTAAAGATCTACTAAACCACCAAGGGAAGTTAGCCGGCATCTCGATGCATCATGATTGTTTTACTTTGTGGATTCTTGAAGATGTTATGAACAAAAAATGGTCTGAGAGAACTTTTGTGTTTCCTCTTTTAAAGCTGAATGTAGTACGTAAGGGTACCACTAATGATGGAGAGCTCATTTTCGGACCCACCTTTCACATCAAGAAATGTTACACTTGAAGGAATCCCGAGTGCTGATGGTGGCTTTGAGGTTAATGGTGAGTATTTTATAAGAAAATTTATCGACAATATTATTTCCTTGTAGTTGATTGAATCATGAATGGGTGGATCTACATTGCTGTCGTTAGTTGGTGCATTGGAGTGAATTTAAATAATTTTAATGTAATCCATTGTGAGTATTGCTCAGTTTGGAAATGGTTGCCCTCGGTAGATTTTGTAGTTTGGAGTTGGATCCCGTGTTCATCATTTTGTTCTTATTTTTAATTTAAAAATATTTATTTTAATGTTAAAGATAATTTTTTTTGTGTTTTTCACACATTGTAAAAGCAAACTTACAATACACATATCATATACTCTCCTTAAAATGAAAATACTTTTATTTTAAAACTTTTTTTGTGTAACTAATTGTTATTGATGTCAAACCCTTGTGATCGCAATTACACGGATGAATCAATCATTGTCGTCGCTCATGTATGGGTTTTCTGCAAATTTTTTTTACGGCAAATGATGAAGGTGTTCATAAAAAGAAACTAGTGACCTAGAAGACCATTGGACGTTAAGATTAATTTTTGTTCGCTGAGGGCCACAGGATTTAATTTACTGTAGCATATTAGTTTCTTATTTTTTTGTTTATTTGATTCGGAAAAACAAAATGTTGATTTGACTTCTTGGTAAATTTTGTTTATTTTTTAACCTTTTACGTGTTCATTTTTTCATTTGACCTTATTTGCCTTTCCATTTTTTCTATGGCTAAATCTATATATAACATCTTCTATATTAAAATAAAAATAAAAAAATTACAAATCTTCCTTCTTTTTCCTGCATTTTTCAAAATTATTCTTAACATATTTTTTTAAAGGTCATAAATTAAGATAAACATAACAACTAATTAATCTCCACAATACATTATACATTTTTATAAATCAATATTTTGAGAATAAAAAGTACTTAATACAACTGAAAATAAAATTGATGAACTATGGATATTTTTTATTTGAAAAGTGAAGCATTGTAGAAACTACATGTGTATTTATGTTAAGAAAAATATATTTATTTTTATTTTATTTATAAAAATTTGATGTTTTAAAGACCACTTAAGCAACAATTTATATCACCCGTAATAAATATTTCTGGCTCCGGCATTAACTAGAACATGCCTCGCAAAATAGCAAGAACGTATGAAATAAGTTGACCAAGTGGGGGCTAGTGGGAGATAAATAGAACAGAATATATAAGTATGCTTAATAGTTCTCTTTAACTCTAAGCTCCTACGTTTTATGGTTCTTTTGTTTAAAAAAATACTCTAAAATCCGACGTTGAATCAGAAAATTCAGAATATAATTCATACCAGACCAAATCTCCTAATAATTTCTCCAATTAAACCACGGAAATTGTTTCAAACCACTTAATATCACTAGCGAGTTTACAACTAAAATCAGAAACTTTTATTTTATTTGCCACACCAAAATTGTTTCAAACTCCAAAATCCAAATCATAAACAGCATTCGTTCAAGAAGATAGGAAGAATTAAAAATCCAAAAGTCAATACATATAGAGAACAAAAAAAATGATCAAATGTCATTACAAGACACACAAAACCAAACCCGGGAACGAGACCAACAATCACAATTGGTTCTCTAAAGTATCAATTGATTGTGCTTGAAAGCATTACAATCAATCACAATAAAAAGGGCATTGACACTCTTTAGTTAAGAAGAACCTGAAAATGAGACCTCAGATTTTAGAGTTCAGACTCGACGAGGTAATCCCCGAGCCTTTCCACAACCAAGTTGCATTGACCTCCGGTCATCGGTTCATCATAGATACCAAAAACCATAGCTTGATTCGTCTTCTTGATAGTGACTCCTCCAGGTCCCTGCAGATTCACAGATTGTAATAATGAATACCGATTCTACAAGCCTTCTTCGTAAGGATAAGATTCGTAGAAGTAGCTTCTGATTTTTGATCTAAAGAAAGTTTTACCTTTTTCCCTCGGATCACAGCTCCGGGTTCACCTTGAACAACCATGTATTTTTGGCCACCAAGAAATAGCCCGGTCGGGGCAAGAAACCCAGGCTCCTCGAAGTCCTTCATGATTCCAGTGGTTTCTTCAGGCTTCAACTATAATACATAAGATTTTATCAGCCATTGAACATGGCAAAAGCAAGTCAACACTTTGGGTTATTGATGCATTTATCCAAACATTTCCTCAGCTTACAAGAAAATGGAATCAGAGATTATCCGAGAAACAATTGTTAAGCAATGATCCTAATACCATATAATCTACAAATCGGATTGATTTGGTTTTGGTTAACAAACACATGGATCATCTATGGAAGCTAGGATTAACTTCTGATAACGATGGAAATCTCAGAATCGGACTAAAGATCTAGGCGCCCTAAGTTGAATCCAATTTCGCATACGGATCGACTGATTTCAGAAAAGCAAATCGGAATATTCCTCAGATTTCCGGAGATAGAAAAAATCAAAAACAGATCCGAGATTCGTCAGATCCGATCACTGGAAAATCTCAAAACAGACGGCGGAATCAGTCGATTCCGATACTTCAAACGACGGATCGTAGAAGAGATTAAGAAGAATAAAAACCTGAGGAAATTTGTCACTCTGGGCCCAGACACTGCCGTCTTGACCGAGAATTGCGGCGGCGACGAGGAAATTGCCTTCGACTTCGCACATAAGGTGATCATCGACGTATGATTGCCACGACATCTTCTTCTTCTTCTTCTTCTTCTCCGGCGAGTTTGTTTCTTTCTGTGAAATCTCAGAGAAGGTTTCTCTCAATTCTCTTGGTGAGCTTTTGATCGTGTATACAAGGAAATGTTGTGCTTTTAAATTAATAACTTTTTTGTTCCGTCAACTGCTTAATTTAATTAATTATTGTTTTTGGAAATAACAGCAAATCCCATTATTATTAAATTTTTTCACAAATTACAATCATTCTTATTAGTGGCGAAAGTTACAAGAAATATAAAAATAAAATTCACTATAATTATCGTTTTAGGATTATTTTTTAACACAAAGAAAAATATTAAAATTTCTATTATATTATTTCTTAACACACAATGAATAGAGATATAAATATATACTTTTTTAAATTTGACAATAATTTAGTAGTTTGTATTAATGTCGTAGATATGTGTACTATCTACTATATGAGGTTTAACCCTGCAGTAATTGACAACAAAATTTAACTAAGTAAAATGTCAATGGGTAAAAGAATTGAAGTTGGCTGAATGTATATGTCTACTATAAATAATACCAAATATATAGAGAATTTTACACTTAAAACCGAATTCTCATTGTAGTTTTTATCTTTTTGGGCACTTGCTCAAGAATGAATTTTAAAAACATATATAACACAAAGACTAACGAGTTTTTGCTTTGATCTTGAATACTACGTCTCGGCAAAGATGAACCAAGCAAAATCCATTATGGCACTATTGTAAAGTTTAGAGGATCGAGAGAGCAAAATTTTAAGGAACAAAGACAATGATCGGATATGCTCTTATTTTATTTTGAACAAAGACAATGATCGAACATGATCGATCGATAAATATTCTATTTTTGGATCATGAGTTGAAATTGTAATTAAAGAGTTTTCCTAATTACAAATAGAAAATTAAAAAGCTTTATTTATTTATCTTATAAAAAAAAGTTTAGAGATGCCAGAATGTGCCCATCATTAGTTCTCTACCGAATACAGAGTGGAAATGCTCTTTGAAGATCTCAATCATATTTTATTGCGTTACACCAAATATTGCATTTACTTGTGGCCCATCACTTTCGTATTTTTTTAATTCAAAGTTGACAAATAATTTTGCTTGTTTTGTGATTGAAATATTCATCATGGAATTAAGAAATATGAGTTCAAGTTCATGGGTGGTCACTATAGACGCTTTTTGATAAAGAGCTTGTCTTTCTCTGTTCTTCATGAATAAGATCTTCTTGTCTTTCCAATGCAATAGTTTCTTCATAAGCAAATTCAATTTTGTTGCAGAAGATATGGTCAAGAACAAATACCTCCAAAGACCATCTACCAAAACCAGCTAATTGCTTCTCATCGCGTTCCATATTATGCTGTATTTCGACATTGCCAAGCTAGATTCACATGAAAGAAATTTAAAAAAAAAAAAAAAAACGACATTATCAACACAAGTAAAATTTCTACAAGTTATGGAGCCATAGGAGCTGCGAAACTAACCTTCACAAGGTTTGGAGAACCCATTTCAGGCAATGGCGCAAGAACAAATTTCTCTAGAAGTAACATCGGATCTTTGACAACAAACATATCTTCGTCCATGATAACAATTGGAGGTGGAAATGTTTTGGCAACACTCTTTCCCTCATTCTTAGTTTTTTCCTCAAGAGTCTTCAAAGCGGATTCAAGTTGGTTACTGATGACCAATTCTCTCACAACCAGTTTTGCAAGTTTTTCAAAACTTTATTCTTGATGAAGAAGTGTTTTACAACTAGTTTTAGAATCACATCCATTTTCTCTCGAGACATCTTGTGCTTCGAATTTTGTTTCATCCCTAACCAAAAGGCACATAAGCTACACCAAGAAAATTAACAAAAATCAATTCAAAGTTGCTCGAACGTAAGTAAAAAATTTTCATTAATCAAGTAATAAACATGAAAAAATACCTCTTCCATCTCTTTTTGTCGTCAAGCAACTTCACAAACTTGCTTCTTTTCTCTTCCACAAAGCTCAGGAACTTTTTCTCTACATCTTTCAAATAAATGCTAACAAGTTCCTTCCTATACTGACCATCAATGCAGGGAAAAGGTCGGTTCACACACTCTCTGCAAGAATTAAGAATAGTTAGGTTGGTTGTATGTTAAGCATGGAAAAATGTGGCTATATATATCACTCAAGAGGCACTCTAAATCTTGGCATTTACCTAATCACTTGAACTTGAGCTTTAAATACAAGATGGCCAAACTTATCTATGAATCCATCATGTAGTTAGGTAACTGAGCTAAATGACTCCAAACTGTCTCAAAATGTTAACCTAAAGGTTTAAAAATCTCGAGAGTGAAAACTAAACAGACAAGAATACTCACCTGGAAGAAGTTTATCATAGTTTGCAACACAGAGAAACAAAGAGAGATGGTAGGTAACATCACACCCTGGTGGATAAATTAACAAATACCTGACATAGGTAAGAAGAGAGAAAACAAAAAGCATATAAATTCAGAAAGTTTCAACCTTATTATATATGAAAATGGAAATGTCATTTACTTACCATCTGTGGCCACCAACTTCAAAAGCATTGCTACGGATCTCTCGCTCATTGATTTGTGAAAATTTCTTAATCTTCCATGTAAATGTCCCATAGAGTTCAGAACGACTTGATCCGATATAAAATAATTTAAACACCACGAATACACATATTACATATAGCTAGTAATGGTACAGCAAAAAAAAAAAAATATATATATATATATATATATATTGGAGAGTCATTTGAGAATAAAACAATCAAAGAATGAAAATACTAACCACAATCATTTACGCCGTTGGTTGATGTTCCCTCTCTAGAAGTTTCATTGGTGATCTCGGACATATCTCTCTCCTTCAAACTACGGAATTATATAGTATAGACCTGGCACAGATCGAATAATCAGCAAAGATAATAAAAAGCATATAAGATTATTAGACAAATCTATGGATCAAATCCCACATCAGATAACCAGTAAACCCTAAAAGTCAATCTTTAAAATGTAGAAGATAACATTTACACGAAGAGAAGAGAAGAGCAGAGCAGAGAGAAGCTTAATGGCCCTAGTGTAATAAGATATACCAAGTAGTAACAATTAATGATGACTTAGCTTGTTATAAAGATAGGAAAATTAACAAAAAGGAAAGAAAAGTTACTAGTATCACGGAGTGCTATTCTTAAATCAGTTATAGAAGATGAATTAAACTAGAATTGTACTATTATGGTAAAGAAGATCTACAAATCTTCCGATTCTTTTGATGAACAGAATAATAATGAAATAATGAAATAAATGTTAAAACGATTTAAACCTTTTAGGAGGTAGTGAAATAAATATGAAAACGATTTTGAGAATATTTGATAATCCTGATTAGCCGTCCAATTAATTATTATTATTATCCCATAAATTTACCAAATCTCGACGTCTAAGACAAGATCCGCGCTGGACACAAATTCTTCTAGAGATTGTGTGCTTCATCAAGTTTGTCATAAAACCTTCCTTTTCTGTCATCTGTAAACGAAACAAAGCATTTGCACATCTTTTTGCTCTTACAAAGTTATACATACGTTGGGCCCAAATATTTTAAATGCACCTTGCTCAATAAGATTATAAGAACATAAAAGTTGGCCCCCAATTTTGACGAGCCTTGTGCTAAAACACTTGGTGTACATAACCATATTTGATTGAGGGTTATTCATTTTAGGTACGGGTTACCAAATCCATTTTCGGTTTTATATTCGTATTTATTCAAATAATTATTCTTTTGAAATATTTATTTTACTCAAACGTATAATTTATCCGTTAAAATTTTGGTAATTGTTTTTTTTCTATAATTTGAATTTAACATGTAAATTGTGAAATGTAGAAACGATTGCACATCATATGTGTTTAACTAGAGATAGTCGAGTTCGGGCTCGACCAATGGAAACAATAGTAATGAGCAATCCTACAAATTTTTAATAGTTTTCAAACCATTTGGTTTGTTTTTAGCCATATTCTAATTTTGATTGGTTCAATAATCAAAAATATATGACATTTTTTAAAAGATTAAAATGTATCAGAATATCAAATATGTTTAAAAATTATTTAGAATAATGATCAGCACAAAAATATTGTATAAATAAAATATTTATTTTACACCAAAAAATTAATTGAATTTATTTTAAAATCTTAAATTTTTTATAAGTTATTATTAAGTTTTAGTGAAAGTAGTTTTAAGAAAAATTAATGTTTTAACAATATATATATATATATATATACTTTTCGAAGTATTTTTCAAATTTGTAAACATATATGATATATAGGGTATTTTTTCAAAATTTCTCTACAGAAATTAGAGATGATACAGAACCACATGACAAAAGTATATATACGCAATAAATAAAAGTAAGAAAAAATTTAATAAAAAACAAACAAATTAATCACGAAACCAAGAAAATGAGAAAAATGGCTTTAAGTCCCGGCTTCTTCACACAGGCTGTGTTATTATGTCCAACCTTAGGCTTCGGATTTCTTTCAAACTTTGCTAAGGAATAACCAAGAAAGACCCAAAATTGATTTTAAAACAAAACAAAAAACATGCACCCAACAATGGTTTAGTGAATAGGAACAATATCGAATAGAGCATTCTAGAAGGTTCAGAGACCCTGTTCGACCAAGTAATCACCCAACCTCTCAACGACCATGTTGCATTGTCCTGGAGTCACTGGCTCTTCGTACAGACCAAACACCATTGATTGTCCTGTTTTCTTGATCGTGATCCCTCCAGCTCCCTGCTCAAGTTCCATCAATAAACGGTTTTGAGTTTCAAAACTAAATTCATAACATCAGATACTATCAAGTTATCACCTATATATATATATTTTAAACAAGGAAGAAGTTATCGCATATTTGACCATGTTTGCAAGAGTTGATTCTCCTTATCATATTAGTCCCTATATAATGGAGTGCAATGGCCAATGGGAGGAGTTGATATCAATTCTATAATCGATTCTCTTAATTTTAGACGTTGATTGTTTCAAATTTAGTTTAATCGTTTGCGTTAATTTGCATTTACATGTGAAAAAACTTAATCCTCATTTTCGAAAAATATAACATTTTTCAGTTCTCCATAAAATATATTTTCAAAGTGACTTAAGGTTGTGTTTGTTTTAGAAAAAAAACAATATACACGGAAGGAATTTTATGTTTCACATGTAAACGCAAACGCAAATGTCAAAAGATGAAAACATTCTTTATTTTTTCGTAAGCATAGTGCAAACACAAACAAACATTAAAGACCTTATCCTCTATCAAGATTCAGCTAATCATACCTTCTTGCCACGGATGACTGCACCAGGCTCGCCTTGGATGACCATATACTTAAGTCCTGCAAGGAACAACCCTGTCGGAGCAAGATGACCCGGCTCATCGAAATCCTTCATAATGTCTGTCATCTCTTGAGGCTTGAACTGTTTTTAAGACAGTGAATCATCACATTTTAGATCAAACTAAACGTCAAACAAAATCCGAAATCATGAACTTGATGCAATTACTTATATACAACAAAAACAAAAGACAATGCTGAGATCACAAAGGCCAAGAAATGTTTAGCCAATCCAAACCAAAACATGATCTGATCATGATAGAGCAATCTGAAACTAGGAACACGATGATATTCTACAAACACGCACGAAACGTTTAGACGATTACCTGAGGGAAATTAGCGCTCTGAGCCCAAACGCTACCGTCATGTCCAATGATAGCGGCGGCGGTTAGGTGGTGACCCTGGCCGTCGCCTACATCACACATCAAATGCTCATCAACGTATGCTTGCCACGACATTGTCTCTGACGTCTTCTTCTTCTTCTTCTTTTCTTTTACTCTGTGCGATTCGTTTTTTCTTTTTTACCTCTCAGCGTATGTATGAATGTGCAATGCAATTCCGAGGAGGACTTCGTCGTCTCGATAAATAGGGAGCGAAGAAGAATGTCGTAAGATGAAATCTAAACCGTTGGATTCTAAAGACACATTCTCAGCCGCTCGTTCTTTTTTTTTTTTTTAATGAATTTCAATTAGTGCTACTTACGTCTCGCCGTTGTTTTAGCTTAATCATTTTACTCCATGCACGCCACGTGTCTTTTCTTTCTTTTGCTAATTTCCTCCTATTTATTTATAACGAACAAGAAGAATTTTAGGAAATAACAACAGTATTAATATTTGGTTTTATTATATAAAATCATAGTGCCTCAGAAAACATTTTGGCATGCTATTATTACTCGATGTTAGTTTCAATTTCTTGATGAAGAAAAACCAAAGAAGACATTAGAGACAATGTCGTGACAAGCTTACGTTTGATTAATAATTTAACTGATACAACATTTTCTATCAAGTAAAAATTATCAAAGCACAATTGCATTACAAATCTTGCAAAGAGTTAAAAAAAAAAAAAAAGTTTCGACCTTATGGAGTAACCTTCAGTCCCACGCTAATCGCAGCGCATGTTAGTGGCTGCGCCGGAATCCTGAGACAGCTTAACGCGCCGCCGGGAATCACCGAACAATCCGGCTGCGGCCGCTGATAGCCCTTTCCGGGAATACAATTTCCGGTGAAATCAAACCCGACGCTAACTCTAGAACACTCAGAGCTAAACCCGGAGAAGAAATTGAAAGAAACCGTCAGATTTATCAGATTGCTCAATGAGCAAACCAAATCGGGAAGATCGCCAGAGAGTTTGTTATGCGCAAGATTCAAAACTTCGATCTCCGATAAGCAAGAGATCGTATCGGGAACATGACCCATTAAGGAATTGAAACTAACATCGAAGACTTCAATATCAGAGAATAAACCGACTGATTCCGGTATACAACCGGTTAACTGGTTATTTAAGAACAAAACCTCTTTCAATTTCGAACCGGTTATGCCGAAACTCGTCGGTATTTCGCCGGATAATTTGTTATAGGCGAGATTAATCACCGAAGCCGTTGAATATCCGAGATTACCGGGGATTTCTCCGGTGAATTGATTGTTGTTGAGGAGAATGGCGTCTAATTGTTTGTTGAAGAGATTTTCCGGTATAGAGCCAGTGAAATTGTTGAACCGGAGATCGAGGTAAACCAGATTTGGGATATAGATTACGACTTGAGGGAAAGAACCGGAGAATCTGTTGTTGCTGAGATCGAGTTCTTGAAGAGAATCTAGGTTTTTGAAAGAATCTGGGATTTGACCAAAGAATCTGTTGCTATTGAGATGAAGAATAGTTAGGTCTGAAAGTAAAGAGAGGTCTTTAACAATGGTGCCTTTGAGATTTGCTTTGTTTAGATCTATGGAGGTTATAGATGAACCAGAACAGAAGATTCCTCTGTAAGAACAAACATCTATACCAACCCATGTCTTAAGAACACCAGATGGATCCTCTGTAATGGCAGATTTCCAAGATTGAAGAGCATTGTAAGCTGCATTTGTCTGTTGTTTTGGAGCTGAGCCAGGATTTGAATTAGGGTTTCCGCCGCCGATCCAAACTCCGCCGTCTCCGATTCTGACTCCAATGCCGTCGTCTCCGTTTGTCTGAATCAAACCCAGGAACAGAAATAAAGAGAGTAGCTTAAAGTTGCTACCTTTCTTCTTTTTCATCATCATTTCTTCTTGTGGGCTTTTGAAACTGAATAAACTCAAGAAGCTTGATTAAAGTTGTTGTCTTTTTATTTTGGGGAATGTTGAAACTTGGAAAGAGAATGAAGATTTTGTTGGATTAGTGAGTTTGTTTGTGTGGTTGAAGCATTGATTGAAGATGGACGAGTAAGGCTTTTGTTGTGGGGACAAAGGTTTTTGATGGAGTTTTGCTTCTGATTTACTGTTTTGTTTTCAACTTATGATTCAGTTTGATTTTATTAAAAAAACTCGTGCTACAATTTTCATCCAATGTCAATGTCCCACGAATTTTATAAGCACTATATAGTAGAGATACTTTTGGTGGGAATAGTATACTCCATTGTATGATCACATATGGTGAGGGAGTATATATGTATTAATTCGCTACATTTAACATTTAGGGATCATGTAACATGTAGCATGTTACCATGTCTTTATCCAAAAAAAAAAGGATTTTGTCATGCTTACGTCACTTGTTAACAATGGTTTTTTTCCTTTGACAGCCAACTTCCATTTATATTAATATGAAACAGAATACATGTAGTTGGCTTAGTGAGAAGCATTCCAAAAATGATTAGAGGCTAGGGAGACAATTTAACAGCTTTAGGTAAGTTATCTTTATGAATTCACTTGTATGCTAATGTGACAAACGCAGTATTTTTTTTCTTCTTTGTTTGGACGATGGATGATATCTTGTAATTAAATGGTAAAAATGATGAGTCTTTCCTAATATTGATGGATCATGAGATGCTCACTTTGCTTTCATCAATGGCTCCACAACATGGTGTGACTGGTGTCGATAGCATCACTCTAGGATTCCTTGTAGGAGTTGATAGAGGCATCATCTGCCGCATATGTGATGTTTTTTTTTCTACTGCCCAAGTTTGTAACAGTAGGTGGAGATTGAATAGAAATGACTTTTATCTATTACACCTTTTTATATATGAAAATATGGAATGAGATGGTTCATGGTTCTTGTTATGTTTTATAAGCTTCCATTTGAGTGTTTTTTTTTAAATTACCCTCCGCGTAATTAGATAAAATATCTTATATTTTAAAACTAGTACTAAATAATATTTCCATTTTCCACGGTCTCTTTCCGATTTTGCTGTCATATATCACATTATTATATATCTGTCATATTAGCTGTTTTTTTTCCACCAAACAGCAAGAATGTGAAGAAAATGAGCGCTTTTGTTATCGACATTAGCACTGTCGTGAGTTGTGACCGATTTGATATAAAGAAAATAATCAAAAACGATAAATTACCATATGGTAATAAAATACCCAAAAAAATGCAAAATATATGGAGGCTATTTTAAGTTTAGTATTAGAGTAGTTTCTGTCTTCGTGAGTGTGAAACGTGGTGAGCTTGTGTTGACTTTGAGAGACCGAATAGTGAAATGTAAAGAACGAACGAGAGATTTGTATCGCTCACTTGGAGGGGACACACCAATAGATTTGGGGATGTGTCATCCATCTAATATAGAAAAATAATCGAAATAAGTGGCATTAAATAATATAACTATTTTCCACCCATCATATCACGGCTTTTCCTTTAGTAGTGTTCGTTTTAAGAGTGTAAAAACTTTTGACCAAACAAAAAAAAAAAAAGAGTGTAAAAACTTAAGTTTTGTATGTATTCTTTCCGTTTTACATCAAGTATTGTTTAGATAGTTAGTTTTATGTATTCTTTCCGATGATGTATGTTTCTGATTGACGTATTAAGTTCTATAATATTACACATCTTTATTTATTTATTTAGAGTCAAGAGAGACCTTTTTAATCAAAAGTTATATTGAAACTTCAAGACAAATTTTTGGAAAAAAAATATTGTCTCTTTATCAAAAAAATAATTAGCTTAAACAACAATAATTTAATTTAAAACGGAAAGAGTCCTTTCCAAACCATTCAATGTAATATGTAAACTTCCTTTCAAACCACACTACTCGTTTTTCTCAATTCTATAGCGTTTTTGTAGTTACTATTTCAAGTTAATTAGTTTATACATGCATCTCACTATCTCATATTGAACTTTGAACCCATAACTCTGATATTTCGCAAAACCAAAAGGTCCTTTAAAGAATAATAGCATACGTTAAGAAAATCAAATATCGTAGGTGATAATCATCCACAAAATTTTCGATGAAATCCATAACAAGACAAATGTTAATAAAGATACAAAATATTTGAATCTAGATAGTGGACAAACAATTGTGTGTGTTTCTTATATCTAGGGCACCCAAGCAGCTAACTAGTGTCTCCACATAAAAACAAAAGAATGTCTACAAATATTAAGATATAAATACTTAAATCTAGCAAGAATACAAACAATTGTATGAATCATATGTTTGGCTATGCAAGCCGCCAGCTCATATCTCCACATAAAACCAAAAGAAGTATGTTGGTAAAATAAATTAGATAATACAAAAAAATTGTTGTAAATAGGTGGATATGTATAATGTTTAATAGATTTGGTCCCTGTAGTGTTAATATGTGATGTTACATCTATTGATAAATAGGTTTGGTTATCGCGCACTAATGATTACCTAACATATTGTGAATGAGATTTCATGTGAAAGCGAATAAGTAAAGCAGAAGAGTACACATTGATTGGGTTTTGTTAAATTGGGTTGGAAGCTATATTTCCCACTAATGCTTTTTTTCTTCATCACTATTTTTTCTCGGGTGAAAAAAGTATAAGGAATATAAAGGAATAACATTATGATTTTATTCTCTTCATTTTGACTTTCGAGTACACATTAGCCTTCACAAGAAACACATTTTCATAAATCTTTATCGCATGCGCCATCTATAGTATTCACACGAAACAAATAGAGTTTTATTATCTTTATCCGATGTTCTCTTAGATCGCTTTCGAGTAGAAAGTATTGGTGTTGGATATATATATCAACCAAGAAACTATTTGCTATAGTTTGTCTTAAAATCATGGTACATTCTTTTTGGGGTCCAACTAGAATGAGCAGAGAGGACTACCATAGTAAGACACAGTAAAATATTATATTTCAAAAAATTTCTATTTCTAGCATCGAATTGGATTTTGGGGTCTATATAAAATTTAGGATGAATCCTAACAAATGGAAACTCTCAGACAATACAAATCCATGTGGTCTTTCTACATTTCGGATTGTCATGGCTTTTACTATTTTGTGATAGAGAACAGAAATGGTACATTTAGACGCTTAGATTATATTTTTTAATAGTTTTTACAGATTGTCATATGAAGTTTTAACTCTTTGGCATATGTATTTTTTAAGATAGGTAGCATATCTTTAAAAAAAAAATGACTAAATGGTTGCAGTATTTAAAGACCAAGAAAGTTAAAAGCTCCATAAGTTGGGGAACAAGTATAAAATGGTATGATATTGGAGTATGTCTTTGTTTTTTTTGGTTAGATATTGGAGTTTATCCGAATTTGGTAATGATGTGGGCTTTTTGATAGTGGGCTTATATGGGCCGAAACAGACAAGTATTTTCCCCCAATCTAGTATTTTAATTTCTTAAAAAAAAGAAAGTAAAATTGAACAGAGTAACAATGACGTGTCTAGCTCCAAGAAGAAGAAGAAGTAATAATCTGAAGATCTGAGTTTGGAGAAAAAACCGCATTGGAAGAGATTCGAAAATGGGAATAAGATTCATATTGATGGTGAACAAGCAAGGCCAGACTCGTCTTGCTCAGTACTACGAATGGCTCACTCTCGAGGAACGTCGAGCTCTCGAAGGCGAAATCGTCCGTAAATGCCTCGCTCGCAACGACCAGCAGGTAATTCCATTAGATCGCTCCTGATTCTGCTCCGATCTCGTCTCCTTAGGTCTTTTTTGATCGTCTTGGATCGTAATTAGTTTGGAATTTGGCCTTTAATCAATGCGAATTTTGATTTCTTAGATGATCCGGGCTTTAGGTTTATTGCTTCTTGATAGAATCTGAGTCTCTGTTTGTTATTTGATTTGGGAATTGAAGTAATTTTGTTAGTAATCTAAACTAATACAGAGCCGGTTTAGGAATTTCGTAGCGGTGATACATAGATCACCGACCATTAGCCAATTGGAATCAAACTTGGACTTGTATATTTTTCAAGAATATAGTATCATTGGTCTTAGTTACATTGAGCTCTCTCTTCATGTTTTTGGTTTCTTTTTGCTATGTAAAGGTTGGTGCAAGCTGATTAGCTTTGAAAGATGCTGGAGTTTGCTTTTTTTTTTTATTATCGTTCCGTAGATACGATAACAAACTAAGTTTTGGTACATTTTTCTCTTGATAAACAGTGTTCATTTGTCGAACACCGCAACTACAAGATAGTCTACAGGCGTTACGCATCTCTCTTCTTCATGGTTGGGGTTGATGATGACGAAGTAAGTTATTTACATTCCGCTCTCTTTTTCATAAGTTGCAGTCCAATTTTTGAAATCAAATGAAATGGGCTCAAGTATGGTGTGGAGGAACAATACCTAAGAGTGTTTACGATTGATTTATAGATCATAAGGAATAAATCCTAATACATTCTACTATCTATGATTCCTTATAATGCAAACTATTCTATCTTTGTCAACAGTAATGTGTGGCTTAGTTTCATCAATCTCTAAATTGTCTGCTTGTTGAAATTGAAAGACTCTTCTTTTCTCTCTGATTCCTGTGCTAGAACGAGCTGGCGATTCTAGAGTTCATACATCTTTTGGTCGAGACAATGGACAAGCATTTTGGAAATGTGGTAAGCTATCTAGGTTCATAGTAGTCTCGAATCGAATAGACTGTTTTGTTTTGTTTTGTGTTCCCACTTTGTGATTTGTAACTTTTGCAATGCAGTGTGAACTTGACATAATGTTCCATCTGGAGAAAGCTCATTTCATGCTGGAGGAAATGGTGATGAATGGTTGCATTGTTGAGACAAGCAAAGCCAACATACTTTCACCTATTCAACTTATGGACAAAGCCCATTAACTCCAAACCCTTGTTTCCATTTCCGTTTCTCTTATAGACAACTTCTTCTTCTTGTATTATCATTATATCACTCTTTTTTCCAATTACAAGTATTTAGAAAGAAAAAAAGACTTGATTTGTTCATGCTTTGCTTGGTAGGTGGTTTTAGTGAAAATAAAAATATATGAGAAATAATGAGTTTTATATTTATTACAAAAGATAAATAAAAATTGTTAAAATATGTTACAAGAAAAATACCGATTACACAAGTGTTTCCCAACACAACTTTTACATTAGTACTATTTGATATTTATTATTATTGCATTTTAAATTTTAGGATTTTAAGAACTATTTTTGTTATAATTTTATAGGACATGGTCTTGAGTATTGTTGGTAAGTGATTTTATTTTGTTACTTTTTGACACTGATAAACTATCATTATCAGTTTATGGTATTTATTGTAGTTATGGCTTGGAGACCTAGGATTTTGAAATTTGAAATCCATGATATTTGTATATTCTGCTGAGAATGACATTTTGTATATGAGTTTAGTATTCAAATATGAGAGTTGAAGTTGAAAGTGAAGAAATTTTTTTAAAATTACAATAGTAATCAGTTACATATTTATATTGTCAATTTATCATCGATATTTTCCTAATTCTGTCAATGAGATAAAATTTTAGATTGATAAACAAATTGGTTTAAAAGTTATAAAATATTCACTCATGATAAAGCGGGTGATCAAACTTAGAACATCAAGACATCTTATAGACGAAGTTTCAATCTTATCCAAATAATTTTTTTGTCTAGTTTAGTTGACATGTCTGACATTGCACAAATGGTGCATTATAAATGTATATACTGCAAGAGATGTTATTTAAACTCTCAATGGAAAAATCTAAAACATCTAATATAGACATACCATTTAATATATAAATAGAAACTATACATCAAAATAATTTTACTTTTCTTTTTCAGTGAGTTTATCGATAACTCAATGATCTCAACTTTGCTTTCATAAAACTCTTCATCTTGTAAGGACCTTACAGCATCTGAGTTTAGAAAAATTAGTTTACACCACGATAAACAATTTTTAAAAAAGTGTAACCGATAAAGTGAGAAGATAGCCTATAGTGTCATTGAACGCATTGGCCACCCTTAGTGCATTATTGGCTTCCTCAGAATTTTTGAATTACTAGAATATGTTACAAAAAATTAAACAATTTCTACACATAAGTGTTTTGTTAGGTAGTTAAATACATTTGCGATGATTTTTTGGAGTGAGAGATGAACATTAGTTTATGACATTTGAATAAAAAACCGCCTTATCAATTTAGGTGGTCGAAATATTTTTGAATGAAACCAACAATTCTTTTACTTTCAGGTAGATCGATTTATACTCCAAAAAATAATTGTCTTCCAATTATGTTTGCGACTAGTTGCAAACCAATTTATATATTATTTTACAATACTATCCCGATTGATAAGGCTCACACTCTAGAGGTGGGTCAATCACCAGCCTCTTAGTCCCATTGCAAAGAAGTAACCGATCTCTCTTTGACCTTATTAGAGAAAATGGTTTTGTTTTGCTTTCGGACGTGAAATGTTGATGAAAAGCTAATCGGTTTACATAGTTACAATCAAAACCAATTATTACCTCTCAACAGGGTAATAATTGGTTTTGATTGTATTTTGGGATAATACGGTACAGAGCTCAGGGAGCTGGATATGGCGAAGTCTTCTCAAGTTCAGATCACTTGCTCGGCCTTTCCTAGTTTGTCACATTGGATCAGGGGAGGTGGCGCATTTCTGGTATGATAATTGGACAAATCTTGGACCATTGATAGATCTAGTG
This sequence comes from Cardamine occulta, assembly GCA_028015245.1. Taxonomy (NCBI): domain Eukaryota; kingdom Viridiplantae; phylum Streptophyta; class Magnoliopsida; order Brassicales; family Brassicaceae; genus Cardamine; species Cardamine occulta. The sequence goes on from CM051372.1 coordinate 20,715,831, forward strand.
GGAGCAAATGGTCCAAGAATATCTGGAATTCATCGACTGGCCACTGTATCGGAAGCTATAAACAATGGACATTGGCGGTTGCCTAGGGGAAGAAACCCCATATATGTTCTGCTTCGGGATTCGCTCCCTTCTATCTCATCTATCAATCAAACCTGTAGTGATGAATTTAAATGGCTAAATTCGATCACTAACTCGGCAGGTACCTTCTCAGCTTCAAACACTTGGGATTGTCTTCATCTACCTGGTCCGATAGTTGCTAGGCATGATTCTGTTTGGTTCTCGCAACGGGTACCGGCTTATAGGTTGGGGTCTGCAGGTTCCAGCCGATTGCCTCCTATGCAATATGGGACATGAGTCACGCTCTCATCTCTTCTTTGAGTGTTCATATTCAGCAGAGATTTGGTCCGTCTTTATGCATCATCAAAGTTTAAACCCTCCGACATCCTTCGAGGCTGTTACGCTATGGGTGAGGAAAGCTTCAAGAGTGAGTAAAGTTAATGTTATTTCTATGCTTGTACTCCAGGCGGTGATTTATGAGGTGTGGAAGGAAAGGAACTCTAGGTTACATAACGATGTTACCAAGCCAGCATCATGTGTGATCAAGGAGATTCAACGTATCATAAGGAGGACACTGGCCAGTCTTGATAGGCCTACTCTTCCCAATAATCAGTTCAGACAGCCACCATTAGGAGAGTCCTACCTCTCAAGATGGTTCGGGTTCTTTCAGCAATAGCTCTGAGTTAAAGTATCTGCTTCCTGAATTTACTATTCTCTCTTCACTTTGTCAATTTGTATTTTAATTCTCTTTATATCCTAAACTTTAAATGGTACCGTTTATAGGGAACTAAGAGAAATAAAATACAGTATTTACAAAAAAAAAAACAAAAAAAAAAACAATTATTACTTATTAGGCTTGCTTAGATGGCATCAATGACAAATTGAAAACAAAAATGACAATCAATAGTCATACTGATGTATATCAATATATTGTTTGTTTATGATTATTTTTTTTTGATAAAATAACATGTGACATAAAAATTCTAATTCAAAGTTTATTTTATGATTGCCAATGCCAAAATTATGTTTCTTTTGCCGTTGCTATAATTACTGAAATTATCAGCGATATAATTTGTCAAACCGATAACGTCAAAACAAAAACAAATTCCTCAAACTTTTACACTAGTGTTTTGCTAGCCTAAATCGACTTGCGATGATTTATTTATTTTTGTGAAAGATGAAAATTAGTTTACGGTGGATCATTTTAATAAAATATCTTCTTAATTATCTATTTAGGTGGTCTAAGGATTTCTGAATGCAACTGCCAGTTCTGTTACTTTCAGGTATAACCGAAAGATACAAAAAAAAAAATTATTGTACCTTCCAAATTTCCAATTATGTTTGGCGACTAGTGAGAAACCAATTTATATATTTTTCTTACAATATTATTCCTACAAAAAAAAAATAAGTTGGCATTTTTTTGTGGTTATCATTTAAAATGTTAACATCTTCTGGACATGCACTTGCCAATGATTTTAGTTTACATAAATGAGTTTTTGATAAGTGGTCTAATAAGTTATTTGATAATTGGCTGATCAAAGTGCAAAGAATAAATTTAGAATTTTAGAAAAAATTTAAAATAAATTAATTATTTTTATTAAAATACTTATTAATTCGTACAACATCATTCTCCATAGACATATAAATAAGAATGAAAACACCCCCATATTTGTATTAGATAGATTTATCTCCGTTGTGTACAATAGAAACTCATCACCCTTCGATCTCGTCCTCCAAATAAAATGTAGTTAACTTGTGTTCTCTCAGCTTTTACATCTCACCATTTTAGTTTAGCCGGAAAATACTGCAAATTCAAAAAGAAAGTATACATTATATTTTTCGTAAGTATGAGATGAATATATAATTGTTGCCAAAAAAGAAAGAATATTATATTACATTGAATATTATATTTACAAGTTTGGGTATAGAAACACATTGTATTTAATTTTACCAAAAACACACATTATATTTAAATGTATGTTGAGTATTTTACCTTGTTGATGAGGGAAATGTAGTAAGGCTTGACTTGTTCGATATCTACATGAACTTTGCTCTTACTGTATAGATCATATTTACTGCAGTTCCATTTTTATTCGTCAGAATAACAAAATTTAAATGAAATTAATATATATATAATAAATAGCATAATATGAAAAGAAAAAATCGTACTTGAATACATGGAGCCACTTGAGATCATCTCTGTCCTCATCGTTCATCAAGTGTGTATAAGCTCCGGCCTTGTGCAATGCTACATGATTATTTATTTCAGTGTTAATAATAATACAAAAGTATCTAATATTTACAATTAATTTACTGAAACCTTATAATACAAATAAAAATGCGTATATATTATAACATATGATTGAATACATACGATAAAACGAATGGTATCGAATAATGAAGAGACCAGCGTGAGGAAGAGTCGTGCCATTTTCCTTAGCCACCTATATTTGAAAAGATGAAATCAACTAAATTAGGATAAGTTTTGGTAATTGTTTCTGATAAATTCATACTAGTAATTAAGAAGAAGATGAAAAATATAAAACTAATTACCAAATACATGTAGTCGTCATGACCCCATGACATGAGAACATTGTCCAATCCACATCCTTCACTGTAAACTCCATTTTTTGTGTTGTATTTTGGGTTGTTGTTATCATGGTTTCCTTTAAAATACTGCAAGATAATAATGGAAAATGTATTAATTAAGATAAGTTATTCAAGTACATTTTTCAGGTAATTTTTATGTCACCAATACCAATTTGGAAAAACGTTAGAATCGAACTTTAACAAAATCCGAAATATACTGCCAAAAGAACTATCGTATTTTGTTTTTTTTGGTACCTTGTGGTGAATATTGGACGAGTCGAAGGTACATCCAACTGGAAATGTATCGCCTATAATTAATTTAATGGAAGTGTTAAAAATGGTGAATTTTGTCAATAAAGTTTATATATATATATAAACTGTATGCCAAATTTCCAGTAAAGTTTAGATTAGGATAATTCATGTTGAATACATACCAACGACAGCCCACTGGGGAAGACCACCGAATTCTGGCAGAAGGAGAACCTTTCCAAGATCTGGAAAAAAAAACATAACTTAAAATCTAATATTCTTTAACCAAAAAAAAAAACTTAAAAATTCAATATTGACCCAAGAAAATTAAAATAATTTTGAGCATTCAATATAAGCCAAAAAATTAAAATAATTCTGTAGCTTATATATAAAAATTAATTTACATGTATGCAGTAAGATATTTACTATGCTCAATCGTCACAATTCTAAGAAGCTATATTATTATAGCAAAAAACTCTGATTTTAATAGTCAAAATTTAAGATAAGTGTCACACAAAAAGATGATATTAGGCAGAACAAGACATGTACCATGGATAAGGGCAGTGAGATGAAGCCAATCTTCGTCAGGATAATCCCTGCGAATGGCTTCAGCGGTTTGGAGAAGGTGTTGGATTTGAGGCTCATCGAGATCAGGATCACTATCATCCACCACATTATTCAGTAGCTCACAACATTCCCATATACTCATTTCCATTTTGTTAAGTTTCCCATACTCTTTCCTCATCTTTTTCACCTGTTCAGTTGTTTAAAGTTCAATTTTCAGCTAATACTAAATACTTTAAAAATTAATTAATTAGCCTAAGGGGATTATTAGTTAAGAATATTTGTTTGGCTTACAAAGTCATAGGTCTGGTTAATGTGTTGCATCCTGTAGAATTCCTCAACACCTTGCTGTCTTTCACTTGCACCATTCTCATAATCCCTAAAATTAGAAAGAGATTGTGTAATTCATTTTGATCAAATACAATTTTTAATACCTATATGTTATTTTAGAAACATGTTAAATGCGGATTTATTCTCTCTCTTTTTTTCTGGTCAAATGTGGATTTATTTAGAATGAGCAAAAAAACAAACCTGAAAGAATGGCCCAAGAAATTGATATCAGGAGCATCGAAACCATTAGTTTCCTTAGATTTTGGAACCACAAATCCTCCATCCAACACATATCTTTCCTCAATCACTTTCTTTTCCTCCACTCTTGAATCTATAATCGGCACCAAAAAAAATAATAACTTTCTTATATTTTTTGCAAAGAAATTGATCATATCCTCATGCACTAATATCAATCTAATAGTCGGCAACATTTGATTAATTATCTATATCTAAATATCTCTAAAGAAACAGAATATTGTGGAGAAAACATATTAAACAACAAAACCGTGATCTTGACCATAATCTAAAACGTAATAATCGTAAGAGTTGTAAATGTTTTTTTTTTTTGGTCAACAGAGTTGTGTCTTTGTATGATCCTTCAATCGTTGTTCAAACAAATCTAAGCATGGATATTAAGATATTGTACTGATCGAAATTAGCATTCTCTAATATATATTAATAAAAGAAGCAATATTGAAACGTTACCAGAGAAATGTTCAACAAGAATAGTCATCTTGCTCGGAATTTGACACGCAAATTAGACAAACAAAAAACGAGAAATTGTGTGAATTGTGAAGAGACAAGAGAATGGAGAAGGTATTTATATTGATCCAATCAAAAAGTCCTTCCTGCATATTTTGAGACAGTGTAAGTCCTTAGATCTCAAACTTAACTCTTGTTCTGTCCTCAAACTGAAATTAATGTACAAATATGACAAACTTAACTTTTGTTCTGTCCTAGGCCTCAACAAAAAAACCGAACCTGAAATACCGAACCGAAATCGACCCAAAAAAATCGGTTCTGGTCGGGTTCAAATATTTTAATTTTACCCATCGATTCCTAAATTTATATACCCATAGGTATCGGTTCGGGTATGGGTATTATCCGATATCCGATCGGGTACCCGAATACCCGAAACATAATACATTAACATACATATATGTTTTTGGTATTTTGGTATTTTTGGATATTTCAGCACATTTTGGGTATTTTGGTATTTATTTTTTTATAGGTTCAGATATTTTTGGTATTTTTGGGTATTTCTGGTAAAAAATTTGGGTATTTTTTGGTAATATTAGATATTTAGGGTAAAATTTTCTGATTTCGGGTATAATATACCTGAAAATATCCGAACTGGTTTATACTCGAAATTTTTTCGGGTTTTATGGGTAATAAGTTTTTGAACCTGAACCGATCTGAACCCATTCGGTTCCTATCCGAACCCGATCCGAAACTTTATGGGTATCTATACAGGTACAAAACCTCTCTACCCAAAATACCCAAACCCAATCGGTTATTATCCGAATCCGATCCAAATACCCGAATGCCTAGACCTATTAATCTGTCCTCAAACTGAAATTAGTGTACAAATATGACATACTTCTCCGTATCTTTATTACATCCAAAATTACGCGCGATTTGAAGCGTGTAACTCACGTAAACTTTTCAAGCTATGTCTGTGTTCTACACGCTCTGAAATATGAGTCTCTCTTGAGCTATTTTATCTCTTGACGCGGTTTTTTTTTTTTTACTATTTCAGTTATATCTTAATATAACTGTTCCTAGTTATCAAATAGAAAAATCAAGGATTTTTGAATGAGATCGGCTATTAGTCACTTTACACTGCGTGGCAAAATTGAGCTGGTGAATATTTTTTTATAGAATTATCTAATTTAAGATGAAATTGGATGAGTCTTTTTCATTTTTGTTTTTACTATATTTAGCATTCCACATTGAGTTTAGAATGGTCAACGTATGTTGGTAACGGTAACAAACTTATCTACTAAAAAATCTCAAGATAATTTAAAATATTGTGAAAATGTTAAAAGAATAGAGGGAGTTAGGACAAAAGAATTTCTAAGCAATATCAGGGAAATCTAAGAGTCCTGAATTGTGAAATAATGAAATAAAATGAGTCCTTTAGCAGCAAAAAGGAAGAAAATTTGGGAGTCGGGGGAAAGAACAGCTGTGTTATTCTGTTTTTGTGATATTTAATGTAAATCTTTTAAGAATAAGGAAATTAACAACTTGGGAGGAGAAAACAAGTCAGCGTGACGTGTATAAGATTATCTCAATTAGCTGTGTTTTGTGTTGACCAACCTCTGACTCAGCATCCACTCACACATTTCGTTTTTTTTTTTGGCTTTGTACTATGTTATTTTTTTCTTTAAACTAAATTTCGTTTTGATAGTGTGAATTGAGAGGTGAATATAAATTGGCTCTCTATATCATAAATTAATTTTTCTTAATGTTATTTTTGTAGAAAAATGAATATCAATGTGAGTTTTAAAATTCAATTCGAATATACACTTTGTTCATAATTAAACAAATTTTAATATAAATCACTAACTTTAGTTAGTTGAATATTCAATAAGAACATATCTGTACATTTAAAAATTCTTCAATATATGTGATATATGCCAAAATGAAAGTTTTGTCAAACGGAAAATTACTTAAATATAGTGGTTTTCAAAATATGTTAATTAGTTCTAAACATTTTATTATTTGTTATATATTTATTATTTTAGTTTGAAACAAATTAAATATATTTTATTTAAAATTATAAAACAAGATTTAGAAAATAGCTTAAAATAATATATTTTGTAGAACAGAAGTTATCGAAGAATCGGATTTTATTCCAAAATAATTGATTCGGTGAAGTGTTAGATACATAGGAAATTGCGGCGGGGATACTCCACCGGTCCATGGCACTTTGTCTTCATGTGCAACGCGTAATATTTCTTACCTTTCATATGTACATAAAACTTTAGTCGTTTGATTTACTCTATAGCAAAAAAAAGGAATTATAATATATTATAGTAAATGCTAAAAGAAAGTTTTATTGATGGAATTATAATATATTAGGTCTTTGTTAAAAAAAATTCAAAGGTCTTTTTTGACAGATATTTTATTTGATATACTGATTTATTGCATATAAGTAATAATTATGGATACATGTTATTATGTATATATGCTGAACATTAGTCATGCCTGATCATGCTCGTGTATTTTTCAGATTAGAAATCTGATTAATCACAAAATATTCAGATTTACGTAAGTGTTGGTGGTTGACATATCATTGTTGCGTTGCGCTTAGAGCGACATGGTTCATGGTTGTAAATTTTTATTTTTATATGATAATCAACTAAACGTTTTTATCGTGTTTTTCTATTATCCATTTGTTATACTTTAACTACGTTTAATTTCTTTCTATTACTCTATATGTTATTTATTAATCATATTTTAAAATTTTTTTAATACATTTTAATAAAATATATTAAAATTACATCATTTTTCGTGAATAATAATTTACAATAACTTTGAATTAATAGTATTCAATTTTTTTTTAATTTACAATTTATCATCAATAGAAGTATTAATTTCTCTATATTAGTTTTATTTTTAGTATATTCGTTCGGCTCGATTTAATGATAATAAAATATGATTGGACCAAAACAAAAACAAAAAACATGAAGGGACATGAATAGTTGGACCAACACATAAAAATGCGACTTGACTTTAGATGACGTCAATAAAAAGATAAATAAAGTAGCTTGAACTTTTAAAAATCAACGAGCTCGTGAGTCGTGACCTCTTTTCCCAAGGCAGAGAACAAACACACCGCACTGCTTGCGACGTCGATCAACCGCGTTCCAGTTGAGTTTTATTTGTATCTGCGTTTGCGTTTAATCTAGCTAAAGATTACATTATAAAGATATGTTTGCGTTTAATCTAGTTAAAGATTACATAAGTCACTAAAGATATGTTTGATAAGCATATATTGCTCTTTAACCATTTGTTTTCACTTGCCTATTCGAACTTATCGTTTCAACCGATCGTTTTATCTTCTCCTCTAATTCATATATGGGTTTTAACTTCCCACCGCCATCAACCTCATAAAAATATGCCACGTACTAATTAAATCTTTAATTTGTGTTTGATAATTCAAAGCCTATATACACTCGACAAATATTAGATGCCGCCTATATGTTATTTAACATCAAAGAGGATACCAGCAGAAGGAGCTTGAATGTTACATTTATGAATGAACTAACTATTAATTAGCCACTCGTCATTGTCATGTTACACTAATTAGCGTCGCTTTTGCTTGCCTAACGACACTTAGACGGCGAGTAGCGAACCATCACGCACCAAGTTTGGTCGGTCCCTTGTTTTAATTTTCAACAAATAAATAATCATATAGTAACTAGGATCCACGTCACTTTTCTCGTTTCTATCACCACGTCTTCTACTTTTGAATGATTGCTTCTAATTTATAATTTAATATTCGCACAAAACAAAAGTTTCTCACAGACGATTTTTTAGGGTCATGTAGTGATGACACGTTTTTTATGTGTGCTTACAGCCGATTACAGCCGATCCTGAAATTATGTGGCCTCAAGACACGTAATCCAGCCACTGATTTTTTTCTTAATATTGTGGCCCGAAAACAATATATTATGAAGTTCATTTGCTTAAAGTTAGTGTTTATGCTAATTAAACGGAACGAAAATAAAGATGTATTAGAAACTGCATCCTCTTTTTTGATATGTTGTCTCTACTATTCTCTATAATGCAGTCACCATTTCGAATCTTAATCATGCAAAATTCTTATCTTCCATTATTCACGAAAGTTTTAACATTTGATGTTAACAGTGTTTATTGTGTACATATCTACATAATATATAGTTTATTTATATTGCAAGAGTGTTCTTGGAATAATAGAATAGCACACATGACAATCCAAAAAAAAACTTGAAATCTCAGATTCCCTACGTACTGGGCTACGTACGTGAGATTTACAAGATGGGCCTACAACAAGAACGTAAGGCCAGTTATTTATTTATCAAGATCCTAGTGGATTTAATAAAATATGCAGAGATTTAACTCTAAATTTGTCCATCACAATCCCATAACACTATAGAGACAATACATGAAACTAAAGGAGAAGATCCTGCTAATAGCCATCGACAAACAGTGAAACACACATTTAGTAACTTAAAAACTACTGCAAAAACAATCGAAATCTTAACCTGTCGACACTCTACCTAGGAAATGGAATCCACAAAACAACTTATAGATCAAGCACATGATTCAAAGTGTGTTGACTCTTCAAACCAAACCTCAGTCGAAAACTTAATCAATATCATAAGACTGTTTTGGGGAAGAGATAGTATGGGGAAATGGGAAGAAATTAGAGTATACCGAGATATTGGAGGAGATATCAAACATGTACAATATATATATATATATATAATATATATATATTTTTTTTATACGGGAGTTATAGTTTAGACTTTAATAAGAGTATTAATAAGAGTATTAGTTGATGGTTTCTAAATGGTAGAGATAATTAGCTTGGCGATTTCCTCGGGAGGTCCAATATAACTACGGGCTTTAGAAATGTCGGCCCAATTTCATGGAAGTACCAAGAAATTTCTGTTTGCAAAAATATCATCAATTTGTGCTTATGTTTTAACAAGCGTAATTATTTCTTTCTGAGAAAACTTATTAAATAAAAAGTGATCATTTAAAACTTCTTATTGAGTAAAAAAAAGGGGATAAAAATACACTAAAAGAAGAAAAGGAAAATATAAAATGTGTGTGCATGCTTATTCAACCATGAACAAGTATGATATTCATATACATACTAGAAGATAGGTAATGAGAGACCAATGTTAATTATTTTAAAATTATCATTTACTTATTTAATCATATTAATTTAGTTAAAATTTAAAATTTTGTTTTTTCTTTTTTGTTGTTGTTCGATTTTTTCTTCACGATAAATCATGATGTATATCATTTAAAATCATATAAAGGTTTTCATAATAATAAAATAGATTTTCTTTTGACCAAAAAAAAGATTTTTATTTATTTCAATATCTAAAATTGTTTCTTTTATGTAGACAAACAAATAAAATTGCTTCTAAACCAACTGCTTCTTATAAAAAAAAACACACACACACAAATTACTTATAAACCAATTAACTGTACAATAAATCTCCTTCCAATATTTTGCCAATCTGTTTCACTTTATTTTCCTATGTTTATTGCATTCAATTCGCCAAGGGCTTACAAAGTCATCAAAAAGTAGGGAATTAATTAGTACAAATCAATGAACCACATAGGTTGAGATTTGATTGGATGTCTGCTTGGAAAGCAGCCTATCAAGCCACTCTATTTTCTCTTCTCACATGAGAAAACTTATTAATTGTTTCAAATCTTCTCGCCCATACGGCCAAACCTTAATATTGTTCTTCCCGTTGAGTGGGTTAAAAAGGTCTTCAGTCTTCACAACATATTAGCTTGAATTTTTTTATTAATCTACAACCTCAATCCTCACGAGATTTAGCTTAATCTTACTAATTCATTGATGTTTTGTGGGACATAGCCATATTAGAGAAAAAGGAAGAAAGTCAGCAAATATTTTTATTTTTTATTCCAACAAGTATCTTTATCAACATCGCTCTTGAGTATATATAACTGCATATTATTATTATTATTATACAGTGAAAGAATAAGAACTTGAAAACAACGTTTGATACGAATGCGACATCCAACGGCTGCCATGGCCTCTCCATTTACCAATTATCTTTGTTCTCTATTTGTGTATTTATTGTAATCGACAAGAAAGTTATCTAGTCGAGTCCAAAAGCTAGGGGTGGGCACAAGGCGACCAAAAATTCTTGCCTTTTCTTGGCCGCTTGGTAGTTCAAAAATCACGCAATCTTGCGCTTACCAAAAATCGTTAAAATCCATTCTTGCAAGTTCTTGCCGTTTGACCCGTTTTTTTGCGAGTAAGGCGGTAATGGTAATCTGGATAATAGTGGTGTGTAGCGGGTATAGAGGCAGATGCGAGTAATTGTGGCGGTAGCGGGTATAGGGTGGGTAATTGCGAATAATTGTGGCGATGCAGATATAGAGCGGGTAATGGCGAGTAATTGTAAGCGGGTATAGGGTGGGTAATTGCAGTAATTATGGCGGTAATGAGGCGGATAAGATTCTGGTAAGGGCAAATGTAAGGAAAAAAAATCTTGATACTTGCCCTTACTTGCAAGTAGTTGAAAATCCCGCCTTTTACTTGACTTCTTGGAGTACACTTACAGAAGCAGGCGGTCGAGCAGGCGGGCGGAGTAGGTAAGTGTGCCCCCTCACCAAAAGCTATTACTATTTTGTAAGAAAATTTAATTAAAATGTAACTTTTCTCTTATATATGTTCTACATAATTGAGAAAAAAAGAAAGACTATGAAAAAGCCATAACCCTAAGTCCTCCAGACGATCTTTGCAAAATCCAAGGAATGGTGACAGGAGGCAGATTTTATGCAAAAGAACCAATTGTTATATCAAATCATTTTCAGGCATTATCAATTACCAATGCCTCCATTAAAGAGTAACTCTTTTGTCTTTACCATAAGTATGTCTTTGTATTTTTATATTCCAATAGTTAGAAGAATAGGTAATAAACTAATATTTATAGGTTTATACTTCACGTATACTTTAACTAAAGTATATTGAAAGTATATTGTATTAAAAAAAATATCAGAAACTTTTAACTAAAACTTTTGAGAGATAATACTGCTATGCACCAATCCTTCTGGCTTCTACTATAAAGAAAAAAAAATCAAATCTAGGGGAAAAAAAAGAAAAAAATGATGAGTAGGATGTGGATGTCCTTAGACTTTAACCATACTGATCGACACATAGGATTTGTTCAAAATTTTTATTCTAATAAGATTTTCTACAACAAATTTTAAATAAAAAAGAATAGATCACACTTGGTTGTATAGTGGATATAATAAATTACTCTTTATGATAAATCATTCACCAAATAAAGTAAGTTTATATATCAATCAAATAAAGCAAAAATCTTCGATTAGACAATAAACCAAATTAAATTACTAAATTAGTTAGCCCTTCAAAAGTCAACCTGTAATTAAGGAAGGACCTTTAAAATGTTATTTAGTAGATAAATCTTTATAGGTTTTAGCCGTATCCACTCCGACCAGGTCCGGTCAACCAGCAAAATCGAAGAAAATCGCGAACAAAATCAAAATTGCTGATCCAAATACCTCACTCTGATTACGCCACGTGTATGAATCGCAACGTGAGTCTCAGTCTTTGTACTGCAGAGAGACAATGACACGTCATCTTATTGTACCTATAAAGATTTATTTACCAAAAGCATTGTACCACGTGTACTTTTCGTACAACTTATTAGCCCCACCGATTTCAATTTTATAATCTTTTAAAGATTTTAATCCTAGATTTTAGCCAAAAGGAAGGGACACGTGGTAGGAGGATAAGACACGTGGCGAGAAAGAAATCAGTGTCACGTGACTTGGAGACAGATCACGTGATTATAGGTTGCTCTCTTTGGACATGTTCGTTTCACCTCCTTTATTGAACCTACCACCTGCAAACTTTCTCACAATAATAATATCTTGCAAATATCTGAGACATATGCTTCCAATAAACCAATTTTAAAGCATTTTATGATTAGTATAATATTAGAATTATTCGTTGTTACGTGTTCATTCTTGTTCCGTTAATTAGTAAAACGTTAGTATTAATGGTTTGAAAGATTTTCTTTGTTGTTAATTAATGGTAATGTTTTTTTTGTTCAAATGTTAATGGTAATGTTTTGAAATATACCTTGATAAAATACGTAGATATATATCATTACCATTTGATATATTTCAATAACTAAAACATAATGTTTAAAAATTCAATTGACTTAAGTGCCCTTGTTCGGCATATGGTGTGGGACGAACATATATATCACAGGAAGGAATAATAATAGTGTATTAATGAATGAGATTAAATCGTCCTAACTAAAATTACCTTACCTCTTAGAAGTTAAATACACAAACAAATTGAAGTTGGCCGGTCTCAACATAAATATTTACGATTTTATTTTAATGGTAATAAAATAATTATATTATTCTGTGTTGATCAAAATCCAATCAAAGATTATATTAGAAGTAGAAGAAAAACTAAGAAAATGGGATCACGTTCACGTAGGAGTGGTGATGGTGAGATGTATATAATGTTTGATGGTATCGAACAAGATATTAAATTGAATTAAATGGTCAGTCATGCATGAGGCATGATCATTCATGCTCACTGTTTCCTTTGGAGGTGGCATTCTTATCATCTATTATGTCTACACGTGTATGTATCTAAACGTACATTCATCCGTATATACATTTACTTATTCGTATGTTGGCAACAAAATTCTATACGAACTTATACGGTTGCACACTTGGATTTTTTTTTAAGGGATTAATCACGAATTTGATTGACACTTACTCCAAAAGTTTCACTAGAAGATTCATTCTAACATTTTCCAAACAAATTCAAAAATATTTTAAATTTGTTTTCTACCATTTACTAATACAGAACAATATTTCTCTCTTTAACTAATAATATTAAAAATTGAAAATAATAGGGAACAAAATTAAGATTTAGGTTGAAAAACTACATTAAAAACAGAAAAAATTCTTTATAAAACGAAAATAAAAAAATTTAAATACAATGTTTATGAAATGTAAAGAGTACTAATTAAAATTAGGCAAGTCAATGAACCGTAATTCTGGATGAAACCACTTTAATAAATTGCTTAATTCACGTAACAAACAATTATTTAATATTGTTGGAATTTAGTTTTGACTTTTGAGATTTAAAAATATACGTGTGCGTTAAACCGAATTTCGAGATTTGGGATTGAAACCACTTTGGGTTTAGGTTTTGTAGCAAAACCTTTGCATCAAAACCTTTGCATACTAGATTCGTCAAATTTTTACTGGGTATTTTTATTGAAACTTTCAATACATATTACAATATCATTATTCTTTGTAGTTATCAGCTCTTACATATTGTAAAAATGCGGGTTCTATAAAATATATGTCAATTTTGTTTATTTTTTTTGGTGAAAATTGTTATTTTAGATGAATTTTTTTTTTTGGTAAACATATTTAGTTTTCATTCAATCAATCCCAAAAAGAGATAAAGAGTACAATCATCAACCAAATGGTTGGATACAAGAAGATTAAGACAAACAAGTTTTACAATAAAAATAGAATGATAGATTGATAGATTCAAAGAAACTTGGAGACATAAGCTACATCGCATCATGCCACAAACAAACTTTTGGTGTGTCAAAGAACTTTCGCGAAGACATTGGGAAGATGAATGAATTAAGCAATTTGTTCATTTTTACAATTTTTTAGTTGAATCTCATTGTAATTAATAATAGATGAATGAATTAAGCAATTTGTTCATTTTTACAATTTTTTTAGTTGGATGAATTGAATCATATTCCAATTCTTTTCATCTCAAATGATGAAAATTTAGATTAATATTTTATCTACCTATTTTTATTCCTTTAATTATATGACCAGGGGAAATGAGTTACAAAAGGAGAGTACAAGAAAATAAGTTGCTAAGAAGCGAACTAAATAAAATAAAATTATTAACTAGTTGAATTAGAAAAATGTATTTACTTAATTTTGGAGAAGATGCTGAATTCAGACATTATATATACTATCGTTCCCAGTTTGAATAAACTATGGGCATAAGAATTTAAGAATATCTTGATTTAAAAAAGGGTAGGTATCAAAATAATCAGTGCATTGATGTGTTTAATAAATTACTGGATTCCTATCAATGGATCTCTTCGAGGTTATTGCCCCTGTCTGGGCTTTCAATAAATTAGTGGATGCAATAATTAATCAACAATATGCCTTCATAAAAACAATCAATTCTTTAACAAACAAAAAAATCAATACACCGTTCCATTTTATTATTAAATGTTTTGGCTAAAATAAAAAAATATTAAGAAATTTATTTTTCTTTACAAAAGTATCATTTAATATTTTATTTTAATTCTATCCAACTAATTTAAATTTAAATTTTGCATAAAAATTTATAAAATATTTAATAAAATGATAAAAAAATATTTTTTTTATAAAATGGAAAAGAAGTAGTAATATGCAATCTATAAGAATGGTCGACATGGGAAATTAATTATAGAGACCAATTTTTGAAGTTACCAATAATCAATGAGATCAAGTAGATATTTTGAAAACAAAGTAAAAGACTAAAAGTATAACTTGTGGCTAAGACTAAGCACTGCAGGATTTGATTATGTTTAAGGTCCACTCTCTCTCTCTCTCTCGTGTTTTCAAAGTAATATTCTACAGTTAAATATTTGTGGTCAAGAATCCATTATTCAATATCGACGAACCGACCAACGGTAAACAAGATCATTCCAACGAAAATAGTAATCCAAATTCAAAAATTTGTGTGACTATTTCTGTAATTATTATTTAAATTTCAAATAATATTAGTTTAAAAATTGTTTAAAAATTGTTTAAAAATTTTATAAACAATAATTATTTAACAAAAATCAAATTTTTATTTTTTGAGTTATGATAAAAATATAATTTTGATAGTGTTGATCCTAAATGATTGTTTAGTCTGCTTGTTCTCAGTGTTGGATATGCATGTAAACAATATTTGGTGTTTTTTAAGCTTCAAATTACCATAATAATCTATGGATTATGAGAATAAGTAGGAAGTAAAGATTGAGTACAAAACGCTAAAAATATAGAAAAAAAGAAAAAAAAAAGAATTAATTCTACTGCTATATCATTTTAAATTAAATTAAAAGATTTAACTCATATACTCTAATCAGTCCACAGCAACTGATTCATTGTTTTGGTTGGTATATGTGAATGATCCACACGTCAACTAAGCACTTTGTTACTCTGAAAATTAAAATTTGTATATGAGCGATAATAAGTTAATAACATATCATTTTTTTTTAACGCATCATAGTACACATAATTTATGAGTTTTTTTTTTTGTTTCTTTTCAGTATCGTGTAAAAACTAAAAAGTTTGTTCTCACTAACATCCAAAAATTCTTTTTTGACAAAATTATTTATACTAAAAATAATATTGTGACTAGCAAAAAAAAAGAAGAAGAAAAAAGTAGGAGAAATGATAAACGAGAGAGATGGAATTGCTTCTAATTTTAGTAAAGAGTCTCCTTTAATGTCTTTTAACGTTACTATTCCCAATTAGTTCCAACATGTCTTCTTCTACACAGACACTTACGTTTTATCCCCTTCGCTCTCCCTCTCAACTATCCTAATTCTCAATCAATGGTTTTCAAAATTATTAATTTGACAGCAATTAAAGTTTTGTACGCCTGATGTTAAAACAGAAGAAGAAAGTTTTGTACGCATATCTTAATTTGCTAACTATATAATTTTACTATTTTCATAGAAATTCTGACGGTGAGGAGCGATTTTCTCTAAAATTTTAAAATTAAATGATTATTTGTTCCCATTAGTTCAATGTAAAAAAGAAATAAAATAACAATTAAAGTTTGGATTATCCGTTTTGTCGTTTTTCAGCGTATCTAAAGGTTCCTTCCACCGCCTTCGGAACTGAAAGAGGGAGTTAAAAAGAAATAAATAAATAAATTTAGTATAACAACCGTTCGCTCACAGCGCTGTCACGTAAAAGTCATTCACAAATCGTCCACGTCATCAATAAATCCGCGTGGGAAGGTCTAAACCCGCTGTTTCTTAATCCGTAACTCACAGGCAAGTCACGCTAGCTTATCACTTTGGATTTAACTGCGGTTGAAAAAAGTAGATAACTTAACCATGGTTAAGATAATAACCAGGACGTGGTTTAAGTATTTCCCACTACTCAGCATCAGTTTATAAAGAAGCCAAAGATTTGCCGGAGATTTAGCAAACACAAACAAACCAACTCATCGGAGAAAGACGAATGTGATTTTAATTTTTTCTCAGAGTGAAAATATATTTATTTTTTAAAATGATGATCGGAGAAGCTAATCGTGTTTATCATCCAACGGTTCATATTCCTCCATGGCCACTTACTGATGATCTAACGGCGGCGGATATTTACGGAAGTCCAGACGGTGGAAATTGTATGATTGAGGCTTTGGCTGCGTTACAACGTTATCTACCGTCAAATGAGCCGGATCCGGATTCAGATCCGGATCTATCGGGTCCGGATTCACCAATCGACGCTTATTCATGCGATCATTTCAGGATGTATGAGTTTAAAGTCAGGCGATGTGCTCGTGGCCGGAGTCATGATTGGACGGAGTGTCCGTACGCTCATCCCGGTGAGAAAGCTCGCCGTCGTGATCCGAGGAAGTATCATTACTCCGGAACGGCGTGTCCTGAGTTTCGTAAAGGTGGTTGCAAGAGAGGCGACGCTTGTGAGTTCTCTCATGGAGTTTTTGAGTGTTGGCTTCATCCTGCTCGTTATCGGACTCAGCCGTGTAAAGACGGTGGTAACTGTCGCCGCCGTGTATGTTTTTTCGCCCATTCGCCGGATCAGCTTAGAGTTTTTCCGAATCAGAGTCCCGATCGTGTTGATTCTTTCGACGGTGTGTCTCCGATCCGTAGAGCGTTTCAGTTTTCGATTTCTCCGGCGTCTGGTTCGCCTCCGGTGAGTCCGCGTGGTGACTCGGACTCGTCTTCTTTACTGAGTCGTTCACTCGGGTCTAATTCTGTAAACGACGTCGTTGCGTCTCTGAGGAATTTGCAACTTAATAAAGTGAAATCTCTTCCTTCGTCGTACAACTGTCAATTCAGTTGCTTCGGATCTGGTTTTGGATCGCCACGTGGATCAGTCTTGGGTCCTGGGTTTCGGAGTCTACCAACTACCCCGACCCGACCCGAAATCGGGTATATGAATATTTGGGAAAACGGTTTGGAGGAAGAACCGGCTATGGAGCGGGTCGAGTCTGGTCGTGAACTGCGAGCGAAGCTGTTCGAGAAGCTGAGCAAGGAGAATTGCATGGGTCGGGTTGGTACGGATCCGAATCAGGGATCGGGTGAAGCTCCTGATGTCGGGTGGGTCTCTGACCTGGTGATGTAATTTTTAACCCGACTCGTAACCCGGTTTTCGTTGAAAAGGATTAATTCAAGGATTATTATCGTCATGATTTTTCTCTGAACAATTCTGTAAATATTATTTACTAATTTCGTATAATCTCTAATATTTTATCGATGGTCCAGGGAGATTTCTCAGTGTATAGAGGTGCTTAGGATTTTTATTTTATTTTATTTCATGGATCACTAATATATGTATTATTATGTTTTTATTTATTTACTTCTGATACTATTATGTTAGTTGCAAATTTCATGTAATTATTAATGAATGAAATGAGTATGTAAATTATTAATTTTGTTATGAGCCCAAAGTGGAAATTTATGATTTATCAAATGATTCAGTTTTAAGTGAATGATTTCTTTTGTTCTGTTTATTTAGGCATGCGTAGTGGTGGTGATGTGATTAACGTCCGTAAACATCATTATCGGAGACTGTGATTATGTCCTAAATAAGTCGGAGACGGTTGGTTGTACTTGTGTGTCCTTTATGGAGAAGAATAGTTCTTAATTTGAGTAAATCAAAAGTTAAATAGAAAATTATTCTCAAGTTAAATAATGGAGTTTTCTTTATCAAAAAAAAAAAAGTTAAATAATGGAACTTATGCTTATCCAAATCACTTTTCATGTTGCACAGTTTTGAGCTTATCCATAATGTGAGATATGGATACTTGGCTGCTAAATTAAAAATAGTTATACTAGGTGCAACTTATTTAAATTGGCCGTTTAATATTTTGTGGGGGATAAGTTTTTGAGTTACCTTCTTGTTTGATGGTATTGAAATACACAGTTTAGAAAAACAACTGCAAAACAATTGTAGTGTATTTCAATATATGCTAATGAATGTTAGTAACTTTTTGTGGAATAAAAAAAAACTGTGTCGTATTTTTTGGTTAAAGAATGGGATACTTCATCTTTAAATTCTTTTGCTATATTTGTCAATGCTTCATAATGAATTAATGATAACGACGTGCTCTTAACGACGCTTTTAAATATTTTGCTTCAAAGTTTAGCAAAAAAAAAGAAAAAACAAAAGAAATCTTGACTATAATTGACTTACGAAAAGAGGTATTATCCGAAGGAGTCTTGACTTACGAAAAGTGGTCTCGCAGTCATAGATCTTATCCGTAGGGTTAAGGCTACTAGTATTTAGCAAATTACGTTAGAGCTTATCTGATTTGATTCAAAATAAAGAATACTATAAATACTAATTTAAAAAAATGATATTACTTGTTATATCGGTTATTTGCATTTTATGTGTGTTTAAGGGACATAAACGAGTTAAGAGAAAGTATACATTAAAATTAGTTTTTAAAAAGTTAGTACTAAAATAGAAAATTTAGATACTAAGTTTTAAGAAATTTCGTTTTCTCTCTTGTTATTTTCTTGGAATAAAACTACCGTTTCTTACTTTTCACAGTTTTAATCTTTTTTTAAGTACGAGCATTTAAAAAAATTTGAGTTAAAATGATAAATCATGTGTTAATAAAACATAAATATTTAAAAATATTTTAAAATCCAGTATTATTGAAATAATAATTTTAACAGGTATAATCAAATATACGTTTATTGAAAATATTTTGAAAGTTTTCAGCTGAGATTTCAGAATATTTTTAGTTAAAAATACGAAGATCAAAATCTTATACTAGGTGTAAATAAGATTTCAAAGAATTTAATAACAAAATTTATAATTCATCAAAATTTAACAAAATCATCTCAAATCTCATTAAAACTTAAATCTCTCCAAATTAATCATCTAATATTTTAAATATATTTTACACGTTATTTTATGATTGGATTTGAACTTTTATAGTTTTAAACTTACAGTTTTTAATGGATCGGCTTAGATATCTTCTCATATTAGATTTTTTTTGGATGTTCAGTTTTTATTTTATTTTATGAAAATATACTCAAAATATCGATATCTGTAAGTTTCAATCAGAGTAGGTTACAAATTTAAATATATAGTAATTATAAAATAAATTACTAATGCTGTTTTATAATAATGCTTGTTAGATCTTTTGATGACAAACGGGGACATGTGGGTCCACTGTTAGATACTGAAGAAGTTCATAGTATAATTATAAATTGACGAAATAGAACTAATTATTGATTTAGGAATGTAATTAAACATATAGATATGGTTATAGAGGAAAAGTACAATTTTGTAGAGTTGCGTGATTATTAGTCTACTTCATAACTCCTTTTAAATCCTAGTAGAGTGAAAAATTAGGGGATTTTTGTTTCAGTTTCTCTAATTGTCTCATTTCACGTAGGAGTTATAGGAGAGCTAGTGTTTCTTTATGTAATTTTTTTGTTTTGGTGCTTGTGGTCTCGGAGTCGTCAAGACAAAGGATTTGCCGTTGTTAGCTTGGATATTTAGCTAGTTAAGGTCAAAGCTCGATGGTGTTTAAAGAGAGATGATTGAGCTATGGTGGTCCCGGCTCGGATGAGTGACGAAGCGATTTTGTCACTAAAACCATTTGTTTTTGGTTAACTCTTCCATCCATTTTTACAAGATCTGGTTATTTTCGTTTATGTTTCTCGTTTATTGGTTCGTTGGTACAATCTGCGTTGCTCTGGATGCGAATATTTTCGATGTAGATGTATGGTTTGCTCTTCTTTTGACAATTTTTTAGTTGATTGTTTTATTAATATATCTCATACTGGTGTGCATGAATATGTTCTCTTATGAAAAAATTTCATGACTAAATAAATTTATCATTGTTGAATCAAACGTGGATACAACATAATAACCTATATGTCTCTTTCATAATATGGTCGTTTTCCCATATTAAACTTTTTTTTTTCTGAGCTCCATATATTTTTGAGCTTTTCTCTTTTGTATTATATATATATATATATTTTTTTTTTAATTAATAAGGATATTTGCGGGAAAAAAGAACTCTTTAAAATCAATATTTGACTCGAAAAACTAATCTGGGTACGAAAATACACTATGTATCAATCTATCAAGGTTTTACTGTCAATGGTATTGGGTGAAAAAAGATTGGTACAACTTACAAACGACACGTAGTTATATTTAACAAAGTTGAAACGGCATAGTAAGAAGGAAGGAGAAAAAGAATAGAAGAAACTAAGGATGAAGTCGTAAACACAAGATAGTGTCATGAAGAAACAAAGAGTTAAAGAAACATTCAAATGCAGATTATTTAAGTTAATTATATGAAAAAATAAAATTTCCGATCAATTTGACTCGGATCCTTATATACATACATATAATCTTTCTTTCTGTTTTAATCAATGCACTCATAAAGCTCCCCACTCAAACAGAAATCTCCCAAGGCTAGCTTCAGCTGCAGTAAAACAAAAGCCGCTTTAATAATCGAAATTTCTTCAATGGGTTTTGTTTGTTTTTGATATGAGAAAGTGACCTTAGAGAGCCATCTCAGCTTGTAACGCAGCAAGTTCATCTTCCTCAGGAGTCCGTATCTTAGGACGAAGGGGTTGCACACGGACTGGAGCATTTGGTGCGGCTGTTGTTGGCTGGAGAAGTTGCTCTTCTAGCTCCTCGCTTTCTAGTTCTTCAAGCTCTGCTTCCAATTCATCCTGTAATCGCCAATTAACACAAATGTTGAGAAAGCTGGATAAGATTTGTGGTTTCGAGAGATATAATGATCACAGGAGAGAAAGGAAAGATACCTCATCAAAATCAGCCGCAGACCCAATTGGAGCCGACAATGCTTCTTGGATCTGTTTCATGTTCTCGGTTTGCTCATTGATCTCATCCATTGTCTTGTCAACATCATCAATGTTTCTGTAAAACAAACACACACTTAGTCGCTGCTTAAATCATAATTTATCTAACCCGGTAATAGAAAAGTTGGGTAAGTAAACACATACGTTGCTTTCTGCATAGCTTTCATTGCAGAGGCTCCAGTCCTCAAAGCATCTACTGTCTCAGTTGTTGCTTTTGCACCTTCTAACATAATCATCTGTTTACACAATAGTAATACATTCAATTATCATTCATAGTAGTAGCAAATAGCTTAAAACGCTTCAATAATAAAAAAAGCAAAAAAAAACTTACTTGATCATGAATACGAAGCTGGAAATTCCCAAGCTGTTCAACTTGTTGCTCATATAACCTCTTCCTTTTCAAACATTGTATAGCCGCTGCACGATAACAACACTCGTAAACACATTGGGATACATGAATACTAACACATTTCTATACCAAAATTTGATTAATAATAATCACAAACGAGAAATGGTCTTACCGCGTTTGTTCTTAACCCGAGAGAACTCCTTTGCTCTCTCAACTTCTCCAGCAGCTTTCTTCATAAGAACAGTCTCCTTTTTCTCTAGCATCTCAAGAGTCTAAGGAACCACAACAAACCAATATTGAATCTTTTTCTCACTACCATAATTTGCTATAACAATGCAGACACTAAGACACAATTCCAATATACAACCAAAAAAAGCAAACTTTGTCCCAAGTTTTAGATTGAAGATTGAATCCAAAAACGGATACACGAAGCAAATAGTCATTGACCCATTAAAATAGTTGCAATCTCAATCTCTAATCTTCTAACAAAATCCAATTTTGACATAAAACATTGATGAAAGAGAGAATTTGGTGGTTACCTCATTAAGCTTGTCTAATGTTTGGAGAGTATTAGTCTCCTGCTTTGGTTTCCCGAATAGCCGATTCATAAACATGGTGAAATAACCAACACTGAGATCTCTCTTCTACAAAATCGAAACAATTAATCAAAAAATCACTCAAATCATTCAATCGATCAACCTAGGGAGCGGAGCGAAATTAGGGTTTTTTACAACTGGGCAACAAAATTTGAATTCCCAAATCTAAAACTAGATCCTGACATGTACAGGTGAAGAATTTACAATAGAAAGAGAAGAATTAAGTTTTATGAATCAATTGATAGAACAAAACAAACCTGAAGGATTTGAAACGAAGCTTGGTTGATTGAGATATGGGATTAATCGAGCGATGAGGAAGAAGAAGAAACGGCGTTGAAGTTTTTTTTTTTTTTTTTTTTTTACAAATAAGAAATAAAATCTAAGGAATTTGGGCTTCCGAATTCTGTTACTTATTGATATTTATCTTTTTGATAATGATTGATTTGATTCGTTCTACTTCTACCGGACCCTTGAGTATTTATGAAATTGTCTGTCGGAACAAAAATACTTATGTAATAATGAAAATATCTCTAGGAAATTTCGTTGGAAATACGTAAATCTTTTAAGAATTCCTCAGAAAAAGGTTTGATTTTCTAATTTGTTATTGTCATTGACATATTTTAAAAAAAATTCCCTCTTAGGATTTGAAATTTAATTTTTAAGTAAAATTTTCGTAATGACCTAAGAAACTTGTTTTGTTTAAGAAATAAAAGACAGAATTAAGAATAATAACATGGAAATATATATATATATATATCTATAAATAGAATAGATTGGAATTTTAACGAAATAGAAGATTTTTTCCTTTTAATGACCGACATGCTTTATTATTAATTTTTATCAGCAATGTAATTTGTTTTTTTTTTCTTTATGAGTAGTACTTTATTTCTTGATCTCCCGGATTTTTTTGCTGAGTAATACTTTTTTTCAGGAATTTGAAATTACCACACGGGATGCATAGAGTGTAGTTGTTAAGAGCATCCACAATAGAGACTCAAGACATTGTGTCTTCTCCTGTGGGATCCACCATTTTTTTTTTACTTTAAAAAAAATTAATTTTTTAATGTCGCGACGAATCACGTTGTGACACGTGTTAAAAGGAAGACACAATGTCTTTCCAAAAACACAAAATATAATGGAAAGACACAAATCCGCGTGAGACCCACGGAAAGACATCCACATAAATCTCCATTGTGGATAGTCTAAAAATAAAATTATTAGAAGGAAGCTTAACACTATGCACTAAAATATTTTTGTTATTAACCTGAGTCTTGTGACATGTTAATTTACAAACCTGTAAAGTAAAACCTTTACAAAATACCACTATTTTATGCAATTAAATTATAATGAACATATGGAATTTCTTTTTTAGCTTTTAATAGGCAGATTTCGCCCAAATTCATTTAAAAATAATAACCAAACAATATTTTAGTTGCTCTAATTTGATATAGAGACTTTGAAAAATGTTATAGAAAACTAATACTTATTTCCTTTTTATTACTTTTAATATCTAATTAGTTAATAAAAAGTTATATTACTGCATTTTTGCTTTCACAACAAAAAAAAAATACAAAAGAATTCTAACATTGGGTATTTCAAAAAATTTAGATTCTGAATTTTTTTTGTTGGCTTTTTAGAAGTTAAAAAGTTACATTATTCTGTTAACATGATCGGCCCTTAAATTTAAATTTTAATTAAATTAATTTATTGTAAAGTAATTTGTATATGGTAGTAAGGAAAAACAAGGTTATAAATATTAACTTTTGGTGCATCAACGAATAAATATTCATCCAGTTTTGGAAATTTATATCCACTTCTCCTCTTTTCTATCTATCTTTCTCTTTCTATCTCTTGTTTTCCTCATTTGCTACAATAACATAATAAACTTTCTACTAATTTTCATCTAACATGTTGGAGACTTTCCACATTACACTTTCAAAGCATCTTTTGTTTTTGATATATAGTTTCGGATATGGATAGCTAATCTTTATTTTTCTTAGGTTTATATAAATGATGATGTAATTTAATATAACATGTAAATTGCAATAATCTAATAAATTATTAAAATTAATATCAAGTAAACCTAATGATTTCTTACTAAAATAATTTGAAGAAATAATTTGAGAATGTCTATTAGAAGTGCTTCTGTCATTCAAACTCTGAGCCTTATGTCATACTCAAAGCTTCAATTTTTGGCTTCTTATGAGGATGTTGAAACTTGATAACTTTTGAAACTCAATTGATAATATGCTGAATATTTTAGTAGCCATCAAAATATTTGTTATATATAATTTTGAATTAGAAAACAACTTATGCAGAACAAATATAAAGAAAAGATATGTAATGCATTAAAAACGTGATAAAAATTGAAAACAATATAATAATAAAAAAAATTAGTATCAAACTCTTACCATCATTACAATGATATTACAGTGATATCTATGATATCTTAGTTCATTTTTCAACTCACGCAAAAAATAAATAAAAGATAAATTTAAAGATATGATTGGAAGAGGGTGAGAAATTACTATTTATAGGATGAAAATTGAGCTGAAGTTACATTTTAAAAATAAATTGACTAAGAGAATTAATATGTAATAATTTTTGATACATGTCACATCAATGTAATTAAGTAAAGGAGTTACAAATTTTGGTCTCAAAATAGTAGTATAATTGTAAGGGTATTTTTATTAGAAGAAATAAGTCTAATCATTTTTAGATAAAATCTAATCATCTTATTAAATTTGATAGCATATGCATGAGATTTTATGTGGCTGAAAAATGGAGTTATAAATTTATTTAGTTTTAGATAAAATATTTCATATATAGTGGCATTGTGAACTAATTTGTCTTTGATTTTTTTTTAATTCTTCATTTATGTATATGGTTTATCGTAAAACAATTCTAAAATAAGATGATGTGAATTATTAAGTTTTATGTGAGGGAAGAAATAGAGACAAAGAAAGAAGTAATATAATATTTTATAAATTTTATATAGTTCAAATTATTTTGTGATAAAATAATTTAAGGTTAATATTTTACTTTGAATGATGAAAATTATAAAAACAATATGTGTGTAGGTCTCATAAAAATATATATAACTTTTTCCAGTAAGGTCTCATGAAAGAGATATAATAATTTCTTTTAGTTTTGGTATAATATATTTAAATCTAAAAAACAATTATGATGTTTTGACTGTTAAATTCATAGTATTTAAAGAGAGAGAGTTAACTTGA
This sequence comes from Cardamine occulta, assembly GCA_028015245.1. Taxonomy (NCBI): domain Eukaryota; kingdom Viridiplantae; phylum Streptophyta; class Magnoliopsida; order Brassicales; family Brassicaceae; genus Cardamine; species Cardamine occulta. Next base: position 20,741,680 of record CM051372.1, read on the forward strand.
GAAGTGACCTTGCCAAGGTTTCATAAAAAATATAATTTTTTCATTAAGGTCTCATGAAAGAAATATAATAATTTCTTTTAGGTATAATATATTTAAATAATAAAAATTATTTGTTTTGATTATTCATGATATTTAAAGATAAAATTAACTTGAGAACTGACACATGACAACCTCTTAGACCATCAGCATCAGAGACACAATATCTTTCGGAAGACAATGTCTCTCCCAATATATTGCCACGTGTCGCAACGTGATTCGTTGCGACAAAAAAAATCAATTTTTTTTTTAAATTGGTGGAAGGCGGGCCCCATATCGAAAGACATGATTCTGGGTCTGCAATGCAGATGCTCTTAGAGCTTAAACTTAGAGAAACCTTATTTTATAATATAACATGTTTTCATAGTCTTCGAATAAACAACTCCTTATACATCTAGGAGAAAATGAAAAATCTGAGATTTTGCCAAACATTTTGTACCAATTTTGTAGAAATTTCTAGTAAGGACCTATTTGTTTACTCATTCAAATGATCAATTTGAATGGAGATGAGAATTGATGTTTGTTTAGCACTAAAACATGTTCATTCAAATAGATCATCCGAATGAACCATCTGAATGATTTTTAAAATTTAGGCTAAATTTTTATAATCATCTAGATGATCCAAATTGAATCATTTGGATGGAGATGATTCATCCAAAATAACAAATGACAAATGTACAATTAACTATTTTCTTTTATTGGTTTAGTTTGTAATAAAAATGTTTATATCAACAATAATTTATAAAATATTTGTATCAATAATAATTTATAAAAATAAAATTTTCGGCGAAATTACGGTTTTACGGTTTTGGTGGGGAAACGTCATTTTTGTCGAAATTGTGATTTCACGGTTTTGACGGGAAAACACCATTTTGTAATTTTATGTTTATGACAAAAAATCTTATTTTGTAAATTTTCGTCGAAATTACAGTTTCACGGTTTTGGCGGGAAAACATTATTTTTGTCGAAATTACGATTTCATAGTTTTGGCGGTAAAACACCATTTTGTAATTTCACGTTTTTGGCGAAAAATGTTATTTTGTGATTTCTCGTCGAAATTACGGTTTTACTGTTTTGGTGGGAAAACGTCATTTTCGTCAAAATTACAATTTTGGCCAGAAAATGACAGTGTGCACTTTTAAGTATTTGGCAAAAACCGTCATTTTGCGATTTTTCGTCGAAATTACGGTTTTACGGTTTTGGCGGGAAAACGTCATTTTTTGTCGAAATTGTGATTTCACGGTTTTTGCGGGAAAACGACAATGTGCAATTTCACGTTTTTGGCGGAAACCATTATTTTGCGATTTTTCGTTGAAATTACGGTTATACGGTTTTGGCGGGAAAACATCATTTTCGTCGAAATTGTGATTTTACGGTTTTGGTGGAAAAATGTTATATTGTAATTTCACATTTTTGGCGGAAAACGTTATATTGCGATTTTTTGTCAAAAATACGGTTTTCGCGGAAAACATCATTTTTGTCGAAATTACGGGTTTGGCGGAAAAACATCATTTTCGTTGAAATTGTGATTTTACAGTTTTGGCGAGAAAACAACAGTGTGCAATTTCATGTTTTTGCAGAAAACGTAATTTTGCAATTTTTCGTCGAAATTACGGTTTTACGGTTTTGGCGGGAAAACATAAATTTTCGTCGAAATTGTGGTTTCCCGTTTTGGCGGGAAAAAGTGATTTTCTGTCGAAATTGTGGGTTTACGGTTTTGACGGGAAAACATCATTTTTTTATTTTCTGTCAAATTGCGATTTCATGGTTTTTGAGGAATAACGTCATTTTGCGATTCTAAGTCAAAAAGTGTGATTTCATGATTAAACTTTTTTTACAGAAAAATATAATTTTAGTATTTTCAAAAAAATCTTGGTTTTAAGACTATTCTATTTTTTAATATATTAATATATTTATGATTTTAATATTATTTTTTAAAATATGTTTAAGATTTAAATATAATTAAATTAAATAATGGGCATTTTAGTCATTTTCTTATTAAAATCATTTAGATAGAGATGAAAATTTACATCAACTATGCAAACAAACAAATGTTCATTCAAATGGATAATCCAAATGAATAACCCAAAATGAAACAAACATCATCTAGATGGATTAGGGAGATGAAGTATTTGAATGATCTAGTTGAATGGAAATGATAACTAAGCAAACAAACAGGCCCTAACACCAATAATTAGAGTCAAACGACCACCAACTTTGGAAACTATATCCACACCATTCATCATCAATCTACAAGGAAAACAAATTTGAAAATCATTTCTATGATCCCAAAGATTACTGACGCGCCCACATAGTTTTGCAAAATTTACACCATGAAACCAAACGCTACTCGCAAAATCCATTATCTCAAAGAAAGTTGTGTACATGTGGAGATAATGAAGAACACTCGATTTTAAACATAAAAGATTAAATAACTTTTAATTTGTTCAAGAATCTAGATAAATAGTAAACTTAGAGCGTACACAATGGTGTATCTGCTTCTCTATATTGATGACATTACTCTTACCGGTTCTTCTCTGGCGCTACTTCAGAAAATAATTGATGACCTTGCTGCTGATTTTGAGCTCACTGATCTCAACAAACTTCACTATTTTCTTGGGGTTCCTATAACATACAATTCCGAGGGGATGCAAATGAGTCAACACAACTATATTGCAGACATTCTTCATCGTGCCTCCATGACAAACTGTAATCTGTGTGTTACTCCCGCTGACACTAAGGCCAAGCTTGAGGCTGACGATGGTCCCCCAGTAACCGATCCTTCACTTTATCGCAGCTTGGCAGATGCTTTGCAATACCTTACATTCACACGACTTGACATCTCATTTGCTGTTCAGCAGGTGTGTCTATTTATGCATGATCCACATGAGCCTCATTTTACAGCCCTCAAACGTATTCTTCGATACATCAAGGGAATTATCACGCATGAACTTCAACTCAAGAAATCCTCTATCACAGATCTCGTCGCTTATTTCCGGGGTGGATGTCCTTCGACTCGTCGCTCAACGTCTGGGTATTGTGTCTTTCTCAGGGATAGTCTCATTTCGTGGTCCTCCAAGCGCCAGCATACAGTTTCTCGTTCAAGTGCAGAAGCCGAGTATCGTGGTGTGGCCAATGTTGTTGCTGAGACGTCCTAGTTACGCAATTTATTTCTGGAGTTAGGGTGTCCATTATCAAAGGCCACCATTGTCTACTGTGATAACATATCAGCTGTTTACTTGTCTTCCAATCCAGTCCAACATCAACGCACTAAGCATGTCGAGATTGACATTCACTTTGTACGGAAACTTGTTGCTTTGGGTAAGTTCGTGTTCTCCATGTTCCGTCTTCTTCACAATATATTCACAAAAGGTCTTCCATCGCTGTTGTTTACCAATTTTTGCTTCAGCCTAAGCATTCGGTCTCCTCCCGCTTCGACTGCGAGGGGGTGTTAGTTAAGGATATATCTTTGGAATATCGTTGAGTATATTGTATAGTTATAATTTAATATTAAGTATATATTCTATAGCAAGGGCGGACCCAAGAAGAACCTAAAATTATTAAGTTAGTTGTTTTTAATGTATATTTAATTAGATTTAGTAAAAAAAGTTGGTAAATTTTTCTTTGTGACACCCCTAAAATTATTAAGTTAGTTGTTTTAAAGCATATTTAATTGGATTTAGTAATTTTGTTGGCAAATTCTCACTTTTTGATACCATTAAATTTGTGTTTGACACTCTTACAAATTTAGTAATGTCTTTTATTTTAAATTATTTATTTATGTTGTATATTTTTTACTCCGGTAAAAATTATTTCCGGATCCCCCACTGTTCAACAGTTATGATAGACATTAACTCTAAGAGATACTTAGAGATACGATTATAGTGTATATATACTTTGAGATATAATCAATAAAGATCACTCGAGCATAATACGTCTCACACTGCATGTACCACTTGTCACGACAAAAATGGTTCATGTACCAAGTGTCACGCTCCCATTACTCGGACCAGCACCTGTCCAGCCACTTGTCTCGCCGAGATCACACTCCTTTGCCTATAAATACCCACCCTTAGGTCCCATTAATTTGTCAGCTTTTCTCATCCCAGATCCGAGGAATTCTCTGCCAGATAGAGTTTCTGATACCCGATAGCGCCCAGTACGTACCGTACCGCACCCAGCCGCACCCCATAGCATCAGTCCGTATCCAGCCGTACCCGATAGCAGCACCCGTACCACAGGTACCCGATGGCATGGAGTCTTCATGTTGATGCATAGAAACAGCAAAGAGTCGGTGGAGTCAAAATAAACCTGATGTGGTGGTTTATTCAACATGAATTGGTCTGTGGTGGAAGTGGCTCCTTGAGTCTCGACGTAGGAATGGTCAGCACGGTCATTGGATTGATTTACTTGGGCATTCATTATTTTACTTTGATAGATAAGCTTCTTAGGGTTGATTTGCTGGGAATTAAACAACCCTATGCATTGTACAAGATCAGAACTCCATTGAGGCATGATTTCTCCAAAATGCTCGGACTAGACAGCTCCAAGTCTGGTTTGGTCATGATGCTTAGATCAATTAACCACTTTGGTCTCCTCCTATTCTCTTCTAAGGCAGACACCGAACAAATGATGTATTACTGCTTAAAATTACCATTCATATGGAGACACAATGCCTAGTGACACACTTTCTTATACTTCTTTTTTCTTTGTATGCCTCCCTGTAGGGTATAACCTTTGACCTTGACGATGAGATGGTTGCAGATGATGATGACCGAGAAGCCCTACAAGATATTGTTAACAACACTAAGTTAAGTGAAGGATATCTGACTTTTGCAAGGGATATTGAGGTCATGGAGGCCAAATTTCCTGAAGACCTCTACAAGGTAAATCATGTTTAATGGATGTTATGCCAGCTACTTGTTTATATAGTTACAAATATGTTTTCTCCAGTCATTGACCTTCCTTTTTGAATTTTGTAGGCTCACTTGCTTGATGGCAGGGCCTGCTCTGGTGCAAGCGTGGATTCTGCTAGACATAATTTGGCGGCTACCTTTGTCAATGCATTTGTAAATGCTGGTTTTGGTCAGGTATGGTTGCAGATTGTGATATAATACATCTATTGGCAGACATGTCTTCTTAATATATTTGCTTGTCGCAGGACAAACTAATGACAGTACCTTCAGACTCAACCACCGGATCTTCTGGAAATTGGCTCTTCAAAAATAAAGAACTTGGCAAGACTAGTGCAGCTGCTAGTCTGGTATTCCTTTTCTTACTTGATGAATTTCTTTTCTGTGTTCAGATAATGGAAGTCGAAACTGTAACTAGATCTTGTTGTTTCCCTATCGTAGGGTATGATTCAACTGTGGGATGTGGACTCGGGACTTGCCCAACTTGACAAATATTTCCATAGTAATGATAATCCTATCATCGCTGGAGCATTGCTGGGAGTTGGGATTGTAAATTGTGGCATTAAGAACGATTGTGATCCTGTGAGTGGATGTTGTGTTTGAGTTTTGGGGAACCACATGTGCTAATATTGGTAGCTATTCTTTTATCTTACTCAGCTTTATTTCTCAGGCCTTGGCACTTCTTGGAGCCTATATAGACAAAGAGGATCCATGTGTCAGAATTGGTGCTACCATGGGTCTTAGAATTGCATACGCAGGTTCCCAACATGACCAGGTCAAGACATATGCTCTTTTCTTTCCTATATTTTTACTACTTGAATGTTTTGGGTGTTCACGAAACATGAACATGCTCACTCTCTCCACAGACAAGAAGCAAATTGTCGCCAATACTGAATGATGCGAAAGCGCCTCTCGATGTGATTGCATTTGCTTCACTTTCTTTGGGAATGATCTATGTTGGTTCTGTAATGAAGAAGTAGCGCAGTCTATTATGTTTGCTTTGATGGATCGAAGTGAGGCAGAACTGGGAGACGCTCTCACTCGTTTCTTACCACTTGGTCTTGGACTTCTATACCTGGGCAAACTGGTTGGCTATATGTTGTACTTAATCTTGGAAACTTGGATTGCCTCAGAGTCATCTTATTGGAATCTCAATGCATAGATAGAGACATTGTTCCCCGAGCACTCTCTCTATGCGATTAAACCTTGTTGAGTCTGTCTAAGACTTTGGAAAAAACCTCGGAGTCCAACAGCATTGTTATGCTCATCATATGCGATGGTAGAGGCAACTGAACAAGGATTCCATGGACACAAGGATCATCGTTGAAGCGTGAGATAGGTTTCAACACCTCCTCTTCTGAGGAATCTTCTGCTAGACAAACTACGAATGTTTTCATTCCAATGAATCCACAAGGTACTTCATAAGCTGCGGAGTCCTTTATGTGCCCAAAAAGGATTACTGCTAATCCAGGAACCGCACCAATTGATTTCTTCATTCTTGAAACTTCGATTTTGATCTCAGTCATGATATTTACTCCCACAGCCCTTTCATCAAATACCATCGCCGCATCAGCTGAACAGAAAATCCCACCATTTCTGCTTCTTGGAGCTGAGTACGATCATCTCATAACACTGTGGAGGCTATCTGCATTTGGACGACATTTAGAACACAAAGTGAAACAATGTTAAGCATGATGGGAACTGAGCTGATATGTGTGTATGTTACTGAAACAGGTTTCTTCCTCAGCTTCACCATCCCAAAGTTGTTATTCATGTTACACCCATCAGATTAGCCAAAAAGGTGAAGAAATCGAATTGCACCCATTTACATGTTGTCAATTGGGTTACAAGCAAGACTTGGTTTTTGAGTTTGTAGAATTCTTTTAAAATGTTGACTTGGTTTGAGTTTGATTTGAGCAGTTGAAAGAGTGAAAACGAGAATAGGTGAAGCACGGGGAGCCTGCTCACACGAGAAGATCTTGGTAGGAACAAATTTATGCTATTTGTAAATATATCACTTACAAATAACTTGGTTCTTAAAACAAGTTCTCAAAATAGTCTTCCAAGCTTTGCGTCCAAACTCCTCTGTAAAACGACGAATAACATATGCGATAAGTTTCTAACAACATTTTTTTGGCCCCTCAAAAAACACATGTCTCTATCAACAGCTAAACATTGAATACTCTGAAAAAAGCCCTTAAAATTACAAAAAAAGAAAAAAAAAAGAAAAAAAAAAGAGAAAATTCGTTGTGTATGAGAAAGAGAGGCGAAGATGATCGTCTTTAAAAAAAATGACCTAAAATTTTCAGTACTCTATGCCGACATGATTTTTATTATTTTGCTAAACGTCGTCATCTTACCCTTTTTTCTTTTCTTTTTTCGGTTCAATGATTTAGCTTATACCTCATGATCCAAGTCACAAATGCTAACAGAAAACACTAACACCATTAAAAGTTTAGGTCGCTTATAGCATCGCTGAGTAAGTTTGGTGTAGAGTAATATTTTTTCATTTCCTTTGGTTCCTTGAGAGGGATACCATTTGGAGAGAAACAAGTACAGAGATACAAGTAGAGTATTACAATCCGATCAGAAATAAATCCGATCAGAAACGAAGAGTATTTGATTTGCGTTGTATCAAACTATAACCTATATATGTTTTGCAGTTTTTATCATCCTTGTGGTAATTCGGTGTAGGAGACGGAATCTAAAACTAAATCCCGAGGAAGTTGAGCCTGTTGAGAATAAGAAGCAAGAAGAAGAACAGACGCAGCCACAGAAGAGCAAGCGTTAGTGATCAACAAGCAAGCAATCAGTAGACCAATTTAATTTCGAAAACTGCTACTTCTTTCCCTCTTTGCTATGCTTCGGTTATCACCATATGTTGAGGAGAAAACTCATGGAGTTTCCAAGTTTTAAGTTAGTAAAAGTGGTATGGTTTGAGGCATTTGACTTCAGTAGGAAGAGAATGCAATTTTGAGTTTGTGTTGGTATAACAGAGAGTTCATGTGAAAGATGGGAGGATATTTGTCTCTGTTATGAAAATCGAAGACAAAGAGATTATTTGAATTTGAACAGTACAACAATTTACGCGAAGACATCATAAAAAGTCCTCTTTGCAAGCTAATCAATTATACCAAACATAAGTTACTTGTCTAATCAATACAACAAGTCTTAATAGGCTAAAAGCAAACACAATTTCTCCAAGAAACTCAGAAACAAAAAGGCAAAATCAAAAGGGTTTTTATTCCTAAGTTTTCAGGGGGGGGGGAGACGCTTGAAAAGGAGTTTTGTACAGACTGTAGCTTCAGTGTTCTTCTGGCTAACTCATCACACATCATCATTGCAAGCTGGGAGTATAAGACCAATCAGTAATGATTTTTTCATTAAACTTATCTAGAAATCAACTCAAATGCATTAACTATCAAGAAAAGAAGACACTTTCCATTAAGAATTCTGATGTAACAACCGGTTTTGAAACACAATACAGCATCAATCACTGATCGGTGTAACTAAATCCTATTGCCTGAAGAAACCCATTCTAATTGTCTACAGAAGTTCATAACATGTTATTTGCAGGAAGCCCACATCTTGGCTTCTTTGTATTCATCTATTCTTCTGTCAGCCTACAAGATCCAAAAACCAGACCAATTGAGCCGCCATCTCTTTACAACGTTAAGCAGAAAGACAACAACAATTGATCCAGTTTTTCGCCCATAGCAACAAACGAAAAGTTCTAAACTGATTGAAGCTTCTTAAATTGCAAATCTAATCTAGTTCTCTAACCATGTCCGATACATCAATCTTTAAACCCCGGCTTCTACTAACTCTCACACAAAGGCTAGCACAGAAACAGTTCTTAAACACACATCATTGATCCATCAAAGCATATCTCCACTCATTTAGTACAAGATCTTCTAAGTCATATTCAAGCATTACAGAATTAAACAAAAAAATAAAGATGTGAGAAAATACCGTCAGAGAGTCAGCCATAGGTGTGGCCAGAGAGAGAAAGCATTGAAGTCATTAGCGCTGAAGCTGTGGCAGTGTGGTATGGTACCATTGACTCCACACAGAAGCTCAGTTCCACAGGATTTCTATCATCAAATCAAAATATAATAAAATTCACATCAAAATGTAAAATTTCATCTTCTCACTTTTGAATAATCGATCTGGAAACATGATTATAAATAAGGGTGAATTCTATAAGGGTGAAAGAAAGTTCAAAAGAACTGCCTAATAAAATTTCATCCTCTCACTTTTGCCTATATTGCAAAGAAAGTTCAAAAAAACTGCCTAATTCTCCAATTAACTCTTATAAAAGGTTCTTCTTTTCACAAATTGGTTTCCACTACTCGATCGAATTATAGACTTTTAAGGTTCCAATTAGTGAAGAAAACACATTTAAACATTCAAAGATATAACTTTGGATCAGAGATCTTCTTCTGATACTATGACAAGCAATAAGTAGCACAGAACTACGAAAAGAGATCAAATAAGTAAATGGGTATAAGAGAGAAGCTCGTCAAACTAACCGGAGAGGAGAAAGCAGTGGGTTTATTCTGGCAGTGGCTCTAAACAACAGTGGAAGAAGCAACACTCCGAGATGAAGCAGCTCGAAGCATCGATCTGGCGACGGCGGAGGCGGCCATCAAGAGAGACAATAAGTAGAAGATCAAAACGTAGAAGAAGGGATTGGTAAATCGATGGCTTCGGATTCCGATTACGATTACGGGAAATGAAATGATAAACCTTATAAACCGTTAAGGCCTGTTTGGAGTCTTTGGACCAATAGCCCTTTCATCAAAAACCTAATGTGTCGAAAGAGCTCCAGCCACTATATATATATCAAAGGAAAGAGAGCAGTTGTTATCGGAAGGAGTAACATTTTTGGTATGCCAGCTGCTCTGTTACTGCAGGTAAGTCCCTGATGATTTGATCATTTACATTTTTGGTGTATATATTTCTTCATGTATTTTTTGTAATTGGTAGAGAGAGGATGCAACTGTTACCATTATCCATTCAAGAACCAAGAACCCTCAAGAAATTACAAGACAAGCTGATATCTTAATCTCCGCCGTTGGCCAACCAAACATGGTCAGAGGAAGCTGGATCAAACCGGGCGCAGTCGTCATCAATGTTGGGAGTTGTATAGTTAAGGTAAGCCAACTATATTTGAATTTATGGTAATAATTGATTAAGTCACCAATATGTGACATTCTTATACTATTGCAGGATCCGAATGCGGAGTATGGCTTTCGAAGGGTTGGAGACATTTGCTATGAGGAGGTTTCTAAAGTTGCATCAGCCATCACACCTCTTCCTGTTCGCCCTGTAGTACCAATGATGACCTTAGCCATGCTTCTATCCAACACTTTAACATCAGCCAAGAGAATTCACAACTTCGTGTAACCTTTAAAAGAATAATACTGCTGGCCTTTTTAGTTTTTACAAATCCTACTCTGCTTTTCTTATAGCCTATGGTTAAAACAATTTCCTAATCTTACTCTTTCTATTCCAATTGTTTGCTTGCTCTGCTCTTTGAAAGTTTTTTTTTTGTTCTACGAAACTAGACATGTATTTCAGTCGGATATAAAATCGTCTTCTATCATTTCTTTACTTCTTCTTTAAGACATATTGAAAGGGTGGTGTGTCCCCCCCACGTTACATTCACTTTGGTTAAGGTAAGTGAAAGGAATTGATATGAAGACCAGACATTAGAGGAGGTAAATGTGATCTTAAGTTTTGTCGACAATGATCTCAAGTTGTAAACTGTAATAGGATTTTATAGGGTTCACATTCTCTTTTTACCAAGATCATCAAGTTGATTGAGGATGTGTCGACTTGCGATTAAAACAAAACATAAGACAGACTAGGAAGTTAAAATTAACGTGTCATACAAAGATCCCATGATAATGAAATAACTTAAACGGAGATATAAAAAGGCATAAAATCATAATGAGATCAAAGACGAAAACAATAAACACATTAAAAAAACTAGTGAGAAGTGAGAATGCAGCAGGAAGCAGAAGCTCTATTCTTTGTTGTTCCTATGGTGGTAGTCTCGAGAAAACATATTACCCTTATCTCTTCACTCCTCTCGGTAGTCTGGATTCTCCTTTAAAATGATGAACCCTTCCGGTATCGGCGACAGAGGGATGTATCTGTTTGCCATTTGCAACCCGAGTTTACTATCAAAACACTGAAGCTTTTCGTATGAACCAGAAAGGGTGCAAGGAAGGAAGAAGCATCCCGGCTATCCTTGCGTTATTAGTTCTAGCGCCAATCAGTCCCAATGATATAATTGCTGCCTGTATATGTCAGAAGAAAGATCAGCCCCCTATTAATACTATTCAATTAAAGAACTATTGGACAGTATGTGAAACAAAATGATTACTAACCATGGCAACTTCCGAATCTGTGTCATGGCTAAGCCGGCTCAAGGTGTCCATCACAGTCACCTGGAATTGTGGGGAAAATATTAAAAACCAGTATTACTCTATGCAACCACAAGCAATATTCTGTAAGCAGGTGAAGTAAAACTAGATTTACAAAAGTATTCACCTTTGGATTTGATATACATAGGAGACCAAGGGCCAAAGGCACAGCACGCCGAATGTTTTGTTCTCCGTATTGTAACATCCGCTCCAAAGAACGGATCTCCATATCAATGCCCAGTTCTTCAGACATAGCAACCATTGCTAATCCAAGCACAGCTGGACCCTGGTGGATGTCACCTTTCTCAAGATGCTCTCCACATTGAGCAAGAAGGTCTTGGACCTGAACATATATAAGTATGAGTCAGCAACTAAAATAGACAGCAAAAAATTATGTCATCCAACTACCAGCACAAATGATTAGATACCTTAAGAACATTCCCAGTTCCAGCATACGCACAGGATAGAAGTGTCATATCACAATATTTTCTAATCTTTTCATTGAACGTCTTTGAAACTTCAGCTGTAGCCTCTACACTTTCCTGGTAGATATTGGAACAAGTTGATTCGGGTCAAGCAACACAAATAATAATTATGTACAATGAGCAAGATTAAGTACAACATATAGCCAACCTGTTTGCCCAGGTATAGAAATCCAAGACCAAGTGGTAAGAAACAAGTGAGGGCGTCTCCCAGTTCTGCCTCACTTCGATCCATCAAAGCAAATATAATAGACTGTGCTACTTCTTCATTACAGGAACCAACATAGATCATTCCCAAAGAAAGTGAAGCAAATGCAATCACATCGAGAGGCGCTTTCGCATCATTCAGTATTGGCGACAATTTGCTTTTTATCTGTGGAGAGAGCGAGTATGTTAATGTTTCGTGAACACACAAAACATTCAAGTAGTAATAATATAGGAAAGAATATAACATGTCTTGACCTGGTCATTTTGGGAACCTGCGTATGCAATTCCAAGACCCATGATAGCACCAATTATGACAGATGAATCCTCTTTATCTATATAGTCTTCAAGAAGTGCCAATGCCTGAGAAATAAAGCCGAGTAAGATGAAAGAACAGCTGCCAATATAAGCACAAGTGATTCCCCAAAAATCAAACACGACATCAACTCACAGGATCACAATCGTTCTTAATGCCACAATTTACAATCCCAACTCCCAGCAATGCTCCAGCGATGATAGGATTATCATTACTATGAAAATATTTGTCGAGTTAGGCAAGTCCCGAGTCTACATCCCACAGTTGAATCATACCCTATGATAGGTAAACAACAAGATCTGGTTACAATTTCTACTTCCATGATCTGAACACAGAAAAGAAATTCATCAAGTAAGAAAAGGCATACCAGACTAGCAGCTGCACTAGTCTTTCCATGTTCTTTATTTTTGAAGAGCCAATTTCCAGAAGATCCGGTGGTTGAGTCTGAAGGTACTGTCATTAGTTTGTCCTGTAATAAGCAAATATATTAAGAGGACATGTCTCCCAATAGATCTATTTTATTACGAACTGCGACCATACCTGACCGAAACCAGCATTCACAAACGCATTGACAAAGGTAGCAGCCAAATTCTGTCTGGCAGAATCAACGCTTGCACCAGAGCTGGCCCTGCCATCGAGCAAGTGAGCCTACAAAATTCAAAAGGGCAGGTCAATGACTGGGGAAAACATATTTGTAACTATATAAACGAGTAGCAGGCATAACATCCAGTAAAACCGATTTACCTTGTAGATGTCTTCAGGCGTTTTGGCCTCCATGACCTCAATATCCCTTGCAAGAGTCAGATATCCTTCACTTAACTTAGTGTTGTTAACAATATCCTGTAGGGCTTCTCGGTCATCATCATCTGCAACCATCTCATCGTCAAGGTCAAAGGTTATACCCTGCATAGAGGCATACGAAGAAAAAAGAAGTATAAGAAAGTATACATCGGGCATTGTAAATCTATATGAATGGCAATTTTAAGCAGCGATTAAGCAGTGATGCAGCAGTTGATCGGTGTCTGCCTTAGAAGAGAATAGGAGGAGGCCAATGTGGTTAATGAATGAGGTCTTCCCAGAAAACTTATACAAAGTTGAACTATAACAAGGGAAACAACAAGTAACAGGCCCAACATTCATGGGTAATCGAGAAACAGATTCAAATTCCCACTAGATCATGCTCGATAACAACTACAAACAGCGTTCTCATTTTTTTTACGTTACCACTATGTAACAGCCAGAAAATCAAAATATAATCGAATAAAAGCACAATCAACTCTTAAAGCATATAGGAGTACAGATCCAACACGATAAAGTGCTTACAACAAAAAGAAGGAATGAGATGGAAATGTTAAATTAAGTAAAGTAGAGATAGTCAAGGACTTACATGACGAGCAATCATGTAGCAGAACTGTTTCTTCCTTAGTAGATCAGCACATGAGGTAAATACTTGTTTAACATACTGCAATACAGAAAATATATCATAGAGCAAATTAAACATCGAAAATGTCTACACAAATACGCGAAATACTTAACAGAGGATTGCTTTTTGCCAGCTGCTTCACAACGCAGAAATAATAAAATGATACTACGTTCAATAGGAAGATTAGAATCCTACCTGCGTGTTATCAAGAAATAATGCAATCTGCAGAGCGTTTGGATATTCTTCAAACTTCATGTAAATCATGTAGGAAATATCAAGGACCAACATGTCATCTGGTCCAGGAAGGTACCTGAAAATTCAAATATATAAGACGTCAAAGAGAATTTTGTGAGCAATAAAATCAAGCAAAAATAAAATCAGTATAATAAAAATATGACTGGTCTAAAACCACAATTAAGGGAGAAGAAAAATAAAATGAATAGGATTGATTGTTGACCGTACTTTGCAGCACTTGTGAGATAGTTGCATGTCCTCTTGAAATTTGTTTTGTCTACATGCTCAAGTAAAAGATCAAGATCCTCAACATCCATTAAAAGGTCAACAGCTTCGGTTTCTGCATTATGATGCAAGGAGTAAAATGAAATCCTTTAGACAGATTAAAAAAACTCCCAAAGGTGCTACTCTCAAGCCTATTAATTATAAAATCCCTTCATACATATGCACGACAAGGGCCAAAGAAATAAGAAATAAGAAATAAGAAATATAACAATCGTTAGGAATTCACCTTCATGTGAAAAGAAACAATTTGCTGCACAAGTTCCATCAAATCGTCAATAGGGGCCTCCTCACTCTGAGATAACGAACAGGTAGATAATTATATCTCAGTAACATTACTCATTGATAAGACAGAAGACACATATAGTCATTCCTTAAAACTCCAACCATAAGAAGGATAAACCCAACACACAACTTCCAATAACCTTTAAAATATGTGCAAATGTCCTAGAACGAGAAATTGAATTACGAAAGACAATATGGGAAATTAATTTCTAACCTGACGCTTTGTATACTCTTGTGCAAGCTCTACAGCTAAATCCCGAGGAAGTTGAACCTGTTGAGAATGAGAAGCAAGAAGAAGAAACACTTCCACAGGAAGAAGAACAGACGCAGCCACAAGAAGAGCAAGCGTTAGTGATGGTGGTTGCAGAGACTGAAGGATCAAGGAAAGTCTAGTGTTTGTACTTTGCGTCTAACCCCATTAACAGAGATGCAATTTTAAAGCTCAAGTTGATGTAATAGAGAGATGGAGGATATCTGTATTTTCATTTGTAAAATTGAAGACAAGGAGATCCTTTAACAAAGCTTCTCATTAGTCTTGAAGGTATCACATTTTTGGCAGAGACTACAATGTAACATAGAGGAGATCCACGGGACAAGAAGAAGAAGAAGCTTAAAACCTTCAAGTTTAAGGGTCGACAAGCAAATCAATGTGCCGATTAGAATGCCAAAACTGCAACTTCGTTCCTTCCTTACTACTATCCAAAACTCATGGATGTTTCCAAGTTTTAAATTAGTAAAAGTGGCATATTTTGAGTGAAAAATGCAATTTTGAATTTCCGTGTTGATGTAACAGAGATCATAGAGAGTTGATTTGAAAGATGGACAATATCGGTCTTTAATATGAAAATTCAAGACAAAGAGATCATTTGTGTTTGAGCAGTACAACAATTATTCTTTTAAGCTACAAACAAATCTAAACCCTGGCTTTCTAAGAACCAGATTCCTTCTAGTAACACAAGCCAAACCAAAACCTAACTGAGAATTAGGAGTCCAAAGCTTAGTACTGACTCCACAAAACGAAATTGCGGAAGCCATGTGCAGCGAGAGAGATGAGCCCGAGTGTGAATCCCTAATAGAATAATGTGTAAACCCTAAATCTAATCTCGATCTAACCTCTCTCTTCTTTCGGTCCAGGTTTTTTGCCCTGAGGATTTTTACTAAACCGTAATAGGATTTTACTAAACCGTAATAGGATTTTTACTAAACCGTAATAGAATAATGTTCAAATTAAGGCGTCGTACAAACATCCCATGATAATGAAATCACTTAAACGGACATATAAAAAAGGCATATAAAATCATAATGAGAGCATAGACGAAATAATAAACACATTATAAATAAATAAATAAAAACTAGTGAATCATATAACTTATTGCAAACTATTAATTAAATATGAAATATTTTTTTATAAATTTATTTATTTTGTAATATCAAATCTTGATTTTATTATCTAAAAATAGTTATATGAAAATCTAACAAACAAAAAAACTCAAAAGTAACTATAGAAATCATTTTTCTTCTACAATAAAACAAGCTTGAAAATATTTATTGATAAATTATATATTTCATGTAGTATGTAATAATAAAGAGGATTTTTGAGAAATGTCATCTTACAATACCCCTTTAAAAAAATGTCACCACTTTCAGTGTTTACATAGTTTTGTAAAAACAAAATGTTTAAATTAAGTTTAATTAATTAATTTATTTTGCTAAAGAAATTAAGTTTATTTTTTTATATAAAAGGGTTAAAATTAAGTTTAAATTAATCAGAAGATAAATAGTAGAATTGTAAGGTGAAAGATTGTCGGTGAGCCAATTTTGCCAAGTGGTCGGCTACTTAACTACATTTACATGTTTGAACTGAATTCATACATATCACCGAGTAAGTTCTCATGTGAGCATTGTACGTAGGAGTTTAGTTAACACCATATTAGCTAATAATGCGTACCACCAAGCTTCCATATCATCAAAAAGTATTTTTGGTTTCATTATCATAAAATGTGATGTAAGTTTTAAGGCATCCAAGCTAAAAAGTTAATAAATAATTTAACAAAGTATATATCCCCATAACATGAATTAGATGCCACATTTTAAAATGCCTAAAGAAAATTGTATAAACATGTCTCTTAACTCCTAAGAATTATAATAACTTAATTACCTAACTTAAATCATGATTGTGGATCAGAAACTGGTTTTGGGCTCTTGATCACACATTTTGCAAGTATTCCTTGTACATGGCCATGTGGCCACACTATCGAGTAACAATGGCCCAAGTAGAAGGTGGTCTAATCCATCAAGTTTTTTTTTTGTTAAATCTTTGTTAATTTTGGATTATCTAATGGTCTAACAGATGATGTATCATAATGTAGAAAATCAAACAATTTTCTATAATAAGTAATTGATGTCGTACTACAGAAGAGGACAGAAGAATCATCTTTCCTCACAATAGTTTTGAGAAAACGAGTTCTGGACCACTTAATAGGGATATGATAGCGACTTGCCAAAAAGAAAATTAGCAGTGTATATAAAAATAAAATAAAAACTATATTCTTTCAACTGTGAAAGTTCATTTCATTCACGTCTCCAATTCTCAAATCTGAAACGATATGAATATTGCCAGCTTTGGTTTTCACTAAAGATAAAATGTTAAAATTAATTATCCCTATATTATACTATGAAACAATTGTATTTGCAAAATGGTTGACGCATACCGAATATCCATAACCCGAGCAAACAATTTTTTTACTTGACTAGAACTCGAATAAATACAATAAAATTTACCTGAAAATATAATAACCTAAACATTTGATGAAACTCATTGATCATATTAATTAATTTTTTCTTTAACAAAAATACTAACCGAGCAAACATAAACTGGTTATCTTGAAGAAAATTGATGTCATTGTCATTGAGGACAAAGCCGTTAAGCTGATATTTAGCTTTTAGCATATGTTTTGTTTGTAGGCAAATTGAACTTTAATTTGTTAGGTTAAAAGTTGACAATAAATGAGCACGTCGTTTGGTGATTAATCTATTGATGTTGTCCGAAGCTACGAAAAAGGAAATCTTCAAATATGTATTGGTGGTGTCCTGGCATTCCACTTAGTAGGATGGCCACTTTGGTGTTTGTTCAATTTCTTATTTGAAAATGTTTTTATTTTTCTTTTTAATGTTGGTACTAGAAGTTGTTACTAGTTTATGTTCCACGTAATTTGTGTTTGAGTTGAACATTTTAGATTCATCCGACGGTTAATTTCGTAGGAAGGAGGTTATTCTTTTGGTAATTTTCCAAAGA
The DNA here is from genome assembly GCA_028015245.1 of Cardamine occulta. Lineage (NCBI taxonomy): Eukaryota > Viridiplantae > Streptophyta > Magnoliopsida > Brassicales > Brassicaceae > Cardamine > Cardamine occulta. The sequence continues at coordinate 20,759,584 of CM051372.1, forward strand.
ACAAAAAACATCAATTTCGAAGGGACATATACATTTTTATGTCTAGTTAATTCCATATCGAACATCCTAAAAACCATAAACAGTATTGGCCCTTGGCATAAGCCAGAGAAGTAGGTGTTTACGACATCCACATAAAAATGTTTTAGACTATTCGATGAAGCGAACCAATATCTATAATCTAGTCTTCATAACTTTTTCATTTGGGTCATGGTACTGAGGAGTGAGGTCATCATATACTAGTGGTGTTGCATTGCACGTTTGCCTCTTCGGAGATAGTATTGAGTGATGTGTTATCCACGTGTTGCAATCTGGTTGTCGGCTAAAAATTTATTTTTATTTTGGACGAATTATAAGTTTAGACTGATTTGGATTGTTTTATTCTTTGATATCTTTTAGAATATGTTAGTTTAGTTCCGTACAACCAACTAGTTACTCGAAATTATTATTATTTTTGGTTCAATTGGATTTTGATGGAATGTCTACTCCTACCACCACCTTTGAACAAGGATTTTGCAACAAAGTAGAAAAGTTAGAGAGTGCGTAGTGTTGTTGTTAACACTTTATGCATAGTATAATTCAAAATGTGTAGGACTCGATGGGTAAGAGACCAAAAAATTTGCTTATTCGTACCAAACCGATGTGAAATCTAAAATGACTTTGATCAGAAAAATTAAAATGCTCTCGAAAATAAAAAAAAAGTGACTAGACAGATCCCACTGAACTTGCCAAAACCAAAGTTGAAAACTATTCCCATTTAATCCATACAAAGCATATACTGTGTATCTGTTTTCTTTTATAACAAAATTTTGGACAATCTGTTTTGTTTGTTTGTTAATATTTTGCACAATCTGTTGTGGTATCATCTTCGCAAACATGCTACACTAACTAATCTTTTATGAATCGTTATGCTACTGTCCATCCTAAGTGGATACAAAAGGTAATATTCCACTAAATTTTGACTTCATGTTATTAATATATAAAAAAATATGCATGGTTTAAATATTTAAATTTATCGTGCATATTTGAAAGTAAAATTTTGTTTTATATAAAAAACTAATTATATTAAAGAACTAATAAATATGAATATGTATTGAAAAATAATTATCAGCTATACGAACTATAAGTCACGACATAGCTACACATGCGAACTAATTTAATGTTCTGATAACTACATGAACTATTGACTTCGTATAGTGACTTGCAAGAAATATCATAAATTATGTGCACAACTACACTAAGTATGATATACACAAAGTATCATAAATTATATACGCAACACCATAATCATTTTTACTATTTTAATTTAAAATAAATAGATCTGATTTTACATATATATATATATATATAATATTTTGTATATTAGATAATGAATAGAATAATTGATCAAAATATCAACAAAAAAAATTTCATTCAAATTTTTTTTTGTATTATTTTTGAAATCACACAATAAATATGTTATAAAATAGAACCCATTAACAAAAAAATCTGTTCTAAATCTTTAAAAAAATCAACTTAAAATGTTTTCTATTAACGTTTCTTTTACATTTTTCAAAATAAAATATATATTAGTATTTTAACTTTTATCTAGTATAGGAATGGACACATATTTTATATTCTAGAATTTGAGGATACAAAATTTGGGCCATCGGATCCAAGAAAAGTTACTTGGATATGTCCAAATTATGTAAAAATTAAAATAGTAGTATAAATATTATTTACTATTGATGTTACGCCTTATCATATTAATATTTAATTTTGACCAGTTTTGGACATAACCGGTTAATTGTTTTTTGGATTTAAAAGATCAAATTTTGTATTTTGAAATTCCAAGATATCAAATCCGTGTCCACTCTTACACTAGATAAAAATTAAATTAGTAAAATAAATTTTATTTTAAAAATATAAAAAATGTAATATAAAACATTTCAAGTTGATTTTTATAAACATTTTATAACATATTTATTATATGATTTCTAAAATAATATACAAAATTTTTTAAATGAAATTTATTTTTGTTGATATTTTGATTAATTATTCTATTCATTATATAAATATACAAAATATTATATATATATATATATATATATAAGCAGATATAATGATTTTAAATTCAAATAATAAAAATGATTACAGTGTTACAAATATAATTTATGATACTTCGTATATATCATAATAGTTGATATAGTTGTGCACATAACACATGATACTTTGTATATGTTACTATACAAAATCAATAGTTCATGTAATTTCGAAAATATTAAATTATTTCATATCTGTAAGTATACCGTGATTTACAGTTAGTGTATGTGGGAATCATTTTTCCATATATATTTGTGTCTTCACATGTTCACATGTCCTATGCGGATGAATCACCTAGTTGTTATCTAAATGCCTGGGAAAATACCAAAAAAATTTACAACAAAATGCGACCCAAGAATTTCCGAAATAATTAGCATAGTTTTCGTCGGTGTTCAAATAATTTCAGGCTCTTAATTATGGTTGTCCATAATCGCGTCTTTGAGCTCTTAAATAGAGTCAATCGTGTTCATTTTTAATAATAAAAAAAGTCAAGCAAGGACAAGTCAAACTATTCTCTAATTAAAGTTTTTATATACACCTCATAGATACATAGACAATCTTTTAAAAAGAAAAATCTGGAATTTATATTGTATCAAAAGACAAAATAGTGATATATATAAATACGTCATAGACGATCCTGGAACTTATGTTACTTACGTATTTTAATAGTTATAGACTTTATAGACAAAAATAACTAATACATGTATATAGTTGAATAATACAAAAAGTGACTTCCTTTTCTTAGAACATTCAATATCATGTTTTAAACCCCAAAAAAAAAACATTCGTTATCATGATCATACTTTTTAGTTAATAAATTTTCAGAATTATCATCTGTTACTCAACCTCCTCCACAAAATTCGTCAAGAAAAAAAAAAAAAACCAAATCTCTGAGTGTCAGTTTCGTAATTTAACAAAAACCCATGACCACTTTGTCAACTCAGAAAATAAAAAATCCGGCGAGAAAATTCCAAAAATCCTAAAATCGGAAAGAAATATCAATAATTTTTAACAACTTTCGATAGTTTACAGACAACAGAGCTTGGTGCTTACGTGTGGTCTCTCCAAAAATTTGTATTCTATTCACCAAAGCCAGTAGCTCAACTAGATCCATCCAGTCTAGGGTTCTTAAAATTTTCCCCTTTCTTAAATTGATTTAGGAGAAATTTTCCTTTTTTAATTTTCTTCCATTGTAATTTCAAAGTTTTAGATCAAGATTTTTTGTTGTTTAAAAATGGGGAAAGTGGCTGTTGCTACGACGGTTGTATGTTCTCTGGCGGTTTGTGCGGCGGCGACTTTGATTGTACGGCGGCGTATGCAAAGTTCTGGGAAATGGACGAGAGTGATTGAGATCTTGAAAGCTTTTGAAGAAGATTGTGCAACGCCAGTTGCGAAATTGAGACAAGTGGCTGATGCTATGACTGTTGAGATGCACGCTGGTCTTGCATCTGAAGGTGGAAGCAAGCTTAAGATGCTTATTAGCTATGTTGATAATCTTCCTTCTGGGTAAATTTTTTTACTTTATTTTAATTTTGAAAATTGAATTGATAAATTTGAATTATTTTTTTGAGGGTTATCTGAATTTGGATTTAATAAAGCTGATTTTTTTAGATAAATCACTGCCACGTTTATTCAGTTTTTTTTTTGTTTGGATAATGTTTTGAGTTTTAGCTTATAAAGTTTCTTGCTTTATGATTCATTTGGATTTTCAATTTTGATGTTATTTGTTTGATTGTCACTCAAGATTATCTGTAGAATCCAGATCCATCATTTTGAATCATAATCTGCTTTGAAGTTGGTAATTTTGTGAAAATTTTCATGCCAAAGTCAATTAAATCGGATAAGAACATTTATATTTCCCTGAATTGTTTGTGGATAATTACATAATTTTAATGTATATTGCTTCTTCCTAGACTCTAGATTCTTATCCGTAGAGTATCTGTAATTTTGTTTCTTTTCAACTTCAATATCATTTTGTTAGGTTTTGATGTCTCACTGTTCCAAAGCTTGGCTTTTATCACTTTCATGGAATCTATACGAGTATTTTTGTTGTCTTTTATATGTCTTGTTCTTAGGTTCTCGTTTCTGTTTTTTCTTCTTAGCTTCATATGTTTTTTTTTTCTGTTTTTAATAAAAAGGAAATAAAGAGAGCTAGTGACTATATGAGTAGTAGAATCTTTTGACTAATAAATATATCTGTGAAGTTAATAGCATGAGTGAGTGTTCTTATGCAACTTTTGTAGACTGTTTTGGGAAAATGTATACTTTTTATAGGTGCCCATTTGTCTTTGTCGGAGGATTTTTGAGTGCACTTTCACTGTAATTGGATCTATGTTTGCTATCAATTTGACAGGGATGAAACTGGTGTCTTTTATGCATTGGATCTAGGCGGAACTAACTTCCGTGTAATGCGAGTGCTTCTTGGTGGGAAAGAAGGTCGTGTTGTTAAACGAGAATTCAAAGAAGAATCAATTCCTCCTCATCTGATGACTGGGAAATCAGATGTTAGTTTTCTGACTAGACTTTTTTCCCTTAATGTTATGCCTAGTCTAGGATGATCTATATCTTTGTGTATTGATTATGTTTTTGGTAATTTTGGAGCCAGGAATTATTCGATTTTATCGTTGAAGTTCTTGCAAAGTTTGTCGCCACAGAAGGCGATGATTTTCATCTCCCACCGGGTAGACAAAGGGAATTAGGTTTCACTTTCTCATTTCCGGTTAAGCAGACATCTTTGTCCGCTGGCACTCTCATCAACTGGACAAAGGGATTTTCCATTGAAGATACAGTTGAGCTTGATCTCCTTTCATCTATTTTGATTTTATTACAGCAGCTTCTATGCTTCTTCTAGACTGCAAGTTTTCATGAACTCTGTTTTGTTGTATCTAAGAAATTTTCAGGCTTTGTTTTGTCGACTTGAAGACGAGCTTTTGATATGATTATGCTGTTTCTGAAATTCTGGCCTCTGTATTTATGTTTCTTGGCGATTGTGTAGGTTGGTGAAGATGTTGTTGGAGAACTTATTAAAGCTATGGAAAGAGCTGGATTGGATATGCGTGTTGCAGCGCTTGTGAGTTTTCCTCTTACCAAAAAAACACTCTTTTTTTTTTCAGCTAGCTATCACTTTGTGTCATCTATTTGATTATGATTCTCTTATCCCTTTGTAAACTGTACAGGTTAATGATACCATTGGAACACTTGCGGGTGGTAGATACACTAACCCGGATGTCGTGGTTGCTGTTATTTTGGGCACCGGCACAAATGCAGCCTATGTAGAACGTGCACATGCAATTCCCAAATGGCATGGTTTGCTTCCCAAATCAGGAGAAATGGTTTGTGTTTTCGCAAGAACATAACAATTCTAACTGAGCTTTAAACGACTTGAATGTTAATGTTTTTGAGACTTTTGTCTGTAGGTTATCAACATGGAATGGGGCAACTTCAGGTCATCGCATCTTCCATTGACGGAGTATGACCACTCGCTAGATTTGGACAGTTTGAATCCTGGTGAACAGGTATGAGCTTAGAAATTTTTGTTGGTTTTCAAGTTTGTTTAGAGAATCATCACCATAATAACCGTAAGATTCAATCTGGCTTTTTCATTTTTCTTTCCAGATTCTCGAGAAAATCATTTCCGGAATGTATCTGGGAGAAATCTTGCGTAGAGTTCTTCTAAAGATGGCTGAAGAAGCTGCTTTCTTTGGCGACATCGTCCCACCTAAGCTGAAAATACCATTCATCATAAGGTTGATTTAACTTCTTCTACTTGGTTACTTTCACCGAATCAGAAGTCTAATCATCACTTTTACTGTACACAGGACCCCGCACATGTCTGCTATGCACAGCGATACTTCCCCGGATTTGAAGGTTGTGGGAAGCAAGTTAAAAGACATATTGGAGGTTAGACTCTCTCCTATACATAATAATGATTTCACACTCAAATGTATAACCGAAATCTCAAACGGGTTTCTCTGGTGAACTCTCAGGTCCCTACGACTTCTCTGAAGATGAGAAAAGTTGTGATTAGCCTCTGTAACATCATCGCTAGCCGAGGAGCTCGTTTATCTGCTGCAGGGATATATGGAATCCTTAAGAAAATAGGAAGAGACACACCGAAAGATGGAGAAACTCAGAAATCTGTGATAGCCATGGATGGTGGGCTGTTTGAGCATTACACTCAGTTCAGTGAGTCAATGAAGAGTTCATTGAAAGAGTTGCTTGGAGATGAAGTTTCAGAGAGTGTTGAAGTGATTCTATCGAATGATGGTTCAGGTGTTGGAGCTGCATTACTCGCTGCTTCTCATTCTCAGTATCTTGAAGTTGAAGAAACAAGTTAAATTTTAAAAGCCTTTTTTGTGTTGTGTTCTCTCTTCTCGCAAGAGACAAGAGTCAAGACCTTCTTTGTTTGCCTTTAGGGCTTAAACAAATAAAAAGAAGAAGAAGGTTAATTCCCTTTTTTGGGAAATTTTATTTTCTCAAGTTTCAGGAACAATAAACCCTGGATGGATTCTTCTTCTTCAAGCTCTGGAAAATTCATTAAACCCAGCCAATGTTGTAGTCTTGTAGAACTATATATATTCGAGTTGTTCTCTATTTATATAAATGATCATATTTTTTCCAAAACATAATGATACAAAAGCTAGAGGGTTCATTGGTTTGCGTATTTTAAACTTTGTTTGATTCATAAATTAGGGTGAATTCGATCAAGCAATTGAAATTATTTTGTTTGTAACAATGACAACTATTCAATTATGAATTAAAAAATCTTCTAAAGTGAGGTGTTTTAAAGAAATTTGTATAGCCATTCAAATATCATGGTTTCGAAACTATTCCAAAGGATTTTAATTTAAGGTCTTAGTAGTTTCTACCATGGTTTTTGATTTTTGATTTTTCAAAAACCATTTAATTATCCCATCAAAATTATGTGAAAAGTAGATTCTCTAAAAACTAGGGGTTTAGATTCTAGGAATTTTTTGTAAATTTTAAACAAAAGCCAAAAATCATTGAGTTTTTGAGTTTGTTTGATCGAAAATTTTGTTTTCAAATTTTCTATTTTCTATTTGTTTTTTTTTTGCAAAATCCAAAAATCAAAATTCAAAAACTAAAATCTAAAAAACAAAATCTATACTCTAAAAACTACTTTAAAACTCTAAAACAGTCATGGCCTAAGTTATTAAAGCAAATTTTCTGAATGCACCCAAAATCATCTTAAACTTATCAAACTCATATCATTCAAATATTTAGTTGAATACACCCATTCAAAAATTTCTTACATTTTAATACAAAAATCAGATAACTATTCAAATTTAATAAAAATCATTTCACGAATAATATAATTTCAGCTAGTATTTACTCTATATAACTGAAATAACACAATTGCAAAATAAATTTAATGAATAATTTAATTTGTTTGAATTTTCAAATCGATTGACAAATAAAAATAGTCATTTTCTAGTGAAGTCAGTGGTAGCAATGGTAATTCCCAGTCTACTTGAGGCGTTTTTCGTCAAAGCACAATTTTTCTCATAACGACATCGTTTGCTATTTCTTCACTATTTTTCTTATCTTCCCCTCTGCATCCTCTGGTAGTCAGATTGGTTTATCAATGGAAGAATCCTTAACTTCCATTTTCTGAGAGCGCTTCTCCTGAGAAGTTCACCTTTCTCCACCAATTTTTTTTAATTATTATCTCTTCCTGTTAACCCATAAATCATGTACTGTAATTTAACAAGAAGCCAAGCATTTCCAATGGCGATTAGGGTTTCATTACAACAAACGACTGTCAAAAATTTCTCAAAGTCGTCATATTTACCAGTTATGTTTCATGTAAACCCCAAAGGAAGCGCCTTTGCAAATGTTTCGATTGGGTTAGTTAGTTCTCGCTTTAAATCTATGAAGATTGGAATGTTGAGGAAACCTGAAAGTGTTAGAGAATTTTCGAGTTTTGATTCGCAGAGATTTGGCAAACGAAGTAGTAGTAGTAGTATTAGAGGGAAATTTAGATCAGAATCTAAAGCTTTCCGAGAGAAGAGAAGTGGTGGTAATGGCCGTTCTTCTTCTTCTTCGTGGGATAAGACTAGTAAACATTCAATTTGGGTGAAATCTGATGAAAGACCTGTGGAAGATAGATTTCAGAGAGCTAATAAGCCATCTTGGGAGAAACGAGATGGTAGAAATGATTCGGTTTCTGATAAGAGAAGTACATTTAGAGGTTATGGTGAAACAAGAAATCGAGATTCTTTTCGTGTTCGAGGAGATGAAGTGGAAGAAGAAAGCAAGAAAGGTAGTGGGAATTCAATTTGGGTGGCTAATAGTGATAAACCGGCGAAAGAGCAATTGCCTAGAGTTAACAACCATGCATCTTGGGAGAAACAAGATGATAGAATGAGAAATCAGAACTCTTTTCGTGCTCGAGGTGACGATAGGATCATCGAAGAAGAAGATGAAACAATGAATCATGCCCGTGAAGATGATGATGGAATCGTTGAAGAAGAACCAAATGATTCTAGGTGGACTGAGATTAAAAATAGGTTCAATAGATATGATGTAAGAGATCAAGGGCGTGACAATGCAGCATATCGGAACTGGAATAGGCAAGAGAGTTGGGGTAGGAAAACGTGGCAAGAGGCGACTGAGTCCAGCGTGCCTAGGCTGGAGGGTGAAGTGGTTTATGGAGTTAGTCCAGTGTTAGCTGCACTCTCTGTTGGGAGAAGAGAGTTCTACGCTCTCTATGTTCAGGAAGGTTTGGATTTGAGCAGTAACAATAGGAAGAAGAAAGACAAGAAAGGGTTCGAGAAAGTCCTGAAACTTTCTGAGAAACTCGGGTTAAACATCAAGGAAACTTCAAAGCATGATCTTAACATGGTCGCTGATAATAGACCGCATCAAGGATTGGTGCTTGATGCTTCGCCGTTGGAATTGGTGAAAGTGAAAGAACTAGATCCAATTTCATCAGAGGAAGAGAAATATTCTCTTTGGGTAGCTCTTGATGAGGTCACTGATCCACAGAACTTAGGGGCCATCATAAGATCTGCTTACTTTTTTGGAGCCACAGGTGTTGTGGTATGTGCCAAAAACTCAGCTCCATTAAGTGCGGTTGTGAGTAAAGCAAGTGCTGGATCGCTTGAAGTAATGGAACTCAGGTACTGCAAAAACATGATGCAGTTCTTAGAAGCTTCTGCTGAGAATGGTTGGCGTGTGGTTGGTGGTTCAGTTTCTCCAAAGGCTGTTACTTTGAAGGAGGTTGTACCTGGTAGCCCGACAATACTTGTCTTGGGAAATGAAGGAACGGGTTTAAGGCCATTAGTTGAGAGATCATGTACTGAACTGGTTCGGATTAGCGGGAATATGCCCAACGATGTTGCAGTTACAGAGTCTGATGATGCAGAAGTAGAAGGATTCAGATCATTTCTTGCTGTGGAGAGCTTGAACGTGAGTGTTGCAGCTGGTTTGTTTCTTCATCACTTGATAGGCAACAAAGCAAGTGCTTGATTCCTCGGTGAGTTCTTCTTATCAGTTCCATTTTTGCGCCAAACTTGGGATTTGCTGTTTACTTGTATAACTTAATGCTCTCATTCTATAACTTTTTACGAAAATCGATTGTTTTCCTATCATGTCCTGGCTCTCTATAACTTTGAAAAGTCGCGTTTTTCAAAGTTCTAATGTTGCATTTAGTGAAGAGATATCTTGTTTGTATTGTCTCAGGTTATGTTTGTTTGCTTGCATTAGCAGATTTATTTTTACATTTAGTGTGTATTATTTTCCAATGAATCCACAATTGTTATTTGGTAGCATTGTAGCTGCAACATCATTAGAGGCTTCTTACTGGTAATCCATACTTATTCAGTAAATGATCTCTCTATTAATGGCCTTAAAAACAGTTGGGATCAAACAAAGGAGCCACCTTTTTAAATTAAATGTTTGGTTAACAAAAAAAAAGAACTGGGATCAACACCTATTTCTCTACAATTAAATCTTATTTGTACAAGTTCCTTCATGTTTGCAAAGAGGTGAATTTGATGAACTAGGTTGATCTACACCACATTATATTCCCCTTTAGTGTTTATTTTCTCTGTAATTTTTGTTTTGAAAAATATCTAAAAAAGGTACCACTATATCCTCTTATCTAGAGATAGCAGAAGTAGCTTGGGCAGGTCCATTTCAGCCTGGGAATTTGAATATTTAGTTGGTTATCAATTTAAGTCAATTTCCTAGGATCTAGAAGAAGACCTTGGGAAACTCTAATCACACATCTTAAATTTTAAAACATTGGTATGGTGGCATATTTTTAATGTGTACACAAACGGTTATACATACATCCATTGAAGTCAACTTCTTGCGATATACGTAACTGGTTTCTTGTACACAAGCAAATCTAGTTACGTACATAAGCAGACAATGTTTTAAGATTGGTCTAATAAGTGATTGTTTGACCGTTATCTCAATTTGAATTTATTAGCTTTCTAATTATGTAATTACAATGTTCAAAAATAGTTGAAAGAACATCAACAAAATTAAACTGGGACCTAAAATAATATAAGCAAAAAGATCTATTAATCTAATCTATAACTCGATGATTAAGTAAATCTAATTGGCCATCTGTTTTCCCACCAATTTGATTTTAAAAAAACATAAGAGAATAAAATAATATTTTTATAGTCACATCAGAGAAGAAAATGCATAGAATATACCTCCAAAATATTGAATGCACAAAGGAGATAAATGATTAGGTCATAGGAGAAATAAAATATGTGGGGAAAAAAAAAATAAAAAAATTGGGGTTGTATAATTCACACATGTATCTAAGCTGTCAACACTCGTGATACTCTGTTCGAAAAGGACATCTTCAGATTCGGCATCACATTCTGGCATCTTTGCCGCCAAAACTACTTATTAAATTTAACAATATTTCTTCTTGATTAAGAATAATCAATCCTGGGAATAAAGTAGTTGACGCCTTTTAGTGTAATTTATGCGAAACAAGTGATAATAGTTAAAAGGTAAATGGTCATTCTTACAAGTGTGTATGATGTGGATCAACGACACACTAAACATACTTTGCTCATTGTTCGGATGAAACTTTAGATTTCTTTAGATTTGCTTAAAAAGTTTTTTAAGATGTATAATAAGATGTATATTTTTCAAAAATATTTTATTATGTGAATTATAGAGTTATATAATCCAAGTTCAGTAAGCATTTCTAAGAAAATTTTAGATATCGAATTGTCAAGATGCTCCTTAATGGTTTAATCCATGACAAAAATCGATTGGTTTAATAGCTAATTTTTTTAGCAAACCTTATATACAAAGCAAACTAAAGATTAAAAATATTTAAATGCACATCAATGTATTAACAACGAGTAAATATATTTAGGTCGAGAGAATCTATTTTCCTTGATTATTGGGATTAGTTTCTTATAAAAGTTGAAAACAAAAAAAAACTTCTTATTTATTTAATATAAGCAGAAGGAGCTAATCCTTAATTTATTTTCGAATATTAAAATAGTAAATTTCGATTATTTGAAATAAAAAAAGGAAGAGAATATTCAGAATAGAGAGATGTGTCTATGATTGAATGGTGAATTGTGTGATACCTTTGGAAAAATATAATAAGTTGAGTGTTTTTCTCTCTGGATTTTCGCTGGTCCGTCAATGGTGATCTGAAAACATTTCAAGAATCTATCTAATTGGTTTCGATGTGTGAGGCAGAGAGATAGAGAGACGAATTTCAAATCTAGGGTTTCTCTCATTTTAGCTTTCTTCCTCCATTATTATTATTATTATTTCCTGTTTCCTCTGTTCTCTTCTTCTCAATCCTTAATTGAACACAAGGAGAGGGAAGAAAAAGAGAAATAGAGAGACTAAAGATGTCTACATTGGACTCCATTGATGCGATTCTCTTCTCTCTTAGTAGAGCTTTTTGCAGCCCTTTCGCTGTCTTCGTTCAGATCCAGGTCAGTTTTTGATCAAAGTTTTCGTCTTTTTTCTTTGAAATGTTGGAGGAGACAATTCTGGATTTTGGGTATTCTTTGTTTGCTCGTTTGAATCATACGTCGCCTTTCAAAAATCCCAATTGAGAATTGAAATAAAAGATCTCGAGGACAAGCTTTTTAAAGTTATGGTTTTTAAGCAAAAGATTTGATTTTTTTTGCTTCATCAATGATTTTCAGGAAGAATCAAGATTCATATCATATAGATCATATCAATGTCTTCTCTTTAACTTTTCTGATTGGACATTTTTATCATAAGGATAAGAATTTTCTTACTGTTTCTTTATATGCCTCAGGGGTGTACAATATGCTTACTTCTTGCTCTTGGCTGGTTATTAGCTGCATATGTCAGGTAATGTCTCTGCCTTAAAAATGTCTGATTTGATGCTATTTTGGTTTTACAATGTATGTGTTTTTTTTTGTATTTTCTGAAATGTGTGTGTTCTTTTTAATCTTTAAGGAACCGAGAGGTTAAGAGAATTAGAAACAGCATTAAAGCAGGCAATAGTTTGGCGTTCCTTTATCAAGATATCAATGAACTTGAGCACTCTAGGCAGCTTAAACTTCCCAGAGTTTCTGTTATTATGCCTCTTAAAGGTTTTGGAGAACACAATTTGCACAACTGGAGAAGTCAGGTCAGCCCCTCATGTTTGACCCTCATGTTGCAGTTCATTGTCTCCTTTTTTTGGCAGAGTTTTTTACTTTTCATCATGGTTAAGCTCCAAAATTTATTGTTAATCTTGATTTATACGTGTGTGTAGATTACTTCTCTCTATGGTGGGCCATTGGAATTCCTTTTTGTTGTAGAAAGTACTGAAGACCCTGCATATCATGCTGTTTCCCGTCTATTATCTTCGTATAAGGTACAGACACGTTTCAAAATATCTCTGTGGTCGTTTAACTTGTTTCTACAGGAAACTGATGAAAGCACTGTCACACAAAAGTTCAATTCATAGTCCATATGGTCTTCTTTTGTGTTGACGGCGGTACTGACTTTACATCTTTCCTCATTGATCCTAAATGTGCACAGGATCATGTTGACGCTAAGGTTGTGGTTGCTGGTTTATCGACAACTTGCAGCCAGAAAATTCATAATCAGTTGGTATGTAAGATTTTGAAGCAGATTTAATCTTCTGGTGATTAGCTTCCATTGGTTGCACTCGTGTATTTTGTTCTCTCTCAATATGTTCATCTCTCCTTTGTAACTGTTCTTGTCTCAACTGTAATCACAGCCATGAAAAGCTAAACTGCCTTCCAACATAAGCTTTTCATTTTTGTTGTACATTCAATTCATTGGATTTTGCTGAGTTTGGCTGGTTTTGGTTTCTGTTTCTTGAAGATTGGAGTTGAGAAAATGCACGAAGATACCAAATATGTATTATTTTTGGACGATGATGTTAGGCTGCATCCTGGAACAGTTGGAGCTCTCACGACTGAGATGGAGAAAAATCCAGAGGTGGTACCCAAACTACATAGTTCATGAATTAATTGGCTTAATTTCCCTGTCTAAATTTCTTCCTTTTTCTGTTTCTTATAACATGTATAGAAGACATGGCTATTGATAATTGTAATGATGATCTCTTGCAGATATTTATTCAAACTGGGTATCCTTTAGACTTGCCCTCTGGAACTCTCGGGAGTTATTGCATCTATGAGTACCACATGGTATAGTGCATATAATCACTGGCTTCCTTATTATGCGTTTCGATTCTTCCATGTTTGTAGCAAATTGTAAATTGAGCTAATATTTGGCATGTTTTCTTTACAGCCTTGCTCAATGGGATTTGCGACTGGCGGGAGGACATTCTTTTTGTGGGGAGGATGTATGATGGTATGTAGATAACATGGTACATAATGTTTCTTTTGTATTATCTACTCTGCTACATCTAATTTTGGTGATTGTTTGCCACTATCTGTAGATGCATGCTGATGATTTCAGACAAGATCGATATGGTGTTGTCTCTGGCTTACGTGATGGTGGATATTCAGATGATATGACACTTGCCTCTCTAGCAGGTAACGTTGCTTCAGAATTCCCCTCCATTTTGTAGCACGATATGCCTAATGTATGTGTTAGTTGACAGTTTCTTTTTGTTCTCTAGGTGCTCACAAGAGGCTCATTACATCTCCTCCTGTTGCTGTTTTTCCTCATCCTCTTGCAAGTGATCTAAGTTTTGGACGGTACATTCTCTTATTTACTTGTTCAGTTGTTTGAATCCAAAGGTACTGAATATTTAGATGTGTAACCATTTATATTCTCTTTTATTTTATAGGTACTGGAACTATTTGAGAAAGCAAACCTTTGTGCTAGAATCTTACATATCCAAAGTTAACTGGATAATGAACAAGGCTTTGTTTGCCGTCCACTGTTATCTTTCATGGGGTTTTGTTGCACCATATGTTATGGCTGTCATTCACATCACATCAGCTTTAAGAATCTACGTCAAGGGCTATCATCAACTTGAAGACACGACCTTTGCGTCTGGTGGTGAGCATACTTTTCCTCTTATTTAGGTGGGTTGTGTTCAATATAAGAGAAATTGGTCCTAGTTTTACGACAACTGCTCGTGTGTTGGGGGATCTTAGAACTGCTCTACTGTATGTGGAAGCATAGTGATTTGTCATCTTCAACTTACATTTTAGGATTGTCTGTTTTTCTTATGCGCGATACTGACCTGGAAGGATGGGGCTTATGTAGGTATGTTGCTTGTTATAATGTTGGCGATTTGCACCTTCATCGAACTTCTTTCAATGTGGAATTTGACAAGACTAGAAGTTCAGCTATGCAATATATTATCCCCTGAGGCTCCCCGTCTCTCTCTTGCAACTTACAACTGGGGACTTGTACGTGCTTTCAACCCTTTATTGATTAGATCATAAATTTTAGTGAGTAATAGTGTCGAAAGGTGTGGTGATGATAGGTATGAAGGTAACATTTTCGTTTTGATTGGGGGAATTTTACAGGTTTTTGTAGCAATGCTGGTAGACAACTTCCTATACCCGATCTCAGCTTTCCGTTCTCACTTTTCGCAATCCATAAACTGGTCTGGAATCCGATACCACTTGAAAGATGGAAAGATTTTCAAGGTAATTCATTTGTGTCTTTGAGTAGTTTTTCTTCGTATCATGTCACTTGTCTTGAAAATGTGTATCTGAGATTCTTTGCGAATGCGATATCAGATTGAGAGAAGAAAGGATATGGGACCAGCAAAGACTGATTTAGGAGGCAAACATTTGTATGGTAAGAAAGGAGCTCCTCAGAAAGCTTCATTCTTAAGCTCATTGGGAAGAAATTTGGCTCACTGGCGACAACCGAAGAAATTTGATGTTTAAAAAGTCGGTATTTATACAGTAGAAGCAAGCTCAAAAGTCATTCTTTGCCCGGGAATCCGCGGGGGAATTGATGATTCTTTGCAATGTTGGTGATTCTTTTTCCAGAAGGGGAAGATTTGATCTCGTTTTAATTTTTGTTTTTGTTGGCTTCAAAATGTTTATTGGTGAAGAAAGGCATTATTTCCCCCTTCTGGGAAGTTTTTATTTATTGATCTCTTTCTGTTTGTTTTTATGGGTTTTACTTGGCCGTTTGGGAAGAAAAATTGCTCACCATCACCATCTTAATTTATCACATTCATTCTTGTAATTTTTGGTTCTTCATCATTCATCTGTTTCAGTTTGTGTTTATGTAACATACAAATGTTCAATTCAATTTAAAATTCACATTCTTGTCTTGCTGTCTTTGTTCATATTTTCAAAATGCTAAATTGATTATGTATATGTGTTCATAAGAGTGAGTAGTATACTAATATGAGAAGAGATGAATAATTTGTGGTTTAAGGACATAACTAAACCCGTAAACACTACTTAGTACCCCAAGAACTGTTTTTTTTTTCAGTTCAAGAAATATCATGTTTTTTATATATATTTTTTGTATATATATTATCTTAAAATATACATACATTTAAGTAATTGCTTTTTAGATTTATGAACAGATGTTACATGTGTTTAAACTCTGAACACTTGTAATTATTACTGGAAATTAACAGAAAAACTTGGGAACAAGCAAAGAGAGGAGTAACATACATAGCAGGCTTTGACTTTCAACGGTAGAGACGGTAGGTTGGGCTGTACATGTTACTCTCTGCACACTTGACAATATCTTTAGGCTGTGGAAGCCGCCCTGCGACACCTGCAAAACCAAAATTTTTGTCAATACTCAAAACCGCAATATATATAAGGCAGAATGCGAGAGAGAGAGAGCATAGAGAGACAGACCTAGTTCGTATGCCTTAGTTGCTACATTGGCTGCAATATGAGCTGATATTTTCCGGATGGAGGAAAACGAAGGATATATCATTCCTTTCTCATAGTTCTCTTTGCTTACTTGTCCAGCTAATGCCTCGGCTATTATGCGTAAACACACCAAAATGTTAAGAAAGAATAAAGCTGAGACAGCCTTTTACTAGTTTTACATCTCTTAAATGCTTACCAGCAGCTAGAAGCATATCGTCATGTACCCGTATTGCTCCTGAGATAACCAAACCAAGTCCAAAACCCGGGAATATGTACGCATTGTTCGCCTGTGTTTTAAGAAATGTAGAGAGCTTTTTACTAACCAAGTCCCGTAAACCCCAATGAATGAAGAGAAAAAAGAGTTGATCTGTTGTTACCTGTGTAGATACAAACATACTTCCTTCATACTCAACTGGATCAAAAGGACTTCCACTTGCGAATATTGCACGACCCTTTTTTCGAAGAAGATCAGAAAACTTCGTTTCCATTTGAGAGGAAGACATACTAGAACAATGGTATGGTGTGGAGAGACTTACCTTACTCCAAGTATAGGCTTCTTCAGCAGTACATTCTGATTGTGTTGTCGGGTTAGATAGAGCCATTATCAGAGGTCTCTGCAAGAAAATTTTGTTGGCATCTCTTCTTGTTTTAACCAAAACCAACCTTGCTATGATCACTTGATAGAGAATAATATATACCTCATTAATGGAAGACATGGCTTCAATCACTTCTTTTGTAAAAGACCGTCCAATGCCAGCCGATCCAATTAGAACAGTCGGTTTTATCGCCTGATGAAACATATAACTTTAGAGGAAAGAAAATAGATTGAGATATAATAACAGGATTACAACGTTTTTAATAGGAAGAAGTTTTGAACCTTAATAGCACCTAAAAGGTCATTGACTGGTTCATGTTCATGAGCCCATGGTTTCTTGAATTCTTGAAGTGAATCTTTCCGGGAGTTAACAATCAATCCCTATCAGAAAACCAAAAATTGCATCAAATTGTTGTTTCAATGAATGAAATGTCTTATGTACATTTTTAAATTTCTTCTACCTTGGAATCAACAAGCCAAATTTTCTTGCGGCTTTCCTCTACCGAAGCATTAATCTGCAGAAGAAAGATGAAACAAATTGAAGGTGACTACACTTCAGAACTCGCAAATAAAAACATTCAGAACTCGCAAATAAAAACATTCATTACCTTTTTTGATATATAGAGAGCTATAAGTTCTGCTATTCCAGTTCCAGCCTGCAACAACCAAACAATAAGACATAAGAAAAGAATTGAGTAAACTTTAAGGATTAGACTCTGATTCCAAAAGTTGATTCTTACTTCACCAGCACCAAGAAAGAGGAAGGTGTGCTCTGCAAGTTGACTATTCGTTAACTCTTGTGCGGATACTAATCCCGCTAAAACAACAGCTGCTGTCCCCTGAAATAGAAAGGCAAAGCAAATATCTTTCAAACTATGAAGACAACAATAAACACAGAAAAGAGGTCTAAAATCTTACCTGTATATCATCGTTGAAGACAAGATGAGTGTCATGGTATTTTGCAAGTAACCGAAAGGCATTATGATTAGCAAAATCTTCAAACTGAGTCAAATGGAAGACAACAAAGTAGTTAAACAGCTTACACAATAAATATATCGAAAGCAAGAAGCTAGAGTTCACTGTTTTGTACCTGTATAAGAACCTTTTCGCCATAGTTCTGTTTCACAGCACTCATGAATTCATGCAAGAGCTCACTATACTCCTGCAATGATGTTTTAAAGCTACTCATTAGTGGAAATTCATATGATCATGTTTTAAAATACTTAACAGAACAAAGCATTCAACGAAGAAAAAAAGAAACCTGTCCCGTTGCTCTCTTTTGTTTGAGTCCTATGTAGAACTCATCATTCAAAAGTTTCTCATTGTTTGTTCCCACATCAATGGTGACAGGTAAACACTGCCAAAAGCAATTTAGTTCTCAAGTTCCTGACTCATAAATACTGTTAAAAAAACCTTAGAACAAATAAGCTATTACCGCTGAAGGACGAACACCTCCAAGTGCTGAATATAACGCCAATTTACCAACCGGTATACCCATCCCCTATAGACAAACAACCTCTAGTCAATTACTGAGATATACACTAAAGTTTAATGCATACAAACGATAGAAGCCATATTAAGAGCACATCAAAGCCGAAATGAAGTACTATTCGATGAATACCTGACATCCAAGATCACCTAATCCCAAGATCCTTTCGCCGTCAGTAACAACAATAACTTGTACATTCCTTTCAGGCCAGTTCTTTAACACATCTAGAATCTTTCCTCTATATGAAATATAACGGTTATGAGTAAAGTTAAAATGCGGAAAAAGGTAAAGTAGTAAGCTAAAAGTTACATACTTCTCTTTTAAACTGATGTATAAACCCTGAGGTCGCCTGAAAATACTTCCAAATTTCTGACAAGCTTCACCAACAGTTGGAGTATAAACTATGGGAAGAAGCTCTTCAACATTATCTATCAACAACTTGTAAAACAGTTTCTCGTTTCTTTCCTGTTTTAAATTCCAATAAGAGAGATTCATATTTCTCTGATATGTTAACACATTGCAGATTAATCAGACAATAAATTTTTACCTGTAGTTCTGTCAAGGCCACGTACTTTTGTAATGGCAATTGATATTGTCTAATATTGTTCATCAGCCTCTTCTCCTAAATCATTGACAAAAGCTCATCAAAGTGATATTAATATTTTGGTAACAAACTAATCAAATCACTAAGTTTTTTTTTAACCTGAAGCTTTTGATCAAGAACAACTGGAGGAAGAAGACCACGCAAGTAATGTGTGTCTCTTTCTTTCTCAGTGAAAGCAAGTCCTTTGTTATAGCGATGATCTCTAAGTAATGAGTACCCACTGAAACAAGAAACAAAATTTACTAACTTGATTGTTAATTTTAGACACTTAGTTCTGTGACCATGGAGGAGTTTTGTTGATACCTAGAAACAGAGTGAGACCAAGGAGTTATGTTGTGCTCAATGGTGGCTGAATCTTCTCCATATACATCAAAAACGCCACCATTGACAGAGGATTTCGAATCTGAGTTTGTCACACTCTCCATCTTGAAAAGGCTCAAAGAACACAATCCAAGAAAAGCCAAAAGAACAAACAAGTAGAAAATTCGAAAGGATCAAGGAGGAAATTTTCTCTGGAAAATATAGTAATGGAAGGAAGAAGTTGTGGAGAATCCAAATGGAAGCATGAGGATGACGAGAGGTGTCACAGTGAAGAAGACAGCTTTGTACACCACATGAACTCAGAAGATGCCACGTACAATAAATTAAAATTAAAATCAAAATATAAAGCTTAGTCATATTTAATATGATTATTTTATTTCATAAGCAAATACAGACACGGAAGTACACTAGAGAACAAATCAAGGTTAGAACTAAACTAAAGGAACTACAACACATAGCTTAGTTTACAAGTTAGGTTACATAGATAAGATACTTGCCTAACAGAGAACAAGTAAGTGTCTTCAACCAAAAAGCTTTTTAAGCATAGAGGCTGAAGCCATTATTGGTTTCTCCTGCGTTTTCTTAAGGTAGAATTTGCACAGGACCGGTCCTGCAACCTTCCAGACAAACCCGCAATAACTAACTTTGTTCTTTTGGATGGCATAATTGTAAGCGATGTTGTAAAGTGCCAAGGCTTCTGGGTAGAGTTCTTCTTCCAGGTTTCTCTTAGTTTCTTCAAACCCTGCAGCACCATAGAACTCCTGATGCAGAGAATAAACCGTTCAACCGATTGTGAAAGAATTAAATCGACTCTTGTTGGTTGCAGACTTCCCAAAGACTTATCAACAAAAAAAATGGTGACTCATGAAGTCTCTTGGTCAGATCTTTGCATTGGATTGAGGAGCTTACCTGCTTGTATTTCTGGATGACGTCATCGGTTGATTGCTTCTTAATTTTCTCATCAGTATGCTTCAGCGCTTGGTTCATCTCACCTCTGTATGTCTGGTACCAGAGTCTATATTTCTCCATGTGAGACATAGGGATCGGTTCATCTTCAAAACACCAGAGCTTACTGATTTCTGAATTGTAATATACAGTTAAGGCGTTAATACATATTCGAGATGATGAGTTATTGTGTACTTTGATTATCGATAGTAACAAGAAGATCCGTACCAGATGGTGGGGGTATATCTGCATTCTGAGATACTACAGTGTCATAGATTAATCCAAGAATAGAAGTGGACGTGAAAGATTTCTCCCGCTCCATGTAATGTGGAAAAATCTTGAACTTTAAGTTGGGTGGGAGATCAACCTTAGCCCCCTTTTTCGATGCATCAAGAGCTTCATAATATATATCAGTCAACTTTAACAAATTCTTCCTCATTTCAGCTTTTTCCTTAGCACTCTCATCTCGTAAGGTGAGGAAGCGGTCCATTATTGCTAGCCAGCTATCTGCAGCCTGTCCTATAACGCTACTGTAAACCGAGAAAACAAGGCATATGTTAACCAAAAGAACTATTGTAACCATGAAAGTAAGCCGAGAATTAAATTATGTACCTCTCACTAAATCTTGCCTTTAAGAACATTTTGAAAAGTTGTTCTTCCAACTCTTCTGGTGAAAATTCACTTGGCTTTCTACCAGTGTAAATTTTACTAGGTGGAGAAGAACTCACCCACGGTTCCTTGACTTGAAGTGTTCGAGCAACTAAATAGAAGAATTTGTGGTTCATAGGTCAGCTCTCAGCAATGAAGAGTTTATTTCAATTGCGATGGGAATAGGAAAGTACCTTGGGATTTCTAGATATGAGATACATGTCGCCATCAAAGTCACCACCTGCAATCTCATCGCCTAAGGATCTTGGACCTTTCTGAGGGAAGAACACAGCATACTTGGAATTTCCAACATAGTCTTCTAAGGCCTTGACATATGTAGCCTTAAGTACATGTATGTCTCCAAAATGTAATCCAGGATTCCTGTAAACTAACACATCTCCAGAAATCTGGCCAGACTCGCTATAAAACCACGAAAAGAAAGCAGTGAGGAAATGAACAGTTTACGCTAATCACTGTTTCTTGATGTTTCCATGGAAAACTCAAAATGAAAAAGCAAGAGAAGAATTTGGTAGCATACAGGATGACACGGACTTCTTTTTCCTTAAGCTTTCCCGTGGGATCCACTGTACCCATGAGATAGTATGATTCGCTAACAGGAAGCCTTCCTTCTTTGAGAGCATTCTTCTGTGTATTTAAGAGAATAGACAGACGATCCTTCAAGTGTGGTTCATCAAGGGGGATACCAACCAAGATCATTTTTGCAGTGTTCTGGTCGTCCATATCCCCATAATTAATGGCAGCTGCACAGAAAAATTAACTTGATAAAAGACCCATCGAGTGAAACTTACCATCGTATTGAAGACTTCAGGATGCATCTTGAGTTAGTTAACTCAGTAGTTTCAAGGGTAGTAAGAAATTTCAAACGAACCAGAAAGGTTTGGGGTTCTTAGCACCTTTAAACGCAGCACGTTCACTGTAAAATATGGTTTTGGACTCTTCCAATGTGTTGAGCAATATATTCAAAAAGAAGTCATTAGGGACTCCTCCATAACTAAGCAGTGCAACCAAATTTCTAGATAGCCTCGCTTTTTTTGGTGGATTACTGGAAGATGCAAACAACCAGAGATCATCAAAAAAGAACATCGAGCGAGAAGTTCAGCTTCAAGGTAACAAAAAATCTCGAGGCAGATACCTTGTAGTGACTACCTCCAGAGAGTTAAAGGTACTAAAATTTGACAAAGTTTGATCATTATACACCTTGATCATAGAAGGTCGAACCTGGACAGTCCGAGGAGGAAGCTGCCAAATAAAGGAGAAAAATTAGCAATAGCTTGCAAACCTGATTTTGTGTCATGAAAGAGAGTTGACTTACTTTCTTGTTTAAAAGAAAAGTTCCCTTAACAGCATAGTCATAACGGAACATCCGAAACTGGATCAGCAGAGGCTGTTGAAAAAGAATTGTTAATACTTGTTTTTAAGTGATAGAAAAATACAGAATCGAGCTTAAACATGGAATGTAAACTACATACCGGCTCTTGGCCACAGGTTCTCTGTGCTTCAAATTTTGGAACCTTACTCTTGATCTGAAACAAACATGATAAGGAAACAAGAGTGAACAAAAGGCAACTAAGCAACCATCAAATTATTATGGAAGCAGAACGAAGACCTGAATATTGTCACTTTTGATATATTTCCCTCTAAAAATATCTATTGGACACATCCGAGCAAGGTCCTCAGAGATTTAGCCAGTTCCAAGTGAATGTATACAAGGTTTTTTATTCTTGTCAAGAAAATATTTATCATTTTGATCCTGCAATTGGAAGAGAGGGAAAAAGTTCAAAGCACATAGCAAATACAACTAAGCAAAGGCATCAGAGAGAGAGAGAGAGAGACAGTTCCTGAAGAAAACATGAATTAAGGAATTACATGGCAGTGTATATCATCAATTTCATCAAAGGTAATCCCAGCCATGTCAACTTCAAGCTTTTTAGTCTTTGACAGAATTAAAGAAAACCTGACGCATCAACAAAAGAAAGGTGACTCTGATTAAAAAGGTGAACATCTCTGGAAGATGAAACAGTAGAATGTCTTCGTATGCCTCCAATAGAGTACCTTGCCATATAGTTGGGCAAAGATAGCAATTTATGCACATGCATAAAATGCAAACGTGCCTCATGAATTGAATTTCCAGAGAAGATATAGGGATTTCGCATATCATTCGAAGCTGTCGAGTCTGTGCGTATGAAGTAACATTTCACTCCATTTGAAGAAAAATCTTTCTTCTTCTCTTCTTTTCCTCCATCTTTGAAAACTGTTTATAAGAAATGTAAACAAGCTACTAAATGCAGTCTTAAACACAAAGAAAAAGTATGAGAATTATCTGCTGTGTTGCTAGACATGGCATTAGCACACCTTAACAATGAATAGTGTTGTATGTGCAATAATATAAATGACCAAGAGAAAATAAGAAGGAAAAAGACCCACCAAAAAAACGATAACGGCGTAATCCAACCATGATACCATTCTTAGCAATCCCTCTGTATGTAGAGTAAAGGTCATTACAATAGGTTTCCACGCCTCGCACGTCCTCGAATTTGATGGTTAAAACATTATCATCACCTAAAACATTGTGCAGGTGTGTTACAGTGTTCTCCATAAAAGGGCCCTGTGGACACAGTCTATCAATAAGTAACAGCGTGTTAAGTCACTGTCAAGAACTTTATCCTAAAAGTAGGACTTGCAAACAAATTATGGCAACAGCCTCTAGAAGTATCTCTTGAATTCAGATATTTTTAAAACAATGCACATATACCAAACTAACACAAAGATGCAACACGGGAAAATGCAAAAACATGAAGGATAGTGCTTGGAGAGGCGATTGAACCTTGAATCTGTAGCTACCATCAAGAGCAACATGACATTGATAGTAATGAGTCTTCCCGCTATCCCATTCAAGAGACTGGGGAAAAGAAGTATATAAGAAGAAGCAATTACTACAAATTTGACACCAAAATCTAATTCCTCAGAAATTGCAGCAGTTCAAAAGAATTTGCAGCCACTCTCAATTTCTTGTCAAGAAAATACAGAAGAGAGAACTGACATACCACTCTTCGATCCTTTTGGGGACAGTTACAACGCTGTCCCAACCGGAACCACACAGCTGATTCATATGCCATCATTGGCAAATCCTTCCATTGTCTGATCTCATCAGCACTTATTACCTTACTCAGGGATTTCCTATAAAAAGACTATCACTTTCCAAAGAAAATAGATAAAACTGATGGAAAAAGGTCGAAAATTCGCCAGCCTAAAACATACCCTCCGGTATAACTAAGCAACAGAAACACCTTCTTAAATTCTAGTTCACCCAAAGCTAATAATAGCTGAGATCCTCCATTATCTTCTCTTCTCAAGAACTTAAGAGGCGAACCTTCGAAATCAAGAGACACCTCTGCTACAACAATCAACCATAGTCATAGTCACTCGTAAGCACACAGAAGAAACAAACACCCAATTATATATGTGACAGATTCTATTTTGATACTGACCTTGAATAGCCCTGCAACATTTTTTCCCAGGAGTTCTAGGAGACTCTACTGGAGACTCGCCGGAGCTCGGCCGTGGAGAGCGTTTACTAATGGCATCGTTAACACAATGTATGATCAACCCATCGAGGGTCTTCACATCTGGGTTATTGTAAACTTTTCTGAGCGTTTCCAAAGCCAATTCCTCATAAATCAAAGAAAGTTTTCGCCTTGTCTGCAAACTTATTGGACCATGTTTGTGTTTCCTATAGATTTTCTCTAAAATGGTTTCGACGGGAGCCCTAAGAGCGATATCTGAGCGCGAAGAAACTTGATCGCTGCCGTTAAAATACGAAGTGGTCATCATACTTTTCCCAAAATCAGAGTCAGTGTCTCATTAGGGTTCATAAATATACACACTGGAAAGAGGAACTGTTCATTGTTTGCCTTTGCTGCCATATTCTCAAATTTTCTTCTTTTAGTTTGATTTGACTACACGGAGATTATATACACTAGTACAGAGTCTAGCCGTTTCACTGTAATTTACTAAAATGCCCAACCACGACCACCTAAATTACAATAACTGCCACAACTGTCTCGGTGATGAAGCTTTTGTGTGCAGCGGTAATTGATTGATTGAGGCATAATAATAATATAAATTGGCCACACTCTCCATATTGAAAGGATCAATGAACACAATCCACAAAAAAAAGCCAAAAGAACAAAGAAGTAGAAAATTCGCAAGGATCAAAAAGGAAGAATCCTTCTCTGGAAAATACAGTAATGGAAGGAAGAAGGTTGTGGAGAATCCAAATGGAAGCTTGAGGATGAAGAGAGGTGTCACAGTGAAGAAGACAGCTTTGTACACCACATGAACTCAGAAGATGCCACGTACAAGTAGTTCTTAGTCTTATTTCACTTGATTATTTATTTCATAAGCAAATAGCCGAATACTCACGGAATTATATGTAATACGTACACTAGAGGACAAATCTAAGATTAAAGCCTAAACCACACATCTTGGTTTGGGATTAACCTATAAGTTAGGTTACTTGCCTAACACGCTCTTATGAGACATGAGGCTTATTTGTTACAACAGAACACAACTGTTAGAGTGTTTAGCCGAGTAGCTCTTTCAGCACAGACATTGAACACATAATTGAATTCTCCTCGTAGAATCTGCAGAGAACCGGACCTGCAACCTTCCAGACAAACCTGCAATATTTAACGTTGTTCCACTTGATGGCATAATCGTAAGAGATCTTGTAAAGTGCAAAGGCCTTCGGGTAGAGTTCTTCTAGACTTTTCTTGCTTTCTTTAAACCCTGCAGCACCGTAGAAGTCCTGATACAGAGAGACGATGACTTGTTTATAAAAGCATTAAAATCAACCAAACGCCGGTGATTCATGAAGTCTATTGGTCAGAGCTTACCTGCTTGTATCTTTGGATAACTTCATTAGCTGAATCATCATCAGAATTCATCGCCTGACACATCTCATCTCTGTAATTCTTGTACCAGCTGACACAATTCTTCATGTGAAGCTCAGAGACCGGCTCATCTTCAAAACGCTGGAGTTTACTGATTTCTGAATTGTAACCCAAAGTTAAGACGCTAAAACATACTAAAGAATATGAGTTCTTGTGTACTTTAATTATCAATAGTATCAAGAAGATTCGTACTAGATGGTGGGGGTTCCTCTGCATTCTGAGACATTACAATGTCATAGATTAATCCAAGAATAGAAGTGGACTTGAATATTTTGTCCCGCTTCATGTAATGTGGAAAAATTTCGAGCTTTACATCGTACGGGAGATTGACCTCAGTCCCCTTTTCCGGTGCATCAAGAGCATCATAGTAAATATCAATCAACTTCAGCATTTTCTTCTCCATTACAGCTTTTTCCTTAGCTTTCTCATCTCCTAAGGTGAGGAAGCGGTCCATTATTGATAGCCAGCTATCTGCAGCCTGTCCTATAACTTTGCTGAAAACCGAGAAAACAAGGCATCTTTAACTCAAAGA
Organism: Cardamine occulta; assembly: GCA_028015245.1. Lineage (NCBI taxonomy): Eukaryota > Viridiplantae > Streptophyta > Magnoliopsida > Brassicales > Brassicaceae > Cardamine > Cardamine occulta. The sequence goes on from CM051372.1 coordinate 20,786,049, forward strand.
ACTATTGTGACTTTGAAAGTTACCCGATAATTAAATTATATACCTGGGATTAAATCCTGTATTTAAGAACATTTTGAAAAGCTTTTCTTCCAACTCTTCTGGTGAAAGTTCACTTGGCTTTCTACCAGTGTAAACTTTACTAGGTGGAGAAGAACTCACCCACGGTTCACTTGGCTTGTAGTGTTCGAGTAGCTAAAGAGAAGAGTTTACGGTTCATAAGTAAGGTCACAGCAATGAAAATTTACTATAAATGTGATGGACATAGCAGCATACCTTGGGATTTCTGGATATGAAATACATATCGCCATCAAAGTCACCACCTGCAATTTCGTCGCCCAGAGATCGTGGACCTTTCTGAGGGAAGAACACAGCATACTTGGAATTTCCAATATACTCTTCCAAGGCCTTAACATATTTAGCCTTTAGAATATGTATGTCTCCAAAACGTAGTCCAGGATTCCTATAACTAGCACCTTTCCTGAAATTTGGCCATACTCACTGCAAAACCACGAAAAAAGAAAGTATTGAGGAAATGAACAGCTAACTCACAGTTCCAAGGATGCAAATCACTGTTTCATGATATTTCCATGTAAAAATCAAAGTGAAAGAGCAAGATATCGGGAAGAATACAGGATGACACAGACTTCATTTTCCTTTAGCTCTCCGGTGGGATCCACTGTGCCCATGAGATAGTATGATTCAGTCACAGGAAGCCTTCCTTCTTTGAGAGCATTCTTCTCCGTATTTAAAAGAAAAGACAGACAATGCTTCAAATATGGCTCATCAAGGGGGATACCAGCCGTGATCATTTGTAAAGCGTCCATATCCCCATAATAAAATGCAGCTGCACAAAACAAATTAACTTAATAAAAGAGCCATTGAGTGTCTTCTTATATTTCCTATGGTATTAAAAACTTGAGGACACATTTTATGTTAGTTCACTCAGTTTCAGAGCTCGAAATTGCAAATGAACAAGAAACCTTTAGACTTTTAACACACCTCTAGTCGCTGTGCATCTATTGAAGAATATGGTTTTTGACTCTTCCAATATGCTAAGCAATATATCCAAAAATAAATCATTAGGGACTCCTCCGTAGCTCATTAGCGCAACCAGATTCCTCGATAGCTTCGCGTTTTTTTGGTTTATTACTGGAAGATGGAAACAACAAACCAGAGATCATCAAATAAGATCCTCAAGTGAAGTTCAGCTACAAAATAACAAAGATCCAAGCGACAAATACCTTGTAGTGACTACCTCCAGGGAGTTAAAAGTGCTACAATTTGACAAGGTTTGATCTTCATACACCTTGATCATAGAAGGTCGAACCTGGACAGTCCGGGAAGGAAGCTGCCAAATTGGGAGCAAATTTAAGAATAGCTTGAAAATCTGGTTTTGTGACATGAAAAAGAGTCTACTAACTTTCTTGTTTAATAGAAAAGTTCCCTTAACAGCACATCCATCCTTAAACATCCGAAACTGGATCATCAGAGGCTGTAGGAAAAAAGGTAGTGTTACTACTTGTGGTAAGTGATAGTCAAATACAGAATCGAGCTTAAACATGGAGTGTAATCTACATACCGGCTCTTCGCCACAGGTTCCCTGTGATTCAAAACAAATAAGAAACAAAAAATAATAACTAATAAGGAAAGAAGAATGAACTAAGGAACCATCAAATTGTCATGGAATAGAACAAAGACCTTAATTTTATCACTTTTGATATATTTCCCTTTATAAATATCTTCTGGACACATCCGAGCAAGGTCCTCAGATATGTAGCCAGTTCCATCTGAATGTATACAAGGTTTCCTATTCTTATCAAGAACATCGTTATTATTATGATCCTGCAATTGGAAGAGAGGGAAAAAGGTCAAAGCACATAGTGAGGTATAGGGAATACAACTGAGTAAAGGCCAATTAGAAAGAGACGCAGTTCTGAAAGACAAATGAATTAAAGAAGTACATGGCAGTGTATATCATCGATTCGATCCAAGGTAATCCCAGTCATGTCAACTTCAAGCTTTTTTGTCTTTGACAGTATTAAAGAAAACCTTAAGTATCAACAAAAGAAAGGTGACTCTGATTACAAGGGAAAACATCTCTAAAAGAGTTTAAAATTAAACAATAAAAAATCTTCATATGCCTCCAATAGAGATTAGAAGAAACAAGAGTACCTTGCCATATAGTTGCCCGGAGATGGCAATTTTTGCACATGCATAAAATGCATACGAGCTTGATGGATTGACATCCCAGCAAGGATATAGGGATTTTCCATATCACTTGACGCTGTAGAGCCCGTGCGTATAAAGTAGCATTTCACTTGCTTTGTAGAATTTTTTTTCTTCTTCTCTTGTTTCCCTCCATCTTTGAAAACTGTTTAAAAAAAAAGAGTAAACAAGCTACTATGTGCAGTTCCAGAAAAAATCTGCTAGACATTGCCTTATCACGCTTAACAATGAAGTGTTGTATGTGCGATAACATAAATGATAATCAAGAGAAAATAACAAGGAAAAAGACCCACCAAAAAATTGATAACGACGTAAGCCAACCATGATTCCATTCTTAGCAATCCCTTTGTATGTAGGGTAAGGGTCATTACATTAGGTTGACTCTTTTGACAATTCATCTAATTTAACGGTTAAAACATTTTCATCACCCAAAACCTTGTGCAGGTGTGTTCCAGTGTTCTCCAGAAAAGGACCCTGTGAATACAGTCTATCAGTAAGTATCACTTTATCCTAAAAGTATCTCTTGAATTCAGATCTTTTTAAAACAAAGAACATATGCAAGACCAAAAATGCAAACATGAACCTTGAATCTGTAACTACCATCGGTAGCAACATGACACTGATAGTAATGAGTCTTCCCGCTATCCCATTCAAGCGACTGGGGAAAAGAAGCATGTAAGAAGAAACAATTAGTACAAATTTTACACCAAAGTGTTAATCTTCAGAGATTGCACCAGTTTAAAAGAATTTGCAGTATCCAATAGGTCTATCCGATAGAATAGAACAGAAAACTGCCAACGCCATACCATTCTTCGATCCTTTTGGGAACAATTACGCTGGCCCAACCGAAACCACACTGCTGATTCATATGCAGCCATTGGCAAATCCTTCCATTGTCTGATCTCATCAGCACTTACAACTTCACCCAGAGATTCCCTGTAAAAAGACGATCACTTTCCAAAGGAAATAGATAAAACTGATGTAAAAAAGTCGAATATTCGCCAGCCTAAACATACCCTCCTATATATCTAAGCAACAGAAACGCCTTCTTAAATTCAAGTTCACCCAAAGCTAGTAGCTGAGGAATGTGCATAGATCCTCCACTTTCCCCTCTTCTCAACAACTTAGGAGACGGAGCTTCCAAATCAAGAGAAGAAACATCTGCTACAACAAACCCACAATTCATCCCATAACTCAATTAAACTATAAACAACACACACATTGAAGTATCTTTGAACCCATCAAAATACTGACCTTGAAAAGCCCTGTAACTTTTTTTCCCAGGAGTTCTAGGAGACTCTATTGGCGTCTCGCCGGAGCTCGGCTGTGGAGAGCGTTTACTAATGGCCTTGTTAACACAATGTCTGATGAACCCATCGAGGGTATACAGATCTGGCTTATTGTAAACTTGACTGAGCGTTTCCAAAGCCAATTCCTCAGAAATCGAAGAAAGTGTTCGCCTTGTCTGCAAATTTATCGGATGATGATTATGTTTCTTGCAGATTTTTTCCAACATGGTTTCAACACTACCCCAAAGAGGGATTTTTGGCTGCGAAGAAACTTGATCGCCGCAGTTAAGACTCGAAGTAGTCATCATTTTTTCCTCCCAAAATCAGAGTCAGCGTCTCATTAGTATTCATAGATATACCCAGTGGAAAGAGAAGATGTTCATAGTTTGCTTTTGCTATTTTCTCAAATTTTCTTTTTTTAGGTTTCAAAATCAATTACAAAATTTTCAAAAAAAAACAAAAAAAATCAAATTACAAACAATCTGTTTGATTTGACGAGATTATATACAGTACACTGTTATTTACTAAAATGCCCAACCACGAGCACTAGAAAAACTGCCACAACTTTCTCACCACACCTGCAAACGCCCAAGGAAAATCGCGTTTTAAACGTTTCCATTGCAAAATCGTGATTCTGGTTTGATCCTATCCACTGTCTCGGTCTTGTTTATTTAACACAAATTTATTTTCATAAGCAAATATACAAACGGAATTATTATACATAACAGGTGTCGAAGTCGAATCTAGATTAGAAGTTATAAACCAAAACGTACTAGACATCTTGTCTTACTTGCCTTACACGCTTCTTATGAGACTTGAATCTACAAAGGCTTATTTATTTATTACCAGAACAAGAAATTTTGTTCTTCAACCCAAAAGCTCTTTAAGCACAGAGACTGAACACAATATGGATTTCTCCTGCGTTTTCTTAAGGTAGAATCTGCACAGCACCGGTCCTGCTACCTTCCAGACAAATCCGCATAACCCGCTTTTCGAAACACCTCCCTGAATAGCATAATCGTAAACGATGTTATAGAGTGCGAGGGCTTCTTGATAGAGTTCCTCTAGACTTTTGTTGCTCTCTTCAAACCCTGCAGCACCATAGAACTCCTGACATACCAGAAGAAACCGTTTCAGAATGGTTTGTTTATAAAGCATTTCCCCGGACCAATGATAAACAAAACATTGGAGATTCATAAGTCTATTATTGGCCAGATCTTTTCTCTTAGCATAAACTGAATCTGCAGGTGTGGTGGCATCGGATTGAGGAACTTACCTGCTTGTATTTTTGAACAACTTCTTTGGGTGATTTACCCTTATCGTTCATCGCCTGGCTCATCTCAGCTCTGTAATGATCATACCATTCTCTACATTTCTCCATATGAGACTCAGAAACTGGTTCATCTTCGAAACATGGGAGTTTAATGATCTCTGAATTGTAAACCACAGTTAAACGCATATCATGATATAATGATTTATTCTGTGCTAATTTGATTATTTGTATGTACAGTAGTAGTAGCAAGAAAGATCCTTTACCAGATGACGGTGAATGTTCCTCGCTTGTCTCTGATTTAACAAAGTCATAGATTAATCCAAGAATAGAAGTGGACTTAAAACTTTTCTCTCGCTCCATGTAATGTGGAAAAATGTCTGGCCTCAGCTCGTATGGGAGATAGACCTTAGCCCCTTTCTTTGGTGCATCAAGAGCATCATAGTATATATCAATTAGCTGCAGCATTTTCTTCTTCATTTCATCCTTTTCCTCAGCTCTCTCATCTCCTAGTATGAGGAAGCGGTCCATTATTGTTAACCAGCTATCCGCAGCCACCCCTATAACATTGCTGTAAACCCGAGAAAAAAGAGACATAAATCCCAAATATTGATTCTGCAAATCAAAGCCAGTTTTGAATCTTTCAGTGTTGAAATTACCTTGCCTGAAATCTTGCTTTCAAGAACATTTCGAAGAGCTCTTCTTCCAATTCTTGTGGTGAAAGCTTGCTTGGCTCTCTACCAGAGCTACTTTCACTAGGAGGACTCAAACTCACCCACGGATCACTGGGCTTGAAGTGTTCAAGTAGCTAAAACAGAAAGCAAACCAAAGGAATCAGGTCACAAGACTGAAGAATTTCACTTTCTGATGCGATGGATTACCTCAGAATTTCTGGATATGAAATACATATCACCATCAAAGTCACCACCTGCAATCTCGTCACCCAAAGATCGTGGACCTTTCTGAGGGAAGAACACAGCATACTTGGAATTTCCGACATACTCTTCCAAAGCCTTAACATATGTAGCCTTTAAAACATGTATGTCTCCAAAATGTAGTCCAGGATTCCTGTAAACTAGCACATTTCCTGAAATTTGGCCAGACTCGCTGCAAAACCACAAAAAAGAAAGTAGTGAGGAAATGAACAGCTAACTCGCAATTACAAGGAAGCAAATCATTGTTTCTTGATGTTTCCATGTAAAACTCAAAAATGAAAAAGAAAGAGAAGAATTGAGTAGCATACAGGATAACACAGACTTCATCTGCCTTCAGCTCTCCGGTGGGATCCACTGTGCCCATGAGATAGTATGATTCAGTCACTGGAAGCCTTCCTTCTTTGAGAGCATTCTTCTCCGTCTTTAAAAGAATAGACAGATGATTCTTCAAATGTGGTTCGTCAAGGGGGATACCAGCCAATATCATCTCTGCAGCGTTCTGATCGTCCATTTCCCCATAATTAAGGGCAGCTGTACAGACAAATTGACTTCTTAAATGATCCATCCAGAGTTACATCTTAAGTGACTTAAGACGGTAGCTTTAGGGACATGATAACAGAAAAAGATGCAAAAGAACCAGAAAGCTTTGGAATTTTAAGCACCTTTAAGCGCAGCACGTTTGTTGTGAAATATGGTTTTTGACTCTTCCAGCGTATTGAGCAATATATCCAAAAAGACTTCATCAGGGATACCTCCATAGCTAAGCAGCGCAACCAAATTTCTTGATAGCTTTGTTCTTTTTGGTGGATTACTGGATGAAGTAAACAACCAGATTTTACTACGATATCTTCACTCCACGATAAACAATCGAGTGAGAGAACTTCAGTATCACGATAACAAGTATTCAAGGAAAAAGATACCTTGTAGTGACTACCTCCAGGGCGTTAAAGGTGCTAAAATTTGAATTTTTATTTTTCAACACTTTGATCATAGAAGGTCGAACCTGGACAGTCCGAGGAGGAAGCTGACAAATTGGGAGCAACTTTAGGAATAGCTTGCAAAACAAGCAAATATTTCATAACCTGAAAGAGATTACACTTACTTTCTTGTTTAAGAGAAAAGTTCCCTTAACAGCATAGCCATAATAAAACATCCGAAACTGGATCAGAAGAGGCTGTTGGAAAAAGTAATTGTTAATTATGTTCAATAATTTTTTTAATATAAAATCATGCAGAAACAGGAGTGTGAATTATATACATACCGGGTCTTGGCTACATGCTTCCTGTCCTCCAAAATTTGAAGTTTTACTCTTAATTCAAAGCAGATATGAACAAAAAACATGATAATGAAAAAGAGTGAACAAGGCGCATCTAAGCAAACCATCAAAGTCATGGAAGTAGAGTAAGGTACCTGAATATTTTCACTTTTGACACATTTCCCTTTAAATATATTTACTGGACACATCCGAGCCAGGTCCTCAGAGATGTAACCAGTTCCATCTGAATGTATACAAGGTTTTTTATTCTTGTCAAGAACCTTTTTTCCATCCTGATCCTGCAATTGGAACAGTTAAAAAAGGTAATAGCATATAGTGAGGCTAGTGAATAACTAAGTTAAGGCCAAGTAGAAAGAGATGGAGTTTCTAATGGACTCGTGAGTTAAGGAAGTACATGGCAGGGTATATCATCGATAGGATCAAAGGTAACTCCTGTCAGATCAACTTCAAGCTTCTTAGTCTTCGACAGAATCAGAGAAAACCTGAAGAATCAATCAACAAACAGAAATTTGACTTCAATTACAAAAGAGAAGATCTTTCGAGGAGTTTAAAGATGAAACAGTAGCACATTTTTCCTCTAATTGGAGAAAACTAGAATACCTTGCCATATAGTTGGCCAAAGATGGCGATGTATGCACGTGCATAAAATGCATACGAGCTACATGGATTGACTTCCCGGTAAAGATATAAGGATTTTCCACATCATTTGAAGCTGTAGAGTCTGTGCGTATAAAGTAGCATTTCACTCCCTTTGTAGAAAAATCTTTTTTCTTCTCTTCTTTACCTCCATCTTTGAAAACTGTTCAGCAGACGTTAGAACAAGCTCCAATATCCAGATCTAAACCCAAAGCAAGAGTACTTAAATGAAAAGTGTTGTGTGTGCAATGACATGACTGATAGTTAATCAAGACAAAAAAGGAAAATAACCCACCAAAAAATTGATAACGACGTAAACCAATCATGATACCATTCTTGGCAATCCCTTTGTATGTTAAGTAACGATCACTAGAATAGGTTGACGAGTTTTTCTGGACCTCCGCGAATTTGACCGTTAAAACATTTTCATCACCCAAGACCTTGTGCAGGTGTGTTCCAGTGTTCTCGAGTAAAGGGCCCTGTGAACAGAGTGTATTGATGCGTACCAGCGTTATTAAGTCACTGTCAATGACTTTATCATACTACTCAGATATGATGTTAAATGGACAAATGATAACAAATTGCTTCAACGGCCTCTAGAGTATCTATTGTATCAAACCTTAGTAGTACAAATAACTTATGCGACATGGAAAATGCAAACATGAAAGATAGTAAATGAAGAGTCGAATCAACCTTAAATGCGCAGCTACCATCGGGAGCTACATGACATTGATAGTAATGGGTCTTCCCGCTATCCCATTGCAACTGGTGAAACGAAGCATATAAGAAGACGCAGTTAGTACAACTTTGATACCAAACTCAAATCCTCAAGAAACATTTAGCAGTACAAAACCACCTAAACATGAAATATAAAATAATACCCAATATTAACAGAACAGCAAACAGCCATACCACTCTTCGGTCTGCTAGAGGACAATGCCGACCCAAGCGGTCCCAAACCGCTGCTTCATATGCAACCATTGGCAAATCCTTCCATTGTCTGATCTCATCAGCAGTTATAACCTCACCCAAACTTTGCCTGCATAACACCAAAAAAGGTAACTGTAACCAAAACCAATCACTTAAAAGTAGGTGTAAAAGAGATCATACTGATGTAAAAAAGTCGAAAACTTGCAGTCCAAACATTACCCTGGAATATAGCTTAGTAACAGAAACGCCTTCTTAAATTCGAGTTCACCCAAAGCTAACAGCTGAGGAATGTGCTGAGATCTTCCATTGCTTTCTCTTTGCAAAGACTTAGGAGAAGGAGCATCAGAATCAACAGACATCTCTTCTGCAATCAACAACGAATATAGTAAAACTTCTTGTGCATACTAAAGTAAAGATTTTTCTTCAAAAAATACAAAAAGTAAAGGATTTTATATCCAAAGAAACAAAAACAAAAAGTGAAGACTTTCACTGTTTGCTGGGTCTTCTTCTAAAGCACCTTTCTTCTAAAATTCCTCCAAATTCAAACAAAATCACATTTTCACAAGTAAAATTTGGAAACTTCAAATACACGATAGAAACAGACTCTGTTTCTGATACTGACCTTGAAGAACCCTACACACGCGTCTCCCAGAGGGGCTACGAGACTGTGCCGGAGATCCACCGGAGATTAGCCGCGGAGAGCGAGTAAGAGTAACGGCCTTGTCAACCTTAATATTGATGTAGCATTCGAGGTTCAATATAATACCTGCCTTTTCACTCAAAATTTTCGTGACTATATTAAAAGCGAATTCCTCTGGAATCGAAAACAGTCTCTGCCTCGTCTCATCACTTATCGGATACAAAAAATTATGTTTTTTGTAAATATTAACCAAAGCAGTTTCAATCCGACCCGAAAGAACGATCCTTGACCGCGACGAAGCATGATTGGCCCTAGGAAGATTTATAATGTTCTTCTCTGCTCGATCTTCGTCGAAATCTCGCACCTTTCTTTTCTCCCACATACTTCAGAGTTAGATTATATAACGAGTAGAGACTGAGACTGAAGCGATAGTGAATGAATTTGATTAGACGACCCAAGAAGAATAAAAAGACTGCAGCTTTTTCTGTAGATTTCATTTGACTTCTTCATAGACTTTTTTCAACAGATTTTATATAATTATTATACACACAACACAAAAAGCCGTTTACAGAAGTAATTGACATGTATGCCCCTAACCTTAGTCTTATAATTACCAAAAATACCATAATCTCATCGCCACTTGATGATGCAAACGCCGAGAAGTATCGCGTTTCTTTCTGCAATCGTTAGTTAATTCGTTATGATCGCTCAACCGGGTTTAAACGTGGGTAACCCGTTAACTCAACGGGTTGTTTTTCTATGAAACGCATCGTTTTGATGTAGGGTTTAAGTACGGATAGCTGATGCGACGTCGTTTTTGCTTTTCGTCTCACAATCTCTCTCCGTCATTTTCAGACGTCGTCTCCGTCGAAATTCTCCGACCAAGTCTTACAGAGAGAGTGACGAAGAGATTAGGGGTATTTGATTTCACTTCAATAATTGACTCTTTTTCTTTACGTTCTTAAGTTCATAACATATCTCAATATTAAATAACATTGAGAGAAGCCAATTTCTTCATGTTCTGAGCAAAAAGATTAAGTCTTTTTCGTTTTCCTGTTTGGTGAATTGGTATACCAATTCTGAATTTTGATAGTTGCAGAATCCGATCCAAGAATGAGTACTGCGACGGCTTTTAGTTTAGTTTGCTTCGAACGAGGATGCTGGTTCAAGGTATTTTCTTAAACTCTTATCATCTCTGTTTCCAGTTTCTGATTTTTCCACAGAACCTACATTGATGATATTCAACAAAAAAAATCTTACTTTTGATCTGTTTAAGCTCATTGTAGCTTGTTTTGTTTTTCTGCAATCTGATACAAATGTGGGCTTTCTCTGTTTTGTAAAGGGGGAAAGGAAGATTCATGTAGCAGACAAGCGAGTCAAAAGGCTTACTTTGGGATCCCATGTGGCTTCTCCATCTTCAGTGAGTTTCAGAGTTTCAGCTAGTAGTTCTGCTTTACCTGAAAAGGCTATTCGGATTGGTCTTCTAGGTGCAAGTGGCTACACTGGTGCTGAGGTTTGTGCAATGTCGAATCTGTCTGTTTGAAGTTTACTTTCCTTGGAATTGATTGTTATAGCCATCTCTTTGATTTTGAAATGAATCAGAGCTTAAGTGGTATGCATCTTGTTGCAAGTTTGTGGCTTTTTAAGTATTGGCCTCTTTATTTAGCTTAAGCAGTGAAAATATGCAAAGTTTAGCTTCTTCCAACAGAAGGAAGACAAAGGCTTATAGTTATCGGGTTTTAGGTTCTTTAGAATTACATGGGAAAGAATGAATGAGGTATCTTTTGATTCAAATGCATGAGTTTTTAAGTTTTTATTTCAACAAATGATTTGGGATCCCTTTTTTATTTTGAATGGCAGATCGTCAGGCTTCTTGCAAATCATCCACACTTTGGTGTCTCTCTGATGACTGCTGATAGAAAAGCTGGCCAGTCAATGGAAAGTGTTTTCCCGCACCTAAGAGCTCAAGTATAAGTGATTTCTGTCCCTAGTAAAATTACAAGCGGTGAATCCATTCACTGATACTTTATGATGGTGTATAGTAATCAATGATTAAACCTTTTTTTTGTCCTCAGAAACTACCTAGATTGATCTCAGTAAAGGATGCAGATTTTTCTACTGTGGATGCTGTATTCTGCTGTTTGCCTCACGGAACAACCCAGGTCCATCTTCAATTTGTTTTTTCATTTAAATATATGTTAAAAGTTTTTCCTAATTAAACGGAATTGAGTGTGTTTATTTTGACAGGAAATCATCAAGGAACTGCCCACTGCATTAAAAATCGTTGATCTTTCAGCGGTAATTCCCTGGCAAAATGTTTGTTTTTAGTTCTTTCTTTTTGTGATATGCTTATTTAAAATACTCTTTTCAGGACTTTCGGTTGCGTGATATCTCAGAATATGAAGAATGGTATGGTCAGCCCCACAAGGCAGTAGAGTTGCAGGTACTTTTCTCTCAAAAGCGATTGCTTGATTTAGGGTCTGTTGTGTTCATAATGCTTATACTTACCTAGTGTCATGCTGCGTTCAGAAAGAAGTTGTGTATGGTCTAACAGAGTTACTAAGGGAGGACATAAAAAAGGCACGACTTGTGGCTAACCCAGGCTGTTACCCGACTTCGATTCAACTTCCTCTTGTTCCTCTTATAAAGGTTTATTTTTTTAATTCTTTTCTGGAATGTGATTTTATCAGACTGTTTAGTCTTCTATTCAACTCTACTCCATGTGTTGATTTTGGTACAGGCAAATCTCATCAAACATGAAAACATTATTATCGACGCAAAATCTGGTGTTAGTGGAGCAGGTTCGAGCTTACTCCGTGAACTTTATTCATGAACAATGATGTAGTTGAATGTTTCTAGTTTCTTGACTGATATGAAAATTTTCATCAGGACGTGGTGCTAAGGAGGCAAATCTTTATTCTGAGATAGCTGAAGGCATTTCTTCTTATGGTGTCACACGGCATCGCCATGGTATGTCACAAACTAATTATCACAATGCGTTAAAATTTGGTTGTATGATTTGAATCAACATCTCTTTTGTTTTGCAGTTCCTGAAATTGAACAGGGATTATCTGATGTTGCCCAATTAAAAGTAACAGTCAGTTTTACACCGCATCTCATGCCAATGGTACATAAAATCTAACGCATGTTCGCTTTAGTTTTTGCCTTAAACCCATTAATTGATCCTCAGTTGTTTGGGTAGATCCGTGGAATGCAATCGACTATATATATGGAAATGGCTCCTGGAGTTAGAACCGAAGACTTACACCAGCAATTGAAAACGTCTTATGAGGTGGTGATTACTCTAGTGTTATAAGCCAATTACTACTTTTGTTACTTATTATGTTCAAAATTATTTTGTAGGATGAAGAGTTTGTCAGAGTGTTGGATGAAGGAGTTGTTCCTCGGACACACAACGTTAGAGGATCCAACTATTGTCATATGAATGTATTTCCTGATCGTATCCCTGGACGAGCTATCATAATCTCAGTGGTAATTAAGCAATAACCATCCTCTGTGATAAACTGATCTTTAACTTTCCTACAGTACCATTTTGTATAAAAAGCTCTTTGGTATTACAGATTGATAATCTCGTGAAAGGAGCTTCGGGACAAGCATTGCAGAATCTTAACATAATGTTGGGATATCCCGAAACAACGGGACTCCTAAACCAGCCAGTTTTCCCCTAAAATATTCCAAAATTCCGCCTTTAAAACGGTAAAAGAACTTCTTTTCTCCGGTTGGATCCGCTTCTTTTTCCCTTGTAATTTGTTTGTTTATACACTTATCTTCAGACTGACAAATCTGGAGCCGTTGAGACGGCAGTATTGAGCATAAAGATGGCCATATGATTCATTATAAAACCAAAAAAGCCTCTTTCCGTGCCATTTACAAACAAATGGTTTTGTTGTTTGTTAATTGACATCTACCCTTTTCTCTTGTTTAATCTATTTTCCGAATTTAATTATTCGTTTCAGTCACAGAAGAATATTAAAGCTATCTGTAACAGATTGTTCGAGGTATACTAGGTCCATGTTCAGCTTAGTGTGACCAAACTAAATCGAGTTTGTTGGGCTACTGGAGTTTAGGTTTCAGAAAAGTTACACCCCATTTCGGTTCGAATTGGTCCAGACTCCAGTCCAATAGGCATAGATTCAAATGCTTATGCAACCATGCCTGTAAAGTGTGTATAAAGTATAAACCCCATTTACCAAACATTATGTTCTACACAATCCATCGGTTAGAAGAGATGGAAAAAAAATCTGTGCTATATCGAATGTTGTGAGAAGCAGCCTCTATAAAAAGTTTAAAACCTTCTCTATAATCCACATTTCCCACTCAGCAGTCTCTTAAAACTCCCCGATCGTAGCTTTCTTATGGAATCTGTTATGGTCTGAAAACGTTGTTGGTCATTGCTGCAACTTCCTGGGCCTCGGCTTGCTCCTACACGAGAGCATGAGATTAGAAATTGCGACAATTCGAATTCCATGACTGAATGTGATGTGATTATTCAGTGTAAAAGGACCAGACATACCTGGAGCCGGTGTAATAGGTACATCAAGAAGAGATGAACAAAGACCTGCAAATTCATAATTTCATTAACGGTTCCACAAATTCATAAGTAAGGCGAATGAGATTTGAATAGGTAAGCGAGTGCCTCACAAGGTAAAAGAGTAGGAAAATCCGCGCTATTGGGTACCGCCAAAGGAACCTTGTGGCCCTTACAGCTCCTGAATCTAACAGTTTCACAGCATTCTGCAACTGAAGACAGAAAGCAAACAATGTAAACATAAGAATAAAAGTTAAAAGCAAACAATGAGAAGCAGATTTTTTCTAAATGGGCTCCTAAATCTCTACCTGTGTGCTCGCTGTAGCCATGTGTCTGTGATACAATGGAAGAGGCCTGAAATTGCTTTTTGTAAGTATCAAAGAACAAACTCAACATATATATTATATACCATATACTACATTAAGAACATAGAGATTGCTAAAGACGTACTCAAGTGTCTTGATCTCAGAATCTTCTTCCCAAGTTGCTGATGGGCGTCTCGAAACTCTGCTTTTTTCTACCTCCACCTGGATCAACAAGTTTAGAACATTTCTTGTAAGTAACATGGAAAGTAAATGTACAGATATGAACCGTAGAGAGCTTTGATGTCAGACCTGTGCTTCTTGTAGACGTTTGACCTCTTTCTCCAACTGAAACTCTGCTGCAGCCTTCTCACTCGCCATAGTCTCTAGTTGCGTTTGCTTATAGTACTGAATCAAAACCACGTGGCCAGAAACTGTTAGACAACTTCCCAATACGACTTTGATCTAAAAGAATCAGTACATTCTACAGTTTCCGTTACCAGTAAATCTGTTAGTTCACGGTACCGCTTCTCCAGCTCTGTATGCTCCTACTAGGTCAGGGGTATAACGATTAAGCTCATGTTAAATTTAAATAATCAAATGCATTAAAGGTACCACTTGACGAGCAGAAGAAAAATAAATCAATTGATTTTAGTCACTTCTGTTTAGCAACCATCGAATGAATCCGTCATATACACAAGACCGTGTTAACAAATAGAGCAATGAGTCTTTCACACCAAAATTCAAAATAAGTTGACAGGGCAATGAAATTTATTGCATACAATAAAAAAAAAGGGGTTTAACAGAGAACTATCAGGTCTGCCCGAGCCACTCGATAGAAATTGAAGAGTAGTAACTATCAGGACATCTCGTAAGAAACTAGGAGAAACAAACAATCAGAAACTATTAATACATTGACATGAAGAGACAGACTCTCAGAAACTGTGGATGTTACCTGGCGTGAGTAATGTTCTGCATCCCTCTTCATGGCTGCCATTTCAACCCTCAACTTTTTCATTTCAGCCTACAAAAAACAAACAGATCATGTGAAAAAAATATGCTAATCGTATAGCACAAACAACAAATACATAGTGTCATAAAGAATCCCAAGGTTAGTAACATACCTCCATTGAAGAAAGTTTCTCCTCGGCATCTCTTTGACCTTGCCGAGCACGGTCCACTTCGTCCTGCCATGCTTGAATCTGCATTATTAAAAGTAACTTCTCAGGAGTAGCCAAAATCTGAACTTCGAGAAGCTGATCAAAGTTATTTTCAAGGGTTCTAATATACTTCTTGCGTTTAGAATTTAATTTCAATAGCTCCAAGTTTTTTTTTTTATGTGAAACACGCTATCATACAAATCTACTAGAAGATTTAAACTCAGATGTATGAGTATCAGAGTTACAAAGGGAACATAAATACTTTTTGCATATATGCTCTATAGTTTTTACTTCTACCGAAAATTTAAAAGTGTGCTACAAACTCATTATTGAAGTTAGCTTCCACGATGTAGAGTATGATAACCTAAAATAGCATACCTGGATAAGTTGGTTTGCTTCATCTGGGGGCTTCTTTTGTCCTCTGCGAGCACGAACTTCCATATCTTGCAGCTCTTGATTCAGAGATGTACATTCGGCCTGAGTATTATTAGCCAATTCTTTAAATGAAGTTCAAATATATGATGATGAGGGAACAAATCGCATTGAAGATAAGTTCATCTACCTCAAGCAGTGCCACCTTCTGTTCAAGATCTGCCACTTTCGCTGTCCTTTCATCAGCAATCCTCTAAAATACCAGCCAATTTATAAGTCAGATCAAAGTAATTTTTGGGAAACAAGGGTTCCACATAGAATCTTTCCATTGTTCGTAAATATGTAGCATATGAAAATACAAAGGTTTTCTAACTTTCCTTGCCGAAGAAAAAAGAACACAATTTAAGAAGAGAAAGCCAACACTCAGCAACTAACATCATATTAAGTTGGATGGCCTATTTGAATTGTAAACAAGCGATAGTAGCGTTCAATCCAAGAATCTTGTCTCACCTGAATTCTAACAAGTGCCGTGGAAGCATCCACAGCCCTGTGCTCTAGTTCCCTTTCCCTCTCCATGGCAGCCTGTCTTAGAAAGATCAATTCATGTAAACAAAAAAAACTGATACATTGTTTCCAATATAAACAGTTACTGTAACGTTCAGGCAACAAACCATTTTTGTGGCATTATGTGCAGAACGCTCCTCTTCGGCTCTCCTCTCAGTAGTGGCAAGCTCCTCCCGCAATGCCTGGAATAAGAAACTATTGATTCAATGGTCTGAAGACCTTAGATGTTCATAATTGTATATACTATATAGCAAGGAGCAAATTATCCAAAGAAATGAATGAAAAAAATATAGTAATACCTGCATCATCCTAGTCTCAGCCAATTCTCTGTTTCTCATAATAGACTCCATGTCTGCCTGATAAAGTAAATCATTTTACTAAAAGCATGGCAACTGAAGAGAGAAGTACCAAAGGACCATTAAAGGCTCATGGTATGCTATGATATAGGAAGCGCACAAAAGAAAATATGAGGAAATGAGAGGCCTATAAACCTGGATAGATGACAATTTTCCTTCGTTCAGAGCAGCCTGATTTTTCACTGCATCCATTGCACTGACAAGTGATTCTATCTCTGAGTTCTTAGCTGCTAGTGCCTCAACCATGCTTGACTCTACTTTCGTCACTTCACTTTTAGAAGCTGACAAATCTTTTTGCAACTGTGTAACGCTAGCTTCATATGACTTGGTAAGCTCTTGCTATTACAATAAAAATGAAGAAATAAAATTAGGTGCCCTGAACTCCATCAAGTATCACTTTTACTTTTTCTTATCTGAGTAAAAAAAAAAAATGTACCTCTGCAGTGAGAAGCTCTTCCAACTGTGCATTTTCTGCCTTAAGTTCTTGAAGACGGGATGAAAGTCCAGCACAAACCTAGAAGCAAACGAAGACAAGAGAAAGCATACATCTGAAATTGGTCACGTCCAACCAGTGGCATGGATAAATCCTATCTGACAGATGAAAGAGTGGTTTATCACCAATTTGATTCAGGAAAGCATCAAAGGATATTTGAGCTTACCCTTGCTAACCTGGCTTCTTTTGACTTCCCAGTGGAAACTGTAGCTTTTAGCAGCCCCTGAGCCTAGAATTAGTAGAAAAATTGATCAAGATACTTTTATAAAGACAAATATGTATGCAACTTCAAGTAGCAGACATAATATTTGCTATTTTTCAACAGTTTTCCGAGACTAACTAACCTCTTCAAGTTGATCTTGAATATCCATGGAAGTTGTATCAGCTTTACCATCTCTCTTTTGATTGGTTGAGGTGTCAGCAACTTTCTGTTCTTGTTCTTTATCCAGATTGATTGAGGTAACAACTTTCTCCTCATTGCCGGTGCTTTGAATTACATTCCCTTCACCTTCCAAAGAAATGTGCACTACAGATTCTAGTTTCTTCAGATCTTTTTTTGAAGAATCATCCAACTCTCCTTGTGTGCCTTTTTTGGGCGTATCAACCTGATTCTCAGTGGCAGCGACCTCAATTTCTTCGTCAGGTAAAGATGGTGACGGTTGCACTATAGAATCATTTGGAACGTCTCCATCAGCATGCTTGGCATTTGGAGTTGACTCAGCAGCATCAGTGTCCACAACAGATTCTGGAGCTACCACAGCAGCATCTTTACTTTTTGTATCTGCCACTGATTGTGGAAGTGATTGAAAACTCTGGACATCTGCATCAGTCGGTTCAATCTCTCTTGTCTGTACTATAGGCTCTGATGGAGAGGCATCTTCAGTGGAGGCAGAACTTTTAGATGGAGGCGCCTCCTGCTGTGATACCCCTGGGCCAGATTGATCACCAGAAAAATCTCTTTTGTTAGAAGATTCTTCTTTTACAAGTTTCTGTCGAGCCTACAAATACATTCCACAACAAAGAAGTTCATCTTGAGTATTGCTGTACCAAACAAAGAGAAAAAGACTTACAGACGACAGATCCATGGTAATACCTTTTTCTTTGAACTTGGTCTCTTCCCTTGAGACCCTTTCCTACCAGAAGCTTTAGCCACCCCAAAGAAAAGCAGACACAATATAAGAGACAGATACATAACTATAAGTAAAAAATAATAAAGATATGAGCGTCAAGCTTTTCTTAAGATCAAGTCTAGGCCAATGCCAATGTTTCTACATAGTTAAATAACCTGCTTAATCTGTTTTGGACTCAGTTTCAAAGTACAAATTCTCACAGAAAGTTTCTAATGAACAGATGTTGTATCTATTCTGTTACTGAAGTTCATCAATTTATTTCCTAGTTACAAAATTGATAAAACCCTAATATGAAACTATGATTGGAATGTAAACAGTACAATAGGTGTTAGACATTTCCATAATTCTGACATTCAAATGGTGTAATCAAAGATAAACCACTACCAGAGATTTAGCTTTTGAACTATCAGAGTAATCTCCACAGTACCTGGCAACTGTAACTCGCTCTGCTCTTCTGAAAGCTCTTCAACCACAGATTTTGCCCTTCGATCCACAACCTCAAATAAATCTGATTAACAAAAATTAACAATTAGGGAAACTTCAAAAATTGTTATACCTGAATGAATGCAAATAAAGCACTACAATTACCTTCGGCAGCTTTGAGCCAAGACGCCATTGATGATCAAAATTGAAATAACCTCTCCGCTAATCACGGCGGGTCGACAAAGGAGCTTCCATGCACCACCGGCTCGAATTCACGATTGAAATCAGAATATGCTTTAGAGAATCAACAATGGTGTTACGGATTCGAGTCTGATCTCTGCAATACAATTTGTCCAGGGAGAATAAAGGAGTTCTTCAGATGTTTTCAACTAGAAGAATTAGCGTAAGAGCGAAGAAGGAAAAACTCAGATCGTTGATCTGGTGGTACCGCCACCACCTGATTTATAGTAGTCTAGCTGATCGTGGCCGTCGAATTGGGATTATAGATTTATCTTAAACTTTCGAATAGACCCAAAATTTCAAGTTACAGAAATACCCTTCTCTACCTGAGACAGAAGTTTTATCACTATTATGAATAAAGTCTCAACGTCGTCGTTTTAATATTAAGAGTTGTATTTAAGCACTGGCTACTTGAGGTTTGTTTCATCAAATGAAATATCAAATCAGCCGCTTAGGCATATTCTCTCAACTCTCTTCTTCCTTCTCTTCTTCTTCAATCTTCTGTTCTTTCTCTGTTTGTTAGGTCAGATCTAACATAATTTATTTGTCTAATTTGTTCGTTTAAACTTTAATCTCTTTCACGAATTTCTCTCGCGATTGTGTTTTTCTCCGATTTTGAATCTTAAGGGTTTTTGTGTTTTCATCGGTTTTACTTTCGCGATTGTAAATTATCTTTGATTCAAAAACTCCCTTTTCTGATTTCAAAGTTTTCGTAAATCCAAAACCCCTCTTTTATCGCTGTGTTCTTTATCTTAGGGGTTTTAATTTCAAAATTTTTACGTTTGTTTTTTCAAATTAAAACCCCTCTCTTTAAATATGTGATTTCTTCGGTTTGAGGGGTTCTTACTTTCGTTTCGTAGATTCAGAACCTTGTTTTTAGTTTCATTATTAAGATTAATTTCAAAATTTGCATATAAAAAAATTCAGCTTTTATCGTTGTATTCTTATATCTTACGGTTTTTATTTCAAAAGTTATTTTTGTCCTTTACAATTTACCTTTCTTGTTATCAAATTAGGGTTTCTGATTATTTTGTGTTTTGCAAATCAAAAGCCCCCTTTCAAATTTTGATTTTTTCTTTCACAGTAGAGTTTATCAAGAAACGAAAGCTCTTCTTGTTTTCAATCTGTTTTGTTTTAAAAGTTTAATATTTGATTCAAACCCAAAAGAAAGGGACTGCAACACATATGATTGTTGTTTGTCCGGTTTCTAACTTGGGAAAATTGTCCCTTTATGGTCCGATGTTGCCTAAACAAGCATGATTTGCTTGAAGTCCCTAAGTAAGCCTTATCACATTATGTCCCAAATTCTATATCTTGTTGAGCTGGGCAACTTGATATACAAACTTCATTAGACTTTGTGTCTAATGAGTGGGAAATTCAATTATATGCGTTAACTCTATAGAGAATCTTGTTGAGCTGGGCAACTTGATATATACAAACTTCAGTTTCTACTTAAGACTTTGTGTCTAATGATTGAGAAATTCAATTATCTTTGTAAACTCTATAGAATATCTTGTTGAGCTGGGGAACTTGATATATACATCTAATGATTGAGAAATTCAATTATCTGCTTAAGACTTTGTGTCTAATGATGGGAAATTCAGTTATATGCTTAAGACTTTGTGTCCAATGATTGGAAAATTTAATTATCAGCTTAAGACTTTGTGTCTAATGATGGGAAAATCAATTATCTGCTTAAGACTTTGTGTCTAATGATGGGAAATTTAGTTATCTGCTTTTAAGACTGTGTCTAATGATATTCAGTTATCTGCTTAAAACTTTGTGTCTAATGATGGGAAATTCAATTATCTGCTTAAGACTTTGTGTCTAATGAGGGAAAATTCAATCATGTCCGTAAACTCTCTAGAGTATCTTGTTGAGCTGGGCAACTTGATATATACAAACTTCAGTTTCTGCTTAAGACTTTGTGTCTGATGATTGGGAAATTCAATGATCTGCGTAAACTCAATAGAGTATCTTGTTGAGCTGGGCAACTTGATATACGAACTTCAGTTTCTGCTTAAGACTTTGTGTCTATTGATTGAGAAATTCAATGATCTGTGTGAACTCTATAGAGTATCTTGTTGAGCTGGGCAACTTGATATATACAAACTTTCAGTTTCTGCTTAAGACTCTGTGTCTATTGATTGGGAAATTCAATGCTCTGCGTGAACTTTATAGAGTATCTTGTTGAGCTGGGCAATTTGATATATACAAACTTCAGTTTCTGCTTAAGACTTTGTGTCTGATGGTTGGGAAATTCAATGATCTGCGTAATCTCAATACATAATATCTTGTTGAGCTGGGCAACTTGATATTTACAAACTTCAGTTTCTGCTTAAGACTTTGTGTCTGATGATTGGGAAATTCAATGATCTGCGTAATCTCAATACATAATATCTTGTTGAGCTGGGCAACTTGATATTTACAAACTTCAGTTGCTGCTTGAGACTTTGTGTCTAGTGGATTGGGAAATTCAGTGATCTGCGTGAAGTCTATAGAGTATTTGTTAAGATGGACAACTTGATATACGAACTTCAATTTCTGCTTAAGACTTTGTGTCTAGTGGATTAGGAAATTCAATTATCTGCGGACTATTAAGAGATTGAGAAATATATTGTTGGGCTGGGATAGTTTCATAATTCAATAATCTGCATATATCAGTCTTTTAAAAAGGCTTGTGGGGAATTCAGTTATCAGTGGAGTAAATGTTCTTTGATTTAAGGTTTAATAGTTGGTATTCGGAGATTGAGAAATTAATGATCTGCTTAAAATATCTTGCTAGGGTGGAGAGCATGATAATTTCAATGATCTGCTTATAGTGATGGATGAACAAATGTTCTTCCTATAAGGCTTGTTAATGGGTGGTCGGAGATTAGAAATTTCAATTCAATATTCTGCTGGAATGGGATAGCAAAACAGTATTCAATAATCTGCTCTTATTGATAGAGGAGAAAATATATTATTCACAAGACTTGTTAACGCTGTTTCTCTAAGATTGGAAAACTCACTTGTTGGACTGGGGCAACATGAATACACAGTCAATGATCTGCATAGCATGATGATAATCAATATTCTGCAAATTAATGGAGGAACAAATGTCTTTGAACAAATGGGTTGAAACAACATGATAGATAGTTATGAAGGAGGCAAAATATCCTTCAAGTCTGCACTAATGGGAGAATAACCTTTGATATATCTTACTGGATGGGGACAATGTAATATATATCATTCACGGTAGATCTTGTTGGACTTGAACAACTTGAAAAACCATTCAGTGTTCTGCTTATCGATGATAATAAATGCCTCTAAATGGTGTCCTAAGATTAAAACATTTCAAGTGTCTGCTTAAACTAAAGTTGGGTTGGAACAATGTTATAAAATATTCAAAAACATATGCGCCTTAAAATGGCTTGTCAGAAGATGTCATACGGGTAAGAAGAAATTCAATATTCTGCAAAAACTCTTAAGTATTACTTGAATAACACAGCACGAGTTGTATAATATAGCACTCATGCTTTGCATAAGCTACATAGCTTGCTGGGATGGGTATTACAATATTCAATCCTCTGTATAATTGTGGGGGAAATCAATATGTCTTATAATGAGGCTTGTCGAATAATGTCACAAGAACTAGAAATTTAATCATCTGCATTATATCGATGAATGAGAAAATAAGTTCTCTGCATATAACTCTAATAAAGCTCTTGTTTTTATCTCAAGATTGGGAGAAATTCAACATTCTGCACAAACTCTATTTTGTTGCCATTTGACAACATGATATAAGAATACTTTATGCTATGATTGACCATGTCGAATTATGCCCCACGATGAAAAATTCAAGTTTCTGCAGATACTCTATCTTGTTGTGCTGGGACAATATGATATATACAATAGTCTGCTTAAAGATCTCTTGCTGAAATGGATATAGCAAGACAGTATTCAATAATCTGCTTATTGATTGAGGAGAAAAAAAAGTATTTTTCATAAGACTTGATAATGATGTTTCTAAGATGGGAAACTCACTTGTCTGATAAAAACTCTCTTTGTTGGGCTGGGACAACATGAACACTTAGTCAATGTTTTGCATATGATGGGAAATAAATGTCCTTTTAATAAGGCTTCTCGATTGGGAAATTCAATATACTCTGCATGAACTCTGGGACAGCATGATGATAATCAATATTCTGCAAACTAATGGAGGAATCAATGTCTTTTTATAAGGCTTCTTTAGTAGTGTCCCTTTGAGAAATTCAATTATCTGCTAAAAGTGAATTATCTGCTAAAAATTGTAGCCTAAAACTCTAAAACAATATGATAAATGTTCATTAATAGGACTTATCTAAAGATACCATAAAATTGGAAATTCAATTCTCTGCTTAAACCTTATTTCTCGCTGTCCATGACAGCATGATGTATATAATCAGTCAAGATTAGCTGAATGTACTAAATCCTATACTCTGCTGTGTCTGGACAAATATGAATAGAATATTCAAACTTACACGGCTCTGCGTGATACAAGAATCTGACATCTTAGCCAGGAGGTAAGTATTTCATCCACTCGTCTGTGTAGTTGTTGATCATCTTATGTACATCAAAGTTCAAACCAGTGTTAGATTTTGACATTGGTATAGCAACAATGGTAAGTTCACTTTTCTTCTGTTTTAGTTTTATGTACTTGTCTTGCAAATGTTGTTAAGTCATTGAAGAATAAATCAATTTACGTTTGTTTAACTATGTCATGACCACGTTTTTTTGGTGATTGATTCTTAACAGGCAGATCAAGGTATTGCAGAAATCCAGTTTGCAGATTATCTTTTTCCACTTTTGATCCTGTTTGCCTATATTTTCTGCTTTATGATCTGTCTCAGGTTTGACTTCTCTCTCTCCCCCATAATTTCCAATATTATAGTGTTATTGGCTGTATCTGAATTTCTGTAGTTGAATTATATATCTGCTTGAGTTATAGGAGAAAGAATTTCATATTTGATGAAGATTTTGCCTCTTTGTCTCCAATTCTGCAATTTATGTCTCGTTTTTAGATTTTTAATACTATTGGTTGTTGGTTGCATTTAATTTTTTGTAGTAGTAGCATGAGTTCTTCCAACGTTTGTGTCAGAGACCAAATGACTTTGTTTTGAATTGGTTTTTTTCAGATTTGCTTGGAGAAAGCCATGAAGACATGTGATTCATACACAGTGTTCATATATACTAAAACGGTTCTAAGGAATTATATAGCTCATGAATGTTCAACATCTTATAGTTTCTTTTTGATCTTTGTGGCCTACTAATATGTGTTTACATTAAACTTGTAGAACTTAAAGTAAGGCACTGTTAGAGGCAGTTGAACCATGTGGAAAGTAGCATTTGCAGTTACATGTGTGTTTAAATCTTTACCTGAAAATTGAGCTATCCTAGGAATTCAGCAACTTTTGATCAAGTAAGTTGTGATAGAATTTGTGATTCGTAAACCTTTTAATGAAGCTGCAAAGTTGTAGTGAAATTGCAGGATTTAAATGGTTATCCAGGGAAGGCTAAGTGGTATTTCATACAACAAAATACTTACCTCTATTAAAGTTTTGAACCTTTGATCTTTTTTGATACAGAGCATGATTTAGTTTATTTGAGGCAGAACTGAAGCTTTTCTCAGGTACAGGTATGCCCTTCTCTTTTGACTTTGAATTTGGAGTTCGTTGGACATAATATTATTTGTTTGTTTATGATTAGATAAAAGCCATTCCATGAACACAAATATAAAATGTTATCACAAACATAAACACGTACAATTTACTAAACACAAACGAGAATTAAAAAACAAAACTTAACGCAACACAAAGTTTACGATTACAATGTCCAAGTCAAACGCAAAAGTCATGACACAAATACAAATCCACAACAAAAGTTTTTTTTTTCCACCACGAATTTAATTCGAACACAAATGTATACAAACATCACGTGTAAAATACAAATTTGACTGCCATATATAGCTTTTGTATTTGTGTCTCCACTAATAAAAGTACAAATTCGATTGCCATGGCAAACATAAATATGAACATAAAATGTCGAAAGAATATTGAACCAAATATATATATCTATATAGTTTAGTTCAACCGAATAATTTAAACTTCCTTAAAAAAATTTAATCAACAAATATAATGTGGCCTAAATTGTTTAAAAAAATTATGTTAAAATAAAATTTAAGTAAAATGTTTTATGTTTAATTTTGTTTTAAAAAAATATTCACCTAAATTATCCCGATTGAATCGAAAATTTTAGTTTGAGAAAACAGGAGTGTGTGTTTTTTGATAAAGAGAAAATAGGAGTTCAAACTATACAAATTTAATTGTTCGAATTTCCAATCGAAACTGAAATGTGGACTCCATTTGAGTTTGAGAATGTGTTTTGGCTATCAATGTATATTTCCTAAAAGTTAACACTTCTCATTCATAAGTGTCAGAAATCTATTAGAAAAAGACATAAATATCTCCATGCAATCATCCATAAGATGTCAATTGGACCCCCTAACCCGGGTTAGGGCCAAGTAGATCCGCCATGGGATAGGTATATACATAAAATTTTATCATTTTATGCCTATTAAATAGTGGGCCTCATGGAGAAGTCCATAATAGACCGCAGATTTAGTGGATTTTATCCGCGGATTGGGAGGTCGGTCCGCACTACCTAACTTTTAATAAAATTAAATAAATTAGATATATAAAAAATTAATTTTATATAGTTGATGAAGTATAATCTATGATATATTTGAAAATGTACAAAGTTTTTATGTATAAAATTAGAATATTTACAAAAAATAATAATATTAAAATTATTTCAATTTAAAAGTTGTTAATTTTAATTTTAAAGAATATTATATATTTTTTTAAATTACAAAAATTAAACTCATGAGGCGGGTTGGACATAGATATAAACTACGGTCCTAACGGCTCGGCCTATTGCGGTTCAAAAAAAAAGTTGTCCGCAGCAAGGCGAACCAAATGGGCACCTAAAATATTTTTAGTGAACATTAAAAAGAGAGACAATTCAACACTATCGTGAATAATGCAAGACAACAGTTGTACTCAACCGTAACATCTCCTGACTTTTTGATCAAACCACATGGTCCGAGCCTCAACGTAACCTCTAGCGAACCGGAAAAGTCCACTTCCTCCAATTACCGGCATATCTCTAACCTTCGTCAACACCACGTTTGGACCAAGAATGGAGATGGTACTTCCATTATACTTCCATGTCTTGAACGCAAAGTTCATCACTATAACCGCAGACGCATCGCATTCGCATCGGAAATTAATGATTTTAGTTCTTTTAAATTTGTTTTTCCTATTTTTTCCTATTTTTTTATTTTTCACAATTTGAATGTCCGTACCGACTTTCTCTCAAAGAAAGTTCAAGCATGTAAGTTTTAACTTACCGGATTGGTTTTCTTCCAAGAAAAACTAATCTTAGCTTAATAGATTTGATCTTTTTGCCGGAACAATAAAATAAAATATGCTGGATGCCTCGATGGTATGATTACTCCATATTGAACCGTCATTTTAAAACTATTGTGTTTCTTGAAAAGTTAAAGTTGTTGGTTCCTTTTTCAACTCTGTTTTTTTTTATTATTAGCTAGCTTTTAAAATGATTAGTAGACAACTTTTAATCATTTTAAAGAAGTGTTGATGCCCGCCGGATATAGAATTTCATCTACTCTATTGTAGGTAGGGTGCTTAGAGTCTCATAGCCACTTTAACCGCAACATAAAGCTCCCCAAGACAGAAATTTGCTGCATAATTTCTGCTAGAACTGTACCTACTTCTAATCAATACACATACTCCACATCAATAACACACTAATCAAAAAGAAATTAAATTCATTAGGCGTGCTTTAAACCATCAATATCTAAATGCTCGGAATCCAACTTTTTGGAAGCACAATTTTTCTTGTCTTAAGCTACTTCTTTTCATAATCTAGTACTTAACCGACTTAGACAAGTGTTATCTCACATTTTATTCTGAATGATTTTTAGAAATTTTTCATTTATATATCAGTTTTTTATCAAATAACATTATCATACATGATCATGAGTGATCTTTTTCAGTTATTCAAATCAAGATAATCAATAGGGACGCGTATTAGCATCACCCAGAGGCATAGGATAATAATCACAAACAATCCAAATCAACTCATTCTCATGACACCTGTACGAGCCACAACCAAGACTGAACGATTGATTAGCCACCATCTGAGTGTAATGCCCACAAACATCTTTACACTTGTTGGTGGCATGATCGTAGTTTGGCTTCTCTGTCAACCAATACTTTGCAGCTATAGGACCACTCATTTGGTCCTTAGGTTGGACCCATCCTGCAGCTATATTCTCTCCGTAAGGTCCACCAGAATGTTTGACGTCGTTGTACCCGCAGATTCCAGCTTTGGCTTGTTTGTTTGCGTAGTTTTGTGCATAGGCTGCAACGGTGTCGTTCCACACCAATGGAGCCACCCCGACCGCTGCTCGAATCTTGTTGTGAACTGCTAGTGTTTTTTCAGGTTGGACATCATCGATTGGTTTAACTTTGGGTAGACCATAAGCGCGAGTTAAAAAGACAGAGAATAATATTAGTACGACGAAGATATAACCAAAAGACGACATTGTGTTTTGTTTTTGTAAATTGTTTTGGAACTTACGGGTTATGTGATCTCTGTTATGATTCTTCTTCTTCCTTTTGTAAGCCTAAAAATAATAATTAAAAAATAATCTCTGCAAGTATTTTTGGGATTATATTATAACAAAAAATGGTTTGGTGGGGTACGAGCAAATTTGGAAGGTTAATCTTTCTATTAAAGCATTCATTAGTCAATCTCAGATAATTGATTTTAGAAATCTCTTAACAGAACATATATAAGTTTAGCATGAAATCTTGAATTTCAAAATTATGAAAAGACATATATATAATATAGTTAATCGATTCTAAATTTGAAAATTTAATAGCAGAAAGATATCAAGAGAGTAAATGCATCCTATGAAAAGTTTAAAGTAAAATCCTCATATTGTATAGATTTCTGATTTCTGATTTAGTTCGATTTCTTAAGCCAAAGGTCTATCATGTATCAACAAACATGAAAAGAAATAAAGCTTTGAATGAAATGACTTTATTAAGCTAAGACTTATCGTTACAGATTCAACTAAACTTAATAATACACCAAGTCACCAAGTAATTTCTCGAGTTGTACGCGAGAGTAATGAATTAAAAAAAAATCATAAAAAGTTTGATATTGTCTTTAGATGGTATAAATCATTTTTCTTGATATTTGTTAAAAATTTATCAAGATGAACATTAATTATCATTCCTTGAAATATTTTATATCCATTCTAAAGTTTCATTTATGTTACGTTAAATGTAGAAATAAAGTTAAAAATATATCAACTATTTATTTTAGTTCGGATATTAGTATATATGATAAGTTATTAACATCCCAATATCAATCTGGTTTAGGGATAATAATATGATAAGTTATAATCTTATGTATGAAAGAGTCCAAAAACAACTTTAGGATATAACATACACTTTTAAAAAATAAATAAAATTGAAGACAAAGATAAGGTTTGTTGTAACTTGTAAGTGTTTACTCGTAGATTGTTCCATTTCAAATTAATCATTTTTATTAATCAACCACAAAAGTCAGAATCAATGACGTGAAACACGATGGTTAATCCCACCGAAAATGGAGTTTTGATTAGTCGTAAGAAAAATAACCATTATTATAAAATTATATGTATCAACAAAAGTCTTGCAAGTTACGTATAATCCCTGTATATAGTCCTTGTGATATTATAGATTTATAATTCACGTGAATGTTTTTTTTAACACCCGTGATTTGTTGTCACCTTCATTTTCGGAGAGTAATTCTCGGACTCTTTACTCTTTTTTTAGTGTGTGATCATTTGTCCTTTCGAAGAAAATTATAAAACGTTTTTGTTGAATTTGCGATTTTTCGTTGACGAGAAATCGTAACATGCACCACTAATATATGGTAAAGACAATCTCAAAACGATAGAAGCTGTTTTCCCAAAAATTCTTTGACAATTGAAAAATAAAGAAAACCACAAAACTAGTTGAGGAATATGAGTTGGCCTAAGAATTGTAGTGCACAGTTTCAATCTGATATTTCATGAGTTGAAACTTGAAAGAATAAAAGTATGAAATTAAAGAAAAGTGTTTTCAGAAAAATTTATCTTCTTCTTGAAGGAGATCAAATTTGGAAGATCTGAAGATCGACAAAACAAGCATTCACAGAATAGTGTCAGATGCTTTGGAAATGAGTGGGAAGTGATTTTGGTATAATTTCGGATCATATCATCTTTGCGGTTTTTATAAGGTCTACACATGGGTTCGTAAATACCAAGTTACGTATTGGCTTCAAGGTCAGCTTACACCAGTTGTACAACGTTTAGATAATAGACTGTAAAGCGCTCTTGACGGTTGTGGTAAAAAAAAAAAAGTTTTTTTTTTAAGTACCATTTTCATTCATCTTTTCTTCCCCTTCAAAAAAAGACATCGTTTTGAGCTACAAGAGATAAATGAATTTGAAATGAAGTTAAGAAGATAATGATCTGCTTCGAAGCCCGAGACTAATCAATAAAAATTTCATGTAATCTCAATCTTTCAAATTAAAAGCTACATTTGATGTAAAAGCGTTTATTTTCCTTTGAATATAATTTAACATTATATTAAAAAAAAATGATCTAACAAGGGATCATATCGGGTAAATTTGAAACGTAATTAAGTGAAGCAAGAGTTGGGTCATGAACTAAGAGAAGTCAGAGTTAACTTTGTATAAACCTGAACCAAGTGGATAGGTAGGATTCCGTTAATATTATATAAATACTTATTTTCCAATATAAATAAAACAACTCACAAAACACATTCTCTCGTACGTAAATTTGGGTAACTAATTAATGACACATCTCTTACAAACCACTAGACTACAATCTCGAGTCTCGTTTATCTTAATTCCTTCGAAGATAGGGACGAGTATTGGCATCACCCATGGGTCTAGGAGCATAGTTACATACGACCCAAACATACGTATTATCATGACATCTGGTCGTACCACAACCAACTCGTGTCGATTGGTTAGCCACCATCTGAGTGTAATGACCACACACATCACTGCATCTGTTGGTTTCATAATTGTAATGAGACTTCTCCGTGTACCAAAACTTTGCCGCAATCGGACCACACATTGTGTCCAAAGGTTGGACCCACCCGGGAGCTATATTCTCGCCGTAAGTTCCATCAGTGGAATGTTTCATGGCACAGTCTTTGGATCGTACGTTAGCGTACCTCTGTGCATAGGCAGCAAGTTCGTTGTCCCAAACCAATGGAGCCACACCAACCTCAGCTCGAATCTGGTTGTGAATGGCTAGTGTTCGTTCCGGTTGGAGATCATCAACTGTGTTTAGTTTTCTCAAACCATAGATTTGAGTCAAGACGATAGAGGATAATGTTAGTATGATGAAACTGTAACCAGAAAACGACATTTTTTTTTTTTTTTGTAAAACTGATTTGGAACAAATTATGCTTTGGTGAAGACTTATTAGATTTTCTGTTTTGTTCTGTTTCCTTCCTTTTGTAAGCCTCGAAAACAAGAGCTCCGTGACTATTTTTGGGATTTACCCTTTCAATATTCTCTCCATTAAACCAGAAAAAAAAAGTAGTTGTTCTTTCTAATCGTTTATTAAATAGTAATTAAAACCTATAAAAATTGACGGCATGCAGCCATACGATTTGTTGTTAATGTCTACTCGTAAAGTCGTAAGTGGTTTGGTTTCATTCCAAAGCCTTTAATTAGTTAACTTACGATATGTACTCGACGTGAAAAACTTTCGTTAATCATATCGCCGAATTTTGATTGATTGATCACAGAAAACTCGTGTTCGACCTCCTTCTCCGTAGTCCACAAAGACATTTTTTTTTTTTTTTTGATAAAGGCCACAAAGACATTGTTACAACGTAGAAGGTAAAGAATGGAAAAATTAGAGAAGAGGTGTAAACTTATCGGCTCTAAGTTCGATTTTTGCCGGAAACTAAATTGCTATTATTTGGTCAGACGAAGATGGAGTTATGTCTTAGGTCTTCTTAGAAAATTTAGAGCAGGACTAGTCATCGGTACTGTTTCCTTGGGGAATTAGTTGGGCTTTGGCCTAGAGGACGAATAAGTGTATAACCTCTCTAAACTGTAATCCAAATGATGTATAATTCTCGTGAGTTCTATTAAACACCCGTGATTTGGTCTACCTAAATAATTTCTTAAGATTATGAGCTTAAGAAAAGAGAAAAAAAGGAGAGATATTATGAGCCTAAAATTTTGTAACGTGGGTTAAGGTGTTGCACTGAAGTCTAAACACTCTTTAACAAATAAAAGTAAAAATGGATTTGATTGGTCTTTAACATGTAGCGTCACCACACAAAAAAAAAGTTAAGTTACATCAATTAAATTAAATTGTATCACAAATTTAAATGATATTATCTTGAAATACTTATTTAATAAATTATATATAACATATGATTTAACATTAGTTATGATAATTGATATTGTTATTAACTAATTTAACATCAGTTCAATAAAATTGATACAAATCCATATTAGTTTGCATCACTTTTATAAAATTGATAAAAAAAAAATGAATTCATATCAGTTAAATAATAATGTAATTACTACTTTTAGTTAACATTATTTAGAAAAATGATATGAAATTTATATCAATTAAAACTGATGTAAGTAACTTCTTCTTATTTTGGCCTACATAGCTCACTGGAAAAGATGTGAAAGAAAAAATATATGTATAAATAGTGGACCTTAAGAGTCTAGTATCAATAAGATTGATTGATTTATTGATGTGTTGCCACAACAATAATTTTGGCTAAATAATAATAATAATAATGTTAATTTTATAATAATATTATTTTTTCTAACATTTGATATCATCATAATATTAATTTAAAAATAGTGTAAATATTTAACATTAATTATAATTACCGTAGCAAATACTAACATCATTTTCTGCAATTGACACATATTAACATCGTTTACACAAACGATGCAAATATTTTTTTAATGTACTTTAGTGTTTTCATGATTTTTTACCTCTATTAATGAGAGACTTACTAAGTCTCTTATCAATATAATATTTATACTAGTGTTATTTAACTTGAATATTTATTTTAAATTAGAAGATTTCTAATTAATATCTTTTAAACCATATCAAATTACATGTATATAATCTATAATAGTAAAAATAATAAAACCGCAAATACTATTAATACAATACATTATAAATAGTAGAAGAAAGAGTTATATTCTCTTATAATTAAACATAAAATTACATAACATAAACTCATAAGAAATAAATTTAAAATACAAGAACACATAAAAAAATATAAAAGCATGATCAAAGATATAATTATAATACGTGATTTTAATAATATCAAAATATATTTTTAAAATTTTCAAATCTCATAATTATTTTTCTAATATTTCAAATTAGTGTATTAACTAAAATAATATTAATTTAGTATTATTATAGTTTTAACTAATATTAATATATAATTTAAAATCATGCATAATAGAACTTGTTAGATAAATTATGATTTATATATAAAAAATGATAACATATAAATTATTTAATTAACTTTTAAAATTATTGTGGATTTGATTTATCATACTAAAATTTAAACTATTTATGAAGAGACATGTGTCCCACATAAGAGGTTTTTAAAGGGTTCTCATAATCTCTCAATCGAAAACCAGTTCTCACCCACTTTTTTAATAAAAAAAACTATTTTATTATTTTTAATTGTGTGAGGCTCAATGAGAGACTTACACTGCACACGTTCTAACGCTTTTTGATGCCCTGTTCAAAAGTATTATTATGTCTTTTCTATTTTATACAAAATTACATATAATAGTAATATTAAAATGATATTAACACTTGATAAAATTCTTTCTAGTCCCACAAAAAAAAAATATTAAAAAAAATACATTTAAAAAAATTCCAGTGTTTTAATAACTGAAGTTTTAGATAATAAGTTTTATCAAGTTAACCAAGTTTCTAATTCCAGAGCATATGTAACCAATATGACACTCTAAAGATATCTAAATTTTAATAACTGAAAGTTTTAGGTACTTAGTCATGAAAAAAAAATAGAGTTATATGCTTCATACTTTGAAAAGAAATTCTAGGAAAAAATCTCTCTAGAGATTAAGAAAAAAAAAAAGAAGAAGAGAAGAACAACAAGATATCATTAAATATAGGGAAATTGCAATGCCTAGCAAAGGATAATTAGAAAATTAAGTAAATGGTAAATCAAATTAAAAAAATTAAGTATGTAGGTAAGAGAAATATTAGTTGACTATTTTACCCTTAGTATGATTTATTCTTTTATGTAATTCGTTAATATAATATATATCTTGTTAACCAGAATAATAACATATTAATTATTTTGTGAGAATGATATATTAAAACATATTAATCATTTTGTTAGAATGATATGTAAATCATTAATATAATATAATATTTTGCTTCTTCTCATTTGTGACATATATGTTTAACTGCTTCCAAAAGCTCCGCCAATTTCTTTTCACGATCTAAATCACTGTATAGACCATTATATTCAGTGATTTAATATACAGTGATTTAGATCGTAAAAAAAGATTGGAGGAGCTTATGGAACCAGTTAAGCATGTGTCTTACAAGTGAGGAGAAAACAAGCTGGTGATGATTATGTTTTTGTCTGGCCAAATGATGTTGTTCTAATGGTGCAAGCTCTCGAGCATGCTTTATATGATTCTGGCAAATTATGACTAACAAAATGGTCAAAATTTATTGACAACTTTTTGAGAAAATTATGATAAAAATTTTAAATGGTCAAAATTTTGTCGATACGTTTTGACCAATTTATTTGGTTGAAAATGTTCGGAAAGTTATGACCACTTATCGATTATTTCAAATTTTGGTAAAAAAATTGGTCAATCTTTTTTTACGAAAAACATTCAACGATAGTCAAAAATTACCAATCAATTATCGACCACTTATGTAGCCGTTTCTAACCGTTAGATAAAGATCAAATTATGGCTAATAATTAGTCAAATATTTTTGACCAAATATGTCTGATACAAAGTCGTCCAAAAATACTGATCAATTAATGATCAAATTGAAACCGTTTCAAAGTGGTCAAAAATGGTAAAAAATTATTGACCGTTTACTGACCAAATTGTAGCTATTTCTATCCATTTCAATTTCTTGACCAAATTTATAGCCATTTTAAAAAATTCAACAATTATTGACTAAATTTATAGCCATTTCTAAACCATTTCTCTCATACTATTTGTTATCGTATGATTATGCCAAATCTTTATATTTCCATTTTTAGTTTGAATTCTAGTTTTTCTATTTCCTAAACAAGAACTTTACTAATAACACATTTAATTAATGTTTTGTTAAGTTAAAAAATGACATATAAGCCTAAATATATATATATATATATCTTTAAAATTATCATGTTTAGACCATTATTTATTTTATTTGTTTGGGCTATGTGCCAGACCTGATAGTTTATGTATGACCCACACAAAAAAAAACCACAAAGTCTCTCATGTTACCAGCTTTTTCTCTCTACGTCGCTAACAAACTAGAATGTTCTCGCACACCCGTGAAGAAAACTACTATGCTTTTAAACTATAATACAGTATCAACCCAAAATCGATAACAATTTGGTTTGATCGATTGAATCAATGCAGTAAAGAGACATTTACTTCTCACGTGAACTATATATATATAGCTCGATTCATAAATAGAAAACTCAATCTCGGTGAGATTATTAATGGCTGAGATAAATGCATGGTAAAGGTAATATTTCACCCACAAACTAAAGATATCTTCTTTGAAATTTGGGTTGGTGATGTTATGGTATAGATAGAGGTCCGTTCTAGCTCTTTAGGAGGGTCCTTTCAATCCCACCATACCAATTATTCAACCTTTGGACTGTCTTTGTACAATATGGCAGCTTTGTTTTTATAGAAAAATCAACTCTAATCTCACTTTAATTTTTCTCTGTTTTGTATATATGTCTTTTTTCTTGTAATTGTAATTGATATACAATTAATGCTTTATAGGAATAGTTCATGTTTCGGTTCAGATTGTTGTCTTTTACAATCTAGCTGAAAGCACAAAGCTGTTGGATCAACAAGGATGGACTGTGTCATACACGGGAGTGCTGAACGCATGAAGCAACAAGTCAGGAATAGAGATGACGTGGCGAGCTGCGATTGGAGGAAAGGAGTTTCCAAGTTGTAACAGACGAGATATTGCAGAATTAAGGAAATGAAGATTTGATGATATTCAGAGATATCGCCGAATCAAGGAAAAGAAGATTTGAAGATATCTAGATTTAGGGAAGTAGGTCAAGCAGCGTGTGTGCTGCTGATCTATAAATAGGCGCCTCAGCCTTTATGAGAGGTTAGCCTTCCAGAGATTGTTTTCACAAGTTCTAAAGCGGAAAAGCTTATTAGGATTCTTGGTGAGTGAACAAAGAGTGAAACACAACTGTTGCTGTGTTAGTGAGTTTGGGTAGTTAGGAATTGGTCAGTGACGAGTCGTGTGACTGCGTGTAAAACTGATTAAACAGATCTATTAGATTGTTTAAGAAATTTCTAATAAAGAAAAGAAGTTTCTTTTCGGTATTGCTTTGTTCTAATATTAACACTAGCCACAACCGAGTCGGTTAATAAATTGTCACAACTCGAATCTAGCTACAACCGAGTTGTTAAGACAACACATATTTTATATATATTAATTTTCTTTAAATCACATGACCATTAATTATAATCCTTATAATTCGTTACAAAATACAATCATTAATACGGACGTTGACCGATGTAATTCCCCGGAGGATCATAGCTACAAATCACCCAAATATACTCATCATTCTTACACCTTACCGAGCCACAACCGAGTTGGACAGAGTCACGCCACACGATCTGAGTGTAATGTCCACACACACCATCACCACCACATGTGTCAGTGTCATAATCGTAATTTTCCTTTTCTGTCATCCAATACTCAGTTGCGACCGGACCGCTCATTGTTCCCCAACCCGCGGCTAGATTTTCGCCAAAAGGTCCCGAGGAATGCTTCATGGCACAGTCTCTAGCTCTTTCGTGCGCGTAGCTCTGTGCATAGGTTGCAAGAGTTTCGTTCCACACCATTGGACTTACTCCGACCATGGCTCGGGCCTTGTTGTGAACCGTGAGCGTTTCTTGCGGTTTGACATCACCGTTTGCGTTTGCGTTTGGCGGTTGAGTGGGAGTGTGACGAAAGGCTTGTGTTAAGATGGAGAATAATGAAAGTACGATGAAACTATAACCAAGAAACGATATTTTCTTCATTTTGTTTATTGTGTGAGTAAGTGTTTTAGAAATTATTGTTCGTAGAAGAAACTATTTGATTGGCTAATTTATATAGAAGTTGCTTTAGTGGGCTAGGGAGAAAAATTGGAAGGTCTGCTTTTTTGTTGATAATAGTTTAGTGAAAATAATCTATAGATGTAGAATTTAGTTGCGACAATGTCCATGCCGATTTCTTTATGAAGAAGGGGGATCATGAGGTCTTATTAATGGATGTTCTTTTTTTATGCCAAAAGAAAGAAATATAAAATGTTTAAATTTTGAATTGTTGAAAAACTCTTTGACATAGTACAAACACAAATACGGATATCTCACTACTTAACTTTTAACTAATTGTGTATTAGCCTCAAATTTAATAACTTATTTTACATTCAAACATTTAACCGGTTATAATATAATAACATGATAATCAGTTATAAACATATGTATGAAAGCGTCCAGAAACAACTTTAGGATTTAACATATAATATATAAAAGACAAAATGTTCTAGCTAAAAATTGAAGGCAATCATACGATTTATTGTAAATTTTTAGTCGTAGTCGTCGCTGTTCCTATTCAAATCCTTTAAATTCAGGTAATTATCCCACCGAAAGTTGAATTTTGATTGGTTAGAATCATAAAAATGCAACAATATTCTATAGTATAATTCACGGGTATTTTTTACTTTGTTCTCACTCACTTTCTCAGCTTCATTTTCGGAGAGTGATATTGTTGACTTCTTACTTTTTTAGTATTGGATGGTAAAAGGTTCGCTGATTTCTTTACTTTAATGTGTCCCTGCTTCAGTATATTTTTTTTTAATATACTGTATGTATTTTTGTTAAATTTGTGAATTTTCTTGCTCATATTGCTAAGAAATTTTCAAATATGGATCTTAGAGCTTTCATCCTGCAACTCTTTTACTGGTTAACTTCACAAACAACCATATCTCCAACATAAAACCACACTAGAGAGAAAAACGCTAGTCTTCTCATCTTATCAGATTTATGCAATATATTGAAGAATTCATCGGGTTTAACCGTTCACTTCTAAAAATAGTTCACCAGTAAAATAAAAAATGACGAGTTTAAAAACTAACAAAATCACATATATAAGAACAAACTAAAAATAGCACAATTTCGACACTAGGGAATCCCCCGGAGCTGTTGACCTACAAATTCTCCAACACACTCTTGATGCTTATAAATCCTCATTTTACTTATTAATCTCGTGTGAGGATATTTAGGTTTGAATCAAAATTAAACATATAGGAAAGAAAGAAATATAATGAAAAAAAAGTTAAGAAATAACTGAAACAATGGAAACAGAACCTGAGAATATATAGGACAAAACCATTTTAACAAAAAAAAAAAGAAAAAAAAAAGAGAATATATAGAACAATCCTTTAATTTAAATTAATACACATAATATTATCCACATGACCACATGACCACATGACCACATGACATAGAGACATAACAAAGATGTTTACTACGACATCT
Organism: Cardamine occulta; assembly: GCA_028015245.1. Taxonomy (NCBI): domain Eukaryota; kingdom Viridiplantae; phylum Streptophyta; class Magnoliopsida; order Brassicales; family Brassicaceae; genus Cardamine; species Cardamine occulta. The sequence goes on from CM051372.1 coordinate 20,823,788, forward strand.
AAATTCATCATGGTTTGGGACTCCTTCAAGCTTAACACTTCTCATTATCTTTCTCTTTACATCAAAATAGTAAACACTAAAATCATCAGAAAACGAAGTTGGCGCGAAAACGAGTTCACCAGCATCAGTGGTTCCTGAAAAAGTTAATTGTAGACCCCAAAACGAATGCGAAAAAAACAAAAGGCTTCGAACAAATTTGCTTCTTTCACATCATCGAGAACCCAAAAGTTAAAATAGTAATACCTAAGAAACTAAGTCCTGCTAATTTCCCTTTGTAGTTTGCTAAGCAAGTTAACATTTCTTCTGGTGGTTTAATTTTACCTAAATACTCAGAACTAAAATCAAAACTAACCAATATCATAGAGCTAATACATGGCTTTATCCTAGCTTCATAATAGACATCTACATTAATGTATACACCATCCAAACTAGGAATATAATTAGAGATACCGCTTTCGACTCGCCTCCAAGGAAAAGAAGAAGATTGTTTACATCCCAATGTATATACACACTGTATTTTTTGTTTTTGTTAAAATGTATATCCACTATGTTTCATAAACTAAATTACTCCATGGCTTCGTGAACATGCACAATACCTTGTATTGATCATTGCTTGGATCGATCGTATCATAAATGAATATAACATTTCATTGTATCATGATCAAACCTATGATTCTTGGGTAAGTTTATGACTTGTTTTGTAATTGGATTACATGCCATGAATTTACCATGATGAGAAAGAAATATGAAGCCTCGAATAGAGTCACTATGGATGATGTGATCACCAAGTGGAGAGGTTTTTGATATCGTTATCCTTTTTTTTTTGAATGTTATTAAATTATATTCAAAGAAAAATAAACTTTGTGTAGCTTTTGATTTGAAAAATTGAGATTACATGGAGTGTAGCTTTTGATTTGAAAATTTGAGATTACATGGAGTGTAGCTTTTGATATCGTTATCTCATGTTTGGCCTCTATAGATGATGATGAATCTTTTGATATTTAGGAAAGATGAGGTGAGGAGAAGAAGAGTACTTGATTCTTGTCCTCATGATTGAGTTTGAAAGCGAGAAGGAGACGAGGTCGAGACATAGACATTGACATGAAAGTGTCTATGAATGACTTGCTACAGATTATGGAACACCATGTCTTCGATACACTTATGAACTTGAGAAGGGCTTTTGCAGGAAGTTTTTGGAGTATTTCGATATTGGAAATAATATCTCACATTGGATGTGGGTTGGGATCTTAAGTGATATATAAAGGATATAGGTCAATCCAATCATTGCCAATTGGTTTTGAGTTGGAAGCCCATAATCTAATTTGGTATCAGAGCCCGATCACACGCTGCTCATTCCAATTCCATTATCAGTCCGATCCAAAAATTTGGGAATAATATCCCACATCGGATTTGGATTGGGATCTTAAGTGATATATAAATGATATGGGTCAATCCATTTATTGTCAATTGGTTTTGAGTTGGAAGCCCATAATCTAATAGTTATATCAAAAGAGAAACTCTAAATTATTGATAACGGGTGTGATCACTCTTTCTTCGTTATCATAGTCTTCTCTTTCCTTTGCTTTTGTCATGGTGACTAGACAAACACAACCCTAACTATACAAATTTTCAAGGGCACAACAGGTTTTGATTTCCAGAGGAAAAAATGACCTCGATAGATTTACAAATTGCTTGATGCTATTGATCGAATTCTCTTTCACAATAGTAGTTAAAACTCATCAACACCTTTTATAATAGAGAGCAAATCAGCAAACACAATCAATTTTTGTTTTTTTGGTCAAATCACACAATCAATATATACCTAAACAATTATGACAATTGCTTTTAAAATGGATTATGAAAACATATCCATATTTTATATAAAAAAAATATAAGAGTTCGAAAGAAACATACTCGTGTGGAAAAAATTTATATTGCGAATGAGTAGTTATGGACAACATGCAGATTAACTAACTCATTATACAATCTCATGTGGTAAGCTCTTGCGGCTGGCTTACGTTTTGGTACCAAAGCTACAAAATCATTGTAAGGTTTAAACCTAAGAGAGGTAGGTTAATCATTGTAAGGTTTAATCATTGTAAGGCACAAATCCATACCCAACTGGTTCTTGGAGCAACAACGGGTTTCATGGACTCTCGTCGATCTCATCTGGAACATGCAATTTCTCCATTGCAGCCTATTTCAAACAATAATAACCAGTTTAAGCTATGGATCGTTTAAGTAAATAATTCAAATTCAAAAATCATCTTAGGATGACTCTGCTTGTTGTGTTTCTCAAAGACTCAAACCTTTATTGCAGCAACATCAGTTGCAGGCGGTTTCATATCCAAAGCTAGACCAAAATGAAGCATGGCTTTATCGTGCATGTTTCGCCGCTTATAGATCCTCCCCATTAAAGCATAAACGCTGCTCTCTGAAGGCGCATACTCTTTGAGCTCCTCAAGAACTTCCAGAGCTTCATCTAATCTTTCTAAGCAAACAAGTATGTTAGCTTTCTGGTACATTGGAAGAGGGTTCTTTCTGTCTGCTACAATAGCTTGCTCCATTATCTCTAGTGCTTCCTCACTTCTCTGCTAACACAGAACAAGAAGAAGCATTTAGTCATTCTTCAAAGATTGTTCTTCTTGAAAACCTTATAAAATCCAATCAAATGAAAGTAATAACATAACCAACCTTTAAGGCATGCAAAGCTGTCCCTAAATAAGACATTATAACAGAGGAACTCGGGTTTATTAGGAATGCCATTCTGAAATGATGCTCTGAGAACTCTAACTTCTCTTGGCGTAGATATATCATTCCAAGCCCATACCATGCGTTGTAGTGTCTTGTATCTACACGAAGTGCATTTTGGTAACTTTTCATTCCGTTCTCAAAATCTTCAAGAGTTGTGTATCTACAGAAAAAGTAAAGAGAGAGTGTCTCTTAGACCAACAACGAGAGCATTCCAAGCACATTGTACCAGACAAAGTCAAATGGACAGAAGCTTCTTACTCGTGACCACACAAGGTATGTGCGTATGCAAATCTTGGATTCAGTTGTACAGCTCGTAGGAAATTCTTCAGTGCGGTCTCATGGTCCTTTTGCAAGCTATAGCAATTTCCCATAGCACACCTACACCATAGATTATTTCTTTTACTTCTGTTAGTTACCAAAAATAAAATGAAAACATTAATCAGGAAAAAAACCCTGACTAACAATTACCAAGATTGAGGAGCTAAGCGATCGGTTGATATTAGTTCCTGCGCCAAGTAACTCAGCTTCATATCCTCCTTCAAATGCTGTCAAAAAAAATAAAAATAAAAAATGACTGAAAAAATTATGATACATGGGAAAATGTCAAATTTTGAGTTCCATCACAGACTAGGATGAGACTGAATGTTTAGAAACCGGGCAAATACACTTACATAGAGGACCGTAGAGTATATATCCATTCCTTCTAAGCTATAAGGAGAAGCCTGGCGGGCCAGACGGAATGCTTTTTCAGCTTCTAAATAGTCTATTAATTCAAAGTATGCTTTCCCGACCTGCATTTAACAGCCATAATATGCATATAAACCATCAACAATGATTATCACAGGCCATCAGACTAAAACTCATTCAGGGGTTCTCTTTGGAATCTTCCGTACAAGTTTTTTCAATATAACAAGTGTATGCACAACCACCAAACAAAACAAGATAGTTACTACTTACTAAAATGGTAGTCCAAATGAAACATGTCCAAGCTATATTGAAATATGACAGCCTAAGAAGAAAAGAGTCACCAATTACCTGGGAAAGAACCCATCCTGTATTATAATGCTTATGTGGAAGTTTCATATACATATCCAGTGCCTCCTGAACCACCCAAAAGCACAAGAGAAACAATGAAATAAGCCTTTTAATTTCACCTGATCTTACATTATTTAAGAGAACAACAATATGCTTACCTGACACCTGTACATGTATGAAAGTCTACACCCTTCACCGAGTGTCCTTAGGAGGCTTAAAATTTCTGAAACTCCAACTGTGATTCTTTGTGCGTTCAATGCTGTGCCACCAAGCGACATTGTTTCATCTTCTTGATCACAGGATTTAGTATCACTGGAAACCATAGAACCAGTCGTTGAGGCAGTATTAGGCCTTGAATCATCAAAATGTTCCCCACGAACTCCTAAACCAATCAGAATGGCAACGCTTTTGGTATTACAAATACGCCGACACTAATAGAGAAGGCATGATTACAAAAATCGCAACAGACAAGATTTCGAACAAAATAGTGATATACTATAGAGTGTCACAACCTTCATCCATGTTTTCATTTGCCCAAGAATGTCCCTTCCGAAGTGTTACAGAACGAAGTGCCAAAGAACTCAATTTAGAACCTCCCAAATACTTGGAACCGTTGCTCACATTTCCGCTTACAGTTGCGACACTTGAATTAGTGTTTGCCCCTGTATCAGCAGACAGTCTCGAGCTCCGTCGTGGACCAGAATCAGAAAATAGCCTGCCAGAAATCTGCAGACAAAGAGACATGCACTCACAGTAAGACAAATGGTAGAGGAAATTCATCCCAAGTAAGAATCGGACTATTACAGAGAAAAGTAAAAAGCAATAAATTCCAAATTGTGTCTTTATGACGACAAGTAGACCAGTACAGATGTGAATACTACCTTACGTAGCTTTCCTTCATCTACAAACTTTCTTCTGGGTGCTTGAAGAGTAGAGTTAACAGTGGACTTTGGAGAACTGTCAGTAACAAGGGAGTTTGTGTTTGGAACAGCCGGCTGAAAATTCCGGAAAAGTGGTGGTGGAGCTATACCGGACAGCTACAATTTGACAAATACAAAAAAGCATATAAAATCTCATTTACAGTTGTTTCTTTAAGAACATCTACAATATAAAGCACATATACAATATACCATGACCAAAAGATGTTTCTGAAGTGGAAACATGAAATTCTTCAGATAACTAAAAAGGCCGATAAAATTAAAGTGCCAACCCAAAGACATTAAAACAGACTCAAGACCCCCTTTCTAATAGTCAATAAAAAGTTAGAAAAACAATCTTTGACATTTAAAATGTAAAATAAGCACTTTGAAATACAAACACTTTGAAATCAATACCCATGATGCATTAATCTCCTAATTACTCGAAGAATGTGTGCTAAACAAATTGAGACATAATTGTACACTTGTACATGTTAAAAGCAGTATAACAATTTTGTGAAATTACCTGTGCAGCCACTGGCGAAGGAGTATTATAGAAGGACATGTTCGAAACACCACCGTTAAGACCATGAGAATGAAAATTTCCAGAGATATCTTTAAGGCCATGGTTTTGTGGGTGTTTAGACTGTCTTGGGCTATAATCTTCAGAACTCGTATTTTTAGCAGAAGTCAAATTATGTTCCTCATTGTACGTGTTTAAGCTAAGGGAAATGGACAGTTGTTGCATGTACTGCTTTTGAATGGAGAGAGCAGCTGTTTCACCAAAAATTGAAGTTGCTTCCTCAGCAGCACCTGAAAAAAGTAGAACGGACAGAAAAATGTAAGAGAACCAAAACAAAAGAACCAAGTATGCAGAAAAGGGATTCTCTTCACCTAGTATACATAATTCCTCATATGCGGCCCAAAGTAGAGGGTCTATTGTCAAAGACTGCTTGAATTGCTGAGCGGCGTTCTTCCTTCTATCAGTATACCTGAAAGGTGACTAATGAGAAAACATCTCGTCGAACACATTCAGAATCAAGACAAAGATGCATAGAGAGAATAAGAAACAAACTTGTAAATAAGTCCAAGAAGGTAATGACCTGCTGCACCATTTGGGATCTGGAGAATAATCAGAAGCTATGTTATTATCTTATTAAGTGAACTAAATCAACACAAAAGGTCGAGATATTGACGCACTGAGACTGAGTTTGTAAGAAGATAATTCAGTGAGCGAACAAAAGCAATAAACCAGAGAACATTATATACCTCCGCACCCGGTTCATTAACATGGCAGAGTGCAGATTCAGCTTCATTGAGAAGGTCCATCTGGAAGCACGATAACGCGAACAAGTACCGGGAGTGAGGCATTTGTGTTCCTTTACATAATATCCAGAAAGATGAGCAAAAGAAGGTACAAGATTCAGATAATAGAAAAATCTGGTAAAAGGCTAATAAGCAACAAGTCAAAAAAGAAACCATGCCACGCACCCTTTAACAGATGATATGCACTGTAAGCTTGATTATTCTGCAGGTAGCTGGTAGCTAATAGCTGCAAATTAACCTATATAAGAGGAAAAATCAGAAAGTGATTACACAGGAAGGCCTCAAAGGCTAGTCTTTTATTGACCAGTGAAGCTAACAAATGGACCACCGTAACAAATGTTTGAAACTAATCCAGACCAAAGGCTAAATGAATACTTTCTCAACTAATATTGAAGCTGTCTTAACCTAAATTTCAACAAATTTGAGGTATGCCCAGAGATTTCATCTAACAGTTGACTCATAAACTAAGGTTCAAGGATAACAAAAAAAAAACTTGAAAATTGGGATCATATATGGAAAAGGTCATTTATTTCGGAAATCTAAAGAGAACAACCCTCAAAGTTGGAAATTTTCCAAAGACCAAAAACAACAAATAGATGAGCGAAACAAAGGGCTAAAAGGTAAAGAAATCAAAACCGATCCCGAAGAAACGCAGTGAAGCAAATCGAATTCCACATCCAAAAAGAGATGCATAAATACAAAGTTCAAAGATACCCAAACGAATTACAAAACCAAAATCACTATTTCACCATTCCAACAGCTTCGATTTACAGAATTCGTAGATAAATAAGAGAGTGAAAGAAGAGAGGTACCTCAGAAGGAAACTCAGCGCAGAGACGCTCACACATAAAAATAGCATTCTTGTAGACAAAATGACGCAGACTGTTGTGTACACAGTCCACAAGCATAGCTTCCATTGTTGCCTTCCTCGAGCGAGAGAGAGAAAAAGAGAGAGAAGAGGGTTTTCTGTTTTTCTGGAAACTTTTTTTTTTTTTAATATTACCCTTTGGGGTTTTTTGAAGAAATAATTTCAAATTTTGAGGCGGCACGTGCGGTGCTCTGTTTTCAAACTATTCGGCACGTGACAGACCCAATAAATAGCCTTGTTTCGATCCTTTGGCATTAGTATTATTTTCAGTTTTGGGTTTAGTCAGCTATTGGGCTTTAACGTAAGTGATATTAGGCCCAATTAAATTTCTATAATAGCCTTCCCATCTCTGTCCTAACTCAAAAGGTTCGACGCCGCAAATGATGTTAACCGATTGCTCCTCCTCCACGGCATCGCGTCTCATCCGCCATAACGGTGGTTTCATCCCCCGCCGGTGCGTCAGCCAACTCTGCTTACGGACCACTGCGTCAAGGCGTGGCCGCATCCTCTCCATTCGCTCCTCTGGTATAGACTAAACCTTTTGATCTAAACTGAGAACGGATTGTCAGTCTTAAGATTTTTTCCTTTTGTGTTCAGCTGATGCCGCCATGGTGATAGATGAAACAGCAGTGGGAAGAAATATTCTGAGTGAGATCAGAATGGAAGCTTCAAGAATGAAGAAATCAATCGGTGTGGTTCCTGGATTAGCAGTAATCTTTTTGGGCACAGAAAAGACTCAGCAGCTTATAAAGTACCTTGTGGATTCGTTGGAATCAAAACATTCTTAGTTCGTCTAGCTGAAGATTCATCAGAAGAGGAGGTGTTGAAACATGTCTCACGCTTCAATGATGATCCTTGTATCCATGGAATCCTTGTTCAGTCGCCTCTACCATCGCTTATGGATCAGCATAACATATTGAATGCAGTTAGTGTAGAGAAAGACGTTGACGGATTTCACCCGTTAAATATTGGACGGCTTGCTATGCAAGGAAGAGAACCCTATTTCTTTCTGCGTGCTCCAAAGGGATACATCGAGTTGTTACATAGATACAACTTTGAGATCAAAGGAAAGAGAGCAGTTGTTATCGGAAGGAGTAACATTTTTGGTATGCCAGCTGCTCTGTTACTGCAGGTAAGTCCCTGATGATTTGATCATTTACATTTTTGGTGTATATATTTCTTCATGTATTTTTGGTAATTGGTAGAGAGAGGATGCAACTGTTACCATTATCCATTCAAGAACCAAGAACCCTGAAGAAATTACAAGACAAGCTGATATCTTAATCTCAGCTGTTGGGCAACCAAACATGGTCAGAAGAAACTGGATAAAACCTGGCGCAGTCGTCATCAATGTTGGGACTAGTTTAGTTGGGGTAAGCCAACTATATTTGAAATTATGGTAATGCAGTTATAATTATTGATCAAGTCACCAATATGTGACATCCTTATACTATTACAGGATCCAAATGCGGAGAATGGCTTTCGAAAGGTCGGAGACATTTGCTATGAGGAGGTTTGCAAAGTTGCATCAGCCATCATACATGTTGATGGCTATGCAGGAGTAATGCCCTGAGCCATGCTTCTATCCAACATTTTAACATCAGCCAAGAGATATCACAACTTCACGCAACCTTAAAAATAAGGGAAATTTGGAAATAAAGGAGTTTTAGCAAAAAAAATTTCCATCTATACCATTATTTTGAAATTGTCAACTCATGTAGAGAAACAACTTCTAAGCTTCGTTGAAGAAGAGACTTTTTTGTTTTAGGCATTTTTAATTAGGTTTTTAGCTTGTTGAAATTTGTTCTAAAAACTTTAGAATACACAAGAAGTGTGGCTTCAAGGCTCATGTCACAAATGGGTTACCAAAAAGGCTTTGGACTTGGAGTCGATCTACAAGGAATATTAGAGCCTATTACAGCATCCCCAAATCTGTCAAATGGAGGGCTTGGATATGTGGCACAGCTTGGAGAATAAGAAATAGGTCACCAAAACACTTTACTTTGTTGCACCGGTCTTTATATATTGTGATAAGCTCTCTGCTCTGTCATTTCTAGTTATGAGCTTAGAAAGATTAGAAGCATAAGCATTTAGTGATGTCTGGAAAACTGGTGCAACAATAGCTTATTAGAAGTTGATTTTGTTACATCTGTTTTGGAACATTTGATTGATCGGGTTTGGTTACGACAGGTTAATTACTGCACAAGCTTGAATTGAACTGGACTACTGGAGTGCAGTGGATATACGGACGGTGTGATCAGAGTCTAGAGCATTTGTCATTAGTAAAAATTAGACTAGTAATATCATCTCTTCTTCTACAACATTTCTTGAGTTTATCACTGTCAACAGAATTATAATGTAGTTGAGAATTTTCGAAGGGATGTGTTTGGTTTCATCTCAATTATAGGGATGTGTTTGATTTGCCGCAATTGAATCATCATACCTTTTGAATATACATATGATTGTCTTCTACATCTTTTGTGCAACACATGATCGTCTAAATTTCAAAAAAATCCACATTTATTCAGATTTACCTTGTCATTATATTATTCCGCACCCAGGCTAATTCAAATAACGTTTTTTTCGAATCTGCTTTTCCAATATTCAGAAAGTCAAATCCAAGTTTGTGCAAAATTGTAGACAGCACATATGATTGATTGTCTTCTTCTTTTCTTGTTCAACACATATGATTGTCTGTCTTCTGTGAAACTGTACAGTCCATTCATACTAACCTCTAAATTCTACAATCTTCCTACACATCAAAATTCCCCATCTTCTTCGTATTCCTCTTCTTCTCCACATCTCGAACTATACTCCTCTTCATCTTCGAAAGCAATGCTCATCTCTTTCTTTACCACATCAGCCAAGTCCTGTCTGTTTGCACTCACATACGCACCCTCTTTCTTTAAACAACGACTGGTTTGGTTCGAGCTCCCCAAACGTAATCCGGCTATGTACCCTCTTCACACCCTCCACCATTCCCGCTTTCTCTTAGGAAAATCATCTAGTTTTTCTACAACTCCAGAACTTCTTGCTGTGCCATGGATGTGTAGTCTGCCAAGATTCTTCTGAGTTGCTTTCTGTTACCATACACATGCCAGTGGAAGAGATGGTGACAACATTGAGTAGATTGATCGTTTTAGCCGAGGAACTTAGGATTGATTTGTGAAGAAAGAAGAATCTACAAAATGGTGTGAATGAAGAAACGGGCTGATCTTAGTTTGGGTTCATATTTATCGATTGTACTTACCAAATTACTTGACTCGGTACTATGATCTATGAGCTACCTATTTATGTGAGAGGTCTTTTGTCTCCCTGTTTTGGATCTAATTGCTTTTTCCTTGCTTGGGTATGGTTTTTTTATTCTTCTCATAAATCTTATGTGTTGGGGTCAGCAGATGCATAGATGCAGCGATATAGAAAGATAAGCTTTGGGGCTTTTCGTTGATATGTTGTACGTTTCATGGTTCTTTGTCGTTCTCTGGAAAATTTGTCTCGAAGTTGGCCGATCTGACAGCGACGGATCTGCGTTTTTAGGACTTCGAACAGATTACATCTGTTGCAGAAAAACGGCGATAACTCTCAACATAAAGCTTAGATTAAGGCGAGGTCAGATTATCTGGAAAGCTGATTTTCGGAGAAATCCGCGGATAGGTTGATCATCACCTGGTTTGTTGTATTGCATCTAGAAATCGCCTCCCAAAGAGACAGCTCGGATCTGTTGTTTTTATCTTTTCGTCGTTGAAGTTTGTTGTTTCGCGCATGAAAAAATCTTCGATCCCCACAGACGGCGCTTATTATTGTATTTTAGATTACAAACAAATTAGGGTTCAAGATCGATTAAAGAATTCGAATTTCGAGAATTGTGGATTTTATTGATGATTCGTAACGATTACAAGAGAATTAGGGTTTCTCAAGTGTAAATACAAAAGACTCTAGAACAATGAATGAAAACTCTCAAGTCTTCTGCAGCGATTTCTGGATGTTATTCGATGTATTGTGAAAAAGAGAACAGTTTTTTTATTTATAGTGATTTGAGAAGGTTTAGGGCTTCTTTTTCCTTCTTGAATTAGGGTTGCAATTTCGTCCAACCCTTCCTTTTCTTGCGCCGATTTCCTTTTTGAGATAAGATTTCATAAAGTTGGTTGCCGATTATCATGGCCAAGTTAATTGGGTTTTTGAGATAGATTGATTCTTGATTTGGGTCGAGTTTATGGTAAGGGTGCTAAATCCGATATCAACAACTAAGAAGAACTCGAGCAAAGTCAAACAAGTCGAACAAGTGCATGCCAATAATCAACCTAAGATATTGCGCTATTTGAACAAGTTTTTTTATGTGTGGTTACAGTTCATTTGAAGAATGTTGTTACAATTTGATAAAATATTTCAGCCATGAACATCATCATTTTGCGTTTGGACAAAGATGTGCTTCATCGTCATACTTTTTCAAAGTATAGTTTTTGTCATTTTTTTCGTTAAACGTCAATGTTATTTCTTTATAGTTTAATTTTAATGACTAGTCGATTATATAGTGACATCATGATATGTATTTAGCGTAAAATAAATGGAAGAAATGAAAAAATCATTAATTATACGAGTTATAATATAGTTTACACAACATGTAACAAAGCCCACACGCTTTGATTAGTACAAAAGAAGAATATTTCACTAAAATCTTTCTACACTTTTCTTGTACAAGTAATTTGCCAATTCAAAGAAAACCCCATACCAAACAGCTAGCCTCTGAACCAAAATAAAATTTTAAATTTCAAATTAAACCGGCGTATACCACAAAAATCACCACCTGATTCAACTTCCCAACTCTCATCAAACCGAGTTTGTACCAATGTAGTATCATTCTCAGGTTAGCTTCCTCGGCAAGTTATATGTCTTCTTCAGAAACTTAGTAGCAGACTCATCATAACGGTAACACAACACTCTTAAAAGTGTGTTTGGCTCTGTCGGACTCCACGGACCAGAAGTTGGAGGTAACGGAAGCTTCCCTCTGTCAGAACCGTGATTCTCGAGACACACCGCTTTAAACCGTTCAATCAGAGACTCTGTATCCGTGCGCAGCAGCGGAAGTATACTCTTGACCGTTGTCGAAACTTTCTCAATCAAATCCAAAGGCAATCCGTCTCCATTTGACCAGAAAAGATCACACAGAAACTTGAAATCCTCATCAACCGTGGCAGAGTCTTGAATCGTGAAGCCACGCAATGGTCCACCAGCAAGGAGGACTAATAAGAACCCATCGAAAGAAGCTCTCATGATGTCTGAAATGACTCTGGTTCGGACTCTGTCGTGAACCGTTGAGGAAATTATCTCAAGGCACCTTTCGAGCTCTTGAAGAAACTGTTCAATCCTCGAGGAAGAAACTTCTCCAACGTACAGACCATCCCAGAGAACGTTGCTCAGATCATGGAAGACGATTTTGTAAGCAGTTGCTTCAGACAATTGCTGTATTCCTTTCGAGCAATAACCGATGGACTGTTCGAAGATTTTAGCATTACCATCCAAAGCCGCAACTTCGGATTCCAGGAGACGGTTCAATGTTTTTCTCCCAGATGCTTCAATCTCCGTCCTGATATACTGCAGAGTGTTGATTCTGCAACAGAACTGAAGTATTTCTGTTGAGTCATTACTTGTCCCGAGCTGTGATTTTCTTCTGTGAGAGGCCATCATTGGCTTTTCTTTTTTCTTGAATACTCCGTGTAGTCTCGACCCAACCGTGCATCTTGTTAAAGCGGGCAAAGCAGGTAGAAAGGTATTCCGCGAGCCTAGTGGAAACCATTAAAAAAACACAGAAACTCCATAAGAAAAATTAACAAACCATGAGCTTCATCATTCCATAAACCATTACAATCGACGAGAATCTGCATACCGCAGGATGATTTCGCCTTTGATACATAATGCTGCATACACTTGTCAAGACCCAACGTTAGCTCAGGAAGTAAAACTGGATGCATAAGAATCGGTAACAAGAAGAACGCTTCCAATGTCTCATCTACCATCCTCAGTACATCCACCGCAGAAGGAGCGATACCGAGTTTATTCAATCTCGGATTCCATACCTGCAATAGAAAGTTACAAAACCCATTAATAAACTCTTAAAAAGAACTAAAAAGGAAGATTTTTAAGTTGTTAAATACTTCTTGCTGGAGATTCCGGTCAATCCACTCCTTTAGCCTATCGACTCGGGTCTTGATCCACGATTTCACTAGATTGCCAATAACGACTTCTGCTTCAAAAGGAGGCATTTCTCTAATAACTGATTTTCCGCCATCTTCACTATCTACTGCATCTTGAACGGCAATCTGAACCAGATCTTTCTCAAGCTTATCTGCAGCGGTGAGTACTCTTATAGCATCCGGTGTCAACTCAGTAATACCCGAGACAAATTTCTTCAATTCAGTTCCATAGCACGAATGAAGCGTAGCTGCAGCAACACCAGCTGCAAGCGGATGCCAATTCTTTAAGATTGGACTAAATATGGCCTTCTCGTTGAAAGCTAAATGACCAATATCCTCTGCAAGAATTGCAAGAACGGGAAGATTGTTCGTGCTCTGACGGGATTTTGATCGCTTGCTATGTTCCACCATCCTCTTTGTCTGTTACAAACAAACAAAAAAAAACTACATAAATGCCCGCAGATATGAAATTAGATCGATACAAAAAGGAAAATTAAATGAACCTGTGAAAAAGCCATCCGCAATGAAGATCTGATATAGGTATCGACTCGTTCACGCCCTAAATCGAGATGCTTCTTTTTCCTTCTATACTCGCTAGAAACATCTTCGACTAATACTTTAGCTACCGAAATCCCCAAAGAAACTGTAGTTTCAAGTGTCTCAACGTTATCAATGTTGAAAGTATCATGGTAAGCAAGAAGTCTCTTCTCAGCCCAATCCATAATCAAACTCAAAACTGAACTCGAGATCTTGGAATACTCAGGATCATTGGTCTCCTTAACGTCGTTCTCAACTTCGAGTATCAAATTATGAGCAGCTACAAGCAACTCATTCTCTACTTGACCAGTTGTAACATAACGATTAAACAACACCCAGAGAAAGCAAACATTGTGAATCATCTGATTCATTCCCAAGACAGGCCATGTTTTCTTAATAAGCTCTAACACTTCATCTACTTCTTCAACAAGTAATAACTCATCGTTAACATCAAAACAAGACTCTAAAAGCATTTGATAGATTCTAAGATTCAGCGGAAACCCATCAGCCCAATGACAAGTCTCAGAACCAATCCCATTATTGTTCGACCGACTAGCAAGAGACATTACTATACTCCTAAGATTCTGAGTCTCTCCCGTGGTCTTCCCGGTATCTAACGGCCTCTCGAGACCCGACCGGATAATTTGCTTAAGCTGCTGAACAGATTTATCAGATTTACTTAACGGCACACAAGGATATAAGATCAAACCGGCTTCAAGAAGCTTCAAGTTTCTTCTTTGCCATGATTCATACTCTTCTTGGTCTGGAAAATCTGAAGCTTTGAGCTGTTGCAAAAGCTCAAGAGGTAGCACCATCATCTCCACACGCCTCCCAAGCTATAAAATCAAAATCACAAATTTCAAAGCTTAATCTACTAAAATTAACTTTAACTACCCATAATTAACGATAGATTAAAGCAAGAGAATTTTTCAAAGCTCAATTATCAAAATTAACTTTTAAGTATAATGTAATTAACGACCGATTAAGGAATCATGAAGCTCAAATTCAAGTAGATCGTCTTCAGAAATTATCAAATCCCTGTTCTTTAGCCGAGAAAATTCTGGATATGTCGATTTTCTCGGGAAAATTACATGAGAAGAAACGTACCTGACCAGAAGCAATCCTGAGAAGTGCTCTACGAATCCTTGAATCGAACTGCTCCGATATTCGCATCTGTATCCGAACTAACTCACCCACCGTGACTGATTTCTGGACCCGATCCGACTGATCCAAAGATTCTCCTCCGCCATCTCCGCCGCCGCTTCGTTTCTTCATCCCTAACGCCTTCTTGACCTTGCTAGCAGCCGTAGACGTCAGCGATCTATGAAGAGACGGTGATGGCGATAACGCCACCGTCGCGACGCAGTTACTCCGATCAGTCTTGGGCGATTGCGGGATGAAAGTCAGCGGACGACTTCCGGTGCTCCGGCAAGCAGCTACTAAGATCTCGTAAGCGAATTCTCGGAGCTCCGAATCAGATAAATTAGGAGCTGGATCGCCAAATGGAGAAGGTAGTGATTCCATTTCACTTGGAATTCACCAAACCAAACAAAAGAAAGAGAATTTTAATTTAATCGAATTTGAAAGCTTCAAACTCAAAACCCTTCACTGTGCCAAATTAAATATTTAAAATGATTTTTGGGATTATCGAGCGAAAACTCAACTCAACTCAGAGATCAAAGAAACGACAAGAGAATTTTTCGGAAACGATTAGATCAAAGGTAAGAGACAATCATTGATACATCACCAAATGCACAAAGAAACAAACCAAACTTGCAAAGGTCAAGTTTAAAACTTTATATTTTTTCTGTTCTTGAAAAAAATAATATTAAAAAGATTGAAGAATTTGGGTTGCCCAGATTTTAATTCTTTGCTTGATGTTAAAGAATGAATGATTTTGAAGAAGAAAAAAACAAATGCAAAAATGAAAGAGAAGATTAGAGACAGGTGTTTTCTTCGGTACCAAATGCACATATACAGAAATTTTAATGTATATGTATAATTCCTATATGACCACACTATTGATGTTTTCTTTATTTGGATTTTTACTTTTAAACCAGATATAATTTAAATAAAAAAAAGCAGAAGATTATTTTAAAATTAAATTAAAATAATCAATAGACCAGAGATTAGGGACTGGTTTACAAAGTTTGGATTAGGGACTTGTGTTAAAAAAGGAATGTTATGATCGGAAATAACTTAAATAATCTTACATTTTATTTGTCCCTTAATTGCAAATTGATGTTTGACCTTACAATATAAATCTGAGTTCAGCGGTTGTTATCGAACGCAAATTCAATACTAGTCTTTGAAAAAATATATAGTCGTGTGCCCTGCGATGCCAAGAGTCGTAAGACTTTCTACATTCAATGTGTTCTAGACTTTGATGGAAATTTTCAAATTTTCACACGGCATTTTTTTAAACACAATTCACACGGCATCAACAAGTACCGATTCAACAAAAACAGAAATATGTTTATATTATATAGTATTCGATTAATATGTCATGAAGTTACATTCCATGTGACAAAAAACGAGTTTAGTGAACTGGAAAATAATGGAGAGGGAAATAAAAGATATATAGAAGGGAATGTGATTGATAGTAATGAAGAAGAAAATGTAAATATTATCTGATCTATGAAATACAATAATAGCTATATGATTCTATGAGTGTATGGTCGGAGATTAGTATACAAATTTATAATCTATAGATAATAGTATTTTAGCTTTTTTTTAAAAAATTGTTAAAACGAGATATACTTTAATATAGCGAGGCATGTGGTGCGGCGGTTGTTGACCATTGTTTAGTTATCTTTCTAATCATATACTAGTTCCTTCATTTTTCAAATAATGATAACTAAAGAATACAAGACAAACAATAACAAGAATCATTCGATTGAAATCATTTTGAGGTGTCCAAGTTTAGTTTAACTAATATAATCTTCAATGTTTGAGTTACAAGAAATGTTATCAAAACCTTATATGTGCCACCGATATATCTCTTTGTATGATTGTTAATCTAGACAATAATTTGCAAGTGCCTTTTTTGCCGTCCTATTTTAAAGAAGTTGTTCTAGAACAGAGAGAGAGGGCAATAAGCTCAAGATACAAAACTCAAAAACAGAGCAAAATAGAGAGAATCACAGCAATAAAGAGACGCCTATGAACATCTTTCTTGTTCGATTTGTACATGAAGCCAAGCTGAATCTCCAAAGGCTAAGTATGATCGGAAATGCTTCTTGCCAAAATATTTGCTTACCACATAGCTAATTTGAAAGTACATTTGCAGAAGTATTGAAACAGCCGATGGATTCTTTCAAGAAAAGTGTAGCAACTCTTCACCGCTTAAAAAAAAAAGGAAAGGAAAGCAAAAAAACAAGTTCTTCACTCTCAATGTAGCCATTGGACTAGATTGGCCCATTTAAAATCAGTTTATATTATATACATGTTTGGACATGCCACATTCTAAGAATTTACATAACAAAGACGTTTAGGCCCGCAGATCTCAGGCCCATTTCAATAACCCTACTTTGCACGTAAGCAAAAATCACCAAAATTGTTGCGACGCTACATAAAACGAAGTGTCATCGGCAAATAAATTGTATCCACTGTAAAACAAAATTCAGGGTTTTGCATAAACCTTTCTCTCATAAGTCATAAGTCAGAGCAAATCGTCTTCACAATGTCTATGCTTCTCAGACATCTCAGGAAAGATCCGTTCGTAAGCTTTTCTTCTCTCTTTTTCTCTTTGTTGGGTTATGCTTTTGTTGGTTACGATCGATGTATATGATTGATATTTTTGGCAGGGACGACACCAGAGCCTTCGGTTCTCATCTACTTTATCCCAAAATCAACCCTACCTCATCCTCGGTGGCGATTATTATGGGGTTAGTCTCAACAAGGGTGACAACGTGGGGCATCTCAAGTATTATGATCCTTGTAAAGGTGATGTCAAGGTTTCAGAAAAGATAGTGGCTATGCAGTTCCTTGAGTTAATGGCTACGTCTGGATCATCTCATGGTTGGGTAGCTTCTTTGAACATACGTAATGCTACCATGTCTCTCCAAGATGATCTTAACCCTAACACTGATGTGGATTCATCCCGAAAACGTATTTCATTGCCTCTTTTTGTCACTTTGCCTTATTGTCAAACCCAACTTGTCACTAACGTGGCCATGTCCTCTTCTCCTGAACAAGACGACTGTGTTTTGGCTGTTAAGTTCTTGGGGCCTCAACTTAGCTTATGTAGGCCTAGTTCTGGTTCGAAGTCGAAGTGGGTCAACATCAGAACCTCTAATAACTTTTCCAACTCTCAGATTATGTATTCCGAAAGAAAAAAAATGTTCTGCATGCCCGCTTTCGGAGGTCATTACATGGGATCATGCATGGGATCTCCACAAACATAGGCATAACCCTATATTGAACCACTTGAAGTTGCAAAACCTTCCCAATTTTACGCAATCTAAGAGGGTACTGTTGGATTCATGTTTTAGGAGGGAAGACTTGGTGGAGTCGCCTACCGGTGAATCCTTTCTGGTTAAGTGGTACAGCGGAAGTAGCAATAGCAACAATTTGGCCAAAGTGCAAACTAAGCGTTTCTTGGTGTTCAAGATAGACGAGGAAGGAAATGCTTGTTACACTGATCAGGACATTGGAGATCTTTGCATTTTCTTGTCCAAGTCCGATCTCTTTCTGTCTCGATGCAAGCTTGTACTCTGGCCTCACCCCTAACTCTGTCTATTTCGTTGGCTTCGAGGACACTGGAGTTTTCAATCTTGCCACTTCCACCGTTCATCCGACTATTCTTCCCGAAAATTTGCCGTCCACCGCTCCTTTCTGGCTCCATAATTAAGACTAGTTATTCATTCATTGTTAGACTTTATTATTTCTCCTCTTGTTTTAGTCCTCTTTTGATTAATTTGGTCTTTTTTCTTCCGCTGATGATCTCCATCATGGAATTAGAACTGCGTGTCGAAAGTGAGTTTTAAAGGAATGGTCATTATCATTTTTAGCGACGTTAAGTGTAACCATTTTACTTTGCAACGTCGGTCATTAGGGATTTGATGGTGAAAAAGCTGAGTTCAAATTACGTGCCATCTCTATCTATCTTGCAAATTTGATAAATCTTTAGTTGATTCTACTGTTAGTATTATACTAATGTGTGTAAGTTGTTGTTGGTTGTTGTAAACATGTTTAAACCCTTTAAAAAGATATGTTAAAATCTTTCAATATTTGTTTCCGTCGATATCTAAATTTCTAATTGAAATCTAATATATACAAGAGAAATCTTATCGTTGACAAAAACAAATACTAGTATATATTTACTATTTGAAACATATCTTGATATTTATGGTGGTGGTTTAATACTAATCGAGTAATCGCAACATTAGTTTAGTGTACTATTAGCTTTGTTATGGTACCATTTCATAAATTAGAGGTTCCCATCATTACTATTTTCTTAAATACCACCTTATTCGCTTTTAGTTTTTGCAAATTACTCTCTACTTTATCCTTCCGATCTTTAGGAGAAAACAAACAATACGACACGTAATATGAAAATATCATATTTTGAAACATCTTGAAGATAAATACAACAACGTAAAACCATAACGTAAAGTAATAATATCTAGATGTGGATAATGTTGAAATTATTATCAGAAACATTCGAGAAATCTACGGTAGTGCGGTGTCATATATTATATATATAAATAATTGTAAAAATAAATTAGTTAGGGTTCCGTGAAAAAATCCGAATCCAAAACTCAAACCCGAATCCGACCCGAAATAAACAGTTTGGTATGGGTATGGATCATTAACACTATCCGATCGGATGCTCTTGTCCAATGCATCGGATATCCGAACCCGATCGGATATATCCGAATCCGATCTCCACCCGAAACCATTCGAACTTATATAACCCTAACATTAAATCCCTTAATCCTCTTTCCTTTCTTTGTATATATGAACATGTGATTCTCTACTTACCGTTTCCACTTTCCGATATTTGTGATATTCAAACCAAAATCCAGAAAATCATCAATTTAACAAACTGGAAATCCTCAATTTAACAAACTGGAAACCCTAAAAAGAAAATTATTTGTGAAATCAATCCCCCCAATTCCACTTCTCAATATTTGTGATTTTAACCTTTTTTTTATTGAATTCGGATTGATTTCAGTATGTTTTTACTTTGGTTCAGCTAAAAAATACCCAAACCTTTGGGTATAACCCTAAACCACCCAAACCCGACGTGTGTTTATCTGAACCCGATCCGAAATCTAAAAAATATCTGATCGGATCATATACCTCTAAACCCAAAAACTTGAAAACCCCGACCCGAATCTGAACGGTTACCCAAACGTCCACGTCTAAATAATGTTGCATTACAATAGAACTTCTATAAATTAATACTCTATAAATTAATAACCTCTCTAAATTAATAAATTTTCCGGTCCCGAGTTGAGTCAGTGTAATAATTAACATAATTTGATAAAATAATAAGATAATAATTTTTAAAAAAATCTTATGTAATTATATGGTCTCATCAATGTCATAAATTAATAATTATGTAAAAGTATAAAATATAACTAAGATAATTTAGTAAAATATGACTATAGTATTATTTCTTTATTCATAAATTTACATTTTTGTGTAACTCATCTATAATTTTATCATACTACATCAAAACATATGGTAATATCTTCTCAAATTACATCAAAAAAATTATTAAAATTGCATATACGATAATTATTTCCTAACCTGTAATTGCCGCTAAAAATATTAAAGTATTATTTTAATTTCTTATTTTAAATATGATTTTTTAAAAAAATTATGCAAATCTCTCTATAAATTAATAATTATAGATTTATCCATAAATTAATACTCTCTCTAAATTAATAAATTCTTCTGGTCTCAATATTATTAATTTATAAAAGTTTTATTGTATAAAGTCAAAAACAATGGTACAGTTGATTTACCATTGATAATTCTTATAAAATAGTTATAGTGTTTGAAACTATTTACAATTCTTTTTGCATAGAAAATTAGAAAATATAAGAAAAATAAGAAAAATGTAAAGAAAATCAAATATAAGAAAACAATATATACTTATCTTACCTATAAATGTGTATATTTATAGAATTATTAATTTATGATATTATTGGGACCATATATTTACATAAAGATCTCTAAAAAATTATTATCTAAATATTTTATTAAATTTTGCTGATTTTTACATTGACCCGATTCAGAATTTTATTAATTTATAGTGTTTGTTAATTTATCAAGTATTAATTTATAGAGGTTTTAATGTACATATAAATAACTGTAGGACTAAATCTTGAAGATAAATACAAAAACGTAAAACCCTAGTCTAAAGTATAATATATAGATTTGGATAATGTTGAAATTATAATCAGAAATATTTGAGGTATATACGGTAGTGTTGTGTAATATATTATATTATATATAAATATATCGGTACAATTCAATTAGGGTTCCTGTTAAAAAAATCGTACGTGATAATGTCAATGCTTCTCGACATCTCTCAAAGCTAAATCTCATGAAACCGAAAGATGCCATCGTAAGCTAGTCGTTTTGTAGGTTTTTTTGTTTTTAAGTTGTTTTGAATAATCTGATCTCTAATATAGTTCTTTGGTTGGTATAGAAAACCAGAGTGTTAGGTTGTCGCAAACCCCGCCCTATCTGACTATCGGCTATTGGTTGAAATACACCTCGCTCGACTTGTACAACCTAGTCAAGGAAGAGACGATTACAATATCAGATAAAACACTCCCCGACGAGCTCAAGACGTTGGGATTGGTGGAAATATCACATGGTTGGGGACTTTTCGTGGACACAGAAGACAGCTCTATTGTACGTATCTCCAACTTTTTTCTCCCTTCATCATCCAAATCATCCCCTAAGATCACGTCTCTGCGTCCCCTATCTCCCCTGCCCAGTGAAAAACTGGAATCCTTGATAAACGTGTCAATGTCCTCTTGTCCTGACCAAGAGGATGAGGAATGTGTAGTTGCTGTCAAGTTTATGGGAGATCAGTTGAGTCTTTGTGTGCTCTGTAGGGACTCGGAGTGGACTAACATTGTTACCCCTTTGAATTTCTTCAACTACTCGACTAGTCTCATGTATTCCAAGAGAGATGAAAGTTTATGTCTGCTCACTCCAGGATGCCTGGCTTCCTGGTTTATCCATTCCAAGAGCTGGGACTACCCAAAGTTCCACGAGTTACGGTTTTAAAACATTCCCAAGCTTTCACAGTCGGAGTGGGAGCTATTGGAGTCGTGTGCCAAGACTGAACACTTGGTGGAGGCCCCCTCCGGCGAATGTTTCCTCATCAAACGGTACAAGTTTTTAGTTTATTTTTATAATCTGCAAGTTCCATATACAATGTTTTTTTCTTAAAGATAGAAATAATAACAATGCATGCTTACAGGTATGCGGAGAGCTTTCCGTGTGTGTTCAATGAGAAAGAACTAATCCACTATCAGACAAGGAGGTTCATGGTGTTTAGACAAGAGGATGAGACAAGTAAAGATGGAGGAAGAATCATGTGTTACACAGAGGACATTGGAGATCTCTGTATCTTCCTTGGAGAAAATGAACCTTTCTGTGTTGAGGCCAGCTCCTGCCCTGGTCTCAAGCCTAACTCTATCTATTTCATGGGTTACGGCTTTGGTATTTATGACCTCGCAACCAAAACTGTTCATGTCTTTCCTGACAATGGTTTAGCAGGCCCGTACTGAATTCCTCCGGTTTATCATCTCTAGCCATTTTTTTTGGTTTTTATGTCTTATCAATTATTCAGTTTGCTTTACATCTTTCTAGTTTATTTTATACAAGGGACAAAGTCTTGGTTTTAAACTTTTGTATCCATCTTCGGTTTCATGAAAGAAAAATTTATGAAATGTGATCACAATTTTAATTAACATATACAGTTTTTCTAAAACAAAAACAATTGTGTCCGTCATTGTAACTGTTGATACCATTCTGGGCTTTAGTGATTGTTTAATTGTTGGGCTTTAAAAACAAATGGGCTCAATTCGACCCTTTACTTTTAACCTTTTGCAAAATTGACCCCATAGTTTCAAACTTTCAATCCACCACCTGTGGATGAGTCTATCTAAAACCTTCACTTCCTCCGGAGCTCTGTTTCACCGGCAATGTCGTTGAAACTCAATACCCCTTTTCCAATTTTCGCGCCATCTCTATTTCCTAATCCAAACCCAAGAGCACCCACCGAGATCCGATTCTCTAGGTGGGGCAACGCTAATGCCGAGCGGTTCGAACAACGTCGCCGGAGCCAAGAAGAGCTCGAGGCAGAGATCCGTCGCGACCGCAGTTTCGACGCCGCCACTAAAATCGTCCATACCCATGATTACGACTCCGCAGCTTCTGAGCCTAAAACGTCACCGTTTAGATCAAGAGGCACTCCTTCACTTCCCTCAGCTCGATCAATTCCGGGTCGAAGATCCAAATACTCCAAAGCCGATTCAGGACCCAATAGACCCAAGAACAAACCTAAAGTTCCCGATTCGCCGCCACAATTAGACGCTAAGCCAGAGGTTAAGCTAAGTGAAGATGGATTATCTTACGTCATCAATGGAGCTCCTTTCGAATTCAAATACAGTTACACAGAGACGCCAAAGGTTAAGCCTTTAAAGCTTCGTGAGCCTGCTTACGCGCCTTTTGGGCCTACAACGATGGGAAGACCATGGACTGGTCGTGCTCCGCTTCCTCAGTCGCAGAAGACGCCTAGAGAATTCGATTCTTTCCGATTGCCTTCTGTGGGGAAGAAAGGGGTGAAACCGGTTCAGAAACCGGGTCCTTTTCGACCCGGGTTGGGTCCAAGATATGTTTACACGAAGGAGGAGATATTAGGGGAGCCATTGACCAAGGAAGAGATAAGAGAGTTGGTTACTTCTTGCTTGAAGACAACAAGGCAATTGAATATGGGTATAAAGCTCAATACTTTTTGTTGAATTTGCTTGTTTCTGTTAGCTTTTTGAGATCAATCTTGTAATGTTGGAAGCTCAGACATTGTTGTTTAGGTGTAATAGAAGAAGATATGATGTAAAGTTTTTGTCTTTTCTCAGGTAGAGATGGTTTGACTCATAACATGTTGAACAACATACATGATTTATGGAAGCGGCGAAGGGTCTGTAAGATTAAATGTAAAGGAGTATGTACAGTCGACATGGATAATATTTGCGAGCAATTAGAGGTGGATAATATTCTCCCTGGAACTGTTTTATTATAATTTATTCGTATTAGTAGACAATGAATAGATTATGCTGTTTGCGATATGTTGTATTTGTATTCATGAGGTTGTGTGTTGAATTGGTAGGAGAAAATTGGAGGGAAGGTGATATACAGAAGAGGAGGTGTGCTTTTCCTTTTCCGTGGAAGAAACTATAACCACAGGACAAGACCGCGCTTTCCTCTTATGTTGTGGAAGCCTGTAGCACCTGTTTATCCAAGGCTGATTCAACAAATTCCTGAGGGTTTAACTCTTCAGGAAGCTAACGAGATGCGGAGGAAAGGACGAGAGCTAATGCCTATATGCAAGCTAGGTAAGCACCAAGATAGTAATAATTTTGATATGTTTTTTTTCAAGACCGACAATGTTAACTTTTATCCTGTGTTGGGTTGGGTCATCATGTAGGGAAGAATGGTGTGTATTGTGACCTTGTGAAAAATGTTAAAGAAGCATTTGAAGTTTGTGATTTGGTTCGGATCGATTGTCAAAGCATGAAAGGCAGTGATTTTAGGAAAATTGGTGCCAAACTCAAGGTTTGATCTTTATCCTTATTCACATATGTTTTGTTATTTTAAATCTCCTTGTTGAACCTAATGGTTGTGTTATGGCTCACTTTGCAGGACCTTGTTCCATGTGTGCTCATATCTTTTCAAAATGAGCAGATTCTTATCTGGAGAGGACGAGAATGGAAATCGTCTCTTGCTACTCCAGATAAAAAGGATGATATCCTTGGAGATATCGAAGTTGATACCGCCTTACCGGAAGATGATGAACCATCGGTATTACCAAATCAGACTCGAACTGTGACCAAGAACTCTCCTCTGGGTTCTATGGAATTGCAAAATGATCCAGATGGTCATGATTTGAGCCCTGCAACTGTAGATTCCTCAGCGATGGAGGGCACAAGCAGTTCTTTAGAGAGCTCGTCCACAGAAGATGTAACTGTGCTAGCTGCAGATAGTTCTCTTGGAGACCATCAAGAAGCTGAACAAGATTCAGAAACATCTGAAGAGATCAGCAAACAAAGCATAAAGAGAGTTCTGAATCTGATGAAACAAGCTGTAGAAAACGGGACTGCGCTTGTGTTAGACACTACTGATCTGGACGCAGATAAAGTCTTTGCAAAAGCTGTCGCCTTTTCAACTGTAGCTTCACCGGGACCAGTTTTCCAGCATGGCTTGAGAAAACAACCAATAGTTAAGAAGCAGGATAAGAAACAGGAAAATCGAGAATTCGGGTACCGAAACTTGGAGGCAAAGACGAATAATATTGTGGTTTCTGGAAAAAGAGAAGTTGCAGTGAGTGTGCAAAGAGAGGTGAAGAAGGAAGAGGGATTGAAGAAGAAAATGAATGAGTTTGATGAAGATTACAGAGAAGTAATACCTCATGGAACACTGAAGCTAGATGAACTAGCTAAACTACTTGCATAATAAAATTATATCTATGTTATTTGTATTTGTTGAATACTGTATAATTTAGTCTAATCATCATTATCAAAAGTGTAATTTGGAGAAAAACAATGTATCTTAGATTTAAAAATACTAGGAGAAGCCGAGAATGGAGACTATGTTGCGTATCGCATAGGATAAGTTATAAATGGTAAGCTATCACTAAAAGTCTTGTTGTGTTTTTATAAGACCATGTCTTGGGTTTTGAAGTTTTAATCCATTTTTCAATCTTTCATTGATGTCTTCTATTCAATTTCATAGATTTCTTAACATTAAAAAAAAAAACCTATATCATGCTTAAAACTCACTCCAGTGAAAGCTTTACCAACACATAAATACTATTCAAGATTATTCATTGTATTTATTGATTCTTTATCTAATTTAGAATATTTAACAAATACATAAACATTAGTAGTTTTCTTTAAATTTTTGTAAGTGAAATTGACTCAGATTTTAAATTTCAAAATAAATTCTCAATTTGACAACTATTTAATATTAAGGAAATCGAAAGAAATATATGGCATTTGTCGCATTCCACATAAAAAAGGTTATATTCCCAACAATTCAAAGTCAAAGCATGTACTTTCACAAATGTCCATATTTTCAATTCATATTCATTAATTCACCCTTCACTTCCGTTCCAAAAAATTCCTTAATTAATCAACCATCAAAACCTATGCTTTTCATATTAATTTCCTTACAACTAACATCCCTAGACGGCCTAAGAGTATTTTATAATTTAACTTATTCCACTAATCCCACATCTTACAATCCATGCCTCTCAATGAGATCAATAATGATGTCACGTTGATAAGAGCCAATAAATATATTATTGCGTTTTAATCAAAAACCAAATTTTCACATCTCTCTGTCTCTCCAAATTCATAAAAGCGACTTTTTGTTTCCTCAAAACAATGAATCCAACACAAACAATCTCAATTCTCTTCTTCTTCTTCTTCTTCTTCTTCAATCATGTCTCTGCTCAGTCTCCTCCTCCTCCTCCATACTTAACCAACGACCTCTTCAAACCAAGCTTAGCCATCATCACCGGAATTTTCTCCATCGTCTTCACTCTCACCTTTGTTCTCCTCGTCTACGCCAAATGCTTCCACAACGATCTCCGATCAGAGACCGACGGTGAGGGAGATAGAGGAAGACAAGATCGTCTATGGCAAGGACTTTTCAATAGGTCTTCTCGATTCTCTGGTTTAGACAAGACAGCTATCGAATCTCTTCCCTTTTTCAGATTCTCTGCTTTGAAAGGATTGAAACAAGGATTAGAATGTTCTGTTTGTTTGTCTAAATTCGAAGATGTTGAGATTCTTAGGCTTTTACCTAAATGCAGACACGCTTTTCATATTGGGTGTATTGATCAGTGGCTTGAGCAACACGCCACGTGTCCTTTGTGTAGAAACAAAGTCAATATTGAAGATGATCTCTCTGTTTTGGGTTATAGTAGTAATAGTCTCATAATCGTGAATGAATCTCAGACAAGAGAAGAAGATTCGGGCTTGGAGATTTTCGTCGAAAGAGAAGGAGAAGTTAGTGATGGTTCTTCGAGATTCAGTAGTTTCCGGAAGATTCTACAGAAATCGCTGTTGCTTGAGAGACAAGGAAACGAGGACATGGAGGAGAAGAAGAAGAAACTTATGCATAAGTTTAATCACAGGATCGTTGTTTCAGATGTTAAGTTTAAAAACCGGTGGAGTAATGTAACTTCATCTGATTTAACGTTTTTGACATCGGAGATGTTGAGTTCGTTGTCAAGCGACAGATTCTCGTCGATGGATAGAGTTCAGAGAGGTGACTTGCGTGACAAGGAAGATATTGAAATGAAGAGAATCTTGAAGAACAAGGACTCATCGAGAAGAGCTGTGTCTGAGATCACGACTGTTCCTAGGGAAAACGCGGTCGGAGGAAACTATAGCGGTTCAATCGCTTCCACATCGCGGAATTATGCGGTTGCTACGACGACGGAGGAAAGAAGACGGCGGTTATGGTTGCCGATTGCTAGAAGAACGGCTCAGTGGTTTGTTAACAGAGATAAAAAGAGTGAACTAAACACAACACGCCAAAATCTTAATGTATAGTTTTTTTTTTTGTTTCCTTGACAATTTGCAATTTGTTTTCAATGTTAATTTTATAAGTTTGTTGAATGACTAAAATTTAGAATCAGGCATTTGTGGCAAAGTGGTATTGTATTTAGGATTAAAAGTATAAACTCGTTACAGTTCTAGATTTGAATTTACTATTTGGTAATATATTTTGTGTGGACAATTTTGTCATTTGAATTTTGGCCAATGTGTTTTACATGTGGAATTTGTATTGGACTTGAAGAAAACTGTTTACTAATAGGTATGCATATATTTGAGATTAGTGGGATGTTTTGACAAATTTTTGATATGATTTGCTAAATCTTAAGGAAAAAAACTAAAATTGGTTTAAATGAGGATTAGATGTGTTGGAATGATTATGGTGGTGAATCTGGTGATACACATTTGTTGAAATGAATTTGTTTAAATATATATATATATATATATATATATATGTTTAACAAAAAATGTGAAGTTTACCTAATACATGTAAGCCACTACATTAGCTAGATACAGTAGAACCTCTATAAATTAATAATTTCTCTAAATTAATAAAAAATTTCGGTCCCAAGTTGGGCCAATGTAATATTTAACATAATTCGATAAAATAATAAGATAATAATTTTTTTTTTTAAAATCCTATGTAATTATATGGTTACATCAGTATCATAAATTAATAATTATATAAAACTATAAAATATAACTAAGATAATTTAGTAAAATATGACTCTCGTGTTATTTGTTTATTCATAAATTTGCATTTTTGTGTAACTCATCTATAAATCTGTCATAATACATAAAAAAATATTTAGTATTATCTTTTCAAATTACATCAAAAAATTGTATATACGATAATTGTTTCCTAACATGTAACTGCCGCTAAAAATATTAAAGTATGATTTTTAATTTCTTACTTTAAATATGAATTATATTTTAAAATTATGCAAATCTCTCTATAAATTAATATCCTCTCTAAATTAATAAAATCTTCTGGTCCCAACATTATTAATTTATAAAAGTTTTAGTGTATATTGTTGGGGTCGGTTTTCACCCGCTCAACATTAACGTCCGAAGACAAGATGATTAAAGAAATGGTCCTCCAGACTCTCGATGAAGAAGGAGCAACAGCACCTGAGTCTTCCTCATGCAGTAACATGTGGCGTTAAGTCTAGACAAAACAGACAATGGACCGGGAAGGAGCCGACCACGTGCTCGGACCGCCGGGCCGATCACGTGCTCAGCACCACGAGACGCGACCACGTGTTTCGCAGACGGCGACCACGGCCGCCAGCGACAACGGCCGCCGGCCAGCCGACCACGGGCTCTCCAAGGCTGTTGACCACACCCTCGGTCCAATACAGTCTTCGCCCAATGACGAGAAGATAGCCCGTCCGCATAACAAAGCCCACATTGATGCAACCGACTCAAGCGAAGCAATTTTGCGAAGACTTAGGAATGTTCAGCCGCCTTAGAGATAGTATATATAGTCGATGTAAAAACCCTTGTAAAGGATCCGCAATCACATACACAATCTTATACTCAAACTTTTACATAGCAATAACAAAAGCTCTTAATCATCTCTTGCGATCTTAGCTAACCCTAGAAATCTCTTCCCCTTCACGAACCCTTACAAATCTAATTGTGTTAGTTCCGACTCCCACAATTTGGCGCCGTCTGTGGGGAACTAGAGAATTTCTGACACAAGAAAGCTAGGTTTCGCAACACCACAAGATGTCCGGTAACAACAGCACGACCAACGAAGGATCCTCGTCTCACAGGAGCAGCGAGGAAAAGGAAAACTCCGTGGAAAGCGCCGCGCCTCACGACAACAACCCAGCGGATATCACGGAGATCAAGCAGATACTTGATGTGCTCATGAAGAAAGCACAGGATCAGGAAAAATACCATGAGGCTATGACGAACGAATTGCAGGCGCTCAGAAGACAGACTCGCAAAAGATCTCGTGTCCGTCCAACGCGCCTCAACTTCACCACGCCCCGAGTCATTCGAAGGATTCGACATGAGAAGCTGCCACCTCGAACCGATCGTATTGACCCAGAAGATCTGCCTCCACCACCGCCTCATCAGGAATCTGATGAAACTCCCGAGCGAGCAGTGGGAGAATCGGACGAAGATCAACCCCCTCGGAGACGCATCCGAACTGAGGCAGCTGCTTACAACACCATCGCTGATAGAGAAGAAGCTCCAACCATGGCAAAGCCTTACAGGAGGGAGCAGAAGCGAAGGGCTTCACAAGGCTCCCAAAGCGAAGAGGTCGCAGCGTTAAAAGCCCAGTTAGACCATGTCGTTTCTGACCTAAGGACTACTAAGCTACAGATGTACCGAAGCACAGGGAAGGCTCCCGGGGTCGCTTACTACCTAGAGAAGGCACGAAACACCCCTTTCGCTGAGAACATCTCAAGGGCCAAAATCTCTGATCCAGGAAGAATCAGGCTCTGCTACGGCGAACCTCCGACCCACTGATCATCTAATGGAGTTCGAGGTAGCCCTAGGGAGGCAAATTTCAAAGAAGTTGAGAAGGATGTCGGCCATCTGCAAACTGTTCAGAGAAAGCCTCAAGGGCCTGCCCCCAAGTGGTTCTACA
This sequence comes from Cardamine occulta, assembly GCA_028015245.1. Lineage (NCBI taxonomy): Eukaryota > Viridiplantae > Streptophyta > Magnoliopsida > Brassicales > Brassicaceae > Cardamine > Cardamine occulta. The sequence goes on from CM051372.1 coordinate 20,853,838, forward strand.
AACTGGAGAGGAATTCGATCCACAACTTCCACCAACTTTCGAGATGTTCAGACAACACTACAACATCTTCGCTGAAGCGAAAGATTTATGACGCAGAGCTATGGATCAACAAGCAAGGAGAGCGAAAGCTTATGAAGCTTTCCGATGAGGTTCAAAAATACTCTTCAAAGGTAGATGGAATAAGCAATACATCTCGCTTGGAAGCCTTAAGAGGAGCAGTTAAATGCCCATCTCCGTTTTGGCATGAACTCACCATCAATCCTCCGACAACGATTCAAGACGCTCTTCACCGTGCAGCTGATTTTGCCCGAAGTGAAGAAGAGCTCCGCGCCAAGAGAGGCGGAAGAACTAAGCAGGCGGGCGAACCTTCTCAGATTTCAGCCCCGGCTGCACCAAAGAAAGGCAATCCCGCCTTCGTCCAGTTCGAAGGGGGAGCAGGAGGAGCTCACAATTACCAAATCGAAGCACCCGGATATGGTAGAGGCCGAGGCCGCGGTCGTGGTCGCGGCAGAGGAAACTTCACATGGGTTAGAGACCCGAAGGAGTACGATGAAAAGCTGTACTGTGAATTCCACAAGACAACAGGGCATTCGACTGCGAGGTGCCGCGAGTTAGGACGACAGCTGGCTGCTAAGCTGGCAGAGGGCACTCTCAAAGGTAACATCAGCCTGGCGGACTTCAAACCAGAAGAAAAGGCTCAAGACGTCACCGAGGTTCAGACCGAAAATCCTCGGCGACAACGTCGTGGAGACAACCCCGAGAGCGGAGACCCGCAAGGCACTATCAACGTGATCATGGGAGGGTCGCAGTACTGTGCTGACAATGTAACTGCGATCGAGGCTTACCAGAGACGCGCCGAGGTCTGTGCCAACATCTCCGCACCCCCGAGGGCAAAGCGCGCACACCCCGCCACTTTTTGGCGAAGAGGATGCCGAAGGCATTGACCATCCACATAACGATCCTCTGGTAATCAACCTGACTATCTTCGACTTCAACGTTGCTCGAGTCCTCATCGATACTGGAAGCTCAGTGGACGTTATCTTCAAGGATACGCTCGAAAAAATGAAGATCGACCTCTCACTCGTCAGAGGGCAACCAAAGCCTATAACAGGCTTCTCTGGCGAGACAACTTTGACAATGGGAACTATTCGCCTGCTAGTCCAAGCTGGAGGCGTCAAGAAGATGGTGAACTTCACGGTGTCTGATCATCCCGCCATTTACAACGCAATTATGGGAACGCCATGGCTCAATCAAATGCGAGCCGTACCATCAACTTACCACCTGTGCTTAAAATTCCCGGCCGATGACGGCATACAAACAATCTACGGCAATCAAAGAGATTCCCGCATGTGTTTCTTGGCAGCGCACAAGCTGCGCAATCGCGAGGAGAATGATGACTCAAACCCAATGACTCATGAAGAAAGGGAAGACAGCCCGACCTCACAGGGGCCACGGAAGAAAGCAAAAAACATCCCAATCCAGTGAAAGACCTTGCTAACCTCTTATAGCAATTACAGATCGCAGACGGTCGTGCAGAAGAAGAGTGACCTACCTGCGAACCCGTGATCTCCGTGTGTATCGACGAGCAGCACCCAGAGAGATGTGTCGAAGTCGGAGCTGCCCTTAACAAAATACTCAAAACAAAGCTAGTGGCTTTCCTTCAGAAGAACGTCAACGCCTTTGCCTGGAACACCGAAGATATGCCCGGGATAGATATCAACATCACCAGCCACGAACTCAATGTTGATCCGACATTTAAACCCGTCAAACAGAAAAGAAGGAAGTTGGGTCCTGAACGGGCAAAGGCTATTAATGACGAAGTCGAGAGGCTCCTGCGAGTTGGGTCGATAACCGAGGTCAAGTATCCCGACTGGCTCGCCAACCCAGTCGTGGTCAAGAAGAAGAATGGGAAGTGGCGCGTCTGCGTCGACTTCACGGATCTTAACAAAGCCTGCCCGAAAGACAGCTTCCCCTTACCTCACATTGACCGCTTGGTGGAAGCAACAGCAGGCAACAAGCTCCTTAGTTTCATGGACGCTTTCTCTGCTCTACCCAGATCCTGATGCACCTCAAGATCGTGAGAAGACAGCTTTCATTACGCATCGGGCATCTATCGCTCAAGGTAATGCCCTTTGGCCAGAAAAATGCAGGAGCAACGTATCAAAGGCTAGTGAACAAGATGTTCCAGAACCAGTTAGGAACGACTATGGAGGTTTACATTGATGACATGCTCGTCAAGTCACTCAAAGAAGAAGACCACATCACCCATCTGGAAGAGTTCTTCAACCAGCTAAACCTCCACAACATGAAGTCAATCCAACGGCGCAGATTTTGCTGGACTTCAGTGAGTTGCTTGGGTTCCTAGTCACTTGTCGAGGCATCGAAGCCAACCCAAAGCAGATCGATGCACTGATCCAGATGGCCTCTCCAAAGAACAAACGCGAGGTAAAGAGGTTAACTGGGAGAGTGGCTGCACTAAATCGGTTTATGTCACGCTCCACTGACAACTGTCTTCCCTTCTACAACACTCTACGAGGAAACAAACAATTCGAATGGTCAGAAAAATGCAAAGACGCCTTCAAACAGCTCAAGGAATACCTGGCAACGCCACCTATTCTTGCTAAGCCAGTGACTGGAGAACCTCTCTTCCTCTACATCGCTGTTTCAGAGACAGCAGTCAGCGCTGTCCTTGTGCGGGAGGAAAGAAGCGAGCAGAGGCCTATCTTCTATGTGAGTAAAACACTCACGGACGCTGAGACAAGATACCCTCAACTGGAAAAGTTGGCGCTCTCTGTCCTCATGGCATCGAGAAAGCTAAGACCTTACTTTCAATCTCATTTAATTATTATCCTTAGTACTTTCCTGCTACGTTCAGTTTTACATAGCCCAAGTCAATCTGGCAGGTTAGCCAAGTGGGCTGTGGAGCTCAGCGAATACGACATAGAATACAAGGGGCGAACTTGCAACAAGTCACAAGTGCTAGCAGATTTCCTCATAGAGCTCCCTGAAGACAAAAATCCGGAGGAGGTACAGCCCGGAATCTGGCAGCTATACGTAGACGGCTCGTCTTCAAAGAATGGTTCCGGAATTGGAATACGATTAGTGTCGCCAACCGGAGAGGCCCTTGAGCAATCATTTCGACTTGGATTTAAAGCCTCTAACAACGAAGCAGAATATGAGGCCCTCGTCGCCGGCATGAGGCTCGCCCAAGGACTGCGAATTGAACACATCCACGCGTTCTCTGACTCACAGCTGGTGACCAGTCAGTTCAGCGGTGATGATCGCATGGAGGCTTATCTGAAGATAGTAAAAAACCTCGCCTCGTCATTCTAAGAATTCGCCCTTACAAAGATTCCCAGAGATGAAAACATGGACGCTGATGCATTGGCCAACCTAGCTTCCGCCACTACTACGCCAGAAGACCCGGCCCTGAAACGGATCATTCCAGTCGAGTTCATTGAATTCCCCAGCATTCAACAGGATGTGTCGCTCGCCATCTTAACACGCTCTCAAGCAGCAACGCAAGCGCCCCGCCAAGCGACTAACGGCGACACGAAATGATGATAACCGAAATCCCAGACGCCAATATACACGACGCCGACCAGCCAAGCAGTTCCAATGAACGCGGATATCGGAGAAGCAGAATCACGGTCTGTGACAAGTCATGGATCGACGAGATACGCGAGTCCATTGCCGATGGTAAATTGCCCAAGAGCAAATGGGCAGCTCAAGTCATGGAAGCAAGCCGCACGTTATGTTCTACTTGATGGAAACCTCTTCAGATGGGGTTTCTCCGGTCCTATGCTCACCTGCGTGGAAGGACAAGAAGCAAAGCGAATAATGGAAGAAGTCCACAGCGGGTCCTGCGGCAATCACTCAGGAGGCAAAGCACTTGCGATCAAAATGAAGAGACATGGTCACTTCTGGCCTACTATAGTAAGCGATTGCATGAAATTCTCAGCCAAGTGTGAGAAGTGCCAGAGACACGCTCCGAAGATCCATCAACCAACCACGATACTCTCCTCTGTCACATCGCCTTACCCGTTCATGAGATGGGCCATGGACATTGTTGGACCACTGCACCCGTCAAAACAGAAGCGATTCTTGCTCGTGCTAACAGATTACTTCTCAAAGTGGGTAGAAGCTGAAGCCTACGCAAACATCAAAGACGTGCAAGTGGAAAGCTTTGTCTGGAAAAACATCATATGTCGTCACGGAGTTCCATACGAGATCGTTATGCATAACGGTTCGCAGTTCATATCCAACCGGTTCGAGACATTCTGTGCGAAATGGAACATCCGTCTTAGCAAATCCACGCCTCGCTACCCCCAAGGTAATGGTCAAGCAGAAGCTATCAACAAGATGATCCTTGATGGCCTTAAAAAGCGCTTAGAGGCAAAAAAGGGCCGTCGGTCGATTTAATTAGAAGGAGTTTTGTGGTCCCACCGCACCACCTCGACGAGCAACAAAGTAAACTCCTTTCGCCCTTGTCTAAGGAACCGAATGCGTCATTCCATCTGAAATCTGTTCGCCCGGGGTACGACGCCAACTCTTACCTATCAACGAACAAATCAACCGGTCAATGCTTATTGACGCATTGGATTTCCTCGATGAGCGACGCGACCAAGCACTCATTCGGATTACCAACTACCAGAGCGCAGCCTCAAGGTATTACAACTCCAGAGTCAGAGAGAGACGTTTACGCAAAGCGACTTAGTCCTGCGTGAGGTGTTCTGAATCACAAAGAGCCAAACGCAGGCAAGCTCGGCACCAATTGGGAAGGCCCATACAAAGTCACAACAGTCATTCGTCCTGGAGTTTATGAGCTCGCCACCACGACAGGCACTCCCATCTTTAACTCTTGGAACGCCAAGCACTTGAAGAAGTACTATCACTAGTCTTCTCACAAAAGGAAAATGAACTACGAGGCGACTTGATCCCTGCAAAGGGTACGTAGGCAGCTTGTCTTCGGACGGGTTCAGTTGCCCCCCTCCGTCAAAAGGGGGGGATTACGCGTTTCACAAAGCCTCATCTCCGGATGAGTTCCACTGATCTCCTCCGCCTTAGGAGGGGAGTAAGTGTTTCCATAAGCCTCGTCTCCGGATGAGCTCTTCCGCCTTAAGGGGGGGGGAGTAAGTGCTTCCATAAGCCTTGTCTTCGAACAAGCTCAATCTCTCTAGACAATATTCAGTTCCCTACTTCGTCTAAAAAGAGGGGGAGTGGGGTACCCGTACTCTACTCTTTGACTACACCATCACCAGAAGTTTCAAACACTTGGCACAAACCCCATCACGAGAACAGCTATGTCCATCATAGACCTCTCAAAGCTTCAACCAAGTAGAGTCATTCCGCATTCATTGCTGCTGGCCACAGTGATGATGCGGGAACACGAACACAATGATATCCAGCATCGGATCCAAAGCGCGCTATATAAGTATCAGTGTTCAGTACTGGGGCGGACGAACCCAGTTGATTACTCAGAAACCCAACAAGCATCGTTGGTAAAAAGCAGCTGCCAATGATTTGTTCGGCATGTACCCTGAACAGTCATTCAGAAAACCCAGGTTCCACGCTGGTAAAACTTATGGTGTATATGTTATGGGACAGATGTGTCTAGAGAACAGCACCATTCTGCAAAGCCCAACAGCAACGTTGGCAGATAAAGAGCGTGAGCGACGTATGCTTTTCTGTATTAAACAAAGCCTCATTCATGAGCAAACAAAGCCTCATTTATGAAAGAACGAGCCTCATTCATGAGCAAACAAAGCCCCATTCATGAAGCAAAAAATAAACCAACAACGGTATTGGCAAACGCATGGCAACAACACGCCTAAAAATATTCCTAAGCATAGGAAACATCTCAAGTACATTGTGCAAAAAACCATCATGGTTTATCATAAGAAACAAAAACTATGATCACAGTCATCCCGCACAACATCCAAAAAAGCAGCAAGGATACAAACCATCCAATACTGCAACCCAGAATCATCAAATCCGATACAAAAACAAAAGGACTAAAAATAAACTAAGAAAGGTGGTCACTCATCAGCCTCCTCATCCTCATCAAACTACCTCATCGTCCTCTGAGATCTCCAAGGCTTGCCTCACACCAGAGACAAGCTCGCTAAACACGTCGCGAGCATCGAGAATCGGGATCTTCCTCTCAACCAAAAGCGCCTCCGCAGCATCCAACGCCGCCCATCGACTGGCGAAAACGATCTATGAACTCCAAATTCGCATCAATCTCAAAGAAGGTCGAGCATGTTGTCTTCGCTATCCCTCCAATCCTATCAAGCGAGTCCGGCGGCCTGCCTGACTCGCCAGCAGAGCTGCGAGCCCTCGTCTCTCGCCCAAAGCAACGGCCTCTGCGATCTTGGCATCCCTCGGCGACCTCAAGATCCAATAGCTTACCCCTAAGGACAGCAATCTCCTCCTTGTCTTTCGCTACCAAAGACGCTCTCGACAGCTTGCTACTCAACTCTTCCTCCCTCTTCTTCACAGAAGCAATGTCATCCTCAAGAGCTCGACGTTGGTCTCTTTGACCTCGCGAAGCTCCTCGTCACGAGAGCAAGAATCCTCTTCAAAGTAAAAGGCCAGCTGGTCTAGCTGAGCGGAAAGCTGCATACAGAAAAGAGCAAGGAGGATCATATTAAAATCAAGAGAGTTTTAAGTAACAATAACAAGCACGAAGAAAATCCAAACCTCGGAAACATTGGCATTCGCCAAACAAAGCCCTCCCCACTGGAACCAAGAGTCGGAGGGGACAATATCAGTAAAAGCAGGAGAAGAACCCATCTTCGCCGCTTCGGAGGTGCTCCATCGGAGTATTGCCTCGCCTTGCCCTCCGACGTTAGGGCTTTTCCGCGATCGCTCACGACGCATCACAATCTCGCCGGGTAAGGTCAAGAGCATGAGAACGTCTGCATCGAACAGCAGGAGTCTTGGGCGCCGCGGTCGACGGGTTCGCTTCGCGAAAGCACGCGTCGCTGGAACCGCAGCGCCGACGACGCCGCTTCGCTCTCGCTCGCCGATAGGTAGAAACCCTAGGAGCACCCCGTCCAAGAACCTTCCCCGGGAAGATCCTAGTGGAAAGCGCCTTCTGGATCCTCTAACGAGTAAAAGACTTTACCCAGTCGCTGTTTTCGGAAGCAAGAACGCCATGGATGGCCGCTGCGTCGCTCCGGTCGACCGTCTGAAATGCTGGCTTCACTGCAAAAAAAAAAAAAAAAAAAAAAACAATCTGGAAATTATTACACAAAACATGGACGCGATACGAAAAATATTTCTGGAGATGAAATTACCTCTCTTCTCCCAGCTCGTCCTAACAAAGGAGATATGATCCGCCTCAACGGTCCTCTCTAAAATCTCAACGAAGAAGAATCGATCCTCGAAGTGGTCATCCTTGCTCGGGAACCCGTCGATCAGCGTGCGGCCCTGAGTCGGAGAAACCAAATACCTAAGCTCCTCCGCACGGCCACGAGGCCTGAAGTCTAAAAAGCAGGAGAGCTGCTTGGTGCTAATCTCTGCGTTGCACTCCCTGCTGAGCACGTAGATACCAATGATATGCCTTAACCCCCTGGGGTTGATCTGAGCAAGGGAGATGCCATTCGCCTCTAGGAAACGAAGAAGGAAGCCGGGTATCGGAAACCACAAGAAAGCTGCTCAACGAAATTCTCGTGACAAAGTAAAGTATCCCGGAGGCGGAGCATCGGCTCATTGCAATCGGGAACAACTAGCCTGATCTCGTCCGAAATCTTGCACCTCCCCCAAAAGTCGCAGCGACTCCTCGTCGGAAAGAGTGGATCCCGGAGGATCCGGACGCTTCTTCTTTCTTGACTACCGCAGGTTGATCAACCTCTCGCAAAGGTTGCATCACCGCCGTCCTCATCATCGAAGTAGAAGAAAAATTTGACGACAGGTGGCGCCACCGCACCACCGAGAGCCCCGGTCCTCGCCATTAAGGGGAAGGAGAGTTCAATTCCTCCGCTATGAACCATCAAGTCTTCGCCCCCACTTCGCTCGGTGAAGCGACCATGACTCGGTCCCGCCACAGCAACGTACCATGGGCTCGGTGCCACTCGAGCCCGGTAGCACGTGCTCGGTCTCGCTCGGGCCCACGAGCTTGTGCTCGGCCCCTCTCGAAGCCGCGGCCACGAGGTCGGCTCGGATGGATTGCACGACCACGGGGTCGGATTGGTCGCACGGCGAGACCACGGGCTCGGATCGGTCGCGTATGGCGCCACCACGGGCTCAGCTTTTCGGGCGGTGCGACGGCAGGTTGTCCCGAGGCAACGGCGCGATAAGATCCTCAAATATGGTTTGCTCCATAACAACAAGTCTATCTACACAAAAGTCAACAAGATGGATCTAGGGTCAAGAATTTTCAACAATCAATCAAGAGTTCTATTTCTTCTCCAAAAGCATTTAAAATCAAAATCACAAGGGTTGTTCTAAGGCTCAACACAAGGATTGCTCCATCAACCATCAAAGCTTAGAAATCAACAAGCTACCAAGGATTCAAGGATTCTCCTAAGCAATCAACAACACAACATAGAAAACATTGATTCTCCATGAAAGAAGTCTAGATCTATGACCTTGGATTTTCAAAGAAGCTATGGGGACTTAGAAAAATTTATGCAAAAGGAGTCAATGAGGAAACTCACCAAAGAAGAAAGGTGAGAGATGGCGGCGCGAGCTCGGCGTCGGAGGTAGCGCGAGTCTCCGATCGGTGGCGTCGTGAAGCTCGAGGTCGGCGGCGCAAGCCCTAGTCGTCGGCGGCACACGATGGCAATGGGGGAGGCGAAACAAAACCCTAACAAACAAATAGAGAAGAAAGGGGAGGAAGAGAAAGAAAGAAAAAGTCAAAACCTTATCTCTTCAAAGGAAAGGATATTAACTCTTTCTCCCACCAAGCGGGTCCCGGCTCCATTCAAAAAACGCTCTTGCCTCCAGAAATCACCTGGCTATCGCCCGGAAACATCGTTGACGCTAGAAATCGCGACGCGGAGTCTTAAAACCTCCATAAGGAATGCGAAGTCTTAAAACCTTCGGAAAAAAAAAAAAAAAATTATATATATATGATCAAGATCATCATCTCTGCAGAAAACGCAGCAGCTTCAGCGAAAACAGCGAGAAGTCTTAAAATCTTCAAAACGCTTACAGAGTCTTAAAACCTCCTGCATAAAGTCATTCTCTACCACTGCAAGACAGGATAGGCAAACACCTTGACTTCAAACGGTAACGCTGATATCCAATACATCTTTAACTCGGCACTATTATCTCTAACACTACCGAGCTGGGGGCTAACTGTTGGGGTCGGTTTTCACCCGCTCAACATTAACGTCCGAAGACAAGATGATTAAAGAAATGGTCCTCCAGACTCTCGATGAAGAAGGAGCAACAGCACCTGAGTCTTCCCATGTGCGTAACATGTGGCAGTTAAGTCTAGACAAAACAGACAATAGACCGGGAAGGAGCCGACCACGTGCTCGGACCGCGTCGGGCCGATCACGTGCTCAGCACCACGAGACGCGACCACGTGCTCGCAGACGGCGACCACGGCTTCGCCAGGCGACAACGGCTTCACCGAAGCCAGGCGACCACGGGCTCTCCAAGGCTGTTGACCACACCCTCGGTCCAATACAGTCTGTGGCCCAATGACGAGAAGATAGCCCGGTCCAGACACGAAGCCCACATTGATGCAACCGACTCAAGCGAAGCAATTCCGCGAAGACTTAGGAATGTTCAGCCGCCTTAGAGATAGTATATATAGTCGATGTAAAAACCCTTGTAAAGGACGTCAACGCCTTTGCCTGGAACACCGAAGATATGCCCGGGATAGATATCAACATCACCAGCCACGAACTCAATGTTGATCCGACATTTAAACCCGTCAAACAGAAAAGAAGGAAGTTGGGTCCTGAACGGGCAAAGGCTATTAATGATGAAGTCGAGAGGCTCCTGCGAGTTGGGTCGATAACCGAGGTCAAGTATCCCGACTGGCTCGCCAACCCAGTCGTGGTCAAGAAGAAGAATGGGAAGTGGCGCGTCTGCGTCGACTTCACGGATCTTAACAAAGCCTGCCCGAAAGACAGCTTCCCCTTACCTCACATTGACCACTTGGTGGAAGCAACAGCAGGCAACAAGCTCCTTAGTTTCATGGACGCTTTCTCTGGCTACAACCAGATCCTGATGCACCCCGAAGATCGTGAGAAGACAGCTTTCATTACAGACCGGGGCATCTACTGCTACAAGGTAATGCCCTTTGGCCTAAAAAATGCAGGAGCAACGTATCAAAGGCTAGTGAACAAGATGTTCCAGAACCAGTTAGGAAAGACTATGGAGGTTTACATTGATGACATGCTCGTCAAGTCACTCAAAGAAGAAGACCACATCACCCATCTGGAAGAGTTCTTCAACCAGCTAAACCTCCACAACATGAAGCTGAATCCAACGAGCGCAGATTTGCTGTGACTTCTAGTGAGTTCCTTGGGTACCTAGTCACTTGTCGAGGCATCGAGCCAACCCAAAGCAGATCGATGCACTGATCCGGATGGCTTCTCCAAAGAACAAACGCGAGGTAAAGAGGTTAACCGGAGAGTGGCTGCACTAAATCGGTTTATGTCACGCCCATCGACAACCGTCTTCCCGCCTACAACACTCTACGAGGAAACAAACAATTCAACTGGCCAGAAAAATGCAAAGACGCCGTTAAACAGCTCAAGGAATACCTGGCAACGCCACCTATTCTTGCTAAGCCAGTGACTGGAGAACCTCTCTTCCTCTACATCGCTGTTTCAGAGACAGCAGTCAGCGCTGTCCTTGTGCGGGAGGAAAGAAGCGAGCAGAGGCCTATTTTCTATGTGAGTAAAACACTCACGGACGCTGAGACAAGATACCCTCAACTGGAAAAGCTGGCGCTCTCTGTCCTCATGGCATCGAGAAAGCTAAGACCTTACTTTCAATCTCATTTAATTATTATCCTTAGTACTTTCCCGCTACGTTCAGTTTTACATAGCCCAAGTCAATCTGGCAGGTTAGCCAAGTGGGCTGTGGAGCTCAGCGAATACGACATAGAATACAAGGGGCAAACTTGCAACAAGTCACAAGTGCTAGCAGATTTCTTCATAGAGCTCCCTGAAGACAAAAATCCGGAGGAGGTACAGCCCTGAATCTGGCAGCTATACGTAGACGGCTCATCTTCAAAGAATGGTTCCGGAATTGGAATACGATTAATGTCGCCAACCGGAGAGGCCCTTGAGCAATCATTTCGACTTGGATTTAAAGCCTCTAACAACGAAGCAGAATATGAGGCCCTCGTCGCCGGCATGAGGCTCGCCCAAGGACTGCGAATTGAACACATCCACGCTGTTCTCGACTCATACCGGTGACCAGCGCCAGTGATGATCGCATGGAGGCTTATCTGAAGATAGTAAAAAACCTCGCCTCGTCATTCTAAGAATTCGCCCTTACAAAGATTCCCAGAGATGAAAACATGGACGCTGATGCATTGGCCAACCTAGCTTCTGCCACTACTACGCCAGAAGACCCGGCCCTGAAACGGATCATTCCAGTCGAGTTCATTGAATTCCCCAGCATTCAACAGGATGTGTCGCTCGCCATCTTAACACGCTCTCAAGCAGCAACGCAAGCAGGCGCCCTCGCCGAAGCGACTAACGAAGACACAGAAATGACAGAAGCACCCGAAATCCCAGACGCCAATATACACGACGCTGACCAGCCCGAAGCAGTTCCAATGAACGCGGATACTGGAGAAGCAGAATACGGCTGTGACAAGTCATGGATCGACGAGATACGCGAGTACATTGCCGATGGTAAATTGCCCAGTAGCAAATGGGCAGCTCGCAAGTTGCGGAAGCAAGCCGCATGTTATGTTCTACTTGATGGAAACCTCTTCAGATGGGGTTTCTCCGGTCCTATGCTTACCTGCGTGGAAGGACAAGAAGCAAAGCGAATAATGGAAGAAGTCCACAGCGGGTCCTGCGGCAATCACTCAGGAGGCAAAGCACTTGCGATCAAAATGAAGAGACATGGTCACTTCTGGCCTACTATAGTAAGCGATTGCATGAAATTCTCAGCCAAGTGTGAGAAGTGCCAGAGACACGCTCCAAAGATCCATCAACCAACCACGATACTCTCCTCTGTCACATCGCCTTACCCGTTCATGAGATGGGCCATGGACATTGTTGGACCATCGCACCCACAAAACGAGGTTTATTCTTGCTCGTGCTAACAGATTACTTCTCAAAGTGGGTAGAAGCTGGCCTACGCAAACATCAAAGACGTGAAAGTGGAAAGCTTTGTTCGAAAAAACATCATATGTCGCCACGGAGTTCCATACGAGATCGTTACAGACAACGGTTCGCAGTTCATATCCAACCGGTTCGAGACATTCTGCCGAAATGGAACATCCGTCTTAGCAAATCCACCCGCTACTCCCCAAGGTAATGGTCAAGCGTTTATCAACAAGATGATCCTTGATGGCCTTAAAAAGCGCTTAGAGGCAAAAAAGGGCCATGGTCGACGAATTAGAAGGAGTTTTGTGGTCCCACCGCACCACCTCGACGAGCAACAAAGCGAAACTCCTTTCGCCTCTTGTCTATGGAACCGAATCGCCATTCCATCTCAAATCTGTTCGCCGGTACGACGCCAACTCTTACCTATCAACGAACAAATCAACCGGTCAATGCTTATTGACGCATTGGATTTCCTCGATGAGCGACGACCAAGCACTCATTCGGATTACCAACTACCAGAGCGCAGCCTCAAGGTATTACAACCCAGAGTCGAGAGAGACGTTTCACGACAAAGCGACTTAGTCCTGCGTGAGGTGTTCCAGATATCCAAGCAGAGCCAAACGCAGGCAAGCTCGGCACCAATTGGGAAGGCCCATACAAAGTCACAACATTCGTCTCCGGAGTTTATGAGCTCGCCACCACGACAGCACTCCCATCTTTAACTCTTGAACGCCAAGCACTTGAAGAAGTACTATCACTAGTCTTCTCACAAAAGGAAAATGAACTGCGAGGCGACTTGATCCTCGCAAAGGGTACGAGGCAGCTTGTCTTCGACGGCCTGGCTTGCCCCCCCCCAAAAGGGGGGATTACGCTGCTTCACAAAGGCTCATCTCCGGACGAGTTCCACCGATCTCCTCCGCCTCAGGAGGGGAGTAAGTGTTTCCATAAGCCTCGTCTCCGGATGAGCTCTTCCGCCTTAAGGGGGGGGGAGTAAGTGCTTCCATAAGCCTTGTCTTCGAACAAGCTCAATCTCTCTAGACAATATTCAGTTCCCTCCTTCGTCTAAAAAGAGGGGGAGTGGGGTACCCATACTCTACTCTTTGACTACACCATCACCAGAAGTTTCAAACACTTGGCACAAACCCCATCACGAGAACAGCTATGTCCATCATAGACCTCTCAAAGCTTCAACCAAGTAGAGTCATTCCGCATTCATTGCTGCTGGCCACAGTGATGATGCGGGAAAACGAACACAATGATATCCAGCATCGGATCCAAAGCGCGCTATATAAGTATCAGTGTTCAGTACTGGGGCGGACGAACCCAGTTGATTACTCAGAAACCCAACAAGCATCGTTGGTAAAAAATGCCAATGATTTGTTCGGCATGTACCCTGAACAGTCATTCAGAAAACCCAGGTTCCACGCTGGTAAAACTTATGGTGTATATGTTATGGGACAGATGTGTCTAGAGAACAGCACCATTCTGCAAAGCCCAACAGCAACGTTGGCAGATAAAGAGCGTGAGCGCATGTGCGTTTTCTGTACTAAACAAAGCCTCATTCATGAGCAAACAAAGCCTCATTTATGAGCAAACGAAGCCTCATTCATGAGCAAACAAAGCCCCATTCATGAGCAAAAAATAAACCAACAACGGTATTGGCAAACGCATGGCAACAACACTGCCTAAAAATATTCCTAAGCATAGGGAAACATCTGAAGCAAGTACATTGTGCAAAAAACCATCACGGTTTATCATAAGAAACAAAAACTATGATCACAGCCATCCCAAGACAACATCCAAAAAAGCAGCAAGCATACAAACCATCCAATACTGCAACCCAGAATCATCAAATTTGATACAAAAACAAAAGGACTAAAAATAAACTAAGAAAGGTGGTTACTCATCAGCCTCCTCATCTTCATCAAACTACCTCATCGCCCTCGAGATCTCCAAGGCTTTCACACTGTAGACAAGCTCGCTAAACACGCCGCGAAAGCATCAGAATCGGGATCTTCCTCTCAACCAAAAAGCCTCCGCAGCATCCAACGCCGCCCATCGACTGGCGAAAACGATCTATGAACTCCAAATTCGTGATCAATCTCAAAGCAAGGTCGAGCATGTTGTCTTTCGCTATCCCTCCAATCCTATCAAGCAGTCCGGCGGCCTGCCTGACTCGGCCAGCAGAGCTGCGAGCCTCCTCGTCTCTCGCCTCAGCGACGGCCTCTGCGATCTTGGCATCCCCGCTGACCTCAGCGTCCAATAGCTTACCCCTAAGCACAGCAATCTCCTCCTTGCTACTCAACTCTTCCTCCCTCTTCTTCACAGAAGCAATGTCATCCTCAAGAGCTAGGTTCCTCTCAGCAAGCTCGACGTTGGTCTCTTTGACCTCGCGAAGCTCCTCGTCACGAGAGCGAGAATCCTCTTCAAAGCAAAAGGCCAGCTGGTCTAGCTGAGCGGAAAGCTGCATACAGAAAAGAGCAAGGAGGATCATATTAAAATCAAGAGAGTTTTAAGTAACAATAACAAGCACGAAGAAAATCCGAACCTCGGAAACATTGGCCTTCGCCAGCGCGAAAGCCCTCCCGCTGGAACCAAGAGTCGGAGGGGACGATACCGCTGTAAAAGCAGGAGAAGAACCCATCTTCTGCCGCTTTGGAGGTGCTCCATCGGGAGTACCGCCTCGCTTTGCCCTCGGACGTTAGGGCTCTCTTCCATCTGCTCACGACGCATCACAATCTCGCTGGGGTAAGGTCAAGAGCATGAGAACGCCGATCTGAACAGCAGGAGTCTTTGGGCGCCGCGGTCGGTTCGCTTCTGCGAAAGCACGCTTCGCTGGAACCGCAGCGCTCGACGACGCCGCCTTCGCTCTCTCTGCTCGCTGATAGGTAGAAACCCTAGGAGCACCCCGTCCAAGAACCTTCCCCGGGAAGATCCTAGTGGAAAGCGCCTTCTGGATCCTCTAACGAGTAAAAGACTTTACCCAGTCGCTGTTTTCGGAAGCAAGAACGCCATGGATGGCCGCTGCGTCGCTCCGGTCGACCGTCTGAAATGCTGGCTTCACTGAAAAAAAAAAAAAAAAAAAAAAACAATCTGGAAATTATTACACAAAACATGGACGCGACATTTAAAAATATTTCGGAGATGAAATTACCCTCTTCTCCCAAATTGCCCTAACAAAGGAGATATGATCCGCCTCAACGGTCCTCTCTAAAATCTCAACGAAGAAGAATCGATCCTCGAAGTGGTCATCCTTGCTCGGGAACCCGCCGATCAGCCATGCCCCGAATCGGAGAAACCAAATACCTAAGTTCTCCTCCATGACGCCACGAGGCCTGAAGTCTAAAAGGCAGGAGAGCTGCTTGGTGCTAATCTCTGCGTTGCACTCGCTGAGCACGTAGATACCAATGATATGCCTTAACCCCGGGTTGATCTGAGCAAGGGAGATGCCATTCGCTTTTAGGAAACGAAGAAGGAAGCCGGTATCGGAAACCACAAGAAGCAAGGCTCAACGAATTCTCAGACAAAGTAAGGTCTCCCGGAGGCGGAGCATCGGCTCGCTGGGTGCAAGCGGGAACAACTAGCCTGATCTCGTCCGAAATCTTGCACCTCTCCCGCAAAGTCGCAGCGACTCCTCGCCGAAAGAGTGGATCCCGGAGGATCCGGACGCCTTCTTCTTCTTGACTACCGAGGTTGATCAACCTCTGCAAAGGTTGCATCACCGCCGCCCTCATCATCGGAAGTAGAAGAAAAATTTGACGACAGGTGGCTACCGCACCAGCTGAGAGCCCCGGGTCCTCGTCATTAAGGGGGAAGGAGAGTTCAATTCCTCCGTTGCGAACCATCAAGTCTTCGTCCCCACTTCGGCTCGGTGAAGCGACCGCGGACTCGGTCCCGCTCACAGCAGCGACCATGGGCTCGGTGCCACTCGAACCCGTGAGCACGTGCTCGGTCTCGCTCGAGCCCACGAGCTTGTGCTCGGCCCCTCTCGAAGCCGCAACCACGAGGTCGGCTCGGATGGATTGCACGACCACGGGGTCGGATTGGTCGCACGGCGAGACCACGGGCTCGGATCGGTCGCATGGCGCGACCACGGGCTCAGCTTGGTCGGGCGGTGCGACGGCAGGGCTGTCCCGAGGCAACGGCGCGATAGCATCCTCAAATATGGTTTGCTCCATAACAACAAGTCTATCTACACAAAAGTCAACAAGATGGATCTAGGGTCAAGAATTTTCAACAATCAATCAAGAGTTCTATTTCTTCTCCAAAAGCATTTAAAATCAAAATCACAAGGGTTGTTCTAAGGCTCAACACAAGGATTGCTCCATCAACCATCAAAGCTTAGAAATCAACAAGCTACCAAGGATTCAAGGATTCTCCTAAGCAATCAACAACACAACATAGAAAACATTGATTCTCCATGAAAGAAGTCTAGATCTATGACCTTGGATTTTCAAAGAAGCTATGGGGACTTATAAAAATTTATGCAAAAGGAGTCAATGAGGAAACTCACCAAAGAAGAAAGGTGAGAGATGGTGCGCGAGCTGGCCGGAGGTAGCTGAGTCTCCGATCGGTGGCGGCGTGAAGCGCGAGGTCGGCGGCGCAAGCCCTAGTCGGCGGCACACGATGGCAATGGGGGAGGCGAAACAAAACCCTAACAAACAAATAGAGAAGAAAGGGGAGGAAGAGAAAGAAAGAAAAAGTCAAAACCTTATCTCTTCAAAGGAAAGGATATTAACTCTTTCTCCCACCAAGCGGGTCCCGGCTCCATTCAAAAAACGCTCTTGCCTCCAGAAATCACCTGGCTATCGCCCGGAAACATCGTTGACGCTAGAAATCGCGACGCGGAGTCTTAAAACCTCCATAAGGAATGCGAAGTCTTAAAACCTTCGGAAAAAAAAAAAAAAATTATTATATATATATGATCAAGATCATCATCTCTGCAGAAAACGCAGCAGCTTCAGCGAAAACAGCGAGAAGTCTTAAAATCTTCAAAACGCTTACAGAGTCTTAAAACCTCCTGCATAAAGTCATTCTCTACCACTGCAAGACAGGATAGGCAAACACCTTGACTTCAAACTGTAACGCTGATATCCAATACATCTTTAACTCGCACTATTATCTCTAACACTACCGAGTGGGGCTAACTGTCAGTCGGTTTTCACCCGCTCAACATTAACGTCCCAAGACAAGATGATTAAAGAAATGGTCCTCCGGACTCGATGAAGAAGGAGCAACAGCACTGAGTCTTCCTCGTGCGTAACATGTGGCGCTTAAGTCCAGACAAAAGCATAATAGACGGGAAGGAGCCGACCACGTGTTTCGGACCGCGCCGGGCCGATCACGTGCTCAAGACCACGAGACGCGACCACGTGCTTCGCAGACGGCGACCACGGCTTCGCTAGCGCATAACGGCTTCACCGGCCAGGCGACCACGGCTCTCCAAGGCTGTCGACCACACCCTCGGTCCAATACATCAGGGCCCAATGACGAGAAGATAGCCGTCCGCACACGAAGCCCACATTGATGCAACCGACTCAAGCGAAGCAATTCCGCGAAGACTTAGGAATGTTCAGCCGCCTTAGAGATAGTATATATAGTCGATGTAAAAACCCTTGTAAAGGATCCGCAATCACATACACAATCTTATACTCAAACTTTTACATAGCAATAACAAAAGCTCTTAATCATCTCTTGCGATCTTAGCTAACCCTAGAAATCTCTTCCCCTTCACGAACCCTTACAAATCTAATTGTGTTAGTTCCGACTCCCACATATATTAATTAGCAGCTAATAATGGATTGATTGATGGCCTTCTCTAAAATAAATGATCAAATCCTAATTTAAAACTGAATAGTCCAAAGTGTGTATCTGAGATTGAATACATTGAATATGTTATATCTTTTGTTTATTACCTTCATTTCAATACTTTGAATTGTACAACTTCAGTGCATATTTCTTCTCCAAGTTCGAGATCAATTAGACTACGCCGGAGATTACTCGCCGGCACAAAACAGAGAAATATTTTTAAAAGTCAGAGCCCATCGGAAAAAACAAGTCAGACAAAACAAAACTTGGAGGTGATGGTGATTGATTGATCTTTTTCAGCCATTATCTAACATATACACCTATTTACACCACAATCAAAATATCCTAAACTTTCTCATGAATCAAGTTTTTAAAGATTCTTTGGCTCTTTTGTTTTCAGCACCAATGACTGTTTAAAACACGCAAATTTTAAACAAAGAGAAGCGAGGAAAAAAGAACCGCGGTTTTGTTTCAATTCTATTACCATTCTTCAAGCCAGTTTTGAGCATCTTGATCATCTGTAATGTCCATTGATTGAGAAGTTTCTAGAGGAAGAACGTTGTCGTTCTCCAAATGTTGATGAATGCGCGAGATTATCTCTTCGGGAACTTGAAATTCACGGTTACTAATAGCTCCCCATTTAAGTCCATTGAACCAGGGATGTTTCTTGATTGATTCTGGACCTCCTTGGCTACCAAACCGCAGGTTTTCATCAACTTCGAGCAACTACAAAAAGTTTTAAGGCACGGGTAAGACAATGAAACCTGAGATTCTACTTTTAATAGATGTGAAATTGGAACTTAAATATGAAACCTTTGTGATGAGATCTTCCGCTTCTGAGCTTAGAGCTCGAGGAAAAGTTAGTTGGCCTTTCGCAATTTTCTGAAACGTGTCTAGCTCGCTATCTCTCCATGACCCGAATGGCTTTTCTCCTTCTAGCATATAGTATATCAAAACTCCAAGTGCCCACCTTTTCGAATCAGCCCGAAAAAACATTAAGAATCTTCAAATATTATTCGGAAAAGGAATAAAAAACAGAAGAGGAATAGAGGGAAATTAATACCAGTCTGCTGCGAAACCATGGCCTTTGCCTTGAACGATTTCTGGGGCTAAGTAATCTGCATTTCCGCAGATTGTAAATGTTCGCTCCCCGGAAAGTTTCTTGGCGAATCTGAAGTCTACAATCTACAATAAAAATATTAAAAGTATGATCAGGTGAAAATTATGAATAACATGAAATCAAAAGAACATAATCGTGGACCATGTAACGAAAAAACCACAGACCTGTAGATGCCCGGATTGATCCAACATCAATAACTCAGGAGATGAACCTCTGAAGAGAATCTCGTTCTATAAATTCCAAAAGGAAAAGCGAAAAAGCAAAGAGTTTCAGACCATGAAATCTTGGAAATTAAAAGGAGATGTTAAAGAAAAAAGTTTTAACCTTGTGTATATCTTCTAAGGCAGACACAAGTGAGGCAGTAATGAAACGGGCAGATGACTCGTCAAGCGGAGAGTGAAGCAGAGAAGATAAAGGACAAGCAAGTGTAGTGTTCAATAAGATGGCTGCGAATGTTTGATCCACACAAGTGCACAAGATTTGGGGAACAAAAGCTGAGGGGTTTAGTACTTTCTTCATCAAATTCCGCTCTTTCAAGACTTGTGCCTCTTTACCTAGCTTCTTCACCTTTTGCTTTGAAAATCTTTTCAAGCTAAACAAATTTTCTTTATCTTTCAAATGCACGAGCCCAATCTCACTGCAGTCTGTTGAACTCAAGCATGTTGTCCATTCCTGGATAAACCAAAATAATGTAAGCTGAGGAGTACCGTTTTATGACTGATGTAGAGTAACATTGCTTACCAGGTCTGCAAGAGTGGCTTTAGCAAGAGCTGTGGTATCAGTAACTTTTGCCCTGGACAGATCGAACGAAGAATGTCTCGACCTAAAAAAAAAAAAAAGCATTACACAGAATCATTTTACTATCAAAATCGCAGAGATAAATCCAAAAAGAAGGGGTATGATGAAAACTGTAGGATCATACTTGTGACTGTCAGCCGGAAGATTGGTCAGAGGGCCGACCGCTGAATCAAAATTTTCTTTTGTTAAAACCACACAGACCACTTCGCCAACTGCGACCACACTTAAGGAATCTTTGAGCTCGCCAAGAAGAGCCCATTCACCAAAGTAACTTCCTTCTTGCTTTTCTATGGAGACTTCTGTTCCAATTTCAAGATTCTCATATTCTTTAGTGATTGCAGTTTTAAGGCTTGATACATTTTGACTCTCCAACACCTCTGTACCGAAAGAAATTTTCACAAGTCCCTTCTGGATAACATACAAGCCCTGAAGTTTTTCGTCCTACACATTCACAGAAAAGTATGAGAAAGAATCTGTTGGAGTAGAGTAAGTTAGTTATCTTTACAAAAAGCAAAATTAACTTCACCTTGTTAACTATTGTTTGTCCATCAGAGAAGCAAGCTTCGGAAAGAGACTCTGCAACATGGCTTAGTTGCAAAATTGTAAGACGGGAAAGAAGATCGACAGAACGAAGAAGCTTCAAGGATGCTAAGTTTGAAAACTCAGACATCAGAATTCCTCGAAAGTCTTCTCTTTTTAAGGCCCACAATGTTCCATGGTCCACAGCACGTACAGAAGCCTGAAGTGGCTTGTTATGCCTGACGATCACATATAGCAAGAACTGAATTATACAGAGAATACTTTTTCTCCTGAAGAAGATTATTTCTAATAAAAAAGTGCAGAGAACCCACATTAAGGCGAGTTCACCAAATGATGATTGTTTCTCAGCTGAATAACGCTGCAAGATCCTAGGCACTTCACCGTTCATTTCATCCTAACATTCATCCTCGGTTAAACACAGTTATAATAACGCTCAAAGCTTCTCACAAGTCAAATCCAGTTACTATAGAACAAACCTGAGTTGCTAAGACCTCAAATTCTCCACTAGCCACAACATAGAAACAGTCCCCTTCACCACCCTACAGTGGAATAAACCAAAGAGATTGTGATATCAGATGTTTGATTGATGAAAATCTGTTGCAGAATATGCGATCAAGGAGGAATAGGCTTCGACCTGTTTCACAATAACATCCCCTGGATTGACTTCAAGCCTTTGCATGCAATCTAGCAAAACTTGGCACTGAGAATCAGTGAGTTTCCTGAAGAGGAAATGGTCACGCAACACCCGCTCAATGTGTGCCTGCAACAAGAAAATTCAGGTTTTAGACTTTGAAGTTAAGAATGACTCAAGGAGAATGCGAAGCAGACAAACACTCTTACTTCTTCTTCCCAGGTTTTTCTATGGCCTGGGGATGGAGGAACCCAAGCATGTCCATTCTCTAGTGAACTCTCAATGGCACGTATTCTAGCCCGAGATAGATCATGTCTCACACGTTGGTTAGTTGAGTTCCATCCAAAGGTGGAAGGAGATTCTGAACCTGTAAGCTCCACAACTTGTGGAATAGGAGGCTGCAATAGAGTCCCTGTACTCGACAACTGCCGAGGAGCATCCTAAGAAAGATTCAAAATCTAATTTTAGCCACCAACAAAGACAAGACTGATATAAGGTCTACAAACAGAAGCTTTCCTTACCTCTTTTAGCCCATGAATGTGCACGACAATGATGGTTATATCATCTGTCCGAGTTTCATACTGTAGCCATAGCCTATATGATTCAGCAACAATTGCAGCACAAGCATCTCGAGGATCCTTATGTTTTGCAACCTGAAAAAGAAAACATTCAAATTTTGTGAGACTTCTTCCTCTATTTAGGTAAATATAATGAGCAAGACCGTGGAGGGAAGAATACCTTACCATGTCAACCACAGTTTGACTAGAGATGAACTCGAAGACACCATCACTAGCAACCACAAAGAAAGGATTGTCCGGTGTAAGCTCAACAACAGCAATCTCAGGGTTAGCAACAACACCAATTGTCTCTGCAATAGAATCACCAATACTCCTTGTAAAAGCAGTTCCTGGGTACATTCCATTGGGCACCCAAAGTCTGGGAGGGTCTCCATCATCATCTTCCTCAGTACCCCAACACTGAACATCAGGATTTTTCAAGCCTTCAATCTGATCAAGAGTAAGAACTCTAGCTCCACAAAGCTTAACCCTTTCGAGCTCATCAGGTCTAAACGGAGTCTGGTCAATAGACAAATCAACAGCTACAAGATCACCTTCTCTCTTCTCAGCTAAAACCGCCCTCGAATCACCTGCATTAGCCACATATATTGTCCTTCCTCTAACCATAACCGTAATTGCAGTTGTCCCACTCATACTATCATCTACTACATCAGCATGTAACTGAGAATTCGTGCTCAAGAATGCCGAATTACAAGCCTCTGCAGGATCTACACGAAACCTACCATGTCTAAGAAGATTCTCACACAACCTCCGCTTCACAAACTGGGAACACTGAGCACCAAACTCACCATGCCCATCAAAAACCCCAAAGAAATGATCATCCGAGTTACTCCCAAAAGGCGTATGAATAGCGAAACTATCTTGATTAGCCTTATCTAGAGCATCAGGATAATACCCTCTTTGAGACAGAAACGAATATCTCAATTCATAGTTACAAGACGGAACCTTTACAATCCTAGACCCATCTGGTGGTAAAAATTGAGATGAAACCCTAGAAAGCCGAGTAATTCCCCATTCCTGGTCTCTACTCAAACTCAGCTGATGAATTTCATCGTCATCTTCATCATCCACCGCATCTGAAGAGAAATTAAACACCGGATTATCCTCCTCAGCCGCTGCAGTCGCAGTCGCAGTCGTAGCTTTCGTGCCGCCTCTCGCCGGAGCTTGTTGATGCGTTTGTCTGATGCTATTCTCTTTCGTAGCGCAAATCTGACCAATGCAAGTTTTGGAATAAGCACAACCCATCACTGATAGAGACGAAGAAGTAAACACGAAACCCTTAGTACTAAGCTCATTCAACGAATTCGCCGGAGATAGTAAGTAACGGAAGTTCAAACAGTTACTTTCTTCAAAAGCTCGTCATTTTCCTGGAAAATATCAAAAATTTCCCGAGAAAAAAATCTATTGAAGATACTGGGGAAAATTCATTTCATCTGACGAAAAAAAGAGAAATTGGAATCTGAAGATTACAGATTCGGTGGAGTTAAAGTGAATCAATACAAATAAAACTTTTCTAACGGAATTTATTTGACAGAAATTAAAAAAAAATCCCGGAAAAATCTCCGGTAAAAATAGAATCCAGATAACGAAAATTTGAAATTGAAGAAATTGGGAAACACAAGTTCTCGATCTACTTCAAGTAAGAACCATTGCAGCAAGGTGAAGGATAAAAGACAATATAAAAAAAAATTGAAATTTGTTGAAGTAATGAATTTTTTATATTTATATTCGTAGTTGTGTTACAACCAATCGAATAGCTGAAGAAGAATTGGATAGAGGAACCATTTTAGCTAACGCTTTGGACTGATGACAACTATATTTTCAATCATTTTCTTGTATGTATACTTTTAGTTGATATGATGAAAAAAAGTTATTCATATACTTTATCAAGATGTTATAAGGTATACCCCAAAATACCAAACTGATTAATTTATAGTGTATTCAAACCAAACCGAATAACTTTATTTATTAAAATTTATATATTCATTATAAAAATATCCAAAATAAATAATCCTGTATAAATATAACATAATAAGTAATTGTATATCTATCTATATACACTTCTTTGGTAAAACTATTTAAATTGTTTAAAGTTTATCTTCTTTTTACCATTTGTAACTCATAGGTGTATTGTATCGGATTTAGAGTATAGACAAATGGCAACAATAAATTTTTTTTTTAATTATATTATGTAATTAACCTCTATTATGAGAAAAATATTATGTTTTCCCAAACCAATGTCTTGATTTAACGCTATACTTTCAAGATTTAATAAAAAGAAACTAAATATACTTATAAAGTTAGTAAACCTAATTAAAGAGTTATGTTATCTTATAAAATTTAAATCTGAATATGTATGGTCTACAATTCACTAAACTATGTAATAAGATTAACTATTTTTGGAATAATTCCTAAATAATAATGTTTCCATTTATTTGATGTATGTTGGAGTTTTGCTAATAAATTCTACTATACTAGCGACATCGAACTAATTCAAAGTTATTGCTTCAGAGTCATTTAACATGCATGTAAGTATGTAACTAATAATAAAATAACTTAATTTAATTGGTCCCTCACGACCTAATCTCATTCAAATTTTTTAGCAATGCGTCGTATCTCATAACTCATTACCATTCCATTGCTTCTCATCATTACTTAATTATTATTCTTTATATCTTCCCCACTTAACTTATTTAATTAATTAAAAAGAACATCAATACCCTTTCATTGCTTTTATACGGTAGATCGTAATATGTTTAAGATTCTTTTAACTAATAAAAACCTAACAAAAACGAGAAAGAAACCCAATATAATTAACTAAGAAGTAAACATAATAATACTATTAGTTATTTCTAACATTTGAGTGATATTATTGTAGAAAACGTACCGTTGGAAAGTCCACAATCGATCAAAACTGTCTGATGTCCATCCAAAATATTAGCCGACATAGAGTTGTATTTGGTCGGTATACTTAGACGTTATATGTATCAAATGCCAATGCTTTATATATCTAAGTCATCTTTCCATTTTCTTTTGGTCAAAAGAAAGTTAGAAGATAAGAGAAAGTTTTTGAGTCACACACATCTGAAAGAAACGTAAATGGCTTCTCATGTCTAATTGCGCTTTATACGCTTGTGGGGTATTTGATTGGATACGTCACAAATCACAATATATAGATGTTGTTTATTAGCTTATTTGTACATCGACCCCGCTTATATATATGAAAATAATGAGTGTAAGATTGATAAGAAAAGTTCCATATGACTTTTAGGTATGAACGATAAATCTAAATTTGATAGTCAAGTAACGTTTAAACAAATTCTACTATATTTTATCTTCTAAGCGATACCATTATTTCTTACTACTACATATTTTTTTCACTGTCATATATGTCATAGATCAAATCCACAAATGTAGACATCTTCATATCATCTTGTAGTACCCAGACCCAGCTGCCCTAACTAACCACAACATCAAAGATGTTTCCAGTTTCCAACCACTGTCATTCATTATATAGAACTTATGCCCTAAAACCTTATTAAGACTAGAAAAAACCTTATCCAGAATTTCACGTCAATCATTAAAGATCCACCTCATCATTATCTCTGTCCAATATGCATATATTTAATATCCTTTTTATTTTATCGTTTATATACTCATTTTGTATTCTTTTGTACAAACAAATAATTAATAAATACTCATTTTGCATTCCATAAAATCATCTCCATAGACCAGATTTTCGTTCCTATCGACAAAAAGAGAGAGTGATTTACTTACTGAAGGCTGTTTGATATAAGCTATATATTATCAACTTTAGAATTCGGATTTCTTGTTTTTACTTTTTAGTGAAGGGTTTTCTTGTTGTTAGTGAAAATATAATATACAATTTAGAAATCAAATTGTAACTGATTATTATTTTTAAAAAAATACAATGAAGAAAATATATATACACAAGGTATATATTTTTTGGTTTGGTGGGTGGCACTGGCAACAGAAGATGCATGTACTTGGAGGGAACAAACCTTTAAGCCCATAACATGTCGGAACATTACCAATAAAATTATATGTTCAAATATCAATTTCTTTTTTGTTAAAATGTTCAAATATCATTGTAAATTTCTAATATTTATAGAGTCAAATATAATTTATATTTACTTACTTTATCAACAGAAAAAGTATTTTCAACTTCTTCTCCCAACCCCCCCCCCCCCCACACACATACCCAATCACATGTGAATGTTGTTTGTGGGCAAGAACATTTGATGAGGTCAAGAGAAGCCATGTATTTTGAAACATAACAGTACACATGTTACAATTAATGAGCCCTCTTTCTTGATTTATAAGTTTGGGATAAAAGCCTAAAAATACATGAACTGGGCTACCTAAATCCAAAAAATACACAAACTAAAAAAATACTACACAAACTTAATTAATACACCAATTCATATATATAATACATTATATAAAATACACAAACTAAAAATTTACTGTCTTTAACAAAAATTTGCTTTAACAGAGTGAAATCTTTCTGTGAAGAATAAATATTTTTTATCAAACTAAATTTGAAAATTCAATCAACTCTAAATATTATGGTTTATAGAAACCGTTGTTTTTACATTTTTGTGTAAAAGGGAATGAAGTTGTGGAGAAGAAGTGGTAAATCTTTCATTTTTGCACCTCCATTTAGGAATATGCCAGGAAGACGTAAGAAATATAATAGAATAAAAAATCCACACGAGTCTCCATCCAAGAAATATCGTCTAACTCGAGAGGAGCAGGTCATGACGTGTTCTTTATGTGGACAAGAAGGACACAGAGCTAACAAGTGCACAAATGCTCCTAATATACAATACGGTCCACCTAACCGGAGGGGTAGGCCGAGAAAATTAATGGTAACATCTACACTCTACTTTCAATTTCACATATCATAATATCATTCACTTGGTTTTCTAATAACCTTTTAGGATCTGAACTCAAGTTTTTCATCACAAGCTGTGCTAGCTTCACTTCAAGGTGAAGCTTCTACTCAAGCAGAATCATTATCTTAGTCAACTCAAACAAATGTTTTACGTACACTTGGAAGTCGGAAAAAAGTAGCATCTCAACCCATAATTATATCAAGCAGTAGTTGATCTTCTTCTTTTGTTTCAAATTATTTGAAGTATGAATTTTTGAGGTGGAAGAATTTCGATAAGAGATTGAATTGATGCTGCTATGTTAGTTACGTGACTTTGATATTTCTCTCTTCTTATAAATTTTTTTTTGTTATCGAAAAGAGACAAAATCGTGTTACACCATATGATTTAATATTGAGAATTTCATTTTCTAATATTTAATTCAGTTTTTTATTTTCTCTTAAAAATATGTTTTTAACAGAGTTATTTAATTCTCCGTTAAGAATTTATTTGTTGAAAGGAAAAAATGATCAGTTTGTGTATTTATTGGAATGATTTATAAGTTTGTGCATTAATTTGAAGAAATTAAAGTTTATGTATTTTTTGGATTTAGGTAGCCTAGTTCGTGTATTTTTATGCTTTTATCCCTTAATATTCTTACTAAAGCTATGGTTCGATTCACATTTATTATAGCACATCATTTTGCTTAGCCACATCAGGAAAAAAAAAACTACATTTTCACATCACATAGTTTCAAATAAATAATTGCAACTAGATAATATATATACAAATGGCCTAGTATTGTTATCTCTATACAAGAATAGTTTACTAAGTAAAGCAAATGAAACAACCAAAATATAAAACATTCTTTGCTTCGCTCATCTGCAATAGCAATTTTCTTTTGATAAAGGGTTTGGTCTGCAATAGCAATTTGGTGATTATTTGTGTCTGAAATACATGGAATATGAGGCAAGAAAACATTTTGGAATATTAGGCAATTTGACGTAACGTTAACGTAGATTCATGAGATTTATTCAATAGCTAAGGCCCATGCGTCTCTTATAGCTCAGGCCCAATTAATTATACAATGGCCCATATCCTTATTTATTACTTTCTTTGTCAAGAAGAGAGAGAAGGGGAAAAAATCAAGTGTTACGGAAAATTACAACATCTCTTTTCTTTTTACGTTCCTCAGTGCTTCCTCTCTACAACTTACTCACCTCGATAATTGCCGAAAAAATACTAATCGCTCATAAAATTATCCAAACAGAGACAATGAATCAAATCTGGAAATGTCGGATGGAAAAAGTACCATAATAATATCCACAGTTAGATTCTAATTGTCAAAAAATACTAACCGGTCAGAAAATTATCAAAACACATATTATGAGTCGAATATATATATATATATGTTGTATGGAAAACGTTACATATCGGTACTCCCGACAAAATCTTAATTGTCGGAAAATATATAAATATGAAAATTTGAATTTTGAAAAAGTTTTTTTATTCTAATTTTAAATCTGTTTATTTTTTATAAAATATCTCATAAATAAATATTGGTTCGTTTAATTTGCGTAATTTTTACAGTCTAATATTAATTTAAACATTTGTACATGATTTTTGTTATGAGTTTAGATATAAATAAAAATTACTAATATATATTTTGCTAAGATTTGGTGTAAAGTTTTATATACTTTATTTAATAATAGTTACTTATAAATTTTTATATAGTATATAAATTTAAATAATTGAAGTGTAACTGTTTTTTCATAAACATTAAATAAAGATTATAATAATTTAAATATGAATTTATAGAAAATAATGTAATTGAAAACTATTATTTAAATGATATACGAATATATATAAGAAACTATTTATAACTAATGGTATTTAAATTACATTTTAAATGAGTGATATAAGTAAAATACAATGTGACTAATGATTTATGTCCAACGGCATATCGTGTAATTAATCTAGTAATGATTGCATTGTTTAAAATTTTTTTTAAGAATCAATGTGGTATTGACACATCAGCATGACGTCTCTATAAATACCACGCAAGGGCAATGTTACTCTTTAAAGTATGATTCTTAAATAATATATAAGAGATATTTCAAAATAATTCTTAATTTTTCATCACCAGATTTATAGGTTAGTGGTAGATCTGGGCGTTCGGATACCCGTTTAGGTTTAGGTCAGGTCTTTCATGTTTTTGGGTTTAGATGTTCAAGATCATTCATATATTTATAATTTTTGGTTCGGATTCGGTTCAGGTCGGGTTTGGATACCTAAAATATTGTGAAAAAAAACTTAAAAAAATTAGTTAAATTTGAATAAATTTCACAAATATAATCAAAAACTTTCATATAGTTATGTTATTTTGGATATTTTGTTCTTAAAATAATTGATACTCCCTTTGTTTCAATTTACTTGTTGTTTAAAAGATTTTTATTTTTCATTTTCTTTGTTGTTTTCAATTTTCAATGCAAAATTAATTATTTTTTATTTGTTTTGACAATTTGTATTCTGCTGTTAGTTTTTATTAGGGTTTATTACACAAAACGCCACAAAGGCTTGTGGACATTTCAGAAATGTCATTTTCGGATTGGCCTTTCAAAAATGTCATTTTGTTGTGGCATAGAGTTTAGTGATTTGACTAAATTACCCTTCATGTTTTCTATATGTGTGCAGGGTGGTTGTCCACGAGATTTGATAATATGGACAAACAATCCGACTTGTCCACCATGTGAGATCACAATGTGGTATTAAGAGAATATGCAAATCAATTATAATAAAAACCAAGAGCAAACATGCAAAAAAATGTTATGCATAAAAACTAAGATCAAACGTGCATATAAACCAATTTTTAAAAAAAAATTAAAAACATAAAACCAAAATCAAATGTATAATTAAATGTTGGTGGAAAAAAATGTCAACCAAACAAACACACTTATATTTGAGATGAACAACAATCTGCTCTGATAGACAAGACGCGTGTAAATGTTTGTTAGGTGTTCTTGAAAACCCAGAAAATCATAAACCCAGAAATTTATAAACTAAAAACACCATAAATCATGACCATCAATATTGAGCAGTGTTGTAGACAAAGAAACGAATGAAAATATGAGAAAAAAAGTAACAGAGGAAGAGGAAGAAAAATGATGATACGAATGTAATAGTCAATAGAGGAAGAAGAAAAGAGTAGAGAAAGAGAAAATAAAAGTGACAAGGGGAAGAAGAAGAGAGTAGAGACAGAGAGAAAAAAGTAACAGAGAAAAAAAAAAGAGTAAAGACAGAGAGAAAAAAGTGACTGGGGAAAGTATGAGAGTATGAGAGATGGAGAAAAAAAAAATATGTTGAAAGGATGCTTCATAAGAGAGAGGGACAATATGGTCTTTTAGCAGTGCATAAATGGTATGCTCCGAATGACATGTTCAAAATGGCATTTATTTTGAAATTTTACAAGATTGTGGTATTTAATATAATTTTTCCTTTTTTTATTGGTGGAATAGTTTTTAATTAGATAAAAATAATGTTTAAAATTTTTTTAAAAAACAAGAAATCAAATGATTTTTCTTAATCTATGTGTCAAAACCTTAAACAACAAATAAATTGAAACATATGGAGTATATTTGAGTTTATAATTGTAATTTTGGGTAACTGGATTATATCAAATACAATATAAATATAATTAATATTTGTTTGGTATATAATTGTATTTAAGTAATTAGGGTATTCATTCGGTTCGAGTTGGGTTCGGATTCGGTTCTTTGGATATAAGAGTTTAAGATTCATTCGGATATATTTGACTGTTCAGATTTGGGTTCGATATCTCTTTTCGGGTTAAATTCAGTTTGATTCTTCGAATCCATATTTTTTGTCCATGCCTAGTTAGTGGTGACAAACTTGGTCGAGGTATTCCTGATTCAGATTAGGACTCTTCATACACTATTTTGATCGATGTTGAAGAGCATTATCACAATTAAAGTATTAACATTGTTGTTTGAGATTAGATAATTCGAATTGTAGACGTTTGGTTTCATAAAAGGCTCGGTTCGGTCCGGTCCGAAATTTCGGAAGTTCGATTTTGACGCTTTGGAAAATTTTGGTTCGGTTCGGTATAATATGCCCAGCTCTATTTAATTGTAAACCTTGTCGTTCGAGTCTTTCACTGAACCTCGTAAATCATCACACCTCTACCGACCGTCGCCTCCACCGAAATTCTCACGCCGGTGAGTTAAGAGTGATGGGACTCGATCAAGAAGATATAGAGTATGTTTTTTTCATTTATTTTAGATTTTATGTAGTTGCCTTCTCCAGTTTTGGAGAATATGAATTTGTTTTCTTCTTTTTATGTTAATTGTAATGTTACTCTTTTTATTGAAACAGCTTGGCCGATGTTGAACATTTCATTGACAAGAAGCTTCTTGCAGCTCCTATCAAATCTACAACTGATAAATTCCAGCTTGTTCCCGAGTTCTTGAAGGTACACAGAACACAAATCTTCATTTTTGCTTTATATGAAAAGCTGAAACTATGCAAATGGGTTTGTTACTTTGATACTTGGAATGTGTGTAATTGTCTTGTTTTGTAGGTGAGAGGACTTGTGAAGCAACCCTTGGATTCGTTCAATTACTTCATCAATGTCGGGATAAAAAAGATTGTTCAGGCAAATAGTCGTATTACATCTACGACGGACCCATCAATTTACCTAAGGTCAAACTTTCTTTTTAATCTCAGTTTCTTTTTTGTATCTGGCAAGTCTTAGATGTATGGATTTTGATATTTTGTTTCATAATATGTAAAGAGAATAGTTGGTGGCTTTTCAGTCCTTTTCTAAGTTATCTAACCAACGCTTATATATAAAAATTGAGATTGTGCTCTTTTTTGAATCTCTGTTGTTTCCAAAACTTACATTTCTTATCCAAATTTTGATGCAGGTTTAAGGGTGTCAGAGTTGGTGAACCCTCAGTTGTAAACGTTAATATGGCGGAAATGATTAATCCACATATGTGCCGATTAGCAGACATGACGTAAAGAGTTCTTCTATTTACATTCTTTCATATTTATAGTTTGCTGTTTGAGCATATGTTGGGCAGTTGAAATTTGGCGAAGTCTTTTGCATTTTCCACCTGTTTCTGCTGTTCTGCATTACATCATCAATATCTTTCTTTGTCTCTTGGCTGTGTTTAGTGCATTATAACTTCTTGTTTTAATTATCAGATATGCTGCTCCAATATATTTCAATATAGAATATGTTCATGGAAGTCATGGACAGACGACAGTAAGTGCCAAGGTAAATGAAAACTGAAATGTACTATACATAATGTTGCTTATCGATGGACCTCAGGCTGAATATGATGTTTCTTTTTTTCAGGATAACGTAATAATCGGAAGGATGCCTATTATGTTGCGGAGTTGCCGCTGTGTATTATCTGGAAAAGATGAAGAGGAACTTGCAAGATTGGGTTTGTATTGTACCTTTATTTCAAGCATTGCTTCTTCTTGTTTATCTCATTTATTGTATTCCATTTGGATGCTAGGTGAGTGCCCTCTTGATCCTGGAGGATATTTTGTCATCAAAGGAACTGAGAAGGTGATACTTCATACTTCTTACATATATATAACTTTCTTACAACTATCTTATGGAGTCTATAGATTGGCTAGTAGTCCCCAGTCCGCACTTTTGACTTTGTGGATATATGTTTTGCATTATTATATTCTATTTAGTTCAGACTCGATTGTATGTTGATCTAACCATCCAGCATCGTTCTTGTTCTAATTGGAGCGTTTCAGTTCTTATTTTTCCCTGTCAGTATCGCTGTCCGATTTGTCATAGAATCCTTTCCCTTTTACGTGACCTGAAGCCATGCTATCCCTTGTCTTGATGTTTGGTTTCATTTCAGGTTTTGTTGATACAAGAACAACTTTCTAAGAACAGAATTATTATTGATTCTGATAAAAAGGGAAAGTAAGTAATCTCTTGTAGTATTTTGGTTCCTGTGGTTGATAGCAAGCATCCTCATAAATATTAGTAACTGCCAAGCCAAATGATAGTATCATGCTTCCGCAGTGTTTTTCCATTATTTACCCACCCATTATCCAATTACGAATTTCACTATCTGCTGATTCTCTCTTCTTTCATTGCTTATTGTCAGCATAAATGCATCTGTTACAAGCAGCACTGAACAGTTATTCAGATGGAGAAGGAAAAGATATATTTATTTCTTCATCAATTTGTAAAAAAGGTATCACGTCCTTCTTTAAGTGTAGTAGATCTTTGAGCGTCGGATTCTATTGGCTGAGCATGTGATTTTGTCATAGATTCCAATTATAATTGTCTTATAAGCGATGGGAATGGAGAGCGACCAAGAGATTGTACAAATGGTTGGAAGGGATCCCCGTTTCAGCGCATCACTCTTACCTTCTATTGAGGCAAGTATATAAGCCACCTGCTTTTTACCTTGGGTCTAGTTTATGTCCTTTTTGTATTGATGTTGGTGTTTGAGTGAAGCTTTCGAGTTAATATAACACTGAATCTAGAAGCAGCTGATTAGTTCTGTGGATGTAAACATTTATGCATCTCTTTTTCTTCCATGTCCTTTTTGTTGATTCTAAAAATTTATGCATCTCTTTTTCTTCCATGTCATTTTGTTCAATACGTGGGTCCTGAGGAGCCTTGATCTCTGAAGCATCATATTTACCACTCGAAATGCTTGAAAAATTTCAGGAGTGTGTTAGCGAAGGTGTGAATACACGAAAACAAGCACTGGACTATCTTGAGGCAAAGGTGCAGTGTTTTAGTTATCAAATAGTTTCTGTTCAATGATTCTAGGGGACACATATTTTCTACTTCAAAAATTATCTAGAAAACAGAAAAGATTTTATTTGTCCTGTTGAAATATCTCTTTCTAGTGTTAAAAAGACCATAGCTCATTTCTATCTCTGCTGAAAAGAACATCCGTCATACACTTTATGATAGTATAATTAGTTCCTTCCACCTTATTATGTTATTTAATGAGAGTAAGTCTTCAATTTATTCCATGCTGTAGTTGTTTTCCATTGAGAAATAAACACTGAAGAAAAGAGTAGACTATCAGGTTATGTTATATTAACAATAGATTCTTACTTTTGTCATTTTGCAGCAAGAAATATGTGACATATTCTTTTATTTGTCAATTTCCGTAGGTGAAAAAAACATCATACGGACCTCCGCCTGAAAAGGTTTTTATTCTTCATTCCACTATTACACTCTCTGTTTCAACTTTGTACCGACACATAATATGTTTTTGGCCCTGCAAATTTGAATATGAAAGTTTTCTTGTTAAGTGAAAAGTTTACATTGTATATTTACATAATTTACTAGGACGGAAGAGCTCTCTACATCCTCAGAGAATTATTCCTTGCGCACGTACCTGTAAGTATCTTAACTTCTTTTGGTTCGTAAAATTTTAGCCTTTGCTTACTGCTATGTTCTTGTCCTTAAGGTGCGTGACAACAATTTTCGTCAAAAATGTTTCTATGTTGGCGTGATGTTGAGACGAATGATTGAAGCAATGTTAAACAAAGATGCAATGGATGACAAGGTAATATGATGATGAACTTCTTTCTGGAAAAGTTCTTTTTGTACATGTGGAATATATTTGAAGTCTCATTAATTTCTATTAGATTTATTGCTGTATGACATGCTAGATTCTTAGATTTCCCAAAATTGGCAAATTGAAAACAGGGAGTGACATGCTGAAATGGCTTACAAAATGTCTGGGTCGTTCCTTAGAGTAGCCACTACTATTTAAGACTTCAACTCATTATAATGGCTTACTTGTTTGTCTATAATCTGATATCAACTAAGGATGATCTGTAGACAAGTCATATTGTAACCCGAAAGTTCATATTGCTTGTAAAGTGTGTCTCAAGTGTGCGTCTTCTTGTAGGATTATGTTGGTAACAAGCGGTTGGAGTTATCTGGACAACTAATATCTCTTCTCTTTGAGGTATCGCTGGAACATATCACCAAACACAGTGCTTTCTCTTCCTTTTTCTTGTAAGATTTTTTCTAATCCTTACCTTCTATTTCCCTCCCTCTGGCTGCTACAGGATTTGTTCAAAACAATGATCAGTGAGGCCATTAAAAAAGTAGATGGTATTCTTCAAAAACCTAGCCGGGCTAGCCGATTTGATTTCTCACAGGTAAGTGTAGAAATATACTGCCCTGTTAGTTCAGGTCTTGCACTCAATTTTGTTGACCAGAAAAACATGTATCCTTGGACACCTCCTATCATTTGGATTTGTAAATGATCTTGAGTCAAAAAACATAAAGGATTCATGTTTTAAGATTTTATTGTGTGTTCATCCTGTAGCTATGAACCGGTGTTCGTTCATGTTTCTTGAAGTAGTCTAAAAAGTGTTGTTGTTTGCAATAAGCTCATTATAAGTTGTCAGCTAGGTGTTATTATGCCGCTTAACACTTGCTTTATGAACTTACATTTCGCTTGGATATTCCAGTGCAACTTGAATTGCTAAAATTAGTTTTTTTATTGCTCTCTGTAGCTTTCCCTTGGAATAACATTTCCCTTCAAGAGTGGATTTTCAGAAATAGTTACTTTAGTGAACAGAACTGATAGTACAACTCCAATTTTCTTTTGTGTACTCATAGTGTCTTACTGGAGATAAGATTATTACTTTTGGATTAGAAAGAACCCTTTCAACAGGAAACTTCGATATTAAAAGATTCAGAATGCATAGGAAAGGCATGACACAGGTCAGTCTCTTTCTCTCTATATACATCTGTGTATATGTCTCCAGCCTCCTTCATACTACGTCACTCTCAAGGAAATCTTTGCTTATAGGTCTTAACAAGGTTATCTTTTATCGGGAGCTTGGGGTTTATCACGAAAATTTCCCCACAATTTGAGAAGTCCAGAAAAGTAAGTGGGCCTAGATCTTTGCAACCCAGCCAGGTAATGATACTTTCTTTATCAGCCTGCTGAATTTTATAAAGAAAACTACTACTTTTCTTTGAACTATCATTTAATGGGATTTTTGGAATCGTGATTTGCTCTTCAAGTGATACCCCAGAAGGAGAATCTTGTGGGCTTGTCAAGAACTTGGCTTTAATGACTCATGTCACAACAGATGAAGAGGAAGGCCCATTGGTTGCTATGGTATGGATTTACTATCTTTTTCTGTGTGCAGCCAATTTATTCGCATTAATCATCTTTGCAATGGCTGTGAGAAGTATACTGCCACATTACCTTTTCTCAATATCTACTGCTAGTCATCTGTTTGTAGATGAATTCTAGTCAACTAAGTACTGAATCTGTGTTTGAATTGATTTTCGGGAAATCTTTGCAATGGCTGTGAGAAGTATACTGCCACATTACCTTTTCTCAGTATCTACTGCTAGTCATCTGTTTGTAGATGAATTCTTGTCAACTAAGTACTGAATCTGTGTTTGAATTGATTTTCGGGAAACAGTGCTACAAATTGGGTGTTACAGATCTGGAAGTATTATCAGCAGAGGAACTGCATACTCCAGACTCATTTTTGGTCATATTGAATGGGCTAATACTTGGCAAACATAGAAGGCCACAGGTACTTTTACATAAAGACACAGGTCTGCAACAAAAGCAGGCAATACATATTTTTACACCTCTTCACTAGCTTCTATTGTTTCAGTACTTCGCCAATTCACTTAGAAGGCTGCGTAGAGCTGGAAAAATTGGTGAATTCGTCAGTGTGTTCACAAACGAAAAGCAGGTATTTCCTCAATCTGTTTATTGGGTAATCTAAGTTTTGCGACATGCACCTTATATAGCTTGTTTTCATTCGTCCATCAAGTAAAAACCAATTTATCTATTTGGTTATGTTCTTCTATATGTACTATTTAAGCTAAAGCTACAAATGAATATTAAGATTTCTGAATTGAAAATAGACCGGGGAAGCTACATTATTTAATTTCTAGAGTCTTCAGTAGCCTCCCTTTTGGTAATTTTGGAGTAGAGATACAGCTGAGGATGCCATTTAAAAACCTACAACTTCGTAGATGGTTGCTAACAAACAACGAAGGAAGCGATTGTTTCCAAAATACCTGCCAAAAAAATTCTTATGAATAGACAAATGTTAACTGAGACTGACTCCGAAGAGAAAATATTTATCAGCATTGTGTTTACGTTGCTTCTGATGGTGGGCGGGTGTGTCGTCCACTTGTTATTGCCGATAAAGGAGTATCAAGAGTTAAATAACACCACATGAAGGAACTACAGGTACATGTGTTATATTTTCCAAGATTCATGCATACTTGTCTTAGTTGTATGAGTTAAATACATTGGCTGACTGATGTGTATTTCCTTGAAGGATGGGGTTCGCACTTTTGATGACTTTATTCGTGATGGTTTGATCGAGTATCTTGATGTCAATGAGGAAAATAATGCATTGGTTCGCCTCAGTCTCCATATTTTCTAGATGTATTATAGTCTATTGCACTGTAGGCAGCCTAAAATGACACACTGCTCTTTTTTCGTTGTTTTAAGATTGCTTTATATGAAAGTGACGCCACTATGGATATGGATGAAGGAGCAGAAGCTGCTAAGATAAGGGCTGACACAACCCACATTGAGATTGAACCTTTCACCATCTTAGGTGTTGTTGCCGGTCTTATCCCCTATCCTCACCATAATCAGTCACCTAGAAATACTTACCAGGTTTGTGTTTCTAGACAATCTGATATAAGAAGCTGCAATTTCTTTTGGTTTGTATCTCGTTATAGTTCCTGTTACATTATGTGCAGTGTGCTATGGGAAAGCAAGCTATGGGAAATATTGCTTACAACCAGGCAAGTCCATTTAAGCCCTTCATATCAATTCATTGAGGCAAAGCGTGCTGCTTTCCAGTTTTGGTGTGATTAGATAAATTGTTGACTATTATGCTACCTCAGGTTTTGCTTAATTAAGGTTATATGAAGTCTAAATACTTTAACGCCAGTATCTTCTCTATTGCTTGGTGTTTTAGTATATCTTTCTCTCTCTCAGACACTGACTTTGCTTTTAAAATTTTTTGTATTTAGTTAAACCGGATGGACTCATTGCTTTACCTATTGGTGTACCCTCAGAGACCCCTGTTAACAACAAGGACGATTGAATTGGTGGGTTTCTTTGCTCTAATAGGAATGTGCTAATACTTTATAATGGGGAACTAATAAATTATGTATGTTAACAGGTTGGATATGATAAACTTGGAGCAGGTCAAAATGCTACTGTTGTTGTGATGAGTAATACTGGATACGACATAGAGGATGCAATAGTGATGAACAAAGCTTCCTTGGATCGTGGTTTTGGCCGCTGTATTGTTATGAAAAAGTATATAATGGATGTCTCTTTAAGTTAAAAGTCGTTTTCTTTGAGAAATCGCCTCTTTCATTAACTATTGCTTCTCGTGTTGTCTTGTGAAACAGACTTGTTTCTACGTGCCAGCAGTATACTAACAATGCAGTAGACAGAATACTCAGGCCACAAAGAACAGGCCCAGACGCAGAAAAGATGCAGGTAGTACATTTTGTCTGCATATGCCTTATCATAAGACTTGAGAATTAGTGTTTTCGCGAACGCTAATTCCTTCGATAAGTTTTAGATGCTGTGGAAACAGTCGTAGGTAATTCATTGAGCACAAATACATTTTTGGACTTTGCAATTTCTTATCGGAAGGAGCAAGTACAATATGGTTGTTGCTTATTTTATATTGTGACCATCTATTTTTTCTCAAAACAGACACTTCATTAACAAAATATGAGACTGCATATAAATTTTGACAGAACTGTCGTCAACTCTCCTATTCTGTGTTTATTATAGATGGGAATTCTTATTGTACTTATCCAAACGGCTAGTGAGAGGGTCTGAATTTAAGCGTTTTCCTTCTCTTTGTTCCTTTTTGTTGTTTGTTTGTGATTTACTTGACTGTGGCCTTTAATTCTGCTAATACATGTCTAATATGTTTTCATGTTAACTATTTTTTTCTCTTTAAGATACTGGATGATGATGGAATCGCTGCTCCAGGGGAAATTATCAGACCGAATGATGTTTATATAAATAAACAAATCCCTGTGGACACGAAAGAAAATATTACATCTTCGCTATCTGATAGGTATCCAACTTACTTTTCAATGTATATGATCATAATTGTTTCTTAAAACAGTAATCACAGATATAAATCCGTTGTGTAACTTTCAGTCAATACCGTCCGGCCAGAGAGTATTTCAAAGGTCCTGAAGGGGAGACACAAGTGGTTGATAGAGTAGCTCTCTGTTCTGATAAGGATGGCCATTTATGCATCAAATATATCATCCGACATACTCGTCGACCAGAGGTGAGAAATTTTGTCTTCAATACTGTTATGTTTCTAGCCCTAGGCCTCATGTTCTACAGTGTTAACAATGTTTTGGTCTGACCTTTTTTAGCTTGGCGACAAGTTCAGCAGTAGGCATGGGCAGAAAGGTGTGTGTGGTACAATAATTAGGCAGGAAGATTTTCCATTTTCTGAGCGTGGAGTTTGCCCTGATTTGATCATGAATCCTCATGGGTTTCCAAGGTCAGAAGATATTCTTTATAAGATTTCTCTCTATATATCTGTGCATGTAGATGCCTTTTTATAACGTGGGAGCCAAAAACAAAATCCTTCATTTTTTTGTGTACGAGTATGTAACCTTTCGAGTTTCGTCTGAATTTTTTGATTGCTTGTAAAAACTGATGAAGTTGTTAATATTTTTCTTGTCACAGTCGTATGACAGTTGGTAAGATGATAGAACTCCTTGGAAGTAAGGCTGGGGTTTCTTGTGGTAGATTTCATTATGGTAGTGCGTTTGGTGAAAGAAGTGGTCATGCTGACAGGGTTGAGACTATAAGGTACTCTTGCTTTCCTCTAAATATGAGGTTTCTTCTTCCATATTTAAACTTTTGTTTTGGTATTTAATGTTTTCGTATGTTCTTCTATCATTTCAGTGCGACCCTTATCGCTAATAAGTTTTCTCCTCTGTTTCCTCTTTCTACCAGAATCGGTTGGATCTGTTTGTTTTTTCTTCTTCTTCTTTTTTCTCTTCTTTTTAAGCTCATGTGTTATGGATAAGAAAAAGAAGAGATTTTGTGTATATATATGAGTACAATACCTGGAGAGGAAGTATAACTTGGAGAACAAGATATAATATTCTAGAAGATGGGCCTATAATGGGCATCCATCTAATGAGTTCATAACAATAAGGTCATTATCAAAATAACTTAGTTACGATTTATGCCATCTAACAACTACTTAAGAAAAAATTAAAATTAATTCTAAAACATATTTATAACCAAGAATATACTCATTATAAAAATTTATTTTGATTTAAAAATTAGGAATTTAAATTTATAATAATATTTTGTTGAAAAAAACACATAAAAACATTTTAAATTTAGAGATTTTCTGTCTAAAAACAAAAATAGAATTACACAGCAATATATCATATAAATTATTACGATTTTTGAAAGATATATAATTATTATCCCCAACTAATAAAAATTATTTTAAAATTATTACCTTTAACAATCATTTGTGTTCAGGGTTTTTATTTGCATCAAATTAATAATATGGATATTTTTTTGTTTATGTGAATCCAAAGATTTGTTTTTTTTGAATTGAATGTTAAATTTATTCAACCCCAAAAACATTTTTACAACAAAGTACTACTCTGGTTTGAAGTTTCAAATTTTAATCAACAAAAAAATAGAAAACTGAGAGAGTTGATGATTTTTATCTTGTGCTGAACCAGACTTCTATGCCTTTTTCATATTGTTTATCTCCTACATCACGGGTCAAAGAAAACATGTTCCGAACTTGCTTCTCAATGATTTATGTGATTTGTAATGGGGATTGTTGTGATTCTCCATGTCATCTGTTGTTCCTTTCTCTCTAAAGGATATTTAATGTTGCCTGGAAAGCATATCGTAAGAGGAAGAGATGAACATTCTCCAACGATGTATCCACTTGCAGCATCATAATTTGATCCCATTCACTTGAGTAACTTGTCTGAAGTAAATTCTTAACAAGCTTAGACCATATCTCTTCCGAGTATCTGCATGAGAAAAAGAGGTGATTTCTATTTTCCAAAACATTTTGACACAACACACATGAACCATTTGCTGTTGTGCTCCATTGTAAAATTTGATCCCCTATTGATAGTCGATCATTTTTTGCCAGCCATGCATGAAAAGCAAACTTTGGTGTAGCATAGGCGAACCAGGCTCCCTTCCATCATCTTTTAATTGGGCTTACTTTTCTCACTAGGCTCCATGTATTTTTAAACAAATTTTGTGACAAATTTATCTCTTTTGCTTTTCCACATAACCTTATATTCACTCAATATAGGCTGCTTCCTCCTTTGAGAGTCAATAAATTCTTCAATTCTATTGAAGATGTCGGACCTTTGCGTTTTCTTCCGATGTGTTTGGATGATCTGTTCCACCGTAGCATATCTTTCAATACCAATATTGATGAAACCTCTTTTCCCGATATAGCAATGAGCCTTCCCAAAGGCGACCAAAAATCATACCAAAACAAAGTTGCTGCTCCATTACCAACTTCTATTTTTGCAAAAGATTTAGCTAGTTCTCTGTATTTGAGCAGCTTCCTCCACATTCATGATCCCAAAGATGTAGATTCTCTCACAGTTCAGAACAAGCCTTTTTGGATTAAGTAAATCTGTATCCAATTAACCCAAAGTGAAGTATTTGCATATAGTATTCTCCAAATCAACTTCAAACAACATGATTTATTCACTTCCAGCAATGGTTTTAAGCCTAGGCCTCCCTTCGCTTTAGGCTTACACACATCTGTCCATGATATTTCGCTTTCTCTGTATTTAAATCTGGACCCGACCTTAGGACGCCAGAACATAACTTGTATATTTCGTTGAGGCAAGCCTTTGTTGGTAACCGGTAAGCAGAAGTCCAAAAGTTCGTCAAGCTATGAATCACCAATCCAATGACTTGTAATATTCCTGCGAAAGACAAATATCTAGCTGCCCAGCATCATATTTTACCTCGAATCCTCTCTAAAAGAAGGCTGTAATCCTCTGTTCTCATTCTCTTTATCAACAGAGGTAGACCCAAATATCTCACTGGTAATACGCGTAAGTCAAAAGGGAACTGATCAAGTATAGTTTTCTTAACTTATCCGATACTCCTGCCATAAAAAGAGTGGACTTCTCCAAACTTCTATTCAGCCCCGAGAATTTTGCAAAATCTGTGAAGACATTGAGAATGCCCTATTGATCTCTTCTTGCCATCCGTGAATACCAAGAGATCATCTGCAAAGCAGAAATGTGTGAGCCTTAGATTTTGACAATATGGATGAAAAACAACCAGCTTCTCCATTACAGCATTTTCTAGCATCTTTGAAAGTACATTCATACTTATCACAAACAAATATGGCAAGAGTGAGCATCCTTGTCGTAAACTCAGTTGACTCTGAAAATACCCAGCTAGTTGATAACGATAATTCCTATCCAATCTCAGAAAACGAAATCACTTTATTAAGAATCCAAACATGTAGGTTTTCATAGAAAACAAGTACAAGTTTTGCCTAAGCCAAGCTCAATCGAAGCTTTAACAATGGCAGATTTACAGAGAGAAAATGAAAATCAAACGAACTTCACAAATCAAGTTATGAATTGAATCTTTTCTGAGTTTGCGTATTTAATCATAACAACTTTCTCGACACATCACGCTCATCCACATGTCTATTTCTCTACCTTTGATTCCTCTCTTCTTTAATCAACTTTCAGTCAACACTTAAACCTTATTTTTCTGATATAGTGTTTCCCTGCCTTTGCTTTTCCTATAGCACTAGTTCTCTATTCACCTGAACTGAAAAAGAAGCCGTTGTAATGCAAGGCTTTATCCAGTTAATGAATAAATTTCTGTGGCAAGTTCAGGGCTGTTTGTGTCGTAAGCAAAAAAGGCCATTGCACTGAATCAAACGTCTTTGAAATATCGATTTTCATAGCACATATGGGTGATATTGTATCCTTATTGTGATAGTTCTTCACCAGCTCTGATGCAAAGAGCATTTTTTTTTATCAGCAGTCGATCCTTAACAAAAGCATACTGATTTGGCGTAATGAAATTTGGTAAAATCAATTTTAACCGATTAGTCAAAAAATTTGATATCACTTTGTAAATAATATTACAACACGAGATGGGCCTGTAGTCCTTCATTTCTTTCACCAAAGTTTTCTTCGGGATCAAAGCCAAGATAGTAGAATTAATACCTTTTGGTAGATATCCTTTTTCAAAGAAAGATTGAACAGCCACCACAAAAATTTTCTTCAGCACCATCCATACCTCTTTGAAAAATTCTACTGTAAATCCATCCGACCCCTGGGACTTATTTCCTGGCATTGCAAAAAGCACATCCTTTATCTCATCTTTTGTAACTACTCTTATTAAACTTTGAGCTTCCAAAACCCCACATTCAAATCCCAACAAATTCTTCATATCCTCCATCTATTTTACAACATAATCAACAACTATATGGCCTAAGAAATCCTTACAAAACCGCTCAGCCTCTGATTTAATATCTGCTTGAGAGCTTACTATCGTACCATCTTTTTTTTTTGTATTTCTCGAATAGCATTTCTTACCTCACGAACCTTGGCCGCTTGATGAAAATATCGATTATTTTTATCACCTACATTCAGCCATTGTAACTTTGATTTTTGGCTTAGAAACTTTTCCTCCAGCTCCGCTAGTCTCTGCCATCTAATAAATGCTCTTGCTTCAATCCCCAGCAACTTGAAAGGGATCTGTCAGTGTACTAACCTGAGCCGCCCACAACTCCTCATAGGCTTCTTTCATACTTTTCAACAAGTCACACAACTTCTCCTTACTTAGCATGCGTAGTTGTGGTTCTAATGCCTTCAGCTTCTTCGAAAATCTGAACATCACATATGTCGACATAAACAATTCTTCAGTATCTCCCCAGAACTCCTCCATCAGCCATGTAAAGCTTGGAAAGCTAGTTAAAGCATTCGTGAATTTAAAACGCCGGCTTGGCTTCAATATTTCACTATTGATTTGAATACGACACCACATGTGATTTGAACATCCTCCTGCCTCAAACACACAATAAGGTTGTGGAAAGGAGTTACTCCAAGTGTCATTCATGTGAACATCGGACCATGTGACACCATATCTGCTAGAGAGCTATATCTAATCACCTCTTGAAATTCTATTATACTATGATATGGGGAAGAGTGAGAAAAATCTGAATGCTCTTCAACATCTAATCTCACTGAAATCCCCAAAAATTAACGAAGGCTTATTTCTAATCATTGGCGAGTTATGATGATTTTTCAGGTTATCCCAAAGCTCCATACTCTCCTCCATACAGTTTGAAGCATAGATAAATGAACAAAAAAATCTTCATCACTTCTATCTATCAAAACATCAAAAAAGAATCCAAAGATTTATTGAGGTTTCTTTTGCTTTTCCCCTAAATAAAAGTTTATCCAATGTTACAAACACAATCTCTCTAATAGAATCTCTTGACAGAGTGACATCTCCAAATCATTGAATTACTAGC
Source organism: Cardamine occulta (assembly GCA_028015245.1). Classification (NCBI taxonomy): domain Eukaryota; kingdom Viridiplantae; phylum Streptophyta; class Magnoliopsida; order Brassicales; family Brassicaceae; genus Cardamine; species Cardamine occulta. Next base: position 20,898,075 of record CM051372.1, read on the forward strand.
CAAGTGGTGATATATAACTTACATAGTAGGCTGGTAAAGTCCAGATGAATCTTTCTATTTCAATACAAATCTTCAAGTATCAATGTAATTTATTTGAATACAAATCTTCAAGTATCAATGTAATTTATTTGAATACAAAACAAGAATCAAGTGTCAAATGGATCAGAACTCGATCCATGGATCAATCTTTGTCTGTCTCAGACGATGTAGGCTTTCCCGAATACTTGTTACGCCAAACCTGTTTATTCTACAGTGGGAAAGACTTGCTATACTCAGGTACTGCATTATTATTCCTCACACATTTCAGAATGTACGGTTTATATGTTAACATTCAGTCAAATACAAAGTCATTTAGGATCTCTAAAATGGACTTAGACATTGCTATTTGATATTTATAAGACTCTGGCTGTACTCGTTCTTATTCCAAAGCTATCTAGGGTTCATGATTATTTCTTTCTTTAATGTCTCACAGGACTTAGTGGCGAGCCGTTGCAAGCATACATCTTTATGGGGCCAATATATTACCAGAAACTGAAGCACATGGTGACGTTCCATTATAACCATCTGAACCATTATTTTCTGTTTTATAATGACAAAATAATTTCTCAAATATCAGTGTATAGTAATTTTTTTTTCAGAAAAAATAATCGGAAATTCTCTTTGTTTTATTGAACTTATGTGAAATAGGTTCTGGACAAGATGCATGCGCGAGGGAGTGGACCTCGTGTTATGATGACAAGACAGCCTACTGAAGGAAAATCTAAAAATGGAGGTATGTGCCTCTTACTAGTGTATGTTTTTGCACTCTGAATTAACTATAGTTTTCTTCTCAATTGTATCTCTAATGCTGTTGCAGGTTTACGAGTGGGAGAAATGGAAAGAGATTGTCTTATTGCTTATGGGGCCAGCATGTTGATCTACGAGCGGCTCATGGTTTCTAGTGATCCTTTTGAAGTTCAGGTAATAAATTATAATACAATGTTTTATTTAAGTGGCAAGTTGTGTAAAACCATTGTAACTCCATGCCCCACTGACATTGTAACTCCATGCCCCACTGACATTGTATATATCATCAACATCGAACAGGATAATCTTTTATACAAACATCAAATATATTTGTGATGCATTATTAAACGTTTAAATGCAGGTTTGCAGAGCTTGTGGTTTGTTGGGATATTACCATTACAAACTAAAAAAGGCACTTTGTTCATCATGTAAAAATGGCGATAACATTGCTACTATGAAACTTCCTTACGCTTGCAAGCTCCTCTTCCAGGTAAAACCATTGATCAACTGCTCTAATTGAAACTCTCTACGCAGTCCCATTTGGAAATGATAAATAATTTTGATCCTTGGATACACATATCTTCCTGAAATAAGTAAGAATCTTTGATGTTTTCGGTTTTACTTTTTTTGTGGTGGGTCTGACTCTAATGACACTCTTAAAACTCTCTTATTATAGTTGTATTTCGGTTCGTTTTCTCTTTTGTTCTTGCGCATTACGTGGTTACAGGAACTCTAGTCAATGAATGTTGTTCCTCGTCTGGTGCTCACAGAGGCTTGATCTCAGGGAAATGTTGTCAAACTATTTACTTGGATGATAGTATTTGATACGGCTTTGATTGTTTTTGATATTCTTCTAATGTCAAAGTGCTCGAGGTTGGACCATATTTGGATCAGATGCTTAGATGAATTAGAATCATACGAATATGTTATGTTTTGTTCTCATTTGATGTACTGAAACCATGGAAAAATAATGACAAATCAGGATAAAGTTTGTATTTCTCATGATCTAAATTTATGTGGAACAATGTCGATTTGAAGAAGAAATCCAACAATTATTAGATTAGATATCTCGAAATTTCAACAAACTACATTGGTCTACATTTATCATGGTAGACGATATTATGATATAAAAACATAAAAAATAGAAAAAAAGATAATTGAGTTGGTTTAGATGGAAATCGAAGTGATAATGAAGTAGGCCACAAATAATTGATTGGGTGAATGCAAAGTCAGACTTATGAGCTTTTTACATTTACACATTTTAACTTCATGATCCAAACCCGACCCGTGTAGTAATAATTGACAAACATAACCTTTTAATGAACCTCTAAAATCCATAAGTCTAAAACCGCCACCAAATCGGTGCCTCCTGGATTAGTCGCCGCCGCCTATCATCACCGTTTATGACGTTGGTGACGCCGATCAGTATTCTTCTGATTTTTAAGGAAAATTGTTTTTTTCCTCAAATATTCTCATTAATCAAAGTGAAAAGAGTAAAAACAAATTATAAATTAGACATAATTTTGTATTCATGCTTGACTCACAATGATAAGTTCATTTAGCCATGAAAATCTTTCAGAATGAAACATATCCACGCACACCAGTAGGGGTACGTTAATGAATCAATCACCCTAAGAATTGTTAAAAGAAGAGCAACACATACATCTAGGTTTTCAAACTAACAAACTTTGAACCTGAGGACTTGTGAGGAGAGAATCAAAACGGTGAAAAAGAAAGCGACATTCGAATAGATCTAGGGCTGGAGCTTTGAAACCTGAAGCATTTGCAAGGTTTGAAACCTGAAGCATTCGCAGGTAAATCGGTTTTTGGATTCTAAGGTTTCTTGCCACCAAATTATAGATGTCTGATTGAACTTTATTGAACCATTAGTTTCGAGTTAGTTGTGTAATGCATGGACCCAAACTGGGAAGCCATGCGATAAAGATGAATAAGCAGGTTCGACGGCTTGGATTGAAAATACATTGACAGCTCGAGCCGCAGAAGGAAAAGTAAGCTTCTTTCTCTTCTCAGTCATAACCTATGCTCTTGATTTTTCCATAACCGTGCCTTGTTATTGAATCCGCTGATAAGCTGATTGTTTTTGGCGAATTTATGCAGCTCATTGCGTTCGATGATTTGGCATTGCCATCACATAAAACAAGAATATTGTGAACTATTACAATCAAATGGAGAACACAAAGAAAATCCTTGTTGTAGAAGGTGGTCCTATCGATGAAAAACTGAAGCTAGCCACCCAAAATCTCCACTATGTCAACAGAATTCCATCAATAGTAAGTTACATAATCATATATCAAACCTTTGTGGTTTCTCGATAAACCGGTTAGCCAATCTTAAATCTTGTTTATGTAACGCTTTGCAGGGGATAGACGTTTACAGCATTTTGCTCAACGATACGCTTGTGATGTCCCGTGATGCAGTGAATAAGATCGTTGAGCGTATGAACACTCCTATTAACCGTTAAGGAGACAACAATGTCTAAAAATGGCATTCTCAATAAGAAATTAGATCACAATTAGGAATGCAGTTCCAAGAAATTCCGAATCTAGCTTCTGTACTGGCGATTTATATTGGTTCACACTGACCTGTTTATGGTTTGTTAGCTTTTCGGTCTGGCTTTGCAATCGTGAATGTTGAAGGATTGATTTTGTGTACTATTTTTCTCTGTTTTTACTTTTTAGTCATTCGACCGTTTTTTTTCACTTTTTACCGTTTTGAATATTAATTAGGTTATTATATTTTTGAAAAGTGATTTTAATGTCTACAAACACTATCTTTTTGAACTCTAAACTCACAACAATTGAAAATGAAATATTTCTTCATATATCAAAAATCAGCTATTAAATGTTTTCTTAATGGAAATTTTACGGTTTTCTATGTTCTCTAAGATATAATTAACGTAAACCAATCTTACAATTTCATAAAGATTAGTCCCTTCCACTCGTTTGAAATTGTTTGAAAGAAATGAAATCATAAGTATCGAAAATTTAAAAGACAGAATCAGCCTACATAAAGAATAAAAATATTCGTTGACCAAAAAAAGGAAATAACATTAACGTTCTTCCAAGAAATGATATCTGCAACAAATAAATTAAATACCGCTGAAATAGTAAATCAAAATCAATACGATGATTCGAAATAAGAGCTCCCACACGGCCACACACATATCTATAAATAGCAGGTTTCTATGGTTTAAGAAAAGCACATAACACAGAATATTCAAGAACAACTACAATGGCAAACAAGAATCTGTTCATGGTGATTGCTCTTGTTCTCATCCTTCTAACTTCAGGTAAATCTTTTTCCATATATAATTTTTTGGGGGTGAATTTTTTTTAAAAATATTTCTTTATATCAAGAATTCGAATATGTATATTTAAAAAAACTGATAGTGTACGTTTTGGGTTACGAATATAATTTTTCACAGGTTCAGAAGCAAGAGGTGAAATATATGATCCGTTGTGTCCTGGAGTATGTGGACATTTTGTAAAACCCGACTGCAAAGGACTTTGCCTTAGTTTAGGGTTTTCTGGATGGTTCTGTACAAAAAAACATACATGTTGCTGCAAGAAGAAAACATCTGGACCTCTTGATGTTCTACCTACTGCTTGATTTGTTAATTTTTTTTTCTTTTCCAAATGTCCTTTATACTTTAGAAATACGGAAAAAAAAACTTCAAATTTGCATTGTGATGTATGTCTTCATTTATTTGGATTATGCAAGGTTAAGGACTGACTATCTATCATTATTAACAATCTTTGATTTTCTCTTGTTTTACTTGTTTTCATGCTGAATCATTGGGAATGTGTTAAAAGAAGAAAATCTTATATATTAGAAAAGAATCACGAGATAGAAAGTAAACAAAAAATCATGAACAAACAGAAATTAAGCTTTAAAAACTAAAACAACAAAAAAAACTAGGAAAACTAGAAATATGACCGATTATAGTTAATTTTGGGCTTATGTTTCCTATTTTATTTAAAAACAAAAATAAACACAGATTTTTTAAAAATCCAAAAACAAAAACCAGAAACACAACAAAAAAATTATTCCCTTTGTTTTTTTTTTTTTTTTGAAAATTCTTTTTATTTCTTATTAATCATATTTCTAGGATTTGGACACATATTAAGAAAACTCATTAAAAGTTGATTATAAATACATCATTTTTTTGTGAATAATAATTTTTTTTATAATCCTAAACTAATAATTTTCAATTATTTTTCTTGAAATTTACAATTTATCATCAATAACTAATAAAACATGCATAGAAAACATAAAAATCTGATCTTTTGATTTAGAACACATATCGAATGAGATTAACCATAAAAATAAAAATAAATAGTGATGATATATACAAATATATAAAGGTTGCAATCCGGATGAGTTGTATCGTCATCTAAACCAAACAGAAAAATCGATTTTGCGATTTTTAACACAAAACATAGAAAAAAATAGTGATGATAATTGATAAATACAAGGTTGATTTAGCTAGAAATGCATAAGTTTTTAATAAATAAATCAGTATATATTTATTTTTAATTAATTTTCTCTCATGCTCTGTTGTTGGAAATGACGATTATACCCCTATCACAAACTATATATGTCATGAAAGAGTTGTGGAGGGTGAACATTTAATGCTGAAGGTATTGTCGAAGGTTTTATGGAAACAAAACAAAGTTTGGTCAACATTGTTAACATGCTCAATAAATTTTTTCTTAACGGTTACCAGTGACTTGATTTTACGTTACTTCAAAGACTAACATACGAGGAAAATTGTTAATATTAACATTTTAATGTCCCTAAATTTTTGGCTCGAAATTTTGATGACACCATCCGATAAAAGTAAAGTTATCGGATGTTTGTTTAAACATTAACATCTTTATTTTCGGATGTATAAACAAATCAGTGTTTGGTCAGCATTGTTAACATGTTCAAAAATTAGTATTTTAATGGTTAACATGTTTTACACGTGAAAGAAACATAAAACATAATTAGTTGATGTCGATATCAAAAATGTTAGCAGAGCAACTTTAATAACTACTTAGTTATCGAGAAAATCAGAAACAAACATCAAACACATACCATGCTAACGTGAGTGGGACGAGCTAACAATAGAAATTGTTAACATTGATGAGAAAATAGTAAATATGTTAATATTCTAACTTCGGCAGCTACTTAATTATCCTGAAAATCAGAAACAAAAAATCGAACACAGATCTGTGCTAAGTGAATAACGAGAGTTAACGTATTGAAAATGTTAACTTCAATGGATAAGGCTAAAATAGATGTTAACAATATATTTTTAACCGCTACTTAGATATGGCGATAATCATAATGGCAACAGTTTGCTAACGTTAATGGTACCAGTTAGCAACTAAAAATAGGATACAAACCTACTCGATATCCAACACAAGATCGAGTGATAACCGATAAGACAATAATAATAAAAAAAATACATGCATCAATGATGTCTGCTAAGAATTGTTATCGTGATAACAAAAATCAATAGACAAACCAAGCGTGATAACATGATAATGCGTGATAACACGAATGGTAACAGATATTAAAGTTGATTAACGGATGGTAACATAATAACAATCGAGATGTTACATTTGTTGGCACAACATTGGCGTGGGAGCCTCCTATATGATGCATAACAAGCATAAATTCTATGAGCCCAATATTTATATATAATCTAAGTTTTAATCCCCCTTCAAAATGTACAATCAATCCTTTAGAAGATAAGAAAATTGATAGCCCCAAATTGGAATGCATGCACGACTTCTTTTCAATTTTATAAAGATCAAACTATTACAAATTATAGATCAAAGTGACAATCTCAACTCCAAATCTAGCTCTTGATTGTCATTCGATCCTGCGTTTTGGTTTCCCGATCCCCACGATTTACTCCGTCTTGTTGAACTTGGATCCTATTTCAAGATCATTTTTTAATTAGAGTCACTTTGATACAAATCGACTACGTACAACCTAATAACACTTTAAACAAGTCAAACAACATTTTACCAAGGCATAATGGTTCCACTAAACTAAGATAAAACAAAAAATCCTATTGAAACAGATCCAAATTCAAGATTGATTAATCGATTGGGTCGTCTTTAGAAACGTATATAAATATACAGACTAATGATCATGTGAATGGGCGTGTTTACTAAGAATGCAACCTCTTAACTAAAGAGATGATCATGTGACACTATCATTTTTACTAATTAAGACATGATGCATGTATCTCTGTATATATGTTTCAGGGTATAGATTAAGAACCTCGAGTAAGAAATGTTTGGTGATGTTTGGTTCCAAAGAATGTTGGCTCTCTAAGACGCCGTAGCTTGGGTTCCAACTGTTTTGAACCCAAAAAAAAAAGAAGTCATTTTTAAGACAAAACAAGATATAAAACATAAATACAACTACACATAAAAGTGATCTGTATGTACCTCATGGTTGCTCTTTCGTATTGATCTCTATGTACACCGATCTGCGAAGAGCAAAAATAAGCAAAACCATTAATAGTTGATATTTTTCGTTCAACTTAGATTTTTGTTTCTTAATTTATTTCAGGATTATTTGAAATGACTTTGTTAAAGATGGAAACATAATCGACCAAATCTTTGAGAAATCTTCCCCTATTAGGATGGGATATTTTGAAATTAAAACTAAATAATCAAGTTAGATTAGGAATCTAACTAGTAAATTCTTCGTTACACACTTCTATATATGATCCTGCTTATAAAAGAACAATATCGTGTACTGTCTATATCGAACACATGACACAACTACAGCATTAAATTAAGGGAAATATATACCATCATGTTTGGATAGAAGCCATAAGCAGCCGATGATGGTGATGATGATGGTATAGATGAATATCCTCCTTGCACCCTCACATCCTCCTACATTCACATTTACATATGACGGTTTATTTAATATAAAACTTATACTCATGAAGATAGTTGAATTAGATATATATATATATATTTAGTTGAATTAGATAGATAGATAGATAACTATACACATTACGTATAATTTTATGTCATTAATCTAAAATTTCTCAAGTGTATATCTTAAGACTTCGAGAAGAGAGTGCCCTCGTGAACTCAATGACAACATAGGCTACAACTTATGTGAAATCTATTCAAGATTTGAACTGACTAATTTCAATATGTGTTTTCTGATTGAATCCAAAGAAAAAAACAAGTTTATAATTTCATTGCGATTAATTTTACGTACGATCGAGTAGTCAATTATATCGTAAATTGTTAAATAAAATTTTCACCTGATATCGAACATGACTTTTTTTTTGTCTCAAGAAAAATAATAGGTTTTTTTTATTTTTCATTTTTTTGTAAAGAATCTATTTTTCTAACAAATGGCATGACTCATAGTTAAATTCATTCATTAATAGCATTTTAATCATTTTACTACTAATTATATGATGAAATCGTAGAAGCAACGCGTAAGATTTCCCACGAAAGTCACTATTTTTTAATGTATAAGAATTTTTTTTGAAAACAATATGTTTGTTTTCTAACAAATGGAAGTTACTTTCACTTCAGTGAATATATTATACTCTAAGACTACTAAAGCATAAACTCAAATGATAGAAATTAGAACATCGGGAAGTGAATCCAAGTAATGCATAAATCTTTTTTTTTTTTGTTAAAGAAAATGCATAAATCTTTAAGAGTCTTAAATAGATTTTTAACCCACACTTTTGTGTTTCTTGGTTTTCTAATCTTTCATCCATATTACAGAGTCATATTTTTATAACCGTACACTATTATTACTATCAAATTCCATGTTGTGCCATTAAACTTTCGGTAGCCAAAATTGTTATATTCAAAGCAAGAATAAACCAATTGAAGAGGCTCATATTAGAACCCCAAGTCTAAACTTAATTTTTTTTTGAAGAAAATCGAATATCATCAAACTACTCTCACTTTATTGGAGAGTAACACATAAGTTATTTGGCGGAAACTACCAAAGCGAAAACTGTAATGATAGAAACTAGAAACACTAGGGAGTGAACCCAAGTAACGCATAAGTCTTTAAAAGCCATAAATAGATTCCTAACCCACACTTTTGTGTTTCTTGTTTTATATCTTTCGTCTATATTTATTAGTACAGCCTATAAAATTCATTAGTGTAGCATGTTTCCACTTTACCTTTCGGTAGCCAAAATTGGGTATAGCAAAGCAATAACAAATCAATTGAAGAGGCGAACCTAAAACCCCAAGTCTAAAACTCTCAGAAATAAAAGAAAAGCTTTATGTATCCATAGTGTGTTTAAGGACACTTTTCTATTATCTCATTGTATTATATCCATCCATACGAAACATTTTTTGTTGACACAAGAGAAAAGAGGATTTGGACTCTAAATTTGTGTTTTCGCCATCAAGTATCTTTAACCAAAAGTTAGTTCATAGCTGTGTTTTGAGACCCGGCCCGAACCGGCCGGTCAGATCGGTTGATCCGGGACCCAGATGTCTTTCTGGTTCCGGTATCATGCTAAAAACCGGTAATTTAAAAATTGGAAAAACCCGCTATTAGCCCGGAACCCGGTGGGTCGGTCGAACCGGCCGGATACCAGTTTTAAAAAATCTATTAATTTTTTTGAGAATTTGATTTTAAAACCCCTTTATTTAAAATAGAGTATATGATTTTATGATTAAAATATAGGTATAAAATTTGTAAAATATTTTTATTACGAAAAATTGCTAAGAAGATAAATTAATAATGCTCATAAAAAATCCAACAATATTTTTAGAAAACTTATAAAATTTGTAAGTCTCCTCTCTCATCATCTATTTCACCTCCTGCTTCGTTTCCTCTCTTTTTGTTTTATGAGTTTTAGTTATAAATTCATCTATTCTGTTTTTTGTTTGTTTAAAATTAACTAAATTTGTAATGATACACATTAGATATAGTAGATATAATAATTATTATTGTTGGATTTTTTATGAGCATTATTACTTTATCTTCTTAGCAATTTTTCGTAATAAAAATATTTTTATATTTAATATTATAAAATATTTTTATACCTTATTTTTGTGTTGTTCTGTATCTATATATATACATAACAATTAATAATATTATAATTATAAAAATATTCTTTATCGTATTGATTCGGCGATCGACCCGGATCGACCGGTGACTCGGAAGGTAATCCGGTTCTCCGGATCGGGTATGAAAACATTGGTTCATAGATTAGATACACTCCAAAAAAAGATTCCCCATAAGTATCATTTACTTAAAAATATTAAACAACAACAACAATTATTAACAACAACTAAGCAAAACAAAGGAGTCGCGCGTCCATATAAATAAGGGCGGAGATACCAATAGCCCATTAAGTTTTACACATATAAAATGGGCCAAATAATAATAGGCCCATAGGCCCATTTGAATTCTCTCAGTGAAGATTTCTTTCTCCGGAAGCGATAAATCTCAGAGAGAAGACGAAAGTCGCTCGACGCAGAGCATCATGGGTCAAGGACCATCCGGCGGATTGAATCGGCAAGGAGATCGGAAACAAGATGGTGGTGACAAGAAGGAGAAGAAGTTCGAGCCAGCTGCACCACCTGCTCGCGTCGGAAGGAAGCAACGGAAACAGAGAGGACCTGATGCGGCGGCGAGATTGCCGACGGTGACTCCTTCTACTAAGTGCAAGCTACGATTGCTGAAAATGGAGAGGATTAAGGACTATTTACTTATGGAGGAAGAGTTTGTAGCGAATCAAGAGAGATTGAAACCTCAGGAAGAGAAAGCTGAAGAAGATAGATCTAAAGTTGATGATCTTCGTGGTACACCTATGAGTGTTGGGAATCTTGAAGAGCTTATTGATGAGAATCACGCTATTGTTTCTTCTTCTGTTGGTCCTGAGTATTACGTTGGGATTTTGTCTTTCGTTGATAAGGATCAGCTTGAACCTGGCTGCTCAATTTTGATGCATAACAAGGTATCTTAGTTAGGGCTTTAGGAACTATCTTGTTTCTCAATTTGACAATGTTTCTCCAAATCTTCTATCTGACATTTGTATTGTTTTGTGATAGGTACTCTCTGTTGTTGGGATTCTTCAAGATGAAGTGGATCCAATGGTGTCTGTGATGAAAGTGGAGAAGGCTCCTCTTGAGTCATATGCTGACATTGGAGGTTTAGAAGCTCAGATTCAGGAGATCAAGGAAGCAGTTGAGCTACCTTTAACTCATCCTGAGTTGTATGAAGATATAGGAATTAAGCCACCAAAAGGTGTGATCTTGTATGGTGAGCCAGGCACTGGGAAGACATTGCTTGCTAAGGTTTGCCTTTTAGCCTTTTGTGTATCCCTTGTCGATTTTCTCATTCGAGTCTTTTATCAATTTTCACTAAGTGAGGCTGTGCTTCTTTATACCTACCTAGAAAGATAACTTTGGATTTATCTAATGTCTTTGTTTTTTGTTTTGTCTACGTCTCAAGCATGGATTGTTACAATGTGGTCTCTTTTAGTGTGTCTTATTACTATTTCTTGCTATACTTGTAGGCAGTGGCGAATTCTACATCAGCTACTTTCTTGCGTGTTGTTGGTAGTGAACTGATTCAGACGTATTTGGGAGATGGTCCCAAGCTTGTTAGGGAGCTTTTCAGGGTTGCTGATGACCTTTCACCTTCTATCGTTTTCATAGATGAGATTGATGCTGTTGGCACCAAACGGAATGCATACACCACAAACATGGTCCATTAATAACAATGATCAGACTTTACTTCAGATTGATATAAAAATGGTGGTTGAAATAGGTATGATGCGCACTCAGGTGGTGAACGTGAAATCCAAAGAACCATGTTGGAACTACTGAACCAGCTTGATGGATTTGATTCAAGAGGAGATGTTAAGGTCATCCTTGCGACGAACAGAATCGAAAGTCTAGACCCGGCACTTCTTAGACCAGGCCGGATCGACAGGAAAATCGAGTTCCCTCTTCCAGATATCAAAACAAGGAGACGTATCTTCCTGGTACACTACAGTTGGTGATCCTGAATATTTTTATTGTAGAAACAAATATCCGGTTGGTTTTTTTAATTTTTGCATATGCCATTATCAGATACACACATCAAAGATGACTTTGGCTGAAGATGTGAACTTAGAAGAGTTTGTAATGACGAAAGATGAGTTCTCAGGAGCTGATATAAAGGCGATATGGACAGAAGCTGGTCTGCTTGCTCTTAGAGAGCGTCGAATGAAAGTAATGATTCTGATTCTCACCACTTGGTTGCATCTATTGAATTTTGTAATTTTATAATAACATATTCTGGATGTATGGTTTAGGTGACGCATGGAGACTTCAAGAAGGCAAAGGAGAAGGTTATGTTCAAGAAGAAGGAAGGAGTTCCTGAAGGTCTTTACATGTGAAAAACGTACAACAACCATTACAGTCTCTTTTGCGTTTTTGCTCTCTTTCTCTGCATTTTACTGATGCCTAGGTTTTTCTGGTTAGAAAAAATATTTTACCTTATGGTTTGCTTCCAAATTGGCCCTTTTATTTGTTTTTCCAACCCAAATTAGCCCTTTACTAGTTTGCATTCCTCAGAATCTATATTTTCACTTCGTGGTTATTAATATTTTTCAAACAAAGATATGGGAGTAGGCGATGATTTGGAGCATCCTCTACTTTGGTGGAATTAATCTAAACTGTTAAATTTGTTTTCCAAAAGGTAAAACCACAGCCGTAGGATTAATGATTCTCTTAAACTAATCATAACCATTAAATTAAAAAAAATGATGACATCAGCAGATAGTCCAATTTGCAATCCTGAGTTTTTCGTGTTAGAATTATGTGAAGACTGAAGGGACAAGAAAGTCAACGTAAGTAACTATCGATGCTTGTCGTCACATTGATATCTAAATCAAATATTAAATACATAAACTTCCAAGAAACTACACATTGACGCGTATTTAGATATTTTATCCTGGTGGAGTGCAGCTGCGAAGCGGCCGATTAATCAGCTACGCTGCCGATCTTTAGACTAAGAGATAATTATTGAACCAGAAAAAAGAAGCTAATGTAGTACAAAACACAATCACACCTTCTTTGACGACCACACCTGTTTTAATCTCTTTTTCGATTTTGCTCTCTTTCTCTCCATTTTACTGCTGCTTAGGTTCTTCTGATCCTATAAAATCGTTTGCCTTATGGTTTGCTTCCAAATTAGTCCTTTTATTTGTTTTTCCAACACAAATTAGCCCTTGATTTTTGCATTCCTCAGAATCTTCTTTAGATATATATACTATAAAATTTCCACTATTTTCACTTCGTGGTTATCAATATAGTCTAATTTGCAATCCTGAGCTTATGTGGGTATTAGGATAATTAACTTATATTCATGCATCCAAAATTAATATAATTAAATTAAAAAAATCATAAAATATATATTTAAAATAATTATTAGTTTCTAAAAATTTTAATTCACTTTCTCTCTCTTATTAGTTATTAATTTAAACGCTTTTTAATACCTAGAGTAATCTTCAATACTAAACATAATCGACACACGATCTCTTCCTCGAGCTGTAAGTCCAAGCTTTTTTATTTTTTAATGTATTTGCCTTTCATTGGCTATTCGCCTATTCCAATTTGTTTTGGTTTTGCTTTCCAAGTAACTACAGTTGTTGTAATAGTCTGATTCTTCATATTGAAATGTTTAAGATAGCTCTGTAAATTTTCCTCAAGAAGTATTAGTTTTTAATGTGTAACATTCTTCGATCCCAAAAAATTTATATGTATCATATGAGTCATCAACTAAATCATAGCTTGTGAGGCCAGGATCAACTCACTTAAATTCGTAATGGTGATATATATGAGTTGCAGACGAAATTAGATACACTAAGTAATATATGTCAACGATTTGTAGTTCCAAGCTTTTTTAATTTTCTCTATTACTCTATTAGAGTTTTCTTACTCCATTAGATTCTGAGAGTTAATTATCGCGACTAGCCATACATGTTTCAACGTTTAACAAAAACCATCTTTAGCAAACTATGTGTACTATCTAATAATTATTGTATTTATTTTCTTATTTTGGATTTCATTTGTTAGTTATTTTCTAATAATAGAATAAAATGGTTGGCTTTGCTTTAAAATAAGATAAATGATCAAATATTTGAACCCGTATGCTCTCTTCCCTCAACATATAGTGTACTTGATTTTAGAGCATTGACAAGAATAATATGATCGTTGTATGTTGTGAAGAATTATTAGAAGATGAGGAGTATGTTTTTGTTAGCGTATATGTGATTGGAGAGGATGTATTTAAAAACATAATTCTGAAACAAAACTATCGAAATCAAAATTTTCCAAGTTTAGTTTCGCTTCCTAAATAAGGTTACAATAGTTTCTTTGCATTTTTTTTTATGCATATGGTGGTGTTAACAATCTTTTGATCATGGTTGAGTGATCATTTAGCCAAGAAAATTACCGGGAAATGCTGGTTTATGAATGACCTTAAATCATAGTCCTCCATGTTGAAATTTAATTTAAAAAATTTGGAAATTTTTTCTCTAATTTCAAAGATTAAAACTTTGCAATTCAATGCTAAAACCACGTTATATATATTATAAAATGTAAAGAAAGAAACTAAAAATTTATATAAAAAACCAATATATATATATAAACAGTAAAGAAAAAAATAGCAACTTAAAATTACAAAAAAAACAAAATATTTATAAACGGTTAAAAAACAAAAAAGCTACAAATTTATATTAAAACAATTGACCCGCTATTCGAATCTAGTCACATATTAAACACATAAACTTCCAAGAAAAAAACTACAAAGAAAGTTTGGAAGTTCAAGTCGTGTGTTTCTGTACTTTAGTAAAGAGAATAATTTCTAGGAAATTTAGTAAAGAGAATAATTTCTAAGAAATTGCTACGAAAGTTAAAAGATGGATGGCAACGAGAAGAATTGGTGTTGGTCGAAAAAATGATTATAAAGAGGTTAACAGAAGAAGAGAGACTGGTATTATAACAATTAAAAAATGAATTCAACTCCTAAAATGAAACATGATGTGTACTTAAGTTTCAGGGCCAAAGATACTCGTTACAACTTCATAAGCCATCTATGTGGCTGTCTACGTATGAAAGGGATCAAAACCTTCTTATACGACGAACTACCAGAGGAAGGGAGGTATGAAGAGTCGTTCAAAGCAATTGAAGTATCGAAAATTTTAGTGATTGTGCTCTCAGAAAACTTTGCGGATTCCACACGGTGTTTGGAAGAAGTTGAAGCCATCTTGAAATGCAAAGAGAAGTTTGGTCAGATTGTGATACCTGTTCTTTACCATGTTGATCCTCTCGACATTGAAAATCAGACAGGAACCTTTGGACATGCTTTTGCTAAGCTCATGGTTAAAGCCGGTAAAAGCCCTGCTTTTTATTTTTTTTAACGTTTTTTTATTATTATTATCATCTTGAACAAGAGTTTATAAAATTATAAAGATCATCCATATACATACATTTTAAAATAGAGGTCATGCTTTAGGCGCCACAAAATATCAATTTATTTTGGGGCATTATCCAAAATATCTATGTGGTTTGGTGGTTTCTATCCACTTTGCCATTTTCTCCACTTTCATTGATAGTCTTTTAATTCTTTTTTTGTTTGCATCTTTTTTCGCTCAAAATATATATGTATGTTTATGTCTATTATTCATAAAAAAACTATTAATTTTACAAAGAAAATAAAACTCATTAGTTCTCTTCCTATTTTATTTTGGTTAAATCGAATTTTATGTCATATATATATATATATTGTAAACTATTTTATATATAATATATTTCTATATTATTTAAAAAAAAAATTTTTTTGCTTTAGGCATCTCAGAAATTAAGGCCAGCCGTAATGCTAAGCGAAGAGGAAGTACAGCTGAGAAGCATCAAGAATGGACAGATGGTTTTGCAGAAGCCATGAAACTCCCTGGATGGAGTACTGCCATTTTGAGGTATATAACCCCAAAACTCATACTTTTGATTATAGTTACCGTTGTAATAGATGAGCTATGCAATACTAGGCTATTTGATAAGATCCTACTCCTACATTGGATAAGACAGACTAAATGGATACGTATCGTAGATCCACATTGATATATAGCTAGGTATACAACTAGATCAGGTCCGATTCTATGGATTTTGGTGCCGTAGAGCAAAAATAAAGTAGATCCACATTGTTATATTACAAACCCATAAAATCTGAAATTAAAAAAATATTAAAACCATAACCATCTTATTATTTTATAGGGAAAATATTTATGAAAATATTAAAATTATTAAATATGTTCTGAAAAAAACAAAAACTATAAATCATCAAAACGATATAAATTATAGGAAAAACATTTTCAAAAAAAATTATTTAATTTTAGATTCAGTTTCTCTCTCTAAGAAAAAAATCATAATATATATTCTAATTGTCGTAGAACATGAGCAATACATATAATATATATTCTAAATCTTAGAATACATATTCTAATTGTTGTAGAACATGAACAAGTGCTAGAATATGTATTCCAAATTTCGTAGAAGTTGAATTCTAAAATTTTTAGAATATGTATTCTAAAATCTCTATTCTAAATTTCGTAGAACATGTACAAGTGTTAAAATACGTAATCTGAACATTAGAAAACATATTCTAAACTTTTCAGAACAAATTTTATCAAGCTAAAAACTGCATAAAATCAAAAAGTTTCTTTTTCAAATCTTCTTCTTAATTGTCTATCAACTTAATTTTCTGGTTTTTTTTTTAAAATGGTATTTTTGTATTAGTAAAGGCAATTTCGGAAAAAATGTATAGATGGACAAACTTTTTTCTAGATATCTTTCATTTCTAATTTTCTCAAGTTTGTTCAAGGCTAGAACATTTACTCTTCTTATTGATTACTTTGCATCATTATCTGTGCACTACAAAAAACTTACCGCAAAACCGACAGAATTTCCGACGGCATATAAATCCGTCGGAAAATTCCGACGGCTTTCCGACGTATTTCCGATAGACATGAAAATTGACGACTCCGTCGAAAATTTCCGACGGATTTATATTCCGTCGGAAATCACGTCGGAATTGACGATTCCATAAGAAGTGTAAATTTTTTTTTTTTAATTTTAATTTAAATTGTAATTAAAATTTTATAATTAATTTTTTTTATAATTATAATTTTAATTTATAATTATCCTGAATTAATTTTATATATTAATTTTAATTTTAATATATAATTATTCCGAATTAATTTTATATATTAATTACAATTAATTAATAATTATTACAATTAATTAATATTAATTATAATAAATTAAATATTATTAATATGGTGTTCGTCGGAAATCCGTCGGAAATGTGTCTGTCGGAATTCCGTCGGAAATGTTCCGTCAGAAATCTGTCAGAAATGTGTTCGTCTAAAATCCGTCGGTTTATAATTATCAGAAATCCGTCGGTTTTAAACCGACGGAACACCGATGGATTAAAAACCAACGGATTTCCGACGGAATCCTGATATCGGTATTCCGTCGGAAATTCCGACGGATTTCCGAGGCAGCTTTTATTTCCGACGAGATAGAAACGACAGAAAACACCGACGGATTTCCTACGGATTTCCGATGGAATTGGCCGTCAGTTTTACGGTATTTTTCTTGTAGTGGTGGTCCAATCTTGAGTCACATAAATAAACCAAGTTTACTCTCAACTAGCAACTAGGTTTGTTTCCACATATGTTAGGATTTGAATTTTTTTAAACTGGCATGAATTGTTTCATATATTATGATATCATTTAAATAATAGTTTTAGTTTACCAATATATAATAGTTTAACATTTAAAATATGATAATTTTAATTCACAATATATATTAGATACGATTTTTATTTAACCCATTACGTAATCCCAACGTAATTCACTATCTTACCTTGATGTGATTTACGAAAATTCAATAAACATTCAAATTGGATAAAATAAAAGTACTTGGATGTAATTTACGAAATTAACAATGTGGAAATCTTACATATATATCAATCTTTATTTCTGGTATACAATTTGGTATATTGGTAATTTTAATCATATTATACATATTTAACATGTATTAATAATTTTAGTTAATACAACACAAATAATAATCTATGATTATATAAACTAACAAAATATGAAGCAAACATTTATTCTTGCTGCACAATATAGTTTACAATGGGTCGGACGAGTTAAGATGGGTCAATGGGTCAAGACGGGTCAGAGCAGATAAAGATGGGTCATGACAAATCTCAGATCAAATTTGTAATCATTGATAATAGTTGATATTAGACTAAATCAAACTGTTATATATTTTTTGAATAGAGTAAAAATATATACATAACACCACTTAACTTTTACAACCAAAACATGTTATAATCTAAATGATCGAATAAATTTGTCTACAAACATAACACCATACATACATATTTATATATTAGTAATTTTAACTAACATAACACAAATCAAATATAATAATAATAAATAAGGTAAATAAAATATTAAAAACATAAAATAAATCTAACCTAAAACAGTAATAATAATTTATGATTATATAAATTAACGAAATATGAAGTAGATATTTCTCCGCGCTAAACAGCGTGAGTTACTATCTAGTGTAAAATTGTAAAATTATTGAACAAAGACAACAAAAAAGTTGATGTGGTACAAAACAAAAGCGAATGAGATTAAAACATAATGTTCAAACTTGAAAGAGTTTGTAGAATTATGTAAAGAGACAAGAAAGTCAACATAAGTAGTCATCGATGTTTGTAGTCACGGACTCACGGATATCCAAATCAAATATTAAATACATAAACTTCCAAGTAAACTACAAAGAAAGTTTGAGAGTCTAAGTCGTGTATTTTGTACTTTAGTAAAGAGAATAATTTCTAGGAAATTGCTACGAAAGTGAAAAGATGGATGGAATAGCAACGAGAAGAAGTTGTCTTGGTCGAAAAAATAATTATAAAGAGGGTTTACAGAAGAAGAGAGATTGGTATGATAAGAATAAAAAAAAAAAAATGAAAACTCCTAAAATGAAACACGATGTGTTCATGAGTTTCAGGAGCAAAGATACTCGTGACAACTTCGTAAGCCATCTCTGTGGCTGTCTACGTAGAAAACGGATCAAAACCTTCTTATACGACGAACTACCAACCGAAGAGAGGTATGAAGAGTCCTTAAAAGCAATTGAAGTATCCAAAGTTTCAGTGATTGTGTTCTCAGAAAACTTTGGGGATTCAAAATGGTGTTTGGATGAAGTTGTAGCAATCTTGAAATGCAAAGAGAGGTTTGGTCAGATTGTGATACCTGTTCTTTACCATGTTGATCCTCTCGACATTGAAAATCAGACAGGAACCTTTGGAGATGTTTTTGCTAAGCAACGAGATAAAGCTGAGAAGCTTCAAGAATGGAAAGAAAGTTTTGAAGAAGCCATTAAACTTCCAGGATGGAATACTGCACACTTGAGGTAACTCCAACTTACACTTTCGATTATAGCTACCATTGTAAAATGAGCTACTACAAGTTGAGTTTTTTTTTTTTTTTTTTTTTTTTTTTTTGTAATGTGGTTTTTACATTTCCAAACTAAAATCCCAATTTACCTTCTATACAAAACCTATTTTCTTTCAATTTAAATCAAATGAGGCATATTAAATAAAGGTATACTAGTAACTGACCCACGGTACACCGTGGATCAATATGTTTTTTTTGTATTGGAGCAGATTTTAGATTTTCAAAAAGTATAAAATTAATTAAATAGTAATATTACTATAGTAGTTTATAGTAGTTTTATCAAATCAATTTGATATATAAAAGGTTGTGGTTTAAGTAAAATTAGGAATTGTAATTTGTGACCTTCATTAATATGTTTTGGTTTGAGTGGTTTTTTAAAAGAATTATATTTGGAATTTGGTTTTAGTTGTGGTTTTGTTTTTAGTTTTGTATAAATTTTACGAAAATAAAATAAGTATTAGTAAAATCATGTTAATCCCATTTTGCATTAGACTTGTTAACCATGTGGACGTGTGAATACATAATAATTTTTATTCAAACATCATGATCTATTCAGGAAAATATGTTTTTAGCTGTGTTAGTAAATATAAAAGTGTTAAAATTATTTTAAATTATACATATTTAGTTTAATTTTCCTAATCAAAATTATATGATTGGGCTGTCAAAATTTGTTGATTTTTTAAAGATAAAATTTTAATATAAGTAATTGATTTGTTGTTGTTTAAAGTATTCTCAAATTTCCCTTTTTATTGGGATCACAACCTTTATATATGCTCGTCAATGTACCATGATTGGTTATAACCACTAAAATTATGTTGTGGCAGTAAAAATAAATCTAGGAGTTGCACCTTATTCATAATTCTGCAATTTCCTTTGGAGTCTTTTTTCTGTTGCAAGCTTCGATTAAACCAAAAAGATCATTTGCACCATCATTACCAAACAATAAAAAAACATATTTTTTTGAGAGAAACCAAAAAAGATTACAACTTTTGAAGTTCCAAAATATTTACAGCTTAAGAAATAGTTTTTGATTCCAATAATATACAGAATTCATCAATGTAAGATTTGAAATTTTAAAAAATAAAATTATGTTTTAAAATAAATTAATGTTTATTTCCTTAACTACCAAATCTGCAAAAATCTCATTAAATACGAATTTGTTTTTAAGTTTAATTTCTAAAATTGAAAAAGTCATTCTCTTATTTCACATCTGAATAAGACCCGCATTTTCTTATTTCAGATCTGAATATAAAATTATTTTTTGTAGTATTTATTTCATAAAATATTTTCATGAAAATTTAATAAATCTTACCAATAATATATATATATATATATATATATATATATATATATATATATATATTTTTTTAAAATAAATCAACTAACTTTTTGGTGATAAGCTTGACTCTTGAGGAAAGCAACCTAACATCACCACCACCATAATAAATTTCATCGATCATCATAAAATTTATTAAAAAATAAAAGAACAAAAAATAGCTTACATGTTACACATATGTTCAGATAGAATGGGCATCTTTACACCACCACCAACATCTTCAATTGACTCCATTCCATATAAGCTCTACACAAACATGAGTCAATATTAATAATCATTCACAATAAAATATCCAAAAGTTATTATGATGATTATGCAGGCAATCAACAACACAACATAAATATATAAAAAAAAAACATAAAATCAAAGGTAAAATCAAAACAAAAAAAATACAAAAACATAAAAGCATGAAGAAAAAAAAGTAGATGTGTCCTTAAATGGAATGACATGATATATATAGTGAAGTAGATGTGTTAATTTAAGGATTTTTAGAGAAGAATATTTTTTTTAGCTTACTCTGAAAGTTTCTATATTATTTATTATAGTATTACTAGTTAAATAAATTAAAAACGTGAACAGTACTTTTAAATTTGAATATTTAATATTTAATGCATATCTCTAGTATTAATTGAATTTATATTGTCTTTGATTTAATCACCAATTTGAATTTAAGAAAATTCGGATTATATTTACTCACGAATTTGAATTTAGGAAATTCCGGAGAATTTATGGTTTAAAATTGTTTTGGAAACAACTAACTGTAATTATCAATGATTACGTTGATTGTTATGATTTTATTTGGAAAATATTTAATTAGTAACAAATAAATTTATTTGTTTAAGGATTTTTAGAGATGAATATTATTTTTAGCTTACTAAATTTTTTCATTTATTTAATTATATTTTAATAATTAAATATATTTAAAATGTGAAAAGTACTTTTAAAAATAAATATTTAATATTTAATGCATATCTCGAGTATTAATTGAATTGATATTGTGTTTGATTTAATCACCAATTTGAATTTATCAAAAATTTGGATTATAATATTTTGGTGTAAAATTTATTGTTTAGATATTTTGTATATTTTAAATAAATGATTCTCATAATATACAGAATTATAAGTTGCAAGATATTACGATTTTTTAAAAAAATAAAAATTATGTTTGAAAATAAGTTAATGTTTATTTCCTTAACTACAAAATCTGCGAAAATCCCATTAAATATGAATTTGTTTTTAATGTTAATTTTCAAAATTGAAAAAGTCAGATTATTATGAAAAGATCCGCGTCCTCTTATTTTGGATCCGAATATGTTATTCACGACCGGATAAGATAAAATTAACTTGATTGTTTGGTTGTTAATGACTTGACTTAATTACCTTTTTTAAATTGAAATAATCTTTCTAAGATTCATTTAATTGAGTAGCAATTGCTGTAAATAATTTCAATTTTGATGGTTATTTTATATTGCTGCTCGGCGATTAATAGTATAGATTTGTATAATTGAGTTTTTTTAAAAACATTTATGTGAAAAATGTCAAAATGACACTCTTTGTGAAAAGAACTCATTTTTCTCTATAAGTTTTTTAAGGTTGTTTTTGAGGTTGAATTTTATCTATTTAAGTTACCAAGGTACTTTTTTAAGGCCCAAACCGAAGACTCTGCTACAATTAGTCAAGGGGTAATTTTCGTAGTTTTACATTGATATACAGGTACAATTAGATCAGGTCTGATCCTGTGAATTTTGGAGCCCTAAAACAAAATATATAATTTTAGAAAAGTACTTGAGTTTTGTGTTTTTAGTTTTCAATATTTTTTGGAGAATATTACTAATTAAAGTTGAAAAATATAGCAACCAAATTTGTTCAAGGCTGTAATGTTTACTCCTCTCTTACTTATATGTATGTTCAGTTTTTTCTATTTACCTATAGTCTATCTTTGCTTATTATATGCTTATGTTGCCAGAGATGAGGAGATGTTGGTGAATGAAATAGCTCGGGACATCGAGAACAAACTGCTAAGAGCCTCACGAAAGAAGGTCTTTTAAATCAAAAAACCTTTTTTATAGTCTTATATAACATTTTTCATCTCACAATGTTGTTTGCGAAAACGATTCAAATGAAGTGTCTTTTTTCTTGTCTTTAAACAGGTTATATTTGAGTGGTCTCTAGTCATCACCAACCTAATGTTGGAGATACCCTCCTCTGTTTTCGACCAGATCTCTTCTACTAATAAACCTAAATACGCGTTGGCTGCAATGTCAATATCATTGTTGGCTTGTCTACTTTGCCTAGTAGATCTCTTACACAAAGGCAGAGTTGAGAGAGTTGTGTGGAAGTGGAAGTGGCCTATTCCTTGGTTTCACTATCCAACTCAAAGATCAAACAGATTTGGTAGCTTCCCAGAGATGCTTGGATTGCTTTGTGCCTTGTGTCAAACCATTCTCACTACCATTAATTTTTCATTCATCATACATACAGTTGATCCTCCCATCAAATTTTCGGTTTGGCCAATCATGTTTGCACTTGGCTTATTCTTCACTATGTTTGTAAAAAAATATAGCTAGCTACCTTCATTTACTTGTTTCGTATGCATGTAGTTTGAAAGTTGTTAAGTCGTGTAGTTTCATTTATTTTTCTGATCCTATAAAATCGTTTGCCTTATGGTTTGCTTCCAAATTAGTCCTTTAGCCCTTTATTTCTGCATTCCTCGGAATCTTCTTTAGATATATATATAATTTCCACTATTTTCACTTCGTGATTATCAATTTAGTCTAATTTGCAATCCTGAGCTTAAGTGGGTATTAGGACCATCGTTTTGAACTAATTTTAGAAGTTCAGAGATTCTGAACAACAAAATGATAATAGTAATGATCGGGCTTCAACCAAAATATATACATGAATAAACCATTCTCGGTATGTGTTAAAAGTGAAAACTAACAATTTTGAAGTAACATCTTATGACATCTAGAATTATTGAAGGAAAAAAAAACAGTTGATGTGGTACATAATCATAAGCGAGTGAGCTTCCGAAAACATAATGTTCAAAGAGTTTGTAGAATTATTTGAAGAGACAAGTCAACATAAGTAGCTACCGATTTTTGTGGTCAAATTAATATCTAAATCAAATATTAAATACATAAATTTCCAAGAAACTACGTACGTACAAAGGAAGTTAATTTGAAAGCTAAGAGCATCTCTATAGTCTCTCACCAATAAAATAATATTACTTTTTGATATAATTTTATTATTTAATTAAATTTTAAGTAATAAAAAGAAAATGATCAATAGCACTGTGACATGTGCCAGAGACGATTTCTCGCCTCTCTTCATTCTCTCTCCAATTTTTTGATTATTTTTTGTTTTTTTAATAGGCATACCAATGAAAGTGCTCTAAGTCGTGTAGTTTTGTACTTTAGTAAAGAGAAATCAATTCTAGGAAATTGCTACGAAAGTTAAAAGATGATGGAATAGCAACGAGAACAAGTTGTCTTGGTCGAAAAAATAATTTTAAAGAGGGTTATGGAAGAAGAGAGACTGGTATGATCATAAGAATAAAAAAAATGAATTCAACTCCTAAAATGAAACACGATGTGTACTTAAGTTTCAGGGCCAAAGATACTCGTAACAACTTCATAAGCAATCTCTGTGGCTGTCTACGTAGGAAACGGATCAAAACCTTCTTATACGACGAACTACCAACGGCAGGGAGATATGAAGAGTCGTTCAAAGCAATTGAAGTATCCAAAGTTTCAGTGATTGTGCTCTCAGAAAACTTTGCGGATTCGATATGGTGTTTGGATGAAGTTGTAGCAATCTTGAAATGCAAAGAGAGGTTTGGTCAGATTGTGATACCTGTTCTTTACCATGTTGATCCTCTCGACATTGAAAATCAGACAGGAACCTTTGGAGATGTTTTTGCTAAGCAGGTCCGGCTCATGGCTCAAGCTGGTAAAGGCCATGCTTTAATTAAGCACCATTTAAACTTTATTGTAAACTAATTTATATAATATATTCTATTATTAAATTAAGATAAATTATTATTTTTTGGTTTAGGCATCTCAGGAATTAAGGCCAGCCCTTATGCTAAGCGACGAGGAATTACATCTGAGCGGCTTCAAGAATGGACAGATAGATGATTTTGCAGAAGCCGTTAAACTCCCTGGATGGAGTACTGCCACTTTGAGGTATTACCCCAAAACTCGTACTTTTGATTATAGTTACCGTTGTAGTAGATGAGTTATGCAATACTAGGCTATTTGATAAGATCCTAGTCCTACATTGGAAAAGACAAAGACTAAATGGATACTTATCGACTTATCACAGATCCACATTGATATATAGGTACAACTTGATCATGTCCGATTTTATGGATTTTGGTGCCGTAGAGCAAAAATAAAGTTTTATAATTTGTGTTTCTAGCTTCTTCTTCTTTAAATACAGTCTTTTTCGAAAATTTTGGGTTTTATTTCACATTATTAAGTAAGTAAATTTGGTTTGACAAAGAAGAATATATTTTCTAAAAACTGGACATTTTATCATTTCTTAAACCATTCTTGCATTTTGACCCAAAAAAAAAAAAAAAAAAAAAAAACCATTCTTGCATTATTTATGTATGTATGTAAGTATTGGTTCAAGGTTTACTCTTCTTATTTATTATTTTGCATTATTTTATCATTATCTATGGTCCAATCTTGGGTCACATAAATAAACCAATTTTACTCTCAACTATGTTTGTTTAAAACCAAGTTTGTTCAAGGCTAGAACGTTTACTCTTCTTACTTACAGAAATGTTCATTTTTCTATTAAAATATAGTCTATCTTTGCTTATTATTATATGCTTCTTTTGCCAGAGATGAGGAGATGTTGGTGAATAAAATAGCTCTAGAGATCAAGAACAAACTGCTAAGAGCCTCAAGAACGAAGGTCCTTTAAATAAAATAAAATAAAAAACTATTTTATAGTCTTAACATTTTGCAGCTCAAATTGTTGTTGGTGAAAATGAGTCAAATGAAACTTCTTTGTCTTGGTTTTAAACAGGTTATAATTGAGAGGTCTCTTGTCATCACCAACCTCATGTTGGAAATACCTTCTTCCGTTTTCGACCAGATCTCTTCTACTCATAAACCTAAGTACGCTTTGGCTGCAATGTCAATATCCTTGTTGGCTTGTTTACTTTGTATCGTAGATCTCTTACACAAAGGCAGAGTTGAGAGAGTTGTGTGGAAGTGGAAGTGGCCCATTCCTTGGTTTCACTATCCAACTCAAAGATCAAACAGATTTGGTAGCTTTCCAGAGATGGTTGGATTGCTTTGCTCCTTCTGTCAAACCATTCTCACTGTCATTAATTTTTCATTCATCATACGAGGAGTTGATCCTCCCATCAATTTTTCAGCTTGGCCATTCATGTTTGCACTTGGCTTATTTTTCACTATGTTTCTAAGAAAAATATAGCTAGTTAGCTTCATTGTGTATTAAATGATTATTTTTTTAATTAAAATAGTAAAAAATAATATATTTTGTGCATGTCACTATGCAAGTCAATAGTTCGTATAGTTATCTGAACATTAAATTATTTTGCATGTGTAGTTATGCCGTGACCTATAGTTCGTGTAGGTAAGAATTAATTTTCCAATAGAAACGAGGTCGTTGTGAAAAAAGAAAAAAAATCTGATTTAATTTCATTTTAAAGAGCCTTTTTGCGATTAAAACCTAAAAGTCAAAAAGAAGTTGAACCGATTTTGACGAAGTGAATTGCAATCTAAACCAAAAAGTTCCATTAAATTTGATAAAAATGTAAATACAGTACTTACATACTTAAACCAAACTGAATTATAGTTTGGTTCTATTGTTTTCATAAAAATTGTCTCGAACCAGATGATCAGGATAACCAAATAAAACGAACTGAATTATCCGAACAAACAGAAATCAGATTTCGATGTAGGGATTGGCTTTGTATGAGTTTTGAGGTTTAAATTTTGTACATATGTCCGTTATGCATAAAACCATGTAGAAGGGAGATTTCCATTGATATTGATCAATACATGCGAATTGTGTATGCATTTATTGCATATCCAATATATATATATATATATATATATGTACAATGAAATCCGATTTGAACTATAATTTCCTGAGCTTATATATGGGTATTAGGGCCATCGTTTTGAACTAATAGTTCAGAGATTTGAACATCAATGATAATAATAATGATTGGGCTTCAACCAAAATATATACATGAATAAGCGATATAATAAGGTTTCTTATTTGTGTGATATGAGTAGCACCATAACTTGTCTTTTCTTTTTGTCTCTATAGTTTCATTACCATTTCTCCAACTAATCATCTAGTATTTTCTAAAAGATGGAAGAACCTGCTAGGTCTTGTAGACAAGCTTTGTTTTGATGACATGTCGAGTGAAGGTGCTAGAGATTTCAGAGTACGGTGCTTCTTTTCAAGAGCTGAAACAGATGAGACATTTCTTGGGCAAGTTGGAATGTCTTGAAACTGTGAAAGTTTGTGTAGATGAGTTCTTGCGAGCTAATCTGCTGACTCTCCCCAGACTTTCATCAAAGTGCAACATCCAATTCATCTGACCTTTCTTTCCTTATCTTTCTCGGTTTGATTTCAATGTGAAAGTAACTTAAATTTGTTACAATCTGTTTCTGATTATTCTTCTTCCTGTGAACTATTAGTTTATGGTTAAGAGTATAACGGAAATCTACAGCCTATATTAGTCTGGTGGTATGTTTTTGCTTTTTCTCTGTGTTTGTGGAGAGAAAAGCGGAATATTTTGGAATTATGTCTTTCACCGGATTTGTTGCTGAAATATTTTTGTATATATAATTGAGGTAGTAGAAAGTCAAATGCTGGATTTTTGTGGTTCATCACACATGAACCCAATAAAGTGACAAGTCCAATGACATACTTGAGAATTCTGGAATCATCTGTTGTCTTTGAGGTTAGGTTTTATGACATAATATTCTCCATACACTGATGGAGGTGATGACATTGCTGCTTGTGGGTTTGGGTTTCGGGGATGCTGTAATTGTTGAAGTAAGATATGCTTACGATATAAGCTTTCCATGACCGGATTTTGCTGTGAATAGAAGAAGGCTGTTTCTTGTTCCAGGAGACTTGGAGTATTAGTATCTTAGGCTTTATTGACATGAACAAGTGTTTCATTGTCTTTTCTAAAAAGGAAAGCAATTGAGTTGGTACTGGATCTGTATTTGAACATGGAAGGTTTATTATTCATGGATCTTGAATTAATAATGATTACAAAATACTATACATTTTTGACTACATGATTAGTTGAAGATATGGCGAGAGAAGTCTCAAATCTCGTGGTGCAGTGGTCCAGAAACTCAAACCTTTAAAACCCAAAGTGTTCCCTGTGGAGCAACAAACTAGTCAAGGAATCTGAGACAAAATGCTATACTCTTGACAGATTCTAATGAAGATTGCAGGGAAAGGAATGGTGACAAAATCCGATAAAATGAGGAATATTTTATTTGGGGACAAAATGAAAACCGCATAAAATATTTCTGAAAAGAAACGAAAGATCAAAGCAACTAAAAAGACCACACAGGAAATTCTTTTTTGACTGACTATGATGAAGAGGTTGTTGTAGTTGAGCCATAGAGTTTCCGATAAGGAGAACCGCTCTCATTCTCTTTGATGGTCCTTGATCAAAGTTGAAAAAGCCGGCTCCAACTATGACCCATGAGAGGCAAAATGAACATAAAATACAAGAAACGGATTAAACTTTGTTTCCGACTTACCCCTATTCAACCGACTAAAACCAAGATTAATCTGAAATAACCAGCAGAAACTTATTGATTCAAAACAGACTTTCTTAGTTTCTTTTCTACATGCACTTGTGTTGCAGCTGCATACACATTGTCGCCTACAACAAAATCCTAGCCAAAGTCACACTCATTTGTATTGATGGAACCGTTATTTTAACTCATAATTCAAGAAAGAGCCTAAAGAAGACAGACAAAGACTAAAATGTTGCGCCCCTACGAGAGAGAGATCGCTTTTACTCACTTACATGTGCATCGGATCATTAATAAAAGACCGAAACACCCTTTTGAGTGCATCGGATCATTTAAAGACTCAAACGCTTCCAGCCAAATCGCAACAGCGAATTGCTTCTTCATCATCTCTCTCCTTCTCAGAAAGGGAATTGCTTCTTCGTCTCTCTCCTTGTCAAATCAGGCGATTTTTTCTACCATGGATCAGGATCAGGATTTTGTGGAAATGGGACGAGGACCAGCGCAAAAAAGAGCAAGAGGAGATCCTTCGCCGCCGCCTGAAAATGTCATATCCTTGAAAAGTTTAAGGAAATATTATTTAATAGTATAGTTAAAGAACATTGTGAAAAACATGCATAAAGAAAAAAGTGGTCAAATGTCAAGTAAAGAATAAGAACAAAGAAAGTATCTCAGCTTGTTCATCATCTTCTTCATTTGAGGCATTTTCTTTTTTCTTCTTTCCTCTTTTATTTCTCTTCCTTCTGAATCATTTTGTCTTATAAGACAAGAAAATGCTATATTAAAAAGTCTTTCTCTCTCCCTTCCCGTCAAAGAGCGAAAAGCAGCATTTCTTCTTTCTGACCATCGTCGTCGATCCCGGCGGTGACCACGGCCTTTTCCGCCGATGGGGAAGAAAAAGTTGTCTCCTCCTCAGCCTCTCCTTCCATCTCCGGTGAACTCGCATCCTGCGCTCTCTCTCCCGGTGGCTTCCCTTTCTCTCTCCTCTTCGTCTTGCGATGTTGTCTCCCCAGATCCGGCGATTTCTGCGCCTGCTGTTGGGGTTTCTCCATCCTCCGGTCCTTCCCTTGTCAATTCCAAGATCGCCGCCTCTGCTCTGATGCCCTGTCTGCCTGAACCCAAGTCACAGCTCCATTCGTCGGATCCTTCAACAGTTCCTGCGTGTAAGCTCCCTGGTACTGGTTCTGGTTCTGTCTCTAAAGCTATTGGAATTAGTCCAACCTCGGGAGTAAATCTTCCACCTCCTTCTGCCGCGACTAAGCCTCAGGTGAAGCCTAAGTGGGTAGACCTTGTCAAAGGTCCATCGGCAAAGATGAGTAAGAAAGGTACTCCTTTTTTGCTGGAATCAGGGGAAAAATGTGTGTTGATACCTAATGAAGTCATTCAAAGGAATCATCGAAGGTGGGATTTATTTATTATGGGTCAATTTCACAGCAATCTTCCATCCCACGGAGCTCTACATGCTATCTTCAACGGGATTTGGAGTAACAAGACAAGGGACATCACTGTCTCTAAGCTCGGTCCAAGGACTGTTCTTATAAGGATCCCTAATTCTGCAACTAGAGCTAGGGTCTTAAGTCAAGGCATGTGGCTAATTGAGGGACAAACTATGTTTGTTGCGGATTGGGCTCCAGGATTGACTCCAACCTTGCCTGAGCTCACCGAGGTCCTGGTTTGGATGGAATTTCGCGAAGTTCCACCTTACTTCTTCTCCGAGGAAGGCTTAGAGCACATAGCGGGGCTGGTTGGCCACCCTGTCTACCTTCATCCGTCTACGGCTGACATGACAAACTTGGAGGTGGCAAAGGTTCTTACCATTATTGATCCAACCAAAGAGATCCCAGAAGCGGTTAATGCGAAGTTTTCCACGGGAGAGATTAGCCGAATCAAGGTCTCTTGTCCTTGGCTTCCACCTATTTGTAAGCACTGTCAAGAGATGGGTCATAGTATAAGAAGGTGCCCTACAGCTCCTATCACTTGTACCGACTGTCAATCAACTTCTCACATCTCTGCAGACTGTCCAAAAGGCAAGAAGAAAGCAAAGGGTGAAGAGAATTCTAAGTTAATAGGGAGAACCCATACGAAGTCCTTGACTAAGTCTAAAAAGACGAAGCAGTTTTCCAGGCTTTCTAGCTCGGATGCTCCTACTGTCACTCAGCAGCAGTCCAAAGAGCAGCCTCCAATGATAAGAGACAAAAGCAAAGGCAAAGGCAAGGCAATAGAGGCTACTAGAGCCTCTGTAAGCCCTACACCAAAGAAGGGAAGGAATCTAGTGGTTGATATACGATTGGAGGGGCTTAGGGCTTCCAGTTCGAAAAGGAAAAAAGCCCTTCCTCCTAAAACCTCTTCTAAGACTTCTTCGTCCTCTGCAGTCTCTGGCTCTGACTCTGATTCCTCCTCTGCGACCTCTTCGGAATCAGAGCAGCAGCAAGCCTCTTCGTCCTCATCAGAATGTTCTGCTACTGAGGATTCAAATCATGTGAAAGAGAAGGGTTTTACTCCGGTACTGTCTAAGAAGCAGAAACAAAAACTGAAAAAGCTGAAGGCCTCCGGAAAAGGCCCCAAGTACTATCTTAAGTAAGTAGATATGGTAGACATTTTTTGTTGGAACATTCGCGGATTTAATAACCGCGTTAAACGCATGAGCTTCAGGAAATGGTTTAGGCATAATAAACCTCATTTTGGTAGTATTATCGAGACTAGAGTGAAAGCTCACAAGTCTCAGAAGATCATTCAATCCTCCTTCCCGGGATGGAATTTTGCAGGAAATTATGAATTTGCAGAGCTAGGAAGAATTTGGGTGGTCTGGGATCCTTCTGTTAGGCTAACAGTTCATTCAAAGTCAAGCCAAATGATAAGTTGCACTGTTGTTTTGCCTCACTCTACTATTGATATGGTTGTCTCTTTTATCTATGCGGCCAACAGTAAAATTGAAAGACAGGAGCTATGGGGAGAGATTCGATCTCTCACACAGGACCCGGCTATCTCTTCTAAGCCGTGGGTGGCCTTAGGGGACTTTAATCAGATTCTCAATCCCTCAGAAAAATCTACAGCTGGTTCGAGGATTACTCAGGGCATAATTCAGTTTAGAGACTGTGTCACAAGCTGGTCTATTTGATATCTCCTCAAGAGGTAAGATTTACACTTGGTGGAACAACCAGGAGCAAAATCCCATTGCAAAGAAGCTGGACAAGATCCTTATCAATGACACATGGCAGCTCATGTTTCCCTATTCCTATGGACATTTTGGAGACTTGGACGCCTCTGACCATTGCCCTGCCACCATAGTCCTGAGTGAAGGAATCAGGTCCAAGAAACCTTTTATGATCTCTCACTTTCTCTTGCAGCATGAGGATTTTCTTCCTCACCTAGCTATCCATTGGCAGAGCTCTTCTATAGCTGGATCATGTATGTATATTCTGTCCAAGAAACTTAAGGCTCTCAAAGGGGTCCTAAGAGATATTAACAGAGAGCATTTCTCAGCGCTTGAACTTAGAGTTAAAGAAGCCCACACTGTGTTGACATGCCTCCAGAATGATTTGCTTGCTAACCTTCAGGTCTATTAGCCGAAATGGAAAAGGTGGCACATCGTACTTGGCTAACTCTTGCTGAAGCAGAGGAGAAATTTCTTCAACAACGCTCTAGAGTTCAATGGTTAGAATGCGGGGATTGCAACTCGGCTTTCTTTCACAGGATGGTGGCTGCTAGGAGAGCTAGCAACCAAATTCACTACCTCCTGGAAGCATCTGCAAAAAGAATTGATCTCTTGACAGAAATCCAATCTCACTGTGTTCGCTATTATACAGGTTTGCTAGGAAGGGAATCTACTCCCTTAACCCCTGAGCAACATGGCTTGATCTCCTCCCTTACTCCCTACAAGTGTAGCGAAAATACTAAGCTTTTACTACAGCTGATGGTTAATTCTGAGGAAATCAAGAGAGAGGTCTTTGCACTGCCGACTAGCAAGTCCCCTGGACCTGATGGTTACACAGGGGAGTTCTTTAGGAAGGCATGGGATATTGTAGGAGAAGACTTCACAGCTGCAGTTTTGGAATTTTTCACTTCTGGTAAAATCCTCAAGCAATGGAACTGTACTGCTATTACTCTTGTACCTA
Source organism: Cardamine occulta (assembly GCA_028015245.1). NCBI lineage: Eukaryota > Viridiplantae > Streptophyta > Magnoliopsida > Brassicales > Brassicaceae > Cardamine > Cardamine occulta. The sequence continues at coordinate 20,930,652 of CM051372.1, forward strand.
AGAAAACAGGGGCAGAAAAGATCAGTGACTTTAGGCCGATCTCTTGTTGTAATGTGGTTTACAAGGTCATCTCCAAGCTTCTTGCTAGGAGATTAGAAACTTTACTGCCTGAAATGATCTCTAACACCCAATCAGCTTTTGTGAAGGGCAGGCTGCTTGTTGAGAATGTACTTCTAGCTTCAGAACTGGTACAAGGGTTTAATAGGAAAACTACGTCCCCTGGAGGACTGCTGCAGGTTGATCTGAGGAAGGCTTTTGATCTCAAAATCTTGGAGTCGGCTGACTTCCCCCCTATCTTCATCAAGTGGATAAAGCAGTGCATTACTACTCCCTCTTTCTCTATTACTGTTAATGGGGACCTTTGTGGCTTTTTCCAGGGTAAGAGGGGCCTTAGACAAGGCGATCCTCTATCTCCATTCCTCTTCGTTATGGCAATGGAGGTTTTTGGAGAGCTGCTCAAAAACAGATTTGAGAATGGTAACATAGGGCTTCATCCTCTTGGCCGGAACCCGGTTATCACTCACTTAGCTTTTGCAGATGATATCATGATCTTCTTTGATGGGGGAGCTGCTTCTCTGCAAGGTATTCTGAGGCTCTGCAGGATTTTCACAATCTCTCAGGGCTTGAAATGAACAGGGACAAAACTACTCTCTTTCATGCTGGTTTGAACCTGCAGGAATCTGAAACTTTGTAATAACGTCTTCGGCTACGACATTCTCACAACTCCCTGAATCAATAATGAATTTGCAAACTTTGCCTTCTATTGTACATCGAGAATGAAAGAGATTATGGCGTTGAGGATGCTCGTCTTGCACTAGTAAATCTTCTGTCACTTTTGGTGTATTATCATAAATAACCTCAACATCATTCCCCGATTCATCAAGCAAAAGATCTCGACGGTATGTTGGGCACGCTGATTGGCGATGGCCAGCTTCTCCAGAAGCGAAGCATCGAAGATTCCCTGGTCGCGCGACTCGATTATTGTCGAACGGGACAATCGCTGTCTCTGGCTTTGGTGATGGAGATTCCCCAGATGGTGCGGGCAAGGATGAGCTTGGAGTTGAACGCGCGGGACGTGAAGCACTCAAAGAGGAGAAATTGCTCTTGGTTTGAGCTTCAATGGTAAGGGCTTGTTGATGAGCTTCCGAGATGGACAAAGGGCAAAACAAGTTAAGTATATGTTGAAGTTGTTGACGTAACCCACCAATAAAACGAGCCACCAAGTGATGTTCTGAATCATGAGTAGCATACTCTTGAACAGTACGATTTCTTTGTCGCAAGTTCTGAAATCTTTGAAACATCAATTGATTAATTATAGGGCAAACATTTTTTTGCGCATCTCACGCTTTAACTTGTCCCATGTTACGATCTTTGATTTACCAAGACGAGTACGAGACGTCTTGTGTTGTGTCCACCAAGCAGCTGCACGATCACGAAAACGAATTGCAATCCAAGGAACACAACGATCGAGTGGCACTCGTTTGAATTCAAGAATTTCTTCCACTGTCACAAACCAATCCAACAATTCTTCAGCAACAGTGCTGCCACGAAACTCTGGAATTTCAAGTTTGAAACCACTTTCCCACCGACTATCATAGTCATCGTTCTCTTCCATGTCTGAATTGTCTGCAACGCGACGGTGATTTCGATTCTGACGACCAACGGCGAACAGATTGTCGTCAACATCGGACTCAACCCCATCGTCTGCAACTTCATTACGATCTTTTCGAACGTCTTGACCTCCCGCGTGTAGATTCATGGTCTGAATAGCAGCGGTTAGATTCTGGACCTGATCTTGAAGATCTGCAATTGCTTGACGCGTGATCTCAATCTCCGTAGGGGGCACAGCTTTCTTTGGTCGCGGCATTGAAACAAGAAGCATAGCAAAGCTCTGATACAACATGGTGCAGCGTAAGGATCCGATAACTCAGCTCAACTAAGGGATTCGATAGAATCTCTTAAGACCTGCTTCTTGCTTTGATGAACTTAATCAAATCAACACAAGGAAGGAGAAGATAATTCTCGCTTTTATTAAATATGAAAAAAAAACTGATTGTCAAAGAAGAGAGAAACAGAGCCTTATATAGGCTTGGTCACAACCGACCTAAAAGCAACACCAAAACCCTAGGCTTCAAAGCCACGTAATCCCAACAAAATAGAAGTTTGAATCAAAAAGGAAAAAAAAAAAAACTAAAACACCCGTAAACTCTCATGACTTGTACGACAGTTATGATGATTGTGCTACATCATACATCAACTCAGCCCATTTTCCAAATTAAATCCGACCCGATTTCATTTTTCAGACTTCGAAAAACCCCTCAAATTGATTTTGAACAAGATCAAAACGATGGATTCTACTCCATCAAATATCGTTGAGTATGATTGATCATTATCCCGGACATTATATAGTCACTGTCCAAAAAAACCTCTTTTGATCCTTGCCGATGGCCACAAATGGTTTTGTATATTCTTTTCAGTCACACATGTGCAAGAAATTAAATTATAATATGTAATCAATAACGTTATAACATTTTTATTTTGAAAATACCTAATTTGTATACTGGCCATTCGGACATGTCTAAAATTGTAAAATGACCATGGTATTATAGATAATCAAATAAATACTAAAAAAATTGTTAATACACCTTTTTAGGATCGGAGAGGTTACAAATTCGGACATGCCTGAAAACCCAGTCGAATCAAGTGTTGTTAAGCAACAATTATAATAGTTGTTTGTTTAAAAGATGTAAAAAGAAAACAACTAATATAAAATTCAGTTAATAAAATGGGACTGAGGAGGAAGAACTTAATTAGGAAGACAAGAAATAGGAACTTGGTGGTTGGTGTTTGTAGGCATTGATGCTATTGAAAGGTAAAGAAAATATGATAAAACACATAAAATTTAAAAATAAGGAAGAGAATATCATTTCAGAAGAAACGACACATCGTCTCCGACAAAGATTTTGGACGGTACGGACAAAGCATGCTTCATTCTTCATCATTCCCATTGGCCTTAAAAGTTAAAATCTTTTTCTCCCATATAATATTAATACGCTTATTTGATATTGTTTCATCTCAAGAGGTTAATTCTCTAAGCTTCTCTCTCTCTCTCTCTCCTTTTTTCTATTATGAATACTTTTGACATTAACTTTTACATTCCAAAATATGCAAAACATATATTTCTGGTTTCAGTTAGAAATTTAGAAGTAGATGTAATTTTGTCAGCAAAATTTAACAAGTTTGAACGTGAACAATTCTACAGATCGAACAGCAAGAACAGATACATTTAACTGAAAATGCTTTTAGAATATGACTCAACTTTATTAAATATATGAAATAGAAAGCTCGAAATTCTCTTTAAATATGGCTCATACAAAATCCAAGTTTCTTTGAGTTGCACCTGTTTAGTTCCAAACAGAGCATCAAGTTTCAGAAAAGATTAATCAGCAGTGCAATTGTGGTTCAATGGTTTGAAGGCATACATTTCATTCCCTGGAGCCCATCATTTGATACTTCTTGAAAACATCTTCAAGTTCTCCTAACTCTTCTCTTTGTGCGAATAATTCTTTGGTTTCTGATACAGTGAAGAGATAATCGGTTGGTATAGACTCCAAACAAATCTAATTAGGTTTACTGCTGGTTATTGACCTAGTTCACATTGTCGTTTCTATATAAGTTTCCAATTTACGTTTTTTTTTTGGCATATTGGGCTTTTAAAGGACATAATGTATGTAATTTTTTTTCTAGTAATTTCAATAGCAAATCCTTGAAGGACAAGAGATTCTAACCTACTTAGGTACATGCGTGATATTAAGGAAAAATACCTAAATATACCAGAAAATAGTAACATAATTAACATATATAATACATCATATCTCACTAATACATATTCTACCGATATGTTTATCGTATTCTATTTTAGTACTATTCGTAAAAATTAGTGTAGGATAAACATATGCTAAGAAATATAGCTATATATAAACATAATTGATCCATGTTTTAGTTTGTTCGGCTTAATTAAAAAAAATAGCTCAAAAACAAAGAAATTTTTAACTATTTTAGTTTCTGAGCTATATTTATAAAAAGGGAAAAGTGCGACTGTGTAATTATATATATATATATAACCATGTTTATAGATATAGAATTTCTTGGAAATTGTAATCATTCTTTGGGAGAGACAGAGGGATCTCCAAGCCCTAGAAATTGACTCCTTCGAGAAATGTAGCCTTCTTCGTGTAAAATGAAAACTAAATCATAATGTTATATTTTTATATTCATATTTGTAAACGGAAACAAATTCACCGTCTCGCCTTCGATTTGTGATTGAATGCGTCACCATGAAATCATGCTTTAATCATATTCTGCTAGAGTAGGAAATAGTTTATTTACTGCTAGTCAAGTACATACTACTTTTCAATTAATTACTTTTCTCAATTTATACCATAGCTAGCTAGGTGCATATAGTACGTACAGGTAATACTTAAATAGGCTGTCTTAGGGTGGCATAAAATTAGAGTAAAAAATGAAAGAAAAAAACTAGAGGCAAAGGAATTTAATTTGAGTCATATTCGATTACTTAACTTACACGAGTTAAAACATTTTTTGATTAAATAGTTTAAGGTGTTTTCCTACTCTAACATGCTTAAATATATCTATAAAAAGAACATACATAAGCCGATACTATATATGTTAAAATTTAACTTGATTTTGCCTTAAGTTTAGTTAAAGATTCATAATTATCTCTTATTTGACTAAACGCAAAACTAAGTTCAAATTCTAGAGTTTTTCTGTATATACTCTTTATCATCTCAACTTTTTGAGATAATTCCATAAGATAAAGTTATGGGTTTAGAGTAGTTTGAAGCATGTAAGTAGTTTTGTAACTTCATGTTTTAAGAAAGCTTGTACAACTTGAAGATCCGATGAAATGAAGACTCAGATAAAATTTTGACTCATTTTAACGTAATTAACTTTGTTAAATTAAATTGCTTTTTTAAAAAAGTGGGTGCGTATAGATAATTAGAACCCTACGCAACACAAGTTGATCCATTTAAGTCACAAAACAAAAAAAGAACTTGTATTTATTTTTATTTATCATTAATTGGAGTAAGAAATTCTATATGAATAAAATCAGGACAAATTAATAGCTTATCAAGGTTAAAGTATTGGAACCTATATATACATCTGATGTCAGAAATATGAATATATTGACATTTGAAAGACACTTGTAATATGCTGAAAATGTGATAAAATATATTAGAATATTATACACCATAAATAAAAAGTATTCGGATAACCCCTTTTCTCCTTCTATATATTTTAGATCTTGCATTCTTGTTTATAAACTCGTAATTCGATTAATTATTTCCGACTCCTAATTCGATGAAATAACAAAAGCACCTTTTCTTCCCTACTTTAAGATAAAGCTAAGGCATAGAAAAATATGAAGTATACTAAAATGCTTTTAATTAATTAGTTTTAAACAATTAGTATTAATCAAACCTAGTAGTATATATTTATACATGATTGTACATAAACATACTTATAGGTGTATCTGTTTTCATGATTAAAAAAGCGTTGAGACAATAATATTGTGCTCAAAACTTTATTAGCCCGTTGGTCTAAATACTTTAAAAGAAAGAGAAACAGACAAAAGGGTGTTAAATACATCAAAAAATCATCATTGACATCCATCTAATGCTCATTTTGTTTGTCTCTCTTCCTCTTTCCCTTTCTCCAAAAACTAGAGCTAAACTAAATCAGCATATAGAAACAACAAATCTCAAAATCTTTCCAAATCCTTTTTTGTAGAAATTGAGAGAGAGACGATGAATAGATCAGGAGTGTTGGATAGTTCCCCGGTACAACACCTCACAGTGGCTGAAAACCCTAATTGGTGGAATAACGTTAGCACCGACTTGAAGCCGCCAACACCTCACCAGCCACCGCCTACCACCACAACCACTACTTATCTTCCGAGTCTCTTGCCGAACTTGTTTTCTTCCCCGACTTCTTCTTCAACTTCTTCTTCACCTTCTCTGCATCCTAGTAGTAACCCTAACCTCTCTTCTTGGCTCGAGACTATTGATCTGCCTCTTGACCAGCCATGGAGCCTTAGCCAACTTCTTTTGTAACTCTTTCTCTCTTTCTCTCTTTCTCTCTTTCTCTCTCGGATTTTTTTCAAAGTAAATGGTTTGAGTTCTTGGATTTGTTTTGTAGTCGTCTGATTTAGATTTTACTAAGATTGTTTTTTAAGTATACATTTATATATATATATATATATATATATATTATATATACTACGATCTAATATGGAATAAGTCTTTGAATGAAGGAGTGGATTGGTGATGGGAGAGGAAGAGAGAATGGAGATGATGAACCATTATCATCATCAAAATCAACATCATACGCTAGAGAATTGGGAAGAACCAGTTTTGAGGCACCAAGCTCCCATGAAACAAGAGAGCAACAATAATAATGCTTATGTGATAATGTCGTCACCTAACTCTCCTCCAAACAAGTCTTGTGTTACACTTCACAACATCAATGAAGACAACAAAAATAGCATTCACAATGGTCTTAACTTATCCGAGGTGGGTCGAACTAGTTAATTATTTAGATCAAGATAATCTTTAATTAATATTTCTAACTTTTTAGATCAAGATAACCTCCATGTTATTTATCAGTTATTTTTTTTGTTTATTTTGTTTTCTATGTGTGTTCATGAAGTGTAATAGCTGCTCAGAGATTGGTGGATATTCTTATGCGAAAAAGAAACCAAAGCTTCAAGTTCCTTCTTCACAATCAACTCTCAAGGTAACTAACTTAATCTTTATACCTCTCTGTTTCTATCTCTTTGCTGACATTTATAATAACAAAACAAAAACACAGAAAGAAATGAGAAGAAGAAACAAACAAAAGGGAATGGGATCAGAATAAGATGCATGTGTGTGTGATTGTAACATTTTTGTCTTTCTTATGTGTCTTCTTCTTCTTGATCTCATTATTCTTTTTATCTTTCTTTCCTATGATTCAACGGTAGTTACGCAATCCTTTTCTGTTCGTTTTTATTCGCATGTAAAATAGGAAAAAAATCTGTTTTTCAGTTTGATTCAGTTCTACTTCAGATTTAACAAAATTTAAAAATTATAGAAGTTATGCTTTCTTCTTTTATTTATTTCTAGAACTCAATCCACTTTTTTGTTAGTTTACAATTTACATAGTCTTTTGGTTTATAAAATTAAGAACAAAATCCTCTTTTTGTCCTGTCTAAATTGATCTTGGTATGTTTGTAACAAAATATATATTTATTTTGAAAAATTATCAAAATATATGGAACAATTTTTATTTTTTTAATATCTTTTTTTTGTATGGATCTTGGATAATTTTAGTTAATGTTTAAGTTCGATTTAATCTGATTGCACATTCCTTCAAGTTTTCAACCACATCAAAATCATGTTATTTCACGCTATACTAACGAAAACTAATGATATACCAGTTAAAAATACTTAGAAAAATCTGTTTTTCTTCTTTTCCCAAATGAAAATTGATAAAATCGATCACAGATCTAGTTACATTCGTTAACTAATGAAATTACATATATAAATGTGTATAATTTATATATATGATCTCTTGGTTATCACTTATCAAAGGTGAGAAAGGAGAAACTTGGAGGCAGAATCGCAGCTCTTCACCAGCTAGTATCTCCCTTTGGCAAGGTATAATTACTGATTAATTCCCTTTACTAATCACTTAATTAAGATTGTCTAATTTCTAAATTAAAATTAGTCACTGTTTATTTATTGGCTGATTGATCCCTTTTATTTCAGACTGACACCGCCTCTGTCTTGTCGGAGGCTATTGGATACATTAGATTCCTCCACAGTCAAGTTGAGGTGACTTGTCTTTTCCAAACTACCATGCTTCTTATTTCATTTATTTCAAGAAAATATTTATTCGAATCTTCCTTCACAACTAAACAAAAGCATTTGTCTGTGAACTCAAGTATGGATTGTTTGGAGTTGTTTTCTCCTTCTTTATTTGGACTTTTTTGTTTTCATTATCAGAACTGAACAATTATAACTAATTTTATTTTGCTAAAATAATTAGCAGTGGTTTTTTGGATTTCATTTGACCCTAAGAATCTAGTTGAAAATCGATATATAGTTTTCTTGTCGCTAGAGTAATAATATTTGACGCAACTAATTTCTCAATATTTATTGTTTTATAAATTTCAGGCTTTAAGTCTACCATACTTTGGTACTCCCTCGAGGAATAATATGATGCACCAACATGTAAGCATCAAATTAATATACACCCTAGTCACATCTATTTATATATAAGATGCACATACATGTGTTTCTACCTACACATGATATAATGGGAGTATATTATTGCTAATTATAATTAATACCTACCTAATTTTCTGTATAGGCACAAGGAGATTTGAATGGTATATTTCCTGAGGCCCCTGGTCAGGTACGCACATACTTATGTTTTTACTTGTTTTGTGCACTTTTTTTTATTGGATCAATTAAACCCAAATCTTAAAAACAAAGTTGACAGCTTTAGTTTCTTAAAAATTACCCTTTTTCTCTTTACTACTGTTCTCTTTAAAGTGAAAAGACAAAGATAAAGTATGGGTCAATAAAATAAAAAGATGACAATACCAACTTTCCTTTTTCAGTCCTCATATTGCTCTATTACATTTCATTAAACCAAGAAAAGCCACTTAAATTCTTAACAAAAAAAAAAACACTTAAAAATAATAATCCTTCATCGATCATAGTATCTTTGAACATAAAAGATTTAGCACATGATCGATCTTTACCAACTTTTCCATATGTTACTCGTGGGCTTTGTGGGCCGACACGCACGTTTTGTCACCGATATTCACGTACGCTATACTACAATTTCAATATTTTTCTCAATATATATCATATACTGAAGAAACTTTTTCTGATTTTGTGATCAGCTTGTGAATGAGTATTGCATGAAAATATCAAAAGGAGCTTCATCATCACTGGACAATCAAGAATCAAACCCTAACGAAGAACCAAAGAAAGATTTAAGATGTAGAGGACTTTGTCTTGTCCCCATATCATGTACACTCCAAGTTGGCAGCGACAATGGCGCCGACTATTGGGCTCCGGCGTTTGGAGTCACTTTCCCGTGAACTATTGACATTTTGCTATTTGAGTTTTGGTCCGCCAAAAAAATTTAGTAGATGTTATATAACATCATGAGCAACCAATCTATACTGAGAAAACAACAAAATGAGTTTCCAAGATTGATTGCTCATGATGCTATACTAATTAACAGAGATTTTTTTTGGTCTTTGGCCTTTAAAGATTTGCAGTTGACGAGTATGAGTTGCCCTATTGAATCATGTTTCTTGCTTTAACTAGGAAACTTTATTTATTCTCTCAATGTATATATGTTATATGATGGTTGTATGTTTAATTTTATTATTAACATCTCCTAATTCACAAATTACAATATTAACGAAACATTAGTTAAGTTTATTAATCCGGTGTAATATGCATATATATATATATGTATATATATAGTATCCATTATAAACATGAATTAACAACTTATGTTCTGTTAAGAGAAAACACGTTGGAAATGATATTTTTTTTGGTCAACAAAAATACTGTAAGTGATAGCCTAAACATGTTTTACTTAAAGATACAAATGAACTCTTTCAGAACTTTTCGGCTCCCAATATTTCTTTCGGCAACATTATAGAATGTCATCCAAAACTCTACACATGGAGAAACGAGGACAACGAATGATATTTCTCTACTTGAAATTGTTCTAGTGTTAGTTGTGAATTGTGATCATTGTGGCTTGAATATTTGTATTCTCAGACTTCTTGTGTTATAGCTCAGTTAGTGCGTTTCTTTGAGGCCTTTTGCTCCATCATCATGATTGTTGTGCCGACTTTTAATTAATCCCACAGGCTATATATCTTGACTTTACTATGATATACTTTTTATAGATATCAATATGGAAATTCAACTCTCCAACTGGTTCAGGTATATTCAATGCATGTTAACCACCAGACCGCTAAGATCGATTCAAATCATCATTCTCCTCCTCTTCCTTCACATAAGTTTTGATTACTTTTCATGCTAGATCCATTGTTTAGATCATCTTTCTCACTTGATCATCTCTATTTCATTCTATATCGATCATCTTGTAATCTCAAAATGTTATCCCTTAAAGGGAAAGAAGATGAATACAATAACGTTAACAAAAAAATGTATATATATATATATATATATATATATGGAAATTCAAAATGGAAAAAATTAACCAAATGTACTTTTATTTGTTTTAATTATAAAAAATGGAGAAAATTCTGATGGCTAAATTTTTATCGTTGAAACGTTTAATGAGTGTGTTTTTTTTTCTGAGTTTGTGCTTCATAAGTCTGCATAGGCTGATGGTGTGGGTGCAGAATTAAAACTGCAAAAGGGTAGCTTATTTTCAGGTCTCATGCATGTGTTACATACTTGGGTGATCGTTTGTGGAAGTTCATCAAATGTTGCATTGCTATTCCCTAATAATGATAATAGTCACGTAATTCTGCACCCACACCACACCACAATCAAAAAAAAAAAAAAATTCCAAAAGAATTATCTGTTTATGTAATTTAATAAAGAGAATTATCTTTTTATATAATTTTAACTATGAAAATACATATGTGTCTATATGTATTTAAAATTTATTTATGTTAATATATATATATATATATATATTTATAATTCCTTACTGAAAAGGGCATTCAATCTAGTAGATGGTCTTTTGCAGACATTTTTTGTTGCTAATTAGTCACATATCTACTGTCAATAAATTTTGTGCAGTTTTAGCTGATCTAAATTGAGATTTTGCCTATTTAACTTAGTGTATTTGTTTTTTTAACTAGATGGGGATTTTATGGTTGGTTTTTAGGTTTTCCTTTGTAGGCCTTTAAGTTACAACTGTTGTGCTTTTTATTGCATTAAATAAATATCTTATTATATAAAGTATTCACGAGAACTCGACACGTGTCAAAATTATAATTAACGAGATCATGACATGTGTCGCTTATTCGATGGGATTTTGGCACGTGTAAAATATTATATTATTTTTATTTTCCATAATAGAAAAGGAAAACAAACAAAAAATTAAATAATGAAATAGATAAATTTTTACTTTCTATTTTTTTAATATAGATTAAATTTTATTATCTCCATAAATTTTAAACTTTCCTTTTCAAATTCATATTTTTTAGAATTTTATGTTATTTAAGCTCCAATATTTTTTATTACAAGTTTTTAATTATTTAAATGAAATTAATGATTATTCAATGGTATTTTGGCACGTGTAAAAAATATTATGTTATTTTTTCATAATAGAAAATAAAAACCAACAAAAAAATAGATAATTTTTTGCTTTCTATTTTTCTAATCAAGATTAATTTTATTTATCTCAATAAAGCTTAAAGTTTCCTCTTTAAATTTAGATTATTAAAATTTTATATTACTTAAGCTCCAATGATTTTTTTAATTAAACGTTTTTAATTATTTGAATGAAAAGAATGATTATAATTAGCATGATCACGACAAGTATCGCTTAATCTATCAGATTCTAACACGTGTAAAAATATATTGTATTATTTTTGTTTTCCTTAATAGGAAAGGAAAACATCCAAAACAAATTAAATAATAATGTCTGTAATTTTAATTTCTGTTTTTCTAATATAGGTTGAATTTTCTTATTTTAATAAAATTTAAAATTTCTATTTCAAATTTAGATATTCCAATAATTTTTTATTACACTCTTCTAATTATTTGAACGAAAAAATGGAATGAGTATAATCGAACCTAATATATTATTCTAATTGGTAAAATGTTAAATAAATCTTATAGTGAATTGATTGGATTAACCCATGAATATATCTAATTTAATGGATCGAATTAACACATACATGTATTTAATTTATAGATCAAATGGTTAAATAGACTAAAAACTTAGAGAGAATTTCTTTTGTCAGAGCCAATTTTCATACAAAATTTTGGATCCTGAGGAGGGATGAAGGCGGTGGAGCTTTTGCTTGAGATTGAAGATGATTGTTGATGCCAATCCAAAGATGGAATAGAAAAAGCGGCAATAACCAAATATCTTCATAAACAAAGCCAGTTATATGAATAAATTTTTTAGAGCTGGTAACATAAGGGTTGAAATATAAGATGTTGTCGAAGAACGCCAGAAGACAAAGAATGGCGAAGAACTTTGGCAAGTAATTTAGTTGGGAATCGAGATAAGATCTGAATCAGAGGAAGGATATGAATCGGAAGACGGAAGGAAGGCGGTGGGGCTTCTATTAGAGAGTAAAAATTATGGTGGATGGAAATACGAAGACAAAAAAAGAAAGAATACTGTAAAAACCAAACAACTTCATAAATAGAACCCAAGATAGGAATTAAAAAAAATGGTGACGGAAGGACTGAGCCAGAGGATGTTGTCTAAAAAACGATAAGAGACAAAAAAAAATAGCGAAGGACTTTGGCGAGTTAAAGTACGAGAGAAAAACTATAATCGGTTGGAAACTAAGATAAGATCTGAAATATGGAGAACAGATGGACAATATATATCTTTATGGAAGAACTTATCCCTCATATATGAGCCGTCGGCCACTAAATCCGTTTTTTCAGATCTCACATGGTGTTCGAAAAAATAAATGACAATATGAAACCAAAAGTTATTATACGTGTTCTAGATTTTTAATTTGTTAATAATGATATTGTAATATAGAAATTTAAATTAATTTATTCATATTAAAAACAAACTTATGAAATCACTCACTTTTTTAACAAACATATTTTGTACTTATTTTCTAAAACAAAATAATCAGATATATCATTAAAAACAACTTTTTTATGTTAAGAAATCCGTCCATCGGACGGGGCCAAAACTAGTATATATATAATCCAATGTTGCTTATATAAAAATAATAAAATAAGTTACATTGTTGCTTTTTATTATAACAATGTTTTTTAAAAATTTCAAGTGAATTAAGAAAAATATTAAATGTTTTATAATATCTTTAGAATATATCGAGTTTTATTATATCTTTAAAAAATAGTAAATGTTTTATTATATCTTTAGAAAAACAATTGACTCTCGGACTTGTATTCTATTTTATATAATTGATTAATCATATTTAATAAGGTCAAAATACATAAATTCATATCAAAATTTATAGTAACATCATAAAAACAATATTTATTTTGGAAACAAAAAAAAAGAAATTAGTCTAAAATAACACTAAATTTGAAAAAGAGAGTAGATTTTAGATTGAGATCATATCTTAAAATCTGATTATATATTTACATGTAAGGCTTTTTTGTTTTGTGTAGAACTTTTTGTTCTTGATTGTTAAACAATAACTGGGGCAGTTTCGCGTCAAAACGAACATTTTAGGCCAAAACCATTATATTTAAGAACTGCATCGCCCTTTTTGTGTAAAATTATAAATCACCAGTGACCATCGACGTGTCAGTTCACAAGTGGTTGGTATCTCCAAATACTCTCTTTTGAAGGATTTTGTTTTTTAATAAAATATTTTTATAATTTGCGGCGATCGAACGGTGAACGGCCAACTACACTTCAAACCTTATATGAATAGCAATGTTTAAGAAAGTGCTAGGCGCTAAGCAACGCTAACCTTTCATCTAGCGCCTAAAATGCTTAGTTGAGGTTTAGATGATTCTAGGCAGTTTAGGCAATTTTAGAATAAAATTATATATATACATATATAAATTAACAAAATATGATATAACATAATAAAATTATATAATAGAATAACTTCAAATTTTCAAATGAAAAACAAATTTAAAACTGAATTTAAAGTTTATCAATTTTTTTTTGAAAATGATGAGTCATTATTTTTTTTATTTTAAAATCATGAAAAATTCTATTTTTTATTTTATTTAAAATTTCTCAAGATGGCGAAATTTTTTTTCTCAAATTTTAAATATAACATTGTTTTGTGATTTTAAGTTTTATTTATCAAAAAATTACATTTTTAAATTATTTTAAAAAATTGAATAGATATTAAACCCGTCTAACCCACCTAGTCCGTCTAGTGACCGCTTAATTACCGTATAATCCGCCAAATTCCTACCGTCCACCTAATATTACCGATTTTTAGAAAATTTAAGTGGTCTAGGCGGCCGCTTAGGAGTCTATACTGCTTTTTTGAACACTGATGAATATTAATCGTCAGATCAGCGTATTTAATAACAACCGTACGATCAAATTGTCTAGCAAATCTATCCGTCTAATATAATCCAGAAATTGAAATTTCAAAACATGTATAAGAGAGGGAGGAGAGAAAAAAAAGCTCTCCCCGAAGCAGAAGAAGAAGAAAACCCCAAATTCTCAGTTATTCTTTTTTTCTTCCCCTCTGGTATCAAATTTCTCTCTTCTTCTTCTTCTCCGGAAGCTAAAACCTTTTAAAACCCTAATTTCATCTATCTCTTTCTCTAAGACTGGATCAAAATTTCGAATTCAAAATTCAGTTTTGAGTTTAGTAAACGCCGATTCGTCTCGTGGGTTTTCGTTTTCGCGTGAAAACGAGATTGTGGCTTGATTCGGATCTTGAAAGTTTCGTGTTTTCTCAAGCTGATTTGAATTGGTGATTTTTAAATTGTGGGTTTTTATTTCGTGGGTGAAATTTCTGGGGTTTCTTCAGATACTGAGAAAATTCGAAAACTTTTGAGATGGGAGAAGGTGAAGAAGGTAACAAATTCCCGCCAGAAAAGGAGGTTACACAAGAGTCTGATGTTCTGTCGATGAAGTCGGTGAGGCAACTCGACTTTACTGGTGCCTCATCCGATGTGGAGCATTCACAATCTAATAAAGCTCCGGTCACATCTTCTTCGACGGCTGCATCGATCCCTTCACAGGCAGTGACGGCTACACGGCCTATTACCGGTCAGCCACGACCGCTTACAGCAACGGTGGTGACTCCGATTCCACCGCCGCCACAATCTCAGAGCCTCCTTCACGTCCCTATTAGACATCCGTAAGTTTCTGTCTGATTCCTCAAGAAAAATTTGAACTTTTGGGACGTAGATTGAGAAGTTATAGAGATTTGTGTATTGATTGTTCTATATTGCTGAATTCATATTTGGGGATTAAAGCATAGATCTTTAAACAGATTGGTGATTTAGTTGAATGTTTTCTGTACTATGTTTTGAAAGCTTATTGGAATTCAAATTTTGATTTTTTTCATATTGTTTAGGGCAAGGGTTGAATTTTCAGAGTTGACACTTATTCCTTCTTTTTTTAATGGCAGGAAGCCCGAATCTCCGAAATCGAAGCCAAGGCCTGTGGTTGAAGGTAGAGATGGAACCCCTCAGAAGAAAAAACAGTGTAATTGTAAACACTCACGGTGCTTGAAGCTGTAAGTCTCTATCAAACCATTGATGAGCAACTCTTTGTTATGTTTGTTTCATATTTCTCCTTTTATATTTTCTTATTTAGTGGTATTTTGCTTTTATAGACTTCATATGATTCGAACATCTACACACTTTGCTATGTCTTTTGATGCAGGTATTGTGAATGCTTTGCATCCGGTACTTACTGTGATGGTTGCAACTGTGTAAATTGTTTCAACAACGTTGAAAATGAACCCGCCAGACGAGAGGCGGTTGAATCAACTCTGGAACGGAATCCAAATGCGTTCAGGCCTAAGATCGCTAGCAGTCCACATGGTGGACGAGATAACAGGGTATGTGGTTTAGTTATTGTGTGATGGTCTCTTTAATCTGTTTCTCTTAAACTGCTAAGATAAGTTTTTAATTTGTAACTCGAGTTGCAGGAGGAGGTTGGTGAAGTTGTGATGTTAGCGAAACACAACAAAGGCTGTCACTGCAAGAAATCGGGATGTCTTAAGAAGTATTGTGAGTGTTTTCAAGCAAACATTCTTTGTTCTGAGAACTGCAAATGCTTGGATTGCAAAAACTTCGACGGAAGTGAAGAGAGACAGTCTCTCTTTCATGGTGACCATTCCCACAACGTGGCTTATCTCCAACATGCACATGCTGCTATAACTGGAGCTATTGGTTCCTCTGGCTTTGCATCTGCTCCAGCTCCTAAGAGAAGGAAAGCTCAGGAGATTTTCTTCAACCAAGCAACCAAAGATTCATCTATTCATAGGCTTGGCCAGGTAAATCAGTTACGCAAAAAGCTTAAGTTTACTTGCTTGGTCCGGTTAATATACTATATGCTTTCCTTATCTGTTCCCTCGGTTAGGGAAATGAGAGATCTTATAGTATAAATTATTTGGTATCAGGCAAATAGTGGAAGAACAACATCTGCGAAACCTGGTTCTCGTGCTGGAGGCAATGCGTCGTTAGGCCCATCCAAAGTTGTATATAGGTAAATATCCAATGTGTTTACAAAGCTAAAACTTTTTATAAAGAGATTGCAGAAACTGAATTTTAAATATGTTTTCTTTTGAAGGTCTCTTTTAGCAGACATAATTCAACCAGAGGATGTGAAAGCACTTTGTTCTGCTCTGGTTGTTGTAGCTGGGGAAACAGCCAAGACATTAACAGAAAAACGGTTGGAAGATCAGAAGGAAACTTCTTTAGATTCTTCTATGCAAGATCAAGGACAAGGCAATAATAAACGTAACGAGGTTGAGAAAGCTGCGAATGGAAATCAAGCTGACAAATCTGCTCCAGAGGATACCAATTCAGATGGCTCCAAAAGAAGATCACTATCTCCAGAAACTTTGTCATTGATGTGTGACGAACAGGACACTATGTTAATGGTTGCAGCTTCACCTAATTGTTCACTGGAACCCACCTCACAGCTACCAAACGGGCAAGACCAGGTTTATGCAGAGCAGGAGAAAGTAGTATTAACCAAGTTCCGCGACTGCCTTAACCGAATTATCTCCTGCGGAGGAGTAAAAGGTATACATTTCTTATATCATCAAGAAAAATGAGTATGCACAAACAGTGTTAAAGCTTCTTCTTGTTTGTTTGTTTGTTTGTTGCAGAATTAAATTGTTCTTCGTCAAGAATGGATCTAGACTCACCTGTAAACACTGTTGTCAAAGTCGAGCCAGTGGTTCAACAAGGACCAGTTGCGAATGGAGTTTCACAAACCACAAAACAATCTTCCCAGCTAAACATAACAACAATAACAGCACCAAACACATCTTCACACACTCATCTTCATAAAACTCCAGCTTTGCCTGAGAAGAAAGACCTCTGAATCAATATTTACTCCTTTAGGACAAAAAATAACTTTACGGAGAGTAACAATGCAGCTGAATCCGCTTCGCCATGCCTAATTTACAAGGTAAAGCCGCAAACACTCCTTTTCTTCCTCTTACATATTCTAGTACAGAGGAGACATCACAGCTTCAACGCATTAGGAAGGTGATCAGAGAGTATGATTATATAACTATTCACACAATTTTGATTGTGTTATTAGGCTTTTTACTTCTTCTTTCCTCCAAAATCTTCTCTTTAATTTATAGTTGAGCTGTTTCTTTACGAATTGTTGTCATTATTTATGTACATTGCTACTTACCATTGCCAATCACAGTGATGTTTACTGTGGAACATACATGCTTTCTTCTGATTCTTGAGTTTGAGATTTGAAGAATAAATAAACCAAATCCGTTTTTGTTTTTTTTTAAAGGATTTTACCCAACTTTTGTAAGTCGTAACAACGTCAAATTCTCAATGCTTTTTCAAGAAAAGTTTCATATCTAAGAAGAGAGAGACCTACCTTACATTATACACTTTTGTAGACACAAATGAAATATTACAACAATATTGAAGAGACTCCAGAGAGACACACTCAACATCAAAACCCAAGAATAACAATGACTTCTGCGCGAACCTATAAGCTTGTAGTTCTATCGATCGAGGCCAAAGGTTTATCTAGTGTTGATAGAATCTGCGGCATTGACATTCCACCAGAAACAACAATCTCTGCAGATGAAGTACAAATCTAAAAAGGTCAGTAGCTTTCCACAAATAAACTTGAATGCTATACACACCAAGGCTTGTGTCTAGGACAGACATTTTCTCGGGTTTTTTCACCATAGCAAAATTTAGATTCTGAAATCTCACCTATTCCTTCCCGGACAGAGAGATTTGGCCTGATAACGTCATTACTGTTGACAAGTAGTATATCTCCAATGTAAAGGTGGTTTGTGGGAACGTAAACACAGCAAAGTTCCTCCTCAGTTGGGTAATTCTGCAAGGACGAAGAGCATTAATAAAATAGGTAAACAAAGGATCTCATTATATTGAAGTATGCCTAGAAATTGTGTCTGCCCTTTGTATCCTTAAGGAGGAGTTCTGGAAATTATAACTAAATCCTTAAACCAAGCATTTTCACTCACCTGGTGAACAACAGTTGATGTGATGAAGCCAAATGCGTATTCGCCTACACGGGGATGCCTGATGATTGCAACTTCCTTGAAAGCTTGTGTATTTTGATCTGAAAGGAGAAGAAAACAACGAACAGAAAAATTCAGATTGGAAAAGTTCGGTCAACTTATAACGTCGAGATGCAAAATGAGATAGTTTTTTTAAGCGAGACCAGGTGATATGGCAGTGCTGATTTGCTTGGACGCATTGTAGATGTGGCGAACAAACGGCATCCGCTTGATAAACCACTCTCCCAGGTTCAGAACCGATGCCCCCAACCATGAAGACATGAACACCCCAACCAAGAATATGAATGCAATGGAAGTCAAAAAACCGAAACCTACAAAGCCAAAATCAAACTCATGTGAGAAACTAATATCAAGTTGTTGATTCGAGGAAGAGGGGCCAACTCAAATGCTTACCAAATATGTTGATTCCAAGTTGTGCATATATTGGAGAGAAGAATCCATCGACAAAGTGAATAAACCACCAGGTTATATAGAAAGTAATTGCAATAGGAAGGAGGATAACACTGCACAAAGCAATTGAGACATTTTTAAACTATCAACACAAGTTTTGAATCCGTAACAACTTCATCAAATGCCAAAAATTTCAATTCTTGCTTACCAGCCTGTCATAAACTTCTTTGACGCCCAGCCCCTAATGAACAAGCTTAAAGTCTGCAAAACATAGCTATAGCATCAAACTATATGCTTGACAATATGAATGAGCATAACACAAAGAATCGACGGATCCAAACAAAACCAATTAGAAATCCATATTCATACTCTATTTAATGAAAAAGGTCAAATTTATATAGTTTAAGAGCAGCCAAGATCAGTGTTTGGCGAAGTTAACACACTATCCAACTAATCTAAGGAAGTGTTCTTATGCTAGATGAAATCTAGGGCAAACCAATTTACCAGATTTTGAACTAAGGGGAAACAGAATCGGCCAAATCAGTGAACACTAAATCCAAAAAGGTACTCAAAGCTTAAAATCAATCCAATTCTACTGTCAATTTCGTATGAATCTTGAAATGAGAAATTTATAACTTAGTAGGTGGATCAAAGTTCTAGATCAGGAGACCTCGTGGTTGGATTGATGCGAAGAAGAGGAAGACGATGAAGAAGGAGAAGGCTTCGAAGTAGAACCGTCGTGTTTTTCGCCGGAATCAGCGACGGGAATCAGAAGCTCTCGATCTCTTTCTCGATTGGCCATCACAATCGCTGGCTTCTCGTCTCCCATGGCCAGTTATCTTGGAGAAACCCAGACGGATAAGGAAATCTAGTTGGAGAAGGAAGAAATGCCGGTGAACTGTGAACGACGGGGAAGAGAAATCCTCCAAAAGGTTGAGACTTTTGCCGCCGACTATTCTTCTGAGCACAAAAAAAGTGGCTAAGCTAGCTTAGCTAACTCCAACTTGAAGCTCTCTGTCGTTTTTTGATTTTTCATTTTATATTTGGCTTTGTTTATTTATCCTTTTCTAGTTACATTATAAATTTCTGAGTCTAATATGTAGATTCAGTGTAAATAATAATTTTCAAAGATCAAAGTACGTTTTGAATAATAAACACATCAATATTTGATCTAATTGAAATCATATAATTATTATTTAACACAAAAACTTTATTTTATTTTTTTAATCATTTTACGTTTAAAAATAAATGCTTTTTAATTTTATTGCGTTAGAGATTAACATTAAAATAGTTTCAATTTTATAAAATCTCATTAAGTTTTCCACATATAAAATGGGCCAAATAATAATAGGCCCATAGGCCCATTTGAATTCTCTCAGTGATCTGGTACGCACGAAAAGTGAAGATTTCTTTCTCCGGAAGCGATAAATCTCAGAGAGAGGACGAAACCTCGACGCAGAGAAAGCAAAGCATCATGGGTCAAGGACCATCCGGCGGATTGAATCGGCAAGGTGATCGGAAACAAGATGGGGGTGATAAGAAGGAGAAGAAGTTCGAGCCAGCCGCACCACCTGCTCGCGTCGGAAGGAAGCAACGGAAACAGAGAGGACCTGATGCGGCGGCGAGGTTGCCGACGGTGACTCCTTCTACTAAGTGTAAGCTTCGATTGCTGAAAATGGAGAGGATTAAGGACTATTTACTTATGGAGGAAGAGTTTGTAGCAAATCAAGAGAGATTGAAACCTCAGGAAGAGAAAGCTGAAGAAGATAGATCTAAAGTTGATGATCTTCGTGGTACACCTATGAGTGTTGGGAATCTTGAAGAGCTTATTGATGAGAATCACGCTATTGTTTCTTCTTCTGTTGGTCCTGAGTATTACGTTGGGATTTTGTCTTTTGTTGATAAGGATCAGCTTGAACCTGGCTGCTCAATTTTGATGCATAACAAGGTATCTTAGTTAGGGCTTTAGGAACTATCTTGTTTCTCAGTTTAAAAATTGTTTCTCTATGACAATGTTAAACCAATTCTTCTAATGTGACATTTGTATTGTTTTGTGATAGGTACTCTCTGTTGTTGGGATTCTTCAAGATGAAGTGGATCCAATGGTGTCTGTGATGAAAGTTGAGAAAGCTCCTTTGGAGTCATATGCTGACATTGGAGGTTTAGAAGCTCAGATTCAGGAGATCAAGGAAGCAGTTGAGCTTCCTTTAACTCATCCTGAGTTATATGAAGATATTGGAATTAAGCCACCAAAGGGTGTGATCTTGTATGGTGAGCCAGGCACTGGGAAGACATTGCTTGCTAAGGTTCGCCTTTTAGCCTATTGTGTATCAAGTATCAAAAGCTTCCTAGTTAGAAATCTGTTACATCCGTTGTCTTTTTACTCAATTGAGTGTTATATCAATTTTCAGTAAGCAAGTTTTCCCCTTTATCTAGCTGTAAATGCGTGGCTAGTCTGTACTTCTTCGTCCCTAAGATAAATTAGTCAGGACAGTGGTTTCTTTGGTTTGATCACCTAGATTTGCAATAGTAGATCATAGTTCATTTCCAAATGGAGGAAGTTTGTCAGAGTCACTTGGATTTATCTAATGTCTTTGTTTTCTGTATTGTCTGCGTCTCCAGCATGGATGGTTGCAGTGTTGTCTCTTTTTAGTGTGTGTGTCTTATTAATTTCGGAACTGTGGGAGATGAGCAAGTGCTATTTCTTGGTATACTTGCAGGCAGTGGCGAATTCTACATCAGCTACTTTCTTGCGTGTTGTTGGTAGTGAACTGATTCAGAAGTATTTGGGAGATGGTCCCAAGCTTGTTAGGGAGCTTTTCAGGGTTGCTGATGACCTTTCACCTTCTATCGTTTTCATAGATGAGATTGATGCTGTTGGCACCAAGCGGTATGCATACACCACAAACATGGTCCATTGATAACAAGGATCAGACTTTGCTTCAGAGATGGTATCTAATCTGATTGATATAAAAATGGTGGTTGAAACAGGTATGATGCACACTCAGGTGGTGAACGTGAAATCCAAAGAACCATGTTGGAACTACTGAACCAGCTTGATGGATTTGATTCAAGAGGAGATGTTAAGGTCATTCTTGCGACAAACAGAATCGAAAGTCTTGACCCGGCACTTCTTAGACCAGGCCGGATCGACAGGAAAATCGAGTTCCCTCTTCCAGATATCAAAACAAGGAGACGTATTTTCCTGGTACACTACAATTGGTGATCCTGAATATTTTTATTGTATAAATAAATATATTGTGGGTTTTTTAATTGCTTATGCCATTATCAGATACACACATCAAAGATGACTTTGGCTGAAGATGTGAACTTAGAAGAGTTTGTAATGACGAAAGACGAGTTCTCAGGAGCTGATATAAAGGCGATATGCACAGAAGCTGGTCTGCTTGCTCTTAGAGAGCGTCGAATGAAAGTAAAGATTCTTCTGATTCTCACCACTTGTTTGCTTCTATTGAATCTATGTAATTTTATAGTATTAACCTTTTTTGGATGTATGGTTTAGGTGACGCATGTAGACTTCAAGAAGGCGAAGGAGAAGGTTATGTTCAAGAAGAAGGAAGGAGTTCCTGAAGGTCTCTACATGTGATTGACAAGCAACACATGTTTTAATCTCTTTTTCGATTTTGCTCTCGTTCTCTCCATTTTACTGCTGCTTAGCTTTTTCTCATCATATAAAATCGTATGCCTTATGGTTTGCTTCCAAATTAACCTTTATTAGTTTGCATTCTTCAGAAGTCAGAACCTTCTTTAGATATATTCATTTGCATTGCCACTATTTTCACTTCATGGTGATTGATATATAGTCCAATTTGCAATCCTGAGCTTATGTGGGTATTTGAACTAATTTTAGAAGTGACAGAGATTTTGAACAACAAAATGATTGGGAGTCGACCAAAATATATACATGAATAAACCATTCTCGGTATGTGTTAAAAGTGAGAACTAACAATTTTGAAGTAACATCTTATGACATGTAGAATTATTGAACAAAGAAAAAAAAAAGTTGATGTGGCACAAAATATAAGTTGAGTGAGCTTCCGAAAACATAATGTTCAACGCGTTTGTAGAATTATTGGAAGAGACAAGTCAACATAAGTTTCCAAGAAACTTAAGTCATGTATTTTTTGTACTTTAGTAAAGAGAATAATTTCTAGGAAATTGCTACGAAAGTGAAAAGATGGATGAATAGCAACGAGAAGAACTGGTGTTGGTCGAAAAAATGATTATAAAACGGGTAACAGAAAAAGAGAGACTGGTATGATAAGAATTAAAAAATGACTTCAACTCCTAAAATGAAACACGATGTGTACTTATGTTTCAGGGCCAAAGATACTCGTTTCAACTTCATAAGCCATCTACGTGGCTGTCTACGTAAGAAAGGGATCAAAACCTTCTTATACGACGAACTTCCAGAGGAAGGGAGGTATGAAGAGTCGTTCAAAGCAATTGAAGTATCAAGAATTTCAGTGATTGTGTTCTCAGAAAACTTTGCGGATTCGAAATGGTGTTTGGAAGAAGTTGTAGCCATCTTGAAATGCAAAGAGAGGTTTGGTCAAATTGTGATACCTGTTCTTTACCATGTTGATCCTCTCGACATTGAAAATCAGACAGGAACCTTTGGACATGCTTTTGCTAAGCTCATGGTTAAAGCCGGTAAAGGCCATGCTTTAGGCGCCACAAAATATCAATTTATTTTGGGGCATTAATTATTCCAAAAATATCTATGTGGTTTGGTGGTTTTTATCCACTTTCATTGATAGTCTTTTAATTCTTTTTTGTTTGCATCTTTTTTCACTCAAAATATATATGTATGTTTCACTTTAAACTTTATTGTAAACTAATTTATATAATATATTTCTATTATTTAAAAAATTAATTTTTTTTTGCTTTAGGCATCTCAGAAATTAAGGCCAGCTCTAATGCTAAGCGACGAGGAAGTACAGCTGAGAAGCATCAAGAATGGACAGATGGTTTTACAGAAGCCATGAAACTCCCTGGATGGAGTACTGCCATTTTGAGGTATAACCCCAAAACTCATACTTTTGATTATAGTTACCGTTGTAGTAGATGAGCTATGCAAAACTCATGCTATTTGAGTTTTGCATAGCTCATCTTTGTCTTACATTGGATAAGATCCTAGTCCTACATTGGATAAGACAAAGACTAAATGGATACTTATCGTAGATCCACATTGATATATAGGTACACAACTAGATCAGGTCCGATTCTATGGATTTTGGTGCTGTAGAGCAAAAATAAAGTTTTCTAATTTTTTTTTATTTTCTTTTAATATTTTCGAAAATTTTTGGTCTTATTTCACATTATTAAGTAAATAAATTTGGTTTGACAAAAAAAAAGAATATATTTTCTTAAAACTGGATATTTTATCATTTCTTAAACCATTCTTGCATTATTTATGTATGTAATCAAGTAAGTTTGTTCAAGGCTAGAACGTTAACTCTTCTTATTTATTATTTTGCATTAATTTTATTAATTATCTATGGTCCAATCTTGGGTCACATAAATAAACCAAGTTTACTCTTAACTAGGTAGTCTAGGTTTGTTTAAAACCAAGTTTGTTCAAGGCTAGAACGTTTACTCTTCTTACTTACAAATATGTTCATTTTTCTATTAAGATATAGTCTATTTTTTGCTTATTATTATATGCTTCTTTTGCCAGAGATGAGGATATGTTGGTGAATGAAATAGCTCTGGATATCAAGAACAAACTGCTAAGAGTCTCAAGAACGAAGGTCCTTTAAATCATAAACCCTCTTTTATAGTCTTAACATTTTGCAGCTCACAATGTTGTTGGCGAATATGATTGAAATGAAACTTCTTTGTCTTGATTTTAAACAGGTTATAATTGAGAGGTCTCTAGTCATCACCAACCTCATGTTGGAAATACCTTCTTCCGTTTTCGACCAGATGTCTTCTACTCATAAACCTAAATACGCTTTGGCTGCAATGTCAATATCATTGTTGGCTTGTTTACTTTGTATCATAGATCTCTTACACAAAGGCAGAGTCGAGAGAGTTGTGTGGAAGTGGAAGTGGCCCATTCCTTGGTTTTACTATCCAACTAAAAGATCAAACAGATTTGGTAGCTTTCCAGAGATGGTGGGATTGTTTTGCTCCTTGTGCCAAACCATTCTCACTGTCATTAATTTTTCATTCATCATACGAGGAACTGATCCTCCCATCAAATTTTCAGCTTGGCCATTCATGTTTGCACTTGGCTTATTTTTCACTATGTTTATAAGAAAAATATAGCTAATTAGCTTCATTGTGTATTTTCCGATTTAATTTCCCTGACAAGACCTTCGATGAAGCTTTTTTTTTATCGTGTATTAGATGATTATTTTTAAAATTAAAATCGTAAAAAGTGATTATGGTGTTGGGCACATGATTTATCATTGTTGGTGAATATCACCATGCAATACCAAATATTTGGTGTAGTGATTTATCATTGTTGGTGAATATCACCATGCAATACCAATATTTGGTGTAGTAACGCACATAATTTATGATATTTCGTGCATGTTAATATGTGAAGTCAATTATTCATATAGTTATCGGAATATTAAATTAGTTTGTATGTGTAGTTATGTCGTGGCCTATATAATTTGTGTAGCTAAAAATCAATTTTCCAAACAGAAACGACGTCTCTCTAAAAAAAAAAGAAAAAAAAAAGAGAAAATCAGATTTAATATCATATTAAAGAACCTTTTTGCGATTAAAACCTAGAAGTCACGAAGAAGTTGAACCGACTATGATGAAGTGAATTGCAATCTAAAGCGAAAACTTCCATTAAATTTGATTAAAATGTAAATACCTGACATACTTCAACCAGGCTGAATTATAGTTTGGTTCTATTATTTTCATAAAAATTGTCTCGAACCAGATCATCAGGTTAATCAAATAAAACGAACTGAATTATCCGAACAAACAGAAGTCAGATTTCGATGTAGAGACTGGCTTTGTATGAGTATTGAGGTCTAAAAGTTGTACAAATGTCCTTAATGCATTAGACCATGTAGAAGGGAGATTTCCATTGATATTGATCAATACATGTGAATTGTGTATATTATAATGATGTATATATTAAATTTGCGTATTTAATGTTAAATATGACTAAACGTTCATTAGCATAAACACATTTGATAGCTGACCAAAAAAAAAAAACCATTTGATAAAAGCATCTCAAATCTTATATATCCCAAAAAAAAATTACTCAAAATTGGATGGATTAGTTAGTGTTATGTTTAGCTAAATTTACGTGAATCATATACACTTTTACTTTAGAACTTCTTCCAAAATAAAAATACAAATAAACTTGAATATTATGAGATAAGAAATAGAAATCATATGTCACGCGCTTGAGATTATCCATTAGCGTGAGATGATTCAACTGCCCGAAAGATGTCAAAACAAAATAAATAAAAAGCTTTCACAAACAAAAACAAATGCCAAACGGTAGTCAGATCATACGCAAACAAGAAGACAAGTTTGCGTGTGTACCTTATTTGCATCTAATCCATCAGCCTCGAGAAATTTGGGTATCAAGAACCTCCCTAACATAGATTTGAACATTGCCCCACTTGAATGAACATTTTTCTAAGGCCTTTCTAAAGGTTCCATGAATTCCTTCTATTAGAAGGTAAGCAAACCTATTGGAAAAAAAAACCAATGCTTAGCAAGGAAAAAAAAAAAAAGCAAAACAAAACATTAACTAACTAAAGGTAGAAGTTAAACCCTAAACCGATTGGAAGAAAGATGTTGATGATCTTTGCATATCCACTAAATATTTCCTTAAGTTGTGTTTTGATATCATCCTCATCGATATCCTTCTCTAAAGCTTTCTTGAAACCACTCATAAAAATGGCTCGCTTAATAAAAACGTGACGACTACAAACAGGTTTCCCCTTCGCCTTAACTTTCATGAGTCGTCCAAATTCAGTACAAGAAAATAAAATTTACATTTTGTGTATTTTCAAGAGAAATCAAACAAATCAAGCTTAACTTTTTTTTTTCTTGTCATCTAGGGTATTATTAGATGTCGTTAAACCAAAAATTGTACAACATCCGACAAAACTAAAGCCGGTGGAAACATAAAATTCCCCGGAGACACCAAGCCTAAACAAAGGAGACAAAGCATAATTGATAGGGAAACAAAAGAGATGTAATTCAAAAAATTAGTTCCAAGGGAGAAAAAGAGGCCTACACACTAAAATTGAACACACGAATCAAAGAGATTCTTACTAAGCTTCCCAAAGAACCTATGAACGTCGGCTAGCACCAATAAGACCGGATACGCAACTAAGCCGCAATCAAACCAGCAAGCAGCACTGTAGTCTAACCAGCAACCAAAACCGACAAGAACGAAAGCAAGAACAAACTAGATCGAAGATCAGAAGCCACTACCATCACGTCAAGCAAACCAGACAATGGGACGAAGACGAAAAAGGGACAAGGAGATAACCTTGAAATCCAACTTGAGACAATCCAACATAGAATTCCCTGGAGACACCAAGCCTAAACAAAGGAGACAAAGCCCAATTGATAGGGAAACAAAAGAGATGTAATTCAAAAAATTAGTTCCAAGGGAGAAAAAGAGGCCTACACACTAAAATTGAACACACGAATCAGAGAGATTCCTACTAAGCTTTCCAAAGAACCTATGAATGTCGGCTAGCACCAATAAGACCGAATACGCAACTAAGCCGCAATCAAACCAGCAAGCAGCACTGTAGTCTAACCAGCAACCAAAACCGACAATAACGAAAGCAAGAACAAACTAGATCGAAGATCAGAAGCCATTACCATCACGTCAAGCAAACCAGACGATGGGACGAAGACGAAAAAGGGACAAGGAGATAACCTTGAAATCCAACTTGAGACAAGCCAACTAAGACCAACCGTTCTTGTAGGCGGACCCTCGTCGACCCAGCTTCAGCCACCTACAGACAAAAAGCTAGTAGCCTCCTCACAAGAGAAGAACCGAAGGACGAACCCACTGCGATGCCTAGAACCAAACTGCAAAATCCAAAGGAAACTTGGAGAAAGGCTAGTAGATGACTTCGCAACGTATTAGCATCCAATTGGCGAACAGCAAGAAGGAACCTATCTCATATCGCACCAACGACACAAGCAAACAGACCCAATAGAGAGGAAGAGCACAAAACCACATTCACCGCCCAAGGACAGAGATTTGAGAACTAGCGCAAACAAACGCACAACACTAAAACTCTGAGCTATCCAAATCCAATGAATCAAGCCTCATAAATACAAACACAAACCTACAACTAGCACACCAAACAGAGACATCAAAACCAAATAGAGAGAACATAGAACCGATAGGAGAGAGGAAAAACAAACCCAGAGAAAGACACTATCAAAAGAACCATAATGCGGATCCGCTGAAACCAATGAGGACCAAGCCGAAGACTCAAAATGTGGCAGCCAAAGCAGCTTCCACGAAACGAAAAGTCACCTAGACGACGAGAACAAGCCGCCGGACTCAGATTTGAGAAACCCCAAATTTCAGTCTGAAAACCTAGCCTCCAAGTTGAATCGAAACCTTTGTTGACTGCATACTATACCGCAAAGGAGAGGAAAGCTAAAAAGACCAAAAGGAATCCAGCAGTGGCATCGAAGGCACACCAACCGCCGGATTCAACCGGAGAAATCACCATTTTCGGAGAAACTACTCATAATCAAAATCAAAATCACATGGATAGAGATGCTTGCAGAATAGAGAATATAGTGTTACAGTTAGATTCATTGAAAAAAGAATTGGATCTTAGGCTTTTCAGCTGAATTATACACGTAACAAATAAAGAAAATAAAAGAAAAGCTCTAGTTTTAATTAAATAAAGAGCATGCTTAATTATTTACAACAAAAGAGAGCGATGGTTGTGCCCAAAACAAAGGTGGTGTAAAACCTCAGTTTGCAACGACAAACAAAGCATAACACCATTTTCGCATTGTTTGTCACCTACCTATTCATTGCAGTAAGAGGAAAATTCAGTTCCTCATCGCTCGTGTATCCTTTTCTTTGTATCTAGACACATTCCTTGACATTATAGAGATGTCTCCTACCTCTGACACTTGCTCTACTACATTGATTGATGATGGAGGAATGTATAAAACATGTATAGTTGATTAAATATCACAGAACTAGCGCAAGCTTAAGAACCAATTCATTGCTAATTACCTTGATCAACTGCTGATCTGTTTTGACTCTATGAATGACACCCACTCAACGGCTTGCTCACTAACAAATTGAAAAAACATTTTAACTAGCTTTAAATTGTGCTCATCCAGTAGAAATATTACACTACCCTTACCTACAATGGTTTCTTCATTCAAACATTCAAAAATCACTGTCCCTTTAATCCATTCCATCTTGCAAGCTTGTCTTTGAGTCTAATAATAGGAAACTATTTCTTAATATTCCTGAACCAAATGCCTATCTTCACCCATCTTCTCCCTTTTTGTAATTATTTCTGTTTCCAAGCCAACTACTAAAGCTAATAGCTTTGATAATCACAGCAGATTCCTAATTTGAGCTCAAGAAACAAAAAAGATAGAAGAACTCGGACTTGTGTATAGACTTAAAAAAATTTTGAGCTCAAGAAATAAAAAAGATAGAAAAATTGATCAAATGTCAAATAAAGAATAAGAATAAAGAAATTATCTCACCTTGTTGTTCATCATCTTCTTGATTTGAGACATTTTCGCTTTTCTTCTTTTCTCTCTTATTTCTTTTCCTTTTGAGTCGTTTTGTATTATAAGACAAGATTATGCTCTATTTTCTATGGAATTTGTTCGTATGAAATGTCTCGTAGGAAATTGAAATTATAGGAAATTCGTAAAAAATTTCCTATGGAAAAAAAACTGTTATGAAATTTCGTAGGAAGCAATAGTAAGAAAATGAAAGAAAATTTTTATCGATTTCTTACTAAAATATATTTCCTACTATTTTCCTACAAACCTTCTGAATTATTTTAAGTCTTCCACTTGTTATTCCATTCGAACTCTACTCTTGACCTGAATTAGACAAACTCTTGGATTCAAATAACCTCCTCAGCTACATATCCATTTTTCTAAAGATGAAAACTTTGCAGCTCCATCTGCAACGTCGATTGTTCTTCTGACCCTTCACAGGTAAGCTCTTCTTTTTTCATCAAGATTCAATCTTTTTTCTCAAATTTTAGCAAAAAAAGGAAAGCAAAGGACTAAACTTTTGTTGCTGGATCTGTTTGTTTCCTCAGATAAGCTACTCAGACCTCAGAGAAGTAGCTTTACCAAGACTTGGTTTCGTTAAAAGTTATAAATGATTGGGTCGATAGATATGAACCTAACTCTCTTATCTATTCTTGACTAAGCCTTTACGGCCTATATGTACAGCTCTATAAGTATACAACCTGGAAGAGAGAACAAAAAAGAAACCGAAAACAGGCGAGATTCGTTATCTGAGAATGCGATTTACATGTTAAGTCTCTCTGTCAATTACTCAAAATTGTGAGTTGTTAGTGAAAAACAGATCCTTTGGCTGCTCCAGGCATTATCACCCTGTTGTGTGGTTTCCCTGATCTTCAGATTCCTTGCTACTACTAACCCTGCTCGAACTTGGGTACGATGTTGCTTGATTCTACAAGAACAAAGATAAGATCTTGTGACTTGTGAGCAAAGGAAGTAGCGTTTGTGAGACAGATGAAGGTAAAGTGTACCTGAAACTGAGGTGGTTGGGTTGGGTGAAGATTGCGGAACTGCTGATATGGATCAATGTAACCAGGATACTGAGGCTGGCTTGAAGTTGGATCACACTGCTGGTTTGGTACAAAAACTCTTGATGGGTCAGGGTAGTGCGGAGCTGAGAAAACAGAGCCGCCCATATGAGTTTGTGTAGGCA
Source organism: Cardamine occulta (assembly GCA_028015245.1). Lineage (NCBI taxonomy): Eukaryota > Viridiplantae > Streptophyta > Magnoliopsida > Brassicales > Brassicaceae > Cardamine > Cardamine occulta. Next base: position 20,961,464 of record CM051372.1, read on the forward strand.
AAGGTCTTTGAGCAGCTAACATGTTGGGGAATGGCATGAACGCAGGAGGAAGAGGCTGGTTCGTACCCATAGGCATGTGAGGCATGTATTGTTGCATACCCGTATACATCATTGGCATCATACCACATCCCATTGACATCATCTGCAATTAATCTCAGTAATAAGCTCAAGTTTTCAACTGAAACTTCATAACCCATCCAAGAAGACGAAATCTAAACTTTTGAAAGTGAAAATCTTGGTTTTGAGGACTCACCTGAATTTGAAGCTGTAGAGATTTCATGTACTCAATAGCTTCATCAAGCATTGAAGCTTTATCTGACTGTGAATCAAGAAAATAAAAAAAAAAGGTTTTAAATTAGTAACAAAATTAATGTTAAATAACTTGAGGAGAAAGTGAAAAGATCAAAGACCTTGTTGCATCGAGGAATGAGTTCTTGTAGAGCTTTCATTCTCTCATTGATCCTATCTCTTCGTTTCTGTTAATTACCAAATTAATTCACCACATTATTCAGATTCTTTATGTCAAATTAATTTAAAAATGATTGTCCAAAAAACAAAACAAAACACAAATACCCTTTCTGAGAGATTATGAACTTCTGCAGCTCGAGATCTCTTTGTAGATGTTGTTGATCCACGTCCTTGTTTAGTTTCCTGCAACTCAAGAAAACACCAAAATTAACGTTAATTTTACATTCCGCCAGGCACTAAACTGCGCTTAAGTTCATATGATGTACTAAAATGCACCGAATTGTAAGTGCGCACGATAGTGAAAAGTGGAGAATTTTGACGACTCACCTCGCTACGGGACTCAGTTTCCTCAGTGGCTTCTCTTTCTTTTCGTTTCCTCTCATCGACGATCTTCTTCTCCGTCTCCGGTTTGATTTCGGTCTTTGACTTTACAGAAGACGATGTACCGGGAATTTCATTCACCGGCGCCGGAGTCGGTGTCGGATTAGCCACCGCTTTTCCCTTCCAGTTAACCGTCGTAAATTGACTATCAATGGCATCCGTCCGCCGTGTTAAACCGGATTCGCTCGCAGCCGCCGACGGTGTAGCGCTAGGACTTACCTGCGTAGATTCTCTCACAATCGACTTCGAAATCGACGGTCCAGATTCACCTCTACCATTACCACCGGCAAAATTCCCTCTCAGCCTCGAGAAATTCATAAAATTCCTTACCGGCGGCCTCTGCTCATTCGAAGACGGTACTGACGGTCTCGCGGCGGTGACCTGACTAGTCGTCGTCGCGCAAGGAGGAGCAGTTGGTGTAGCTGAAGCAGAGGAGAAGAGAAGATCTGAACAAAAATCATCTTCTCGGAGAGGATAATGAAGCCATGACGTCATTTCGTCTTCTTGGATAAAAAGATTCTGATCTAACGGCTGCGGAGGCGGCGGAGATAGATTAGCTTCTCCTCCTCCGCCGAGAAGCTTGACAGAAGAAGAAGAAGGTTTCTTGGTGTTGAGTCTTTGATTTTGAACAACAACTTGACCGTTGTGCCATAGAAGCTCCATGAGATCATTTTCCTCACTCCTAATTTATGAAAACCAAAATCAGATCTAAGGAACAAAAAAAATTAGAAATTATATTTGAAGTTGAGAACTTACATAATGGATTTTCTAGGGAGATTCAAAGAAGAAGAAGAAGAATTAGGGTTGTTGACATAATCATCATCAGTGTCAAAGTCAGGAACGAAATGGTTCATGTCTGAAAAAACCGGTAAAACAAAGCAAAACAAATGTTTCTTCTGGTAGAGTGTATATAGTTTTTTTTTTTTTTTGTATTATCAAATCTATAGAAAGATACAAAAGAGTTGTAGTTGTACTAATAAGTCTCCTAAAGAGATTACTAATCGACGAAGAAACATATATATTACCTAAACTATATGTAACCTAGAGAATGAAATGGGATAGACTTCAGAAAACAAAGTTATCGCCTTTATTTCTGGAAATCTTTATGGTGTGTCTGAATAAATTCTAAATCTTCGTGCTTTAGAAATGTGATAAGCTTCTTCTCTCTTTTTTTTTTTTTTTTTTTTGTCTTTTTCTATGTGGTCTCTCTCGATTGGAGTCAATCTTTTTGCCCCTTCGGTGATGTCATTGTGTGTATCGCATTTACTGTATCAACTAACTTTAACAGTAAATTTTCTATGCATTTGTGGATATATCCCTTTACGTATGTGTCAAGTGTGAATAGAACCTTGTGCCGATTTTTAAACATCTGCAAAAAATAAACAAGTGGAACAATAGAAACAAAATGTGTGAGATCATCCTTAGTTTACGGAGAGAAAGAATCAGCCCCAAGTTCTTCTTCATCCGTACTAAGATGACAATAATATATCTGCAGAAATTGGCTTTATGAATTCGTAATGGATATATAATTGTTCTAGATGTTTTTTTTCTCTGTTATTTTTAGTTTTTATTTATTTATTTGAATCTAGAAATTTTAGAGAACAAATTCTTTATTTTTTTCTAATAGAATAAGCCATTCAATATCTTTAGATGAAATGGAATTTTCGACCCAAGTTTGAATTAAAGTTGATGTTTACAATTATCGTAGAATCTAATTTTTATGTCTATGCGTGTTTATCTCTTAATCATGATGAGTCTCTATTTTTTCCTTCTCCTACTCATATTTTATCTATCAATACATTTTGTCATTGATATGGAATTATGAGTTTTGTGATAATACCATATGATGATTATATAATTGATTGGCTATATGTATATTATAAGAAGGATACCAACAAAGAAGGAAAAGAAAAGATAATAGCATCTATCAATTCTAACTAATTTATACTGTTTATTCAGATTCAGTGAACAGAGAGCTATTATACAATAGATAAAACTCAATTGTTTTGTCCAAATGAAAAACAAAAACGACGTTTAGGGTTTACGTTTGTGTATGTAGCCAAAATGTTTTGTATAAATAGGAAACAATATTTTGATTTTCAATCAAGAGTTACATTGAATTGTAACCAAAAAAACGCAAAGCATAAATAACATATATTTTCTTCCGTTTACAACTCATAAGAAAAAACATTTGACTACAGTGCAAATATAATATTTTACTGTTAATGACTTAGTGCAAATGACAAGGAAGAAAAATAAAAATAAAGCCTGAATCTGGTTACATTTAATCACAATGCTAATGATGATATTCCAAAGTTGTTATAAATGGCTCTCTAGACTATTTGATTTGATTATTTTATGAGATGCAACTATACCAAATTGTGATAGCGAGGCTAAAGTTTAGGTGACTGTGTTATTGAAATTATAATTAGAGATAGATAGCATAGATTTTAAGAAAGTAAGTAATTGATTATCTTTACCAGCTTTGGTAGCTTTGGGATATAAGAGTTAAAAAGGTCTGCAATAGATTAATAAACCTTTTGTCATCAGATTAATATATTAGTTAATATCGTTAGTTTTAAATATTCAATTAGCGTGTTGGGTTTAAGGAAACGATAACCATAACAATAAAATCCTTAATCATTTGCATAAGACCATGTTTTTCATGTAATCACTCACTAATAATACTTTAATAGTTCGCACGTACCGTAAGCTCAATATACTATTTAATTCAATACTAATATACTTGAAATTTGAATAAACAATGAATAGTGATTATGTTATAATTTATTTGTCAACAATACGCAATGTACAAAATTAAATTCGAATAATGACACAACGACAACTCTAACACCAACTACAAATTCTTTTCGATATGTTTTTTCTCAAACAAAAAAATTACAAAAGTTTAAGAAAACAAGAATATCATTTAGATTAAAACATATGACATCAAAACATATGACATCAAATTTTACATTTTATAAATAACATTTTATGTTGAAAACGTATAGATATAACTATTTTTAGATAAATATTCGAATTCACATCACACGATTTCATAAGTCTATGACACATCCAAGATGGATTCAATTAAAATTTTGGTACAAATCAAAACGAAACTTGTGGCATCTTCTCTTATATTACTTATTATATAAAATATATGCAAATGTTTAAACTCCAAAGTCCAAACTAATTTAAAATTATTAATTTATTGATCAACCATAAAATAATGTGTTTTAAATTTTTTGTTGCTTTTATTTTTTATCGTTTACAGTTTATATAAAGGACGAAAATATTAATTCTTTTGAGTCTACCACAAAGTGGAAAAATGGTTTTGTTAGTAAAATATTTTTTTTAATACAAGATTTATTTTCCTTTTCTTAAGAAAAAATGATTATAGCCCACCATCCGGTCCATACCGTAGGATCTCCACCCTCCAGCGACCGTCATATACACAGAGCTTTATCTCATGTGTAAAACATAAGACATTTGCCATATATCCCCAAATTTTAAGCATATTATAGAACCCCAAAATTTTAATTTTTTTAATATATTAGTAAAATATGTATTTTAATGCTATTTTTGTTTAAAATTCTGCTTCACATATTAAAAAATACTATTAAATATTTCTAATATTTTATAAAAATATTTAAATTTTAATATTTTATGGATTAAAATAATGTTAATTAAGAAAATCGATTATAAAAATAGCATAAAATTATATTTTTATAGTTCAAAAAAATAGTATAAAATAATTTTCATAGATTTCAAAATAGTATTAATTTTTTCTAATTTAGTCTAAAATAACATGTAAAATTTTAGTTATACATGTTTTTATTATAAAAATATATAAAATAATTTTATTTTTTATTTTACTTCTCTAAAACTCTAAACATGTCTCTATATATAGTAACTATTATTCTACCTTTGAACACAAAAATTATGGCTTAACCAAAAAAAAAGAAAAAATACTAAATAACTGATAGAAATGATTGACTACAGAAATTACAAGTAGAAATGATGATGAAAATGGGTTGACACAGAAAAATGATGACGAAAATGATGTTTGATGGAGACATGGCTATTTTTATAATAACAAGTAATACAATATTATAATACTATATTTAATAGAAATATAGTAATCCTATAAGATAAGGTGGACCCAAATATCATAGTAATTAAATGCATATATCTTGGATCTGACTTTATAAAACTCTTATTTAGGAAAATTGCAAACTATTTCGGCGGTGGTTGGGGAATCCTTAGCCCACACCTTCTATTTCTTACTATTTTATTTATTATATATATATATATATATTTCTATTTCTGTTTATTTATGCCAATAGTGGATTTAACAAGTATTTATAAACCGCAAAAAATAAACGAATATGGGTAAATTTTCAAATTTATCTCAACACTAACACATCATTGGAAGCATTAAAGCAAAGGAACCAACAAATTTATGTAAAAATGAAAAATAAAAGATAAATGATTAGTTGTGAAATATTATTGCAAATAAAAAATTTAGCAATCGATAATTTGAAAAGCATATCGCTGGGAAGACAAGCTGATGACTGTATCGTCGTGCTATGTTTCTCCACGAGAGGGTAATAATTGGGGATCCCAGTGCAACGCAATTATTTCCCTTTTTTATTTACTTTTAGTGCATATACATTATTGATTATACAGTATGAGACATAGATATCCGACCATTTTAACGTAAAATATTTTACGAAAATTCTAGATAATACTATATTTTATTTTATTTCCCCACAAAAGTACCATCAAAATCTTCAAATTTCAAAAATGCCACAATGTTAATTTAGAAAATGTTGCTAAGAGTTTAGGACGAAGTTTTAAATTATTGAGTAAACCTTCTTCGACTTTTATTGAACCTAAATTTTGAAACTTCTATAAAGTAATTTTATATTTTGAGCTAATAATTACTTTATATTATTGTGGTATTTTGGAATCTTTTTCAAAGAAAAATTCAACATCCTCAATATTTAGCTATAAATGAAAAAACCGCATTTAACCTTATATTTATAATTTCAGATATTATAAAATTAATTTTTATTCACTAATTTATCAAAAATATGATGTTTTAGAACTTTATTGATATTATTATTTTTACAAAATATCGTGTCACATTTGTAGCTTGCAATACATGTTTCATACAAAGTATTAAATAATGACAGATTCGAAGTTTTAATAGTATAAATTTATTTTGTTCATTAATAAAGGTATTTTAATCATCAGATGCCAAGTTTTTTAAATTTAGGAAGATACATTTTTTTGTCCTACAAAAGGAAAGCAATAAACACATTCCCCCAAAACAAAGCAAAATAGACCACACCATAACAAATTGGGAAACAAAAAAAAAACAATTTGGAAAATTACACCCCAAAAAAAATGAAACACAAGACACTCCCATATACAAAATAAACAATAATGAATATTGACCCCAAGACACAAGAGAACCCCACTGAACCATTGAGCACAAGCGGCTCGTTATATGTTTGCGTCGATAGGAGCACCGGTTCTAGCCTGAGAGATCCGGTTTGCGTAGATGGTCACTAGACGAACCTGCGTGCTGTTTAGACCTTCCAAATATGGCAAAAATGCTTTCCCCAGCATTATATATATGTCTACCAGACAGAACACCACTGTCTGCAATAAACACAAATCCCAAGTGACATAAGAGAGAGTTATAATATTATCTAGTCCGATTTCATAAATCTCAGCGTTCCATACAACATGAGAATAAGTTAGTGGAAAAGCCAAGTTTCTGAATCTTTTTTTTTTTTTTTTTCAATTCGTTTACCTTCCGGACATCTGCGCTTTGGCTTCCAAATGCTTCAAAAACCGCAGGCAAAAATGAAGACAATTGATCCATTAACTCCTCTTGTGATAGCCTACCCACAAGCTGTACACCAAAAAAAGTAATGAAACTGTTTCAGTAAGATCTGATGATATATTCACAACCTCGGAAAAACACAAATTTACTGTAAAATACAAAAAATGTCACCTTAGTTAAACAATTGATGCAAGCGACGAGAGTTTTCTCATCTTCTGCTACCAATAATGGGACAATGACCTGAAGAATAGACATTGCTTAGCTTAGATTAAATCATTAGAAAAAAAAAAAAGGAATCATAAAACCAAATAACGCCATGAAAAGAGGGGAACTAAGTACATACACTTAAGCATCTGAAAGGATCGTAATGGGACAAGACCGTAGTCAAACATTGCTCAGCTTCACTGGAAACCTGAAAAAGATATTACCATATGAGATGCAGAGACATACAGAAAGGGACTGATGCACAAGAATAAGCTTTGGAGCATGCAATCGTTACCTTGGGAACAGTGTCCTTTGAGACATGAAGCAGCTTTTCAATCACTATTTCAATAGAATCTTCCATGGCATCTTTCTGAAATTGTAAAGCAAAGATATATACAAGTAAGAAAAAATTATTTGTGATTTCACACCGCTGGAAATATCACACCCTTGACGTGTTAGACATGATTGGTTGACAAGGTTGAGTGTGAAACAAACCTGGTTCTTTAGCATTTCAGAAATTAGCGAAAGAGCAAGTTCTCTGATTGAATAATCTTCGTCATCGAGCACTTCAAGAACAACCGTCAAAATTTGATTGAAGTACTGAGAATAGAAAAATGGGGTTAATATTAGGAGTGATAAGCAAGTGTATATGGTAAGTCACTATGAACCATGGTTTGGCGTGCTAATTTTTAACAATCTTTACAGTAGAACTGTAATCTATAAGTTATAAATGTGAGGACTAATTACTACAACTAGTGGAACCAGGGTTTATTAGTTATACCTTGGTCCAAACTGATTCCTCGTTAGCTACAGAGGCTTCAATTAATTGCTGGAGTCCAGATTTCTTGCTCGAAGAAGGGCTTCCATCACTCCCATTGATCTGTGAAATCATAACATCAGATATGATTTTAAGTACCAGAGAAAGAAAGATAATGACTTTTAGCAGATGTGACAATCGTTACTAACCATATGTAGAATCTGAGGAATGCTAGGTCCAGATTCCTGAGTTGGGTTAACTTTAATAGATGAGAGCATGTAGTGATTCAAATTTAATTCGCAGGAGACCTCATTTTCATGTCTTTCTTCCAAGGAATCAATGTTTGTCATGTTCAGACCACCATTTTTCTCCAAATGTGGTGGGGATAAGCCATCCAAGTTTTCGATGTTGTCTGAGCTTCCATTAGGGCTAGCTCTTGACATCAAATTCTGACCAGCTGAAGTAAATGAGTAATCAGAATCCTTGGGGTTCAACACATCACTAGCTGCACTGATCCCACTTCTCAAGTTCTGATACAGCTTTTCCTGAGTTCCACTGGAAACACTTTGACCAACACCACCAGTGATCATTGTTGGCTCCTGGGACGAACTCCCCTTCCTGCCACTATCACTGTCAACAGAACCCCCAGAATACCGGCCAAGGAATATATTCTTCTTGGAAGCACCAGCATATCCTTCTTCAGATGATGTCCCAATGGCGTCAGATGGGTCATAAGACTTTATTCTCTGTTTTTCCTTTTTACTCTGCATATAGTTTAATAGGTCCACCTCGATGCGGGGAGTATATTGTTTGAGGGCTCTTCTCAAAGAGTTTTGCTCCTCAACCGACAAACTAAGAATGTAATTTAGCAGTCCCGCAGAATCATAATGATTGTACACAGATATGATGCAAGTAATGGAAGCTTCTTTCAGCTTGGTATTTTTGTCACGGGTTAATGGCGTCAACTTTGCCAACCACAACTTTAAGATGCCACTATTACCTGAAATTTCAGGGTTACCAGCATACCTGTTGAAGGAATTGATGGCAAATTCGATCACAGCTAATTTAGCCTTTGGAGATCTCTGCTCATCCAGTGAACGAAGAAGTGCAGGTAAAAGAGAATCTACACTGTAGGTTTTGCTGACAATTTCCAAGGTTGACGAGCAAGGTTGTCTAACTACCTCTTTAGGATCGATTAGCCGTGAAAACACATGGGGTAAGATTCTTTCCATGTAGCTTTCAAAAGGCTTTCGGCAAGATGGTATAAGATCTGCAAGTGTAGATAGTGCTGCCTGTGCGACCTTGTGGTGAGGATCATCCAAGTGCCGAAGAAATAGTTTCATTACTTTCTCAAAACTTTGAATTACTTCTTGAGCACCTTTTGGGCCTTGTTGCAGCAGAGTTTGGAGAAAATTAAAAGCTGCAACTCTCGCACACCAATCAGAACTTGAGTTCAAACCATCGTTAAGGGCCTCGTTCAAGGAAGCTGGACCATCAACAAAATTTGAAATGTCACCAACTTGCAATTGGCTATCATCAAAACTCCTCCTCCTGCCTGCCGACATTCTTCCCCCAACATTCTTCCTCAAAAGTGGCCTCTGGAAATTGGGAACATGGCTAGCGTTTGAATCCCTGAATGCCAAATCTCTATAAGCAGAATCCATTTGCTGTCTGTCAAAATGACCTGTCATAAACCGCCTCGCCTCCCTGGCATCATTGTTGTCCTCAAAAGAACTTCTCTCATTTCTCTCTGAGACCCGTTTAGCTGTCAAGGATGAAAAGGTAGGATGAAACTCGGACAACAGATTACCACGGTATGATGATCTTCCTGAGTCCTTTGAAGCTTGAATTTGGGTGATGATATCTGACAAACCAAGGCCACCATTGCGATTACTGCCTTTGTTCATACTAAGCGTTGATTCAGCAGTTGTGCTACTTGTGTGACTGTTGGATGCTGGAACAGCAGCATGGAATTGAGGATCACGAGACGATGGAGGGTCAACTCCTGCACTAGGGGAGAAAAAAGAAAATTTAGCTGTGCAAGGATATTTTAGCTCATGTTAGAGAATGTTCCAAAAACAACATACACTCTCACAAGGAAAGAAACTCAATACCTAGATCCAAACTACTTGAGCGTAAGGCTGCAGGATTCTGTCTATCAGATACATGCAGTCCTCGGAGCATACTTTCAATTGCACTGACCTTCTGCTTGCTCGATTGTAACACACTTTCCAGACTACGTTCAGAGCCTTTATTGATATCCTTTGATTGCGATAGGAGTAACCCAGACGAAAGAGATCCTCCCGATGATAAATTTGAACTTCTATCCATAGCGACTATAGCTGATGTTCCATAGCCAGGTAGATTAGATGGAGCAGACGTCTGAGAAAATGAAGGCTGGGAATGTCTCTCACGGACAGATGGTGAGGCGTGTCTCCTATGAATTCCACCATCTTCTTCATTTATTAGCTGAGAACATATGGAATGTCTTATCAAGCCTCATTGATGCTAATAAGTAGAATATAGGGAGTTGAGAAGCCTTACCCTTTGAATGACAGGGTCAAAGGAGGAAAACAAACGACGAGAACGATCCGGCCAAGTTTTAGCAAACATTCGGTAGCACATTCTAGCAGTTGCCCGTACCTGTTATTCAAATATTAACAGCTTACAATGGCACATGGGAGAATGATAGATGGGCAATCCAACAAATACAAATCAAATGATACTATTGATGCAAAACATAAATCCCATTAAAAGTTGCATCAAATGCTAATCTACTTCACTCATAACCTCTGCCAAATAACAACTAGTAATATGGAAAATGGTACCACAAACCTACCTCACTCATAGCATCTGCAACACAGCATCTAATCAGATCCTCATATAAATCAACTGATCGCTGAATTTCTGGAGCATCAGGCCAATGTTCAAGTGTTAACAGCGCATATTCACAACATCTGTATAAAAAAAAATGGGATCAATTTCCATAACATCATAAATCTTGAGGTTGATACAAAGGTCTCAATTTACCTTGCACGCAGAATTGCATTACGGTCATGCTTTGCTGATTCAGCTATGCGAGGAAGTACACGGGCAGCTTTGCAGTTACGCAGCATCTGGAACAGCAAGAAAGCATCTGTGTAAGCGCAAAACTTAGACGAGCAGGCAACGTTCTAGAAACCAAAATAAGAGAGCTAATCATTTACCGTTTTTATGCAGTTATCAGCAGATTCTGCAATTACAAGCACAGTGATCACAACCAGCTTGAAAAGCACCTGATTACCATATAATAATAATATTAAAAAGAATGTATATGCATTGCATGTTGTAACAATAAATAACAGGAGGTTAAGCTTACTGGAATAAACATCTCAGCACATGCTTCAAAATCTCCCAATAGCTCTTTCGATAAGAGACACAAGAGATGACAAGCCTATGAACACAAGAAACAGCATATGAAGGAAAGGCAATGGTAAAAATAGTTATCCAAACTACATAATCTAATATACCGTTCACCCCAATTGAAAAAAAAGACCACTAGTAAGATGTGTTATTCTGGCTAAAATGAATATATGTTTTACTAAGATGAAGGGTGGTGGCATAGAAAATTCTAAACTTCCCATAAATTAAGTACTCAATGGAGATGGAATACCTCCCCAAGTTGCCAACTCATCAATTTGTCTCCATTGCAAGGTAAAGAAGAATCACAATACATTCTAAATCCTAATAATGAAAATATCAAATCGACAGTTTAGCTAACCTGCTTAACAATGGTAGATCTCCGGTCAGCTAATTGGGTACTTAAGGGACCAACAAGTTGCTTCAGGAGACCTCGAAAGCAAGAGTAATCAGTTGCACCTTCAACAGAAAGACCATGAGATGAAATACAAGAAAATTCCACTGCTGCTAGCAAAAATTATCATGGATAGTAATCAAAGCAAATGAAACTTAGTTTAGAAAATCGACAGACAAATAAAATTGATTTAGTACCTCCTGCAACAAGTCCTTCAACCCTCCGCATAGCTGAAATACGCATTGACCAGTCTTTCTCTGGGACGAGTATTGAAGCAATTTTCTCAAATTCTCGTATCAGCTCCTTTTCTGAGTACACTTTGATTGGCTCAATGGGTTTTTCGGTGATGTCAGCATCTCCTGATATGTAAATATACAAAACCAATCAGCCGAGATGAAAATATTACAACACCTATTTTTAGAATTTAATCCTTGGGATAAAGATCTTACCCCCAAATAAAGAGTTCTCTCTTGTGGCAGTCTTTGCCCTGGGGCTGCTTTTCTTGGGATTGATACTAGATGGTTTAACCTCATTAACAACATGGTGACCACTACGGCTATCTGTAGACCGCTGTTGTGGCTCAATACGTTCCAGTCTAGCATTAATATCCTTTACCTGATTCAAAACACAGAGAAAGAGAGTTCTAACAAACAGCGCCCCGAAACTGAAAGTCTATTATTCTTTATCAAAGTAGACTAAGTTATGATGCAGATTGAAACTAATGCAGTATGCGATCTCGCACTGCACATGGATCAATTTAAACTGAGATTTACCATATATGATGGAAGCTGGTGTCGCTGAAGCTCTTCCCGAAATTGAGACCCACCCTGCATATACATCTCCTGAAAGAAGACAGAATTATAATATTAAAATCAAACGCGATATAGAGCATCTGAATTCTGAAATTTTCATGGATTTTCTAAAACAAATAGACAGCACTCTGCAGAGAAAGTGAAATCTACTCAACGTTGATTGGATTCATTACTATTTCATTCACAAGACTGGAATTTTGAGGTACATAACCAGGTTTGAGAGCCTGCCTTCATGATTAGAGGCTAAAAAAAGAAGAAATCACTAAGAGTAGTTGAACACGAGTTAAACTTACCTCAATACACAAAATTGCAGCTTCCCTAACTGCTTGATTAGGATCATTTAACATCTGAAGTATCTGATAAAAAAGCAAATCCCCCAATCAATTCAATTCGATACAAGAAAAAAAACATGATTCACTCTAGCCAAATAGCGTGAAAAACGGAGATTACCGGAGCAAGTATAACACGCTGAAGAGGAAGCTCCGTAGATGCAAAAAGACCAATCGCCGATGTAACAGTCCTCGCAAACTCTTCCCTCACTCTCCAACTCTTATGCATCCAAGCATACGAACCCGCTCTTTCAACTATAATCGTCGGAGACGATACCTAAAACACACACAAAAACAAACTCACAAACCAATTCAAAATTCCCTCAAAATAAACATTCATCAAATATAGCAATTTCTTCACCTCCATAAGAGTAGTCAACAACCTCCTCGCCGCATCCCTAACTGGTTGTTTACTATCACCGAGCCGTTCCACAACAGCAGGCACAAGCGCATTCAAATGAAGCTTTAAATGTTCACCAGCAAGCACAGCAGCAGAAGCAAGAGCTTGAAGCGCACCTTGAGAGACTCTAAAATTACTATCCTTAAGGAGATCCAAACAACAATCAACCAGTGACGTCACTTCCGCTGGACTCAAACTCTTTCTAGAAGCTTCTAGAAGTTGATGTAGTCGTTCTACAGCAGCCATGCGTTCCTTTGTATCCTTGGCTCTCGCCATTTCTAAAGCTTCTTCCATCACCGACGAATTCTCCGATCTGATTCTTCTCTGTTCAGATCTGCTTCAGGAATCACCACACCTAACCGAATCGATCCAAAGGACGATTCGATGAACAGAGAAGGTGTAGAGAGAGAAAGAGTGTGTGAACGTGTAATGTGATTTGAGTTTAGAGAGAGAAACAATGAATTTTAGCGGAGAAGTGCCGCTTAATTTTTTACTACTAAGAAAGAGAGAAGAGTAAAGGCGACTAGTCGAGAGACTAAACATTTTGAAGAAGAAGATAAACGAAACCATGTGGTTGGCTAGCGAATTTGGAATTTACCCTTGTTCTTTTTAATATTTACAAAGACATGCCACTACTATTATGTTTTATGGTCTGCACTTAACCACCGGTCGTGATTCGGAGGGCTTTTATTCGGTTCGGTTAGTTACACATGAATTGAAGATGATGATGTAAATTCTGTTACAATGTTCATTTACTTAACAAAATTTCACATTTATTTTTTCAAGTTAAAAGATGCTATATTAATTTTCGAACAAAAACCAGTGTTTAATTGGATAACTCGGTTTGGTCCAATCGAACCACACCATATAGGCATATGATAACAAAATAAAATAAAAATGTAACCGAAACAATCATACGTGTTTGATTAAAAGTTGAATCAACCCAAAACAAAAACTATATACAACACCAAACCCAGACAAAACATCGGATAGAATGCCTCTACTTTAATGGTTGGTGAAAAAAAAAATGCTACACATTACGATTAGAGAATGTTTATTTCATTAAATAACATTAAATTGAAATCAAAATTGAATGTCTATCACCAACCTAACAAAGCTGGAATAAATCCAAATTATGTTTAGTCAATTTGTAGTCATTCAAATTTTAAACGACTATAATTATTAATTAATAAGATATGTTATAATAATAATTCTAATCAACTAATTATTAATGAACGTTTCATTCTTGAACCGATAATATAGAGTAGAAGACGTCGGTTCATAAACTGATTGATTAATAAAGCATGAAATTGGTGATTTAGATAATAGACTCTTCAACTAGTAAAGCCTTTTGTCAAAACCATAATCATGCTTGTATTCTCACTTCCTCTTTTAAGCCGTCAAGAAACGTATTAAAAACTTTGATAGATTAGAAGAATTACGAGCGATTAGTAGATAGATACGTCTCAGATCGGAGTGTATCAGTTTAATCTAACGATTTTTTTGGTCGTGGTATAATTTTATTTGTCCACTTACATATTTTTATTTTTTTCAGAGAAATAAATAAACTTCAGATAATAAATGACACGTGGCCAATTGTTGTCACGCCGGCGATCTTAAACAGCTGGTGCGGGCCAAAGAAGAGGAACGTAAATGACAAGTAATAATGCTAAAACTTTCCCACCTTTTATTTATTTTATTTTATCCTTGGGAGTTCCAATGTAATTCTAATTTTGTTTATCACTTCCCATAGTAATCATTTAGTTTGATGCTGATTAGAAAAATAGGAGTACTAACTTACAACTGGATTAGGCAGTACAATAAAGAATTACAACTCTAACAGATTAAATTTGAATTGATGATAGACGACTGTAAAGTTTAGGTGACTAGTGACTTTGGTAGCTAAAAAAGTAATGTAACATGACTCGCATAATTTTTTAACCGAACTCATCAAAACACCTCGTACTTAACCGATGATTAAACCAAACTAAACCAGAGGATCTACCTATCTGAGATGACAAAATCACCTTATAGACAGAATCAGACCATATGATTGAATTTCTGTGAATTTTCTATGATTTAATGCTTTTAGATTTTATTGCCAAACCGTCGTGTTTTGCTTCCACTCATAGAGTCATAGTTTGATATTCCTTGCTACTTAGTTAAACTTCGTTGATAATGATTGCAAACAAAAAACAATATACACGTTAACTATTTTTTTCTCTTGGATATATAACGTGTGATCTCTTGGTCCTTAATGTTTCGACCCTTATTTACTATCGTGATACAATATAACTAGAATTTTCGGGTTTGTAGGTTTAGTAAAACATAATCGTCTTCTATATGAATAGTTAGACTTAGCTTATGTTAAAAAATTGTAGGTTAATGTAAATTAAAAATGTGGCTAATATGAGTTGACTGATCTATATATGTAATTTTTTTTGTAAGATGAAACAATATCGCAATTAAATTAGTCATGATAGAAAACATTATCTAATATGATCTACAAACTGTCACAGAAATTGATCGTTTTAATCATCGAGAGAGAATTTTGAACAATGTTTATCATATAAATTCGTAGAATTTTGATCAATGTTTATCCTACATTGTCTAATAATGATCTATGACCAGGAAGGCCCAATCTTTACTGAAACTCCCCCAAAACATTATCTAAATTGGGAGAAGACTCCTCAAACATCAAGTTGTTTTTCGTTCTTGTCCGTTTAGTTACCATTTCAACCGTAAATTTTGTACATCGAATCTAACCATGTAAATTGCAGTTGTCTGGTTTGGATTGATAATAAAATTCATTATATTAAAAGAAATAGTGATCTACCAATTGTCACAGAAAAAGAATTGTTTTAGTTGTCACATCAAATTTTTATTATTATTAAGGAAAATTTCCATAAAAATACACGAATTTTGTGGATACCAAAAAAATAAATGAATTAATTTTTTTCTTCCATTATAAAAATTGAATCTATTTAACATAATTTTTTAATT
Source organism: Cardamine occulta (assembly GCA_028015245.1). Taxonomy (NCBI): domain Eukaryota; kingdom Viridiplantae; phylum Streptophyta; class Magnoliopsida; order Brassicales; family Brassicaceae; genus Cardamine; species Cardamine occulta. Next base: position 20,977,468 of record CM051372.1, read on the forward strand.
TTTTTAATAAAAATAATATTTAAATTATAAATTAATTTATAAAACTCTAAATAATTCCTAAAATTCTTTTCAAATCTTCAAAAAAATCTGTAAAATTCCAAAAATTAAAATACTAAATTATCAAATGCAAACAAAAATCAAAATATTTCGTTAAATTATTTAAATATTTAAATAAGTCTAAAATTTAATATTTATGTTATAGATACAAAATATTTTCATATAGTATACCTTTTACAAAAAATTTAATTCATTAAATATTCAAGTACTTAAAAAATTTGTATTACCATATATAAGGTAAATAACATATATCAAATTTTCAAAACCATAAATTTATATATATTATATTATTTACATCAAAAATTACCCAAATCACAAATAAATACAACATATATTATTATATTTACACACAACTTCACGATGTTATTTTCAAAAACTAATGGTAACTTTATTACTGGAATTTTATGAATTTAAATATTTATAATTTAACTTTTATTTTTTAAAAGTATTAGAAGTTTTATCTGTTTTAGATTTTTTATTTATGAATTCAAAATTTTACAAGTTTAATTATTATTTGAAGACTTATTTTATGTTTTTTACAATTTTATTGAGTTTTTTTCGGGTTTTATAAAATAGTTTTTATCATGATATTTTTATTTTAATTAAAAATAAATATATTTTACTTTTTGTCAAACCCTAAATGTTAAATGGATATAATTTAAAAGTTTGTGTATTATAATGGAAGGAAAAATTAATTTATATTTTGTTTTGGGTATCCACAAAATTCGTGTATTTTTATGGAAATCGATAAATAGGTTGTGTATCTTTGTGAAATTTTTTCTATTATTAATAATCATTTCCAATTATTAATTAAATTTATCATACACTTAACTACAGTAAAACCTCTATAAATTAATAATGTCAAGACCGGAGAATTTTATTAATTTATAGAAGTTATTAATTTATCGATAAATTAATAATTATTAATTTATAGAGAGCTTTTTTGAATTTCAAAAAATGTTATATAAAAAGTAAAAAAATGAAAACAATACTTCGATGTGCTTTAATGCATTTACACATTAAGAAATAATCATTGAATATATAATTTTTTTAATAATTTTTGATGCAATTTGATAAGATAATATCATATATTTTTGATATTTAAAGAAAAATAGAGATAAACTCTAACAAATTTACAAATTTACGAATAAATAAACAACATTAGAATCATATTTCACTAAAATATCTTATATTTATACAATAAATTTATATGATTATTAATTTATGTTATTAATAAAACTATATATTTACATAGAGGTTTTTAAAAAATTATTGTCTTATTATCTTATCGAAATGTGTCAATTATTACACCGATCCAACTCGGGACCGAGATAATTTATTAATTTAGAGAGGTTATTAATTTATCGAATATTAATTTATAGAGGTTCTACTGTAATAACATACAAAAATTACAATATACAACATGATATGATCGTGAACTACCATAGTTTTAACTTACAGTCAAACAATTTTGTGTTCAAACATATAAAGACAAATAATTATATTTCTGAAATTGGTCACCCGCACATTCTATAAATATCTTTTTACTAGTCACCTGAATTTTTAGGTCTATTAATTAATATTACTATTAGTATCTTCTTTACTCAATACAATTTTCACTTTTCTTTTATATCTAAGGTTAAAGTTTGTGACGATACAAAATCTGGGAAGCTAAAAGAAGTTATCTTTCAATGAATTTCTTTCATTCTGTTCATGAGTTGAATCCTATTATTTGTGGATGTTTTAAGGATTTAAGGATTTGTCGCGAGTTTGTTACATCCAAAGACGACTCTATGGGAATGATCTTACTTGACGACATGGTATATATCTTTTTTATTGTTTTTATAATTTTTTCTTAAATGTTTATATTTATTTTTTAACACTTTACTTGTTTTGTTATATTCGTTAGAATTTTGAAGTTATGTATAACATTTGTGATACATAAATTATAGATATATTATAAATTAGTTGTTTAGAACTTTTGTTTTGTTTTGGTTAGTATTGTTTTTTCTTTTTGTATGTTATGAAACTTGGAAGGGAACAAGTTTTATTTTTTCTTGTCTTTGCATATTGTAGGGATTTAAGATTGAGGCTTTCATTGATCATTCTCTTGCCAAACACTATTTGGTATTTATTGAAGAAGGTGATTTCATTTCAATTATGACTTTCGATGTTCTTCATAACTTTGGTCCTATAAGAGCAACAAAACATCCATACAAGATAGCTTTCTCAAAAAACACAGTTGTCAAGCGCTCAACTTCATTCACTGACAATATTTACCTTGAGTGTTCTCCTTTCTGCTCTGTAATTCATGGTCAAATAGATATGACTGATTTGATTGGTAATATTTAAATAAATTATTTTTTGATTATTACATTTAAGATCAATTAATTATTGGTTTCTATTTGAATTTTTTTTGGGGTATCTTAGATTTAATTGGTCATGTGATCGAGATTGGCGAGCTGACGAATGTTGTACGTGGTTCTTACAAGCTCAATGGCTACTGGATTAACTTCAAGATTAAAGACAAAGAGTATGTAGTTTCATCTTTTTTTTTTGTTTATTATTAGTTTTTTTTTTTTGAAATTTCTTTTTTGTTTATTATTAGTTACTTTATTTTGATTTTAATTTGGTAGTTTATTTAAGTAATTGAATAGTGGCAAAGTCATCAAATGTTGTGCTATTGGAAAAACTGCTGTTGATTTCAATAGTCGTTACAAAGAAACCGACGGTGGAGATGTGGTATGTGTCCTAAGGTGGTGGAAGGTGTATGAACATTTGCATGGTCCAAATGAATTTAGTGTTTGGAGTCATGGATCCATCTCTGAGTCTTTGATTAATCCTGATTATCCAGAAGTTCAAGAACTAATGAGGATGTAAGTGCTTTTATGTTTTTATATTAGATATGAATATATAATATAAAATTTAAATTGTTTCTTTTCCAATTTATTTTTTTTTTTTTTTTTTTTTTTGCAGGTTCTCTACCTCCAATGAATAATCTTTTCACCACTTTACCGCTGCAACCCTGCAAGGAATCCCAAACTTATTCTCTCCCCCAAGTCTTTTAAACTGAACTTATTTGTAGTTCTTTAATTTTGGTTTGTAATACTGTTGGACCTGACATTTTGTTTAAGTATTTATCGTTATTATCGACTCTAGTTTGGATTATTTTGTATTGTTTGTTTTTGATGGTTCTCATCTATAATTCCTATAAGATATTGGGTAATAAGAATGCAGGACCTTAAAAGTAAAATTAATTAAGGAAATAACTATGAGCTACAGTAATATTTCAGGGGGCAAAATGAAATGACATTTGAGTCCTTCCTCTTAATTCATGTTATTTATTTCTATTTCATGTTATTTTTTCAAAAACATTGTTATTTCTGTTTTTCTTATTTTCAGATTTCTGTTGGATTTTTTTACCTTTGTCAATATATTTTATTTTCGAGACAACTTGTTTTTTTTTCAATATATCATGCTATTATTTCTTGGAACATGTTATTTTGAAAAGTTCAATAGTTTTTTTTTCAAATACCAAACAATTTTTTCATATATTACCTTATTTTATTTTAATTCATGCTATTTTTTTTTCGAAGAAGATTTTGTAAAATCAAATGGGAATGGTAATTTTGTCAATTCTCTTTCTTTTGGAGGTAGACCCATAGTTATTTAACATAAAAATTCTGACATGTGTTATTCTCTTAATTGTTTTTAGATTCATGGTCATTTTAAAAATTGACCCTAAGATATTTTGGGAAGCTATTTGATGTGAACGTTGAAGCAACCTAATGCTCATACGAAACCAATGAATTCTCCAGTAAACCGTACCACACCAAAGGAAAAAACAGTAAAAATTGACCGGTATAGAGGAATTATCTACGGGTCATCATCGTAAGGAACATGTGAAGCCGAGGATGAAGGTAAAACGAAGATAGGTTCTCCGTTGTGTTGAAATTCACGGAGTAGAGAAGCACGGTCAGCTTCGTGGCTGATGCAGCTATTCCCGGTCATGTCAATATGTTTGAGATCACCTGAACACAATCATCGTTACACAAATATCAGTAAATGGCCCAAGAATCAAAGCTGATCAAACCGATTCCAGAAAGTTAATAATACCTTCTGTAGTTCTCAGGGAATCACATAGCAATAGCAAGGCTTCGGTTGGCATGAGATTGTAGGATGCGTCGACTGAGATGAGTTTTGGTGCCAAGGGTATGAGTTTTGACAGGAATCTAGCGGTCTCTAGCCCTCCACGGTTTTTGCTATAGCAGGAAACCGCAAAACGAAAGTGAGGACACTGAAGGCGAAGATGCAATGTATACAGAAAACAGAGGATATGGATTTGCTTTGAACCTTATATTGATATTCAGTAGCTTCTTCAATCCTTTTTCAAGGTTTCTGCCTAGCTCAAGAAACCCGAGAGGACCTAGTCCTATACCCGAAATGTTGAGAGATTCGATGGAGATTGTCAAGGAGTTTACTATAGCCTCTGCAACCTCGCTGAAGAACAAGAAAATTAAAAAAAGTAAAACAGACAAACTTCAAATCGGTATAAAGGGATAAAGAGTTTGTAACTTTATGAATACCTTCCGAGGGCATTATCTGCAACAGATAGGAACTTTAAAGGTTTCTCCAGCATTGAGAGGGTATCAAGAAACTCGATAACTCCACAACATGATAGCCCACAGTCCTCCAAATCCAAATCGGCTACACAAGAATACGGATTCTTTGTAAAGTAAGATATTAAGCTTCTGTAACACCCAAGAAAAATATGTAAGAGAAATGCATATTCTGTTGATTTTCTCTAAGATTACAAATGCAGGTACTTAAAGGACACACCTGATCCCACTGTCTTCAATGGGGTTCCCTCTCAGGTTAAGAGATTCCAAGCCGGGCATATGAAGAAGAGCATGTGCAAGATTCTCTGCATCGTATTTGTCAAGTTCATTTCCCCTAAAAACACATTTCTGACCATATCACAAGGTTTCAAGGTTTAAAACCGTAAGAGTTGTCTCTTTAATTAAAAAATACCTTAGGTTGAGCTTGCACAGGGACTGTAAAGACTTTTCAGATGACGGAGAACCAACAACAGATCTCCAGCCAAAAGTAGAAAGCCATCCTGAAATCTTTACACCGTCTGTTGGTCAGCCATGAAAAGCAAGCCATATATCAATTTGAACAAGAAGAGCCACGGTGGTACCCACATTGTTTTCAGAGAGATCAAGGGACGAAAGATCAGAGGAAGAATCAAGAAGTGTAGAGAAAACCATCCTCGGGATATGCCTATCGAGGTTGCTATCGCAAAAATGCAAGGAATGTAAGGACCTGAAAGAAAAAGGATGCTCACTAAGCGAAACAGAAAAAAGAAGTGCATAAGAATACTACAAAGTTTATGACAAGACTTTGATAGCCAAATGAGCAAACATTTCATGAAGACACGATATGGCATCAGTTCATATGTAGACCTCACCGACTTCAGGAACGAAACGAAAGCAGGAGGCACAGCTAGTGGATCTATCTCAATGCTAGATGTCTTTATACAGAAACGTTGTATCCCAGTCGTGTGAATACCCTTTTCATGCAGAGAAGCGCAGATTGCACTGATGAAACTTGAAGAAAGCTTACAGTGAATAAATTCAAGCGAAGTTAATGTTTCTCGGCTCTGGATCAAGAGCTTGCACAAGGGCTCAACCTGTAGTAACATGGACCATCAGCAATAAAATTCCAGCTAAATAAACATATGAGACTAAACAGTGAAAGTGCCTTACATGTTTCTCGGACCTGATCCAACGTAGAACCAAACTTTTCAGTTTACTTGTCCTCAATAATTCCTACAGTACCAAAGCTTAAACATTATTTATGTCCTTCCTCTAGAGGTTGAATGATTGATTCATCTACAAAGATACAAATTTGAAGTTCTAAAATAAAGGTAAACATCGAAAGCAATACAAAATAGCACCGCGATGAGTGATACTGAAACATAATAAAACAAAGGTTACTCTATTTACAAGAACATAAACACTTTAAAGCGCAGAGCATAGGTTGATTACTTACAGAAGTTTCTGTGACGCAGAGTACATTCAGAAGCCTGAGACACCTGCAACAGGCAAGAACAAACGCAAAGAAGCATAAGTATGATAGAGTGTTTAATCAGTCCAAACCAAATATCTCACGTACAACCAGTAATGACCAATATAAAACTTAGGCAAGCTGAAAGTAATAAAGCGTGCCCGTAAATACAAGAAATGCGTGAGGCTATAAAATGATTAATCATCAGACACACGTGAATTGTTACTTAACCAAAGGTACGGTCCAAAAGTCTGGAAATGAAAAGATAGTTCCTTGCAGACACATTTTTGACAACTCATGTGCTCCTCATGGCAAATGTATCTTAATATGTTATCTGCAACAGAAGATACAACAAAACTGAATAGTGATTTCTTACACAACTGACAAATTAACCCCTAGAATTTCATTAGAACACTTACCTGATACATTAATAGAACATATCCTACCACTAAATGTCGGACGCAGAGCTACCTCAGCTGCTTCATCAACACAACTGTTACTCGGATCAACATAAAACTCAAAAGGAAGTAAAATAAAACAAGAAAGAGCAAACAACAAATCATCAGTCATTTCGTTAGAATTGGCATACTTTTGCAAATGCCTTTCCCAGTAAAGCTGTTGCCAATCAGCTGGTGATTCGACATGGTCAACGAGCTCAGGCCACCGCAGCTTAAACAACACCTTCCAAGAGCTACCTAGTATATCATTTCTGCTGATGAATTTCAATTAAATCTTTCTCAATTCCAATAATAAAAGGGAAAATAAACAGAAATCAAAGAAAAAATCATCAAACCTTGCGCGTTTTCTTCCATTAATCAAGCAATCAACACCAGATTCATAGTTATCCCAGAAATTGAAAGGCCTATACCAATTCTCCAGCAAAAAATAATAAAATAAATGTAAATCAAATATGAGTTTATCTCTACCATCTTCATACATCAAATTTATAACCAATCAGTACTGACATGTGAGTCTGAAAATTCTGCAACGCTAGTGCAGGGAAATGAGTGATAACACCATCAAGCAACCCCGATGGAAGCTCGTATAAATCCGGAATTGGATTATCGCCTGAAATACACAAAACCCAACTCCAATCAGTATCTTTTGAACCAAATTGGCGCAATTAAACCTGAGATTTCTTCAGAATTACATTGTAGGAGCTGAAGTTTGAGGGATTGGATGCAGAGAAATGCAAGAGATGGAGCTTTCGTCATCCTCGGAGAAGAGAGTGTCAATGCAATGGCTACGCAGTCGCAAACCAAATCTTCCCGTTGCAGCTGTTTTCATTATGAGGTCTCTTCGTAATGGGCCGATTATTAGTTGGGCCCTTTCCAAAGTGGCCAATCAAAGTAAAATAAAACTAGATGAGTAAGAAGAAACGACACCGTTTTGTAGCCCAAAAAAAAGAAGAGTCATCGGCGTCGGTGTGAGTGATTGATTAACGCAACCGCTGGTCCACTTTCACATCGATTCGAAGAAGAAGACAAAAGATAGCTCAAGAGAGCCGTTGAAGCGTACAATCTAAGGCAGTAACCAGAAGATAGCAAAACAGTATCAATTTCAAGATATTGAGAGAAAGAAAGGCACAGTTTTGGAGGTTTCATAGGCTATGGTGGGTTTAAACGACGACATTGAAGAGATCTACAATGGTGGCAAGGTTTGTTTACACATTTAGCTACTAAATTTACTTTCTTTCTCCTTTTGTCTTTCTCTCTTCTGGGTTTTTATTTTTCCCTTATTAGCATCCAATCTTGAAGAGAAAAGTTTGCCATTGCTTACTGATTTCTAAAATCTTTAGTGTACGTACCTCTAGCTTCAGTTTCTTGATTGAAATCAAATTTGTGATTTTTTGTTCTTGATTTAGTTTTAAGCTTAATTAATTTACAAGTTGTGTTATTAGTACTACTTCATTCATACTTTACGAGTGTCTTATGATGATCCTTATGAAAATTTTCATCTGAAATCTTCATAAAAGGTCAAGAGATTCCCTTGAAAATGGTATCTTTTGTTTCTCTCCATGATTGAGATATAATGTCCGACTTTTTTTAGCCACAAGTTATCGCTTTTACTGATTTTTTCTGAGTCTTGCAAATGGGAGAATCCATTGAGGACCTAATTTTTGTTGTTGTTATCTGGAACAAAGTTGGAATGTTCCTTTTCTTAGCTGTATATGATTACTCATATTATAAGATTTTTCTGGTTTCTAAATGTTGAGGTTAGTTTTGGATGAAGGCTAATGGTGTGTATATGAGAATCAAGCTTGTGGTGTTTCATTTGGATAGACTGATTCATTTCTTGCTTGTTTTTACTGATCTTTTGCAGGAGCATCATGTCAAAACTTGTCATGGTTTAGTTTCAGTAGTAGTTTATGGAGATCAAGAGAAACCAGCATTGATCACTTATCCAGATGTAGCACTAAATTGTAAGAGTTAGGAATATGCATTTGGTACATGATTTGTTTTCACTTGATAATCTAATTTTAGAGTCTTATGTCTGCTAGAATTGTCGTATTTTCAAGGATTGCGTGGAAAAGCCAACCTTTTTGTTTTTAGACTGTTTTATAGATTAGTTGTTAATGTAAAATTGTAAATTGTAGAATATTTCTAAAAAATAAATAAGTAAAAGTAAAGTAAGTTTCTCTTTCTCTCCACTAACTCCAACTTCTTTGTTACACAGGAAATGGTGGCTTCATTTTTCAAATCCCTAAATTAACACCTTCTTCTTGAATCGATCCTTGTTTGTCTTCGATCAGAGACAAGCAAGCTACTCCAAATGGAAAAGGTAGAGGTAGCAATTCACGAACATCCTCTGTTACCTTTTGCTCGCTTTTATTTGGGTCCCTGTAAGTCTGATGGTTACATTTACGGAGGCTACCGTTGCAATGAGTTTGTGTGTGAAGAATATGTGTATCATAAAAAGTATGCCGAATCTTTACCAGAAATCAACCACTCTTCTCATCCCGACCATCTTTTCAAACTGCTTCTTGATGTTCGATCATCTCAGCGCTGTAGCCGGTGTGGATTTTCGTTTAGAAAGGGTTATTTCTGTTCAATCTGTGACTTCAAGTTGGATATACGGTGTGCCAAGGGACCAACCCCTCTTCTTATTCTTGAAAACTCCCATCTCCATGAGCATTCGCTTCAACTCTCCTGTGGAGACAAGTCTTCTGAGTCCTGGTACCATGGAAACTGCAAAGCGTGCCACACAAAAACTTATAGCCCCGAAGGACTATGTTACAGATGTAAGCAGTGCAAATTGGTCTTCCATGAGGACTGTGCCAAGTTTTTTCCAGAAGCAAACCACACTTCCCACCCCCAACACCCTCTCAAGCTCCTTACAAATAAAGCAATACCTGATTATGCTGACAACAAGTGCCTTCTTTCTTTGCGGGTTGGATTTTACTCAAGGACTTCACCACTGCGATATTTGTAACTTCACCATATGCACTTTTTGTATGCGCAACCCACCACCACTTGGTCTTGTGAGCCCCACGACTCACGAACATCAACTTCATCTTGTTCCAAGACGTATGGATTTCACTTGCAATGCTTGTGGGACGCAAGGTGACCGAATCCCTTATTTCTGTCTTCAATGCGATTTCATGATTCATCGGGATTGTATCGATTTGCCCCGCGTCATTAACATCAACCGCCACGATCACCGCATCTCTTACACCCGTAAGAAGCGGCATGTAACCTTCCTCGGAAGAAGCGGCATGTAAGCCACAACCAACAACTCACACTAGACACAAATTCTGAAGGCAAAACTTATTTATGTCGTCTTTGTGGTCGACATTTCACCGGTTTCAGGTATATGAGTCTTACTCAGGGTATTGTTCTAGATGTACGATGCAGTTCAATTTCAGAACCATTGGTGCACCAAAGCCATTCACATCCATTATACTATTTTGAAGGTTTTTTTGAGTCTAAGTCTTGCACTGCATGTGGCTATAATTGTGGTTACAGAGGATGCTTCAATTGCAATGATTGTGACATTAGATTGGATTTCAAGTGTGCTATTTTACCTTACACGGTAATGAGGCATAGGTATGACGATCATCCTCTCTTCTTGTCTTATGGTGAAAGCAGTGTGGATGGAGAATATTGGTGTGAAGCTTGTGAAACAAAAGTGAATCCAAGGAAATGGTTTTATACATGCAAAGATTGTGGGGTCACACTGCATATTTCCTGCGTTGTGGGAGACTTCTCATATATGATGCCAGGTTCAAAAGACTTCTTTTTACCAAGTACGGTAGCAGAACCAAAATGGTTTGAAGGAGAAGTGGTACCCAACACCTCTATTTGTAGACCAATTTGCACTGTGTGTAACTCTCGATGCAAGCTCCCTTCCATTTTCCAGGATTCCATGGCTGGGTATGTTTGTTCTTTCGAATGTCGTGACAAATACCACCGCGAGAGGCTATCTAAGTTGAACACGGCGGCGATACCAAATTTGTTAACCCTAGAAGAGATTTAAGAGAAGAAATAGAAAGGGGAGGAGAAGAAGAGGAGAGAGAGAGAGAAGATTGATAAGGCATGTTTTAATGAATAAAACACTTTGTATCATTGGTTGTAATGAATATTAAAAGTAATGTTGTTGAGTATACGTACGTGTATTGTTGAAGATTTTATATTTGTTTTACCAAATATATAAGAATTGAGAAAAGGACGAGAATCTTCAAACACCATGGTACACATATATGATATGAGCCTGGGAAAAGATGAAAACTACGGTTTCATGCACTGAGAATGCTGAGGAAGATAGAGATTCAAGTGTATTGGGTGCATCAAAACAACCATATAACTTTGCTTTTAACTTGAGCTCAACTTTTGAAAGATTCAAAACAAAACAGAGCAAGTGAGATTATATCCTCTAGCTAGTAGCAAACCAACGACATAGGAAATTTCATGATCGATAGCTTTTGCATAGATTAGTACTCTTGGCGGTGAATTCGACAATTTCTTTCTTATCATATATTGTACATTACCGCTTGAAATGAAATACGAATCAGAATATAGCCCAAGACAAACTGACAAAGCATTGTGTCTGACCACTCCAACGATCGATCCGTATTAATCAAAGTTGTAGCAATTTTCGAACCAAACTGTAAACGAATACAAACATGCCAAGTAGAGGTGATCCCGTGTTTTGTCTGGTTCACTGCAAGATTGATGTGGACACCAATTACGCATTCGAGATCCTATGGAAACCTTATCCCTTATTGTCATCCATGTGATGAAAAAACATCTTTGAATGTCTTGCGGAAACAAGACTAGCTGATACAAGAGGGCAGAGATCGGTTATAGAAAGTACTCAAAAAAATAAATTATCCAAGTAATTTAAAAACATTTTGAAGTCAATAAGCATAAAAAGGAATATTTTCCAATTTCCAGTCACCAGATAAGAGCTAAACAAATTACAACACATACAACTATAATCTCTAAGCGACGACTAAAGAAACGAAGAAGACACCTTTACACACAAGACGACCATTGAAAAAAAGCTTCTCTGATTCTCTCCTTATCCCCCAAATTCAAAAACTTTCCCTTTTGAATTCTGAGCACAAAAATGCGGCGTAATTGCTGTCATGTTTCGTTTGCTTCTACTCTCAAGATCCTTAATTTTGTTCAAGCTTTCTTTGGTTTATCGATCATAATCTACTCCATATGGATGCTCAATCAATACCACCATCATGTCCCCGTCGAGCCGCCACCGTCACCTCCGGTTGCTCATTTTCCGGATTTATCGAGCTCTGGAATTGAGATCACTAGTGTTTCTGAGCCCTTGAAGAATCCTATTGATTTCATGGCTAGTATCGTTCTCGGGTCAGGTGCTGATCATGGGTTTAATCTCCGTTCGTTGGATCTTCCAGCTCCATGGTACTGTTGTCTTCACTATTGACTATTCCTTTTCAATTTTAGGACTTTACTCAAAAGTTTCCAATTTTAGGGATTTACTCAAAGTTTCCAATTTTTAGGTTTTTAATTATAGATTGTTGTTACTTCAGCTTGATCTTGGTGTGGACTCGAGTGTAGAGATGAATGTGAATTTAATTTCTGTGGATTGCTTGTAGTTGTTCAATTTGATAGTTTTTTTATCAAGCTTGGTTGTTTTACTTCTTCTCCATTACTAATGAAGTTGATTAACAAAAGGGCAAAGCTTTAAATGCTTTAAAGATGACTGGTTTTAGCTCAGCTACAGTTTGATGCTGAAGAAACTTCTACTTGATTTATTATGTTTGGTTTCTCTTCTTGAAGTTTAACCAAAGCTCTTGTCTGTTTCTTTGGCTGATTTGGGATTTACTGATTCAGTTCGGTTAATGTGATGCTTGTTTATGCAGGTTCATCTACTCTTTCATGGCGGTTGGTATTTTGGTCTGCATTGTTACCTTCATTGGTTTCATAGCAGCTGAAGCAATCAATGGCTGTTGCTTGTGTTTTGTATCCTTATACATAGACCTTCCTTTTTAGTTTTTTTTTTTTTATCTCTGTTAGTAGAACGAGTTTATGATGGTCGTGACAGTTATTGGAACTGGTTTTTCGCGTTTTTTTCCTTCACAGTTTTAAAGTACTCTATTCTCAAAACTCTGCTCATTCTACTTGAAGCTGCCCTTATTGGATACATCGCTATTGACCGTCAATGGGAAAAGGTGAGATCTTTCTTACATTCGAATCTTGTTTCTTGTGTTATTCACTTGTTTGTAATGGTTTAGAATCTGTGTCCTGTAGGATCTTCCGTATGATCCAACTGGAGAACTCGGTAGTCTTAGGGCTTTCATTGAAGAAAACATCGATATATGCAAATGGGTTGGGATTGCTGTGGTAGCTGTCCAGGTAACTCAAATCAGTCTTTTAACTTCAAACATTTTCATGATATATATTGTCTTGTTTAATGAAAACATGAATCTTTCTCTTGTTTTTTTCAGCTACTGTCGTTGCTACTAGCCATGGTCCTCAGAGCTATGGTTTCAACCCCGAAACCCGAGCTTGACGAAGAGGAAGATTATGAAAACCCGAGGAGTAGAACTTGGGACCCACTTCTTGGTCCACAATCAAACCAAGCGTCTGCTGGGTCAAGCAAGATTGAAAACTGGAGCTCCCGAATCAGAGAAAAGGTATCAGTACTGATCTTTTCTTACTTCAGTTTCTTGATACTTCACAGATCGGATAAGACTTTGTGAATATGTTGTTGATAAAAACGGTTTCTTTGCAAAATTTTCTTTTTGGCAGTATGGTTTGAACCAGACTCAGGCAGTGAGCCCGAAGGGCTGATGAAGCTCTGTAACATGTTTCTGAAACTGCATGTGTCCATATGGTCTCTGTGAAGCTCTGTTTCTCGATGCTTTTGTTCTTTGTAAACTTCTTGAGTGTGTATAAAACGTTTACTGCTTTTTGTAAACTTCGAGTGTGCATAAACATTTACTCAAACGATGCCGTATAGTGTTTACGCAAACGGCATAAGCATCTTCATTTGTGTGTTTGCTTGTACAAACTATCCTATGAACTATAAAAATTTTACCATTTTTTGGACATAAAAAGATGAATTCAAATGAATATATTGATTAAACTATTTCTTAAATTATATCAGCTATATATGCTTCATTAATACAAAAGCTTATATAAATAGTAAATTATATCAACGTATATATACATTCTTTCATCAAGTAAGATCGAAGACTGCTTCTTCAACAAGCTCTTGCAACAGTATCACTTCAAGTTCAATCCCCAAGTTGTTCATTTCGACTTGTAAACGATAACTCCACATTTTTCCTACAACCTCGTCCCTCACCGCGCAGTCCTTTAACTCTGTCCAGACATGTTCCACCATGTCAAATCCCTTGGTCAAGTCCGTGCGTGCAAGTGTTGATGTTGTCTCTGTTATGATGGCATTGACGCAGTCGAAAACAAGTTTGTGGTTTGATCGCTGTTTCCTGTGTTTGATGAGTTCCTTTTTGGCAAATTTGTCTATTAATGATGGGTCTAAGGGGCTATCTGGTGAGTGCCACCGGGTCATAAGGGAGCCACTACCGCTGAAACCAGCTGCTGTTAAGAGCGTTTTGATGAAGCCATACCAGTCTTCGTCTTCCTCGATTCCCATTGCGGGTTTAGTTGTGTCCGTGTATGACTCATCCTCCCATGAGAGAACCCGAGCGATTGATCCGATTGGAGGAGATTTGTCAATCAGGTTAGATCTCACAGACATTTCTTTTCCTGTGAGATGTGACAGTACCAAAGTGTTACACAATTGATATAACTCTTAGAAAGTTTTAACACCAGAGAGCTAAATTTAACCTTGAGTGGTCCATAGCTTTGCTGACCCAGAACATTCCTCTTCGAAATCCGGCTGTAAAACTGATACTGGACTCGGCTGGTCCTGGTTTTCATTTAGCCACAAACAAATCAATGACAGATGATTAAAACAAGAACGATTACCGAGCAAACCAGTTTCAGCTTGTGATTTACCTCGCTTGTAAAAGTACTTTGCTGTTGTAATGCATCACAGTCCATAGCCAATTGAGACTGTGCATCTGTCTTCTCCTTGGCTGATTTCTTATTCCGGAAGAAGAACAAGCTTGAAATTTTCCATGATGACTTTAAGCTTCTTGACTCAGTAAGCTCTCGGTGAGCTTGTGCTCTTGAAGTTCCACCATTGAGCCTAATCTCGGGGACTGATTTTGACCTTTCAAGGGTCAGAGAATCACTTGTGCTTTCTGCTTGATCTAGACCACTGCCTATGCATGAAATTGACCGTCTCATCTCTTGTTTCACTTTGATGCTCTCTTCCTTGGATTGGATAGGTACTTTCGTCTTTGAAAGTTCAAGCATTTCGCCTAAGGCTGTTGAGGCCTTTGGGAGGTTTTTCGGTTGCTGTGTGTCTCCGTTTAGTGACATCATTGCCCATCTCTCAGAAAGCCGTTTCTTTGCCTCTCTGTAGACAGATGACTCTGGAGAAAACGAGGCTCGGCTGAACGAAGAGGAAGAGAAAGGACTCTCAAACCTATTCACACAGTCCCATGAATGCCTAGAGGATGGTGACATGATCTCAGAGTTGCTAATGTTTCCCACAGGATATTCATTATTCGAAATGTTTAACGAACAATCATCACCGATATAGCCATTGGACAAGACAGAAGAAGATGAAGAAGAAAGAGTCTCGTTCCTACAGAGACCCCCAAAAGTTTCACGTATTTGACGTGTAATTTCCTTTGCCACTTCTCTAGTCTCAGCATCTCCAGCCTCACCAAAACAAGAAGGAGGTGATGAAGCAATAGCCTTTATATCTAGAGCCTTCCCTGGGCAAGGCTTCAAGACAACTATTCGAGTTGGCTGTGCAGCATCGACCCATCCAGTTTCCTGACTCAAAGAAGCCAGTTTCTTACTATCTTCAACCACACATTTCTGAGCACCAACAGCCTTTGAAGGTCTCAAAACTGTAATCCGCTTAGCCTCTGAATGAGAAGGAACAGGCTGAAACTCAGAAAGATGCTGAGAAAACAATGAATTTGATTCCTGGAGAAACTCAACAAATAAATCTTTGTTAGAACTTAAAACTTCAAGTGCTTCTTGGAACTCCTTGGACCTGTGAAGCTTCTTGTTATCTGTTACCAAATGTTTCGCTTCCATGAACTTTCGACGAACAAGTTCCATCTGCTTATCACTCATACTTCCATCACACTTTCCTTTTCTTGAAAGATTCGCCTTCTGATCCACACAAGTCAACGAAGAGCTTCTAGATCTGCTCCGTGGTGGAGCAGTAGTCTCTAAACCCATTAATTTAGCAACCACATTACTAGAACTCTTTCTATCTTCAACCTCTTTCGACATTTCTCGATCAATGAGTTTTTTCATAGATTCAGTAGCTGTCTCCTTCGCTTTGCTGAAACTACTTCTCCTCAAATCTCAGTGGAAACTTCTCAGTATGACCTCTTCTTAATAGCATCAGATCGAGTATTCGAATGAAATCACAAAATCCTAGGCCTCACTGAATCTGCATTTACCAGATTTCGAAAATCATGAAATTGAAAACCAGTAGAACAACGAGCTCGTATACAATCGAATTCGTTCGCCGCTAAGATTCTGTTCTAAGAACTAAAAACTCGGCAACGAGGAAAACGGAAAAGAAGCATCGGAAAGTGAGATCGGAGCTATAAGTCAGATATTTTCTGCTTTAACTCAGTGAGAAAGAGAGAGAGACCTGTTAGTAGGTAGCTAGATTTAGTAACGTCGTCAAGCTTTGCCAGTGTATACGTCGCCGGAGATTTAGCTTCGCCGGAGAAGATTTAAGTGAATCTAACAGGTACAGCTTTAAGGAAATGACGTCTGATACCAAAAGGGCTTTTTATTTAGAGGGAAAAGCTGCAAATGACTTTTTCATGGCTTCTATTCTGTAATTTAAATTATATTAAAATTCTTTTAATAAATACGTACTCAATTAAAGTTTGTAATGTTTATTTAAAAAAAAAAATCACATACATATGATCTATAAAATTAAATAATATATGGTTGAAGTACATTACTATGTTTGTTAGCATGGATGCATCATGGTTTGTCTCAACTTAAAGATGGAATTATGAAGTGGATATATTGCTAAATTTTTGATATGATCACATAACCTAATTTTTTACTTATTCTAATATTATTACTATAGTTGATAATTATTCTTATCTTCTTTTGTTTCCTTTTCTCAACCATTATGTTTATGTACATGGATTAACCATTTTTTGCAATTAAATAGTTCAAGTTAATATTTTACTCGTACATAAAAAAATGGATATTGTCAACTCGAGGGTTTCAAATCAGATATCATTTAACTTAAAATGACGATTTTTTTTAGTTTTATGTTTTTAAAAATACTACAACTTAAAAAAAATCCAAACATATATGATGTGTTTATGTTTTAGAAAGGGTAACCAAAAGTTTAAGAAACAAAACTTAAACTATTTAGAATATATTATTAAACTTTATAGTATTTAGAAGTTTTAAAATTTAAACATTTACTGGCAAATTTTTAAGTTATTTAGTACTACAACTTATCCTATTATGATTTTATCACTCACGACGAGTAAATTTAAGTCCAAGATGAAACATTAAATAATTTTTTGATGAACCACACTAAGCCAAAGGCCCCAATTAATAGTAGTTTCATAAAATAAAACATAAAATATGATAAGTTGAAAATTTTCTCCATAGAAAACTATTATTTATTTCTTTATTTGTAACTTAAATGTACCAACAATTTCTCTTCACTTAAGAGATTTTTTCATCATTTAAAATCTTTTTTATCTTATATATTAAAACCTTTCATGCAGATCTTTTTTGCTCCAAAAAAGATAGATTTTTTATTATTATTTTCAATTGTAAGCACTAGCGTGTTGTTTTTGATTGTCTTAGGCAACTTCCCATTTGCCGGATGATTAATGAATGGACATTTGACGTAAAAATAAATATGCCATTAGTATGAAAAATATTTAGTTAGTTCAAACCGTATTAACAATGAAAACAAGAAACTAACCATATATTTATATATGCTAACCAATATATATATATATATATATATATTAAAAAAGAAAAAAGATGTTAACAATGTGGCTGGCCTGCCTTGATCGACTCTCAACCAAGTCTAGGCTTGCGGCGTGGAACATTGCTCAGGATACTACATGTATCCTATGTGAAATCTTTGTGGAGACAAAGGATCATATGTTTCTTAGATGCCCTTATGCTTATGATATTTGGAGGCTCTGCATCTCGAAGCTCGGCTCTCACTTCCTGGGATTCGAAACATGGGAAAACTTCCTCTCTTGGCTGAAATGTCGAGGACTCGACACCCCCTCAGCAACTCTAAGGTTGTTAGTGGTGCAAGCTACTATCTATGCAATCTGATTGGAGCGTAATAACCGAATCTTCAACAACAAGAAAATCTCAGCGGAAATACTCTTCAGATCAATATACAAAAGGATTAAAAATACTTGCTTCACGAGAAAGGATCACCCAAGCTTCCATGGCTCTTTCTCCACTTGGTTCCAAGGAACTCTTTTATTGTGATCGATGTGTAATCAATCTACCAACCTCTTGGGGTTAAAAACTCGAAAATCTCTGTTGTTTTGGCAATTTTTTATATTCCTTTTTTCTCTCTAATCAGCTTCTTAAAGTAAAGTAATACAACCAGAAAATTTAACCAAAAAAGATGCTAACAATGTTTTCTTCACAGCAAGCTAACAATAAATTTAGAAGAAATATATGGCATTATATGAAATATCGCAGTTGCTAATAAATGATCCAAGAGTCGATAAAACAATAGCATGTTATATGTTTTATCTTATATATGCAAGCAAATATAAAAGAATAATGATAAGTTACTCTAATATGTATCTTATATACCCAATATAATTGGGACCAGGAATATCTTAAATGGAACAACCAACTTATTCTCTTAATGTTTTTTTCCTTGTCCAAATGTAACCCAAAAAAAATCACATTAACATGCAATAATTTTTTTTTTTTTTTGAATTTTATACCGAGAATTTATACAAATTTTAGAGTAATTTCACTCAGTGAAAAATTTAGAAAAATACTTAAGTAAATGACAATGCATTTTCGTGTCCAAGGGAACAAAAGTAACTTTTAAGCATTTTGGATGATTTTACCATTTTTGTTTAACTGCTACACCTACATATACCATGCCATTTCTAATTATAAAACAATGTTTGTAAACATATTGATCTCATTTCAGATCTATATATGTTAGACTAATAGACTCCATTTATAAGTGTTTCGTTGGATGTTATTCCATTTATTACATGTTCTATTCCATTTATATAAATAATGGATTTTTAGAAAATGACATTGTGGTAGAGTATTGATTAGTTTATTTATCACAAATTAGTACTTACATAGTTTGGCTATTGTAATCTCCAAATCAAATAGGTTCATAAGAATATATATATATATATATATATATATTAGAATAGTAGTCTAAACATGTTAACATACAAATAATTCGTTTTTGGCCGAAGCCCCGAATGGATTGGATCGTTTCCGCCAACGAAATGAAATTAAATTATATTATTGTCCACATATAAAACTAGCAGTCCATAAATTATTTTACAGGAAGAACAATAATCTGTCTATTTCATTCAAATAACCAAAGATATAATACATTATTACTCAAATATATATAAACTGTATCGTATAGTTCGGAGTGGTTCCAACAATAACATTTTTTTGAATGTATATATATATATATATATTTATATCTGTATATATATTTTATTATTATTAAATTATATTGTATTTTTTCAAATTTGTTCCACACGTCTCTATTCGAAATATATGTACATGAGTGATGGGTCATATCATTTAGATGTACGTCACTATTTTAGCAAAATGAATATCATGCCATAAAATATGATATTATGTCATATCTACAAAAACTTGAAGACTCACCCAAACATTTCGGTAGAAAATATTTTTTTCTAATTTGAGTACTTTTGCAATTCAATAAACCTAACTATAACCTTTTGTAGCCAATGTACACACTTCACATGATGATCCGGCTCTTATAACCAAACCATCAAACTTTCAACTTTTCAACCGGTTCCTAGAATTTCGGTTCCATTGCATTAAACAGAACTAACTTTTTGACCCAATTTTATGTCCCCTGGTCAAACTAACCGTTAGTACTTTGGTTATAGGTATTTGTATTTATGGAAATTATGATAATAACTATACGTAATAAATATAAATTAACTGATTGGGGTCAGGAATATGTCAGCAATGAGAAGATGTTACAAGAAACCAACTGGTTTGTTGTACTTACAATTTCTAAATAGATTAATGCGTTACTATTCTTCTCTTGGTTTTGAATTGAACATTAAAGATTGTTGTGACAAAAGCAAGAAAAATAAGAAACTCTGAGAATTTCTTTTACAAACGCTTTCGAGATTTTAATTTAAGATTCTTCAGCTTCTTGTTGGTGGAATATCAATTGTGATCATCTTAATAGAAAAACAAAAAGAAAAGTAAAAGAATTATTGTCGAGCCAAATTGCGTAAGCCAATTAATATTGTCTTATAAATCTATTTAGTCTATTCTAAAACTCGTTTCCACTGGACACAACTTTTAACATTACAAATTTTCAGCTGACCATACACAAAATGATTCATAATTACAATATTTATTGGGGAGAGTAATGATAATTGATGTGAAGTGAAGTACCATCATATTGAATGAAGGAGGCAATTATCAAAGAACCAACCATATAATATATCTGCATTTACATATATTACATTCATTCTCTTATTCATTTAATTTATTTCCAGATTTCTCAATCTGGTTAGTGAATTTTTTATTAGAGAATGAGTACCAACCAACTACTTTGGTAGTTGAGAAGGGTCTAAGAGAGGTTCATCAAGAAAAGAGAACAAAAACAAAGAAATTGTGAAAAGAATAGTGAGCAATTACTAATGTCCCCATGAATAACTCTGGATTCAAAGATCTTTTACCATCTCAACCATATATATCAGTCTATGTCGGATCGAGTCATATAGTTCATCTACATCTCCTTCAATCAATTCATCAGTAATGTAGTTTGGACAAGATCTAAAATCATCGATTCCTATGTCTTCCGACTTAAATGTGTTATTTAAACGAATTCAGAACAATGACATGAATCACAATCTTAAGAAAAAAAAGTGTGAGTAAGTAAGAGAGCTGCTGACCTGTGGCAACCAGACTTGGTTCGAGTAGTTCTTTAGTTGCTGCCTTAAGCTCCTAGCCAGTCTATGAATCAATCCAAGCTTAAGGTGACTGAAACTGAAAGGGTATCCAATCATGAGACTTAAAACAATCGATTCTTGTAGGACTTGACGCTTCCAACAAATTTGAATTGCTGATGCTGGAAAATGGAAAGGATACTATTTCACATCCAGGGACTTTAGAAGGGCAATGATCCATTGGAGAGATGGGAAGATTATGATAGTATGTGTAGTCTCTCGTAAAACAATCTGAGCAATTTGTGCGATGAAATGTTTGGACGTTCTGGTTTGCAGCAACCACATCTAAATCATCAATAATATGCCTCTCAAGTTCATGCTCAAAATGACTGGTTTGGTTCGTTGTTGGTAGAAGGAAACTGCCTGAACTGTAATGAGAGAGCAGAGGTAAAGGGTACAGCTCCCTTGTAACCAAATCATGAGATGAAGAATAGTTAGAGCTCCATAGATTATCAGTCAGTGATGAGGATGATGCATTTGGATACGTGATGATTTTTGTGTGATAACTAAGTGGCAAATCATCTGTCTTTTTGGTGCTTGCGGTTTCAGTATTCCACTCGAGAAGAAATGCGGATGCAGGCTCTTTATGCTCTTCTGATAAGTCCTCTGAGTTGTATCTGCTTTCTTCTCTTTGATAACCCAGTGAAAGGGGCTTGTAGTTTCTGAAATGGAAGCTAGATATGGGAGAACAGTCCAAAGTTTCTTCAACTGGAAGCGACAGGCATGCTTTCTGTTTCAATAATGGAGGTCTATAAACGGATTCCTTAGGATATAAGATGGGAAAGCTAATCTCTTTGGGCTCTCTTGGGATGAAACTGCTCTGAACATGACCTGTTGGAAACTGTAGCCTTGAGGTAATGTTATTTTCCAACCATCCCGGCCAAGAGATTAATCTGTCCTTTTCCATTTGCAGAGTGTGGTCAACTTCTGTATAGCTTTCATGGGACCTCTTGAGAAACTTTGATCCAGGAGAATCAACAAACGTTCTTCTTTTGACTCTATCTGTCCTCTCTTTGGAAAACCTAGAAGGCTGAGAGGAAATAAAAAGTGCTTAGGATTGATCAAGATAAGAAATCGGCAAGCACTCGGGGATTCAATCAAGCTTACATGTGTCTCCTCCGTACCAGGGAACAGCCGAGTTAGGAGAGCAGAAACTAAATCGTGCCTGAAAAATGTTTTTCTTCTGAGTGCATTACAGAAACAAGTATTGAGAAGTAAAGTAACAACTATTGTGTACCCGTCTGAGTTAAGCTCAGGACTTTCAGGAAACCATGTATCTTTGACCCACTGATGCAGTTTCTTTCTCTTCGCAGAAAATATGACTCCTTTCTCATCACTGATTCCTGATAATTCAAACTACAAAATTATGTTTCTTAATCATTGACTAGTATGTTTTGCTTCTTTGAAATGTAGACCAATCTAAGAACTGGGATATCAAAAATCTACCTCCAGATCTCATGTTGTTAGCACTTAGAACTGTGTCCTTATCTCTACTGAATGATGAAGAAGGTTTCCCAGAATCTTTCTCTATAAACAACAGAAACCAGAAGAATGTTAATGAATCACTACTTGCCAAATACCTGTATGAGATTCTACAAAACTAAAAATATGTAATAGACAGATGTATCCTGATAAGAGACAAGAGAGCATATCATGTGACACAAACATGCACCAAGAAATCAAAGTAACAACCTATATCCCTTTGAGTCAAGTTGACAGGTGACATGGCAGAGCCACATGAACCACGTCTAACACTATGAATGGGTGTAGAGAAGCTATAGCTCTTGGATCTATCATTAGCTTCACGGTCCGTTCCTGCATATTCTGGTTTTCAAAAGGGTAGAGATGAAAATCCAGGGGAAACCATGCTAGTAGACACTATCATCATCACTAGAAAAAAGATGATAAACCTCAAACCCCTTGTGGGTTTTAGTTACCTCTTCCTGGTCTGGATTCGAAGATTTTCGGATTTTGCTTGACTTCATTTGATGATTTAGAGTCAGAAAATCCAGAACAGTGACCAAAATTAGACTTTAACTTCTTAAAGAACGCAAACTCAGAGGTCTTCGCATCAAGAGCTGCCAAATGACCAATACTAGGCGATTTACAATCAAATTCAACATTCTAAAATCTGAGCTTATTCGGAATACTTGAAAAATCCAAGGCTGTACGCAAACTCACTCACATCTTCCGGCATGAGATTCTAGGGATTCGTTCAAGGGACTCCGATGATCAACATCGTCGAAAGTCACCTTTCTCCTGCGTTTCAAATCTAATCCAAAAAAGGAAAGAAGAATTCAAACATACGCAGTAACGAAAACGAAATCTAGGTTTTGAAATACCTGAATGTGCTCGAGAGCTTGAAGGATAAGTGAACTTGAACCCAATTTGTGAATCGGTCTTCTTTACGGTTTCGGCTCGGTGATTCCTTCTTCTCATCACTGATTAACTGAGATATTCTGCCGAATCGTAGATCCAACGCTGCTAATTCACGAAGGCGATGAAGTATGAAGGAGAGATTTCACGCGTCCATGGCGAATTTGAAAACAGGAGGAAGCGGAACTGAAATTTGGCGGCAAGAAGGCAGCCCTAATTAGCTCAAAATATTTTTTTCATTTTAAAGGTTGCCACGTCATCACATTATCCAGATGATACTGATATGTAAACACGTGTCATACCGCAAGTGGGTGAAAACGATTCGTTTTAACCCAAAAACAATCTCAAGCTTTTTGTCCTCATTTTCTTTCTTTTTTTTCTTTAGCCTTTTTGGATCACACAACCAACAAGCTCCGTACTCCGCTAAATCACACAGATGGCAATGACATCAGCAGCTACCGGATTTATTCTGAAGGCCAACGTCACGGCGGGTGTAGGCGGCGGTTCTTCGTCGTCTTCAAAGAGCTCCGCCGTGTCTTTCTTGCCGATGAGAAGCTTTGGATCAAGACTAGTAGTCAGAGCAGGGGAAGAATCACCTCCGGCACCCGCTTCTTCCGAGGGTTCTTCGACCACGGCCGCTACTGCTCCAGCGGAAGCTCCGGCTGCAAAGCCTAAACCTCCTCCGATTGGCCCAAAGAGAGGATCCAAGGTCAGTTCTTATTTTCCTTGTATATTTTCATAGTTATGGGGTCAATGTGAAACTTATATGAAAATTTTGGGATCTGTAGGTCAAGATTATAAGGAAATAATCCTTGTGATATAAAAAATTTCATGTTAAGAAAGTAGAAAGATGTTACTAGAGAAGATTGGACTGATATTTAATTTTAGATGATTTATCAGAAATAAGTTCTGGGTCTATTTAGAACATCTTAAGAGTTATGGGGCTAATATGAAACTATGGGATTTGTAGGTCAAGATTCTAAGGAAAGAATCATACTGGTACAAGAACGTTGGATCGGTTGTGGCCGTTGATCAGGTAATGCATCTACTTTCCGAGTTGAAGATCTAACGGTAAGATTTCGTTTCATCTTATATTCCGGTTTAAATTGACAGGACCCAAAGACCCGATATCCGGTTGTGGTTCGGTTCTCGAAGGTGAATTACGCGAATATATCGACCAACAACTACGCATTGGACGAGATCGAAGAAGTCAAATGAGAGAGGTGGTTTATCTATAAACCGGTTCGTCTCTTTGTAATCTTGAACCAAACCGTATGTACCATAAAGTTTACCAACAATTCATCTTTATCTTCTACAATCTCAAGATCGATTTTCCCATATGCATTTACCGACCTAAAATTGATTGCAAATTCCGTGTAGCGTGTGGCTCGATCAATCTCAGCAACTCCGGTTTAGTAACGGAAACCGGGTTGAATTACATGGATTCTTATGTAAAAATCTCTATATAGAAGAGTAAATTTAAACACCAAACCATCTTGACTTCAATAATTTATTCAGAGGTTTTGATTAAGCAATAAGGAAATGTGAACAAATCTCCAATGAGTCTCATCTCTAAATCTCTCTAGGTCTGACCGGTTTTGCCATTGGCTTCAGCTAACATTGCCTCCAGCTCTCCTTTATTGTACAG
Source organism: Cardamine occulta (assembly GCA_028015245.1). Classification (NCBI taxonomy): domain Eukaryota; kingdom Viridiplantae; phylum Streptophyta; class Magnoliopsida; order Brassicales; family Brassicaceae; genus Cardamine; species Cardamine occulta. The sequence continues at coordinate 21,002,388 of CM051372.1, forward strand.
CTGCAATGTATCTGTTCAACAATAATTATATGCAGATCAAGTTATCAGAAAAATCACAAGACACTGAGTAAGATCTTTACTACTATCTTGGTGTTAATATACTAACACACACGATCTCATTACACTCTGAGATAGAAAAACCTCGGTGTTGAGGTACGAGAGGAAGAGAGTGTGTACCTGAGCAGCCACCAATGTGTTTGCCTCCTGGTCATGAACAAAAAATACCAAATCAAAATTAGATTTGTTAAGTCATGGTCATTGTAAATGCAGAGACTAAGATTTCATCGCAGTATACGTGTTTGAGAATGTTCTGTTTTCACTTTTCAGGTAAAGAATCAAGAGTGTAGTTAGTAACTGATGCAAACGATGAAAAAACTAACCGATGAAAACATTGGGAACAGTGTATTGTCCAGTAAGTTTCTCCAACACATTCTGCAGCTGCGACCCATCTGGACCTGAAAATGTCAAAAACACCAAAACATTCGTAACAGCAACTCAAAATGTTTCAGTCCAATACCATGAGGCAGAGATGGTTTACCCAAAAAGCTAAACAAGACAACAACGAATAAATGTTTTTGGAAAGCCACCAAATCTTGGCAAGAGATAAGATTACTAATAAGATAGCAACAAGATAATAGTTTGAAAGAAACAGAAGCATATTTTCTAAGATCCAAAGGCAGGCAGGAATCTTCAAGCTGTAAGGTTTAAGCCATTAGATATAATACCCTAATCATTGATTCTTCATCAACAAACCAATCTTTTGTCCAAGCAAAACTATAGTCGAAGTAAATTTTTATACAGAAACAAAACACAGAGGCTCACAAAATGTAAAGCTTATCTCAGGTCATTCCTAACCATCAATCTTCCATTGCAATCTAATCCAGAAACATTACAAACCAATTCAATTAAGCAACCAATATCAACCGGAAGACTAACAACAACCATATCTAGTCTAAATGCTGAAACAATAGATACTTCTAACAAGCTTTGAGCAAACAAATCAGAACCATATAAGGAAAAAGAATATAGAACTGAGTGATGTAAGCATACCAAGTTCATCCAATTCAACAACCAATGGCTTAACTTGAAGACTCTTGAACAACGTCTTCACTTCAGACGAGTATCTTCATCACAAGAAAAAAAAACCATTTCAAAATTTAAGCAAAAAGTATCAATATTGATATCTGGAAATCAAAATAGGTCATATATCAACAAAACCCATTTTCCAATTAAACAAAAAGTATCAAGTTTTTTAAGAGACAAGAGTGAACGTACGAGCACCAGGTTTTGGAATAAACAACAACAGGATTCTCTGCAACAGTCGTTTTAACGGTCTCTTCCAGTGTCGATTCAAATGAAGATGAAGAAGACGAAGACGACGACATGGCCTTAATAGAAGAACAAGCGTGTGGTGGCCACGACGCGATTCCGATAACAGATGGCTTTACACATCTCCTGAAAGGTAAATTGATAGAGTTTCTGATTCCGGTTAACACGGAGAAAGAGAGTGCTCGATTTAGATTTAGCGACGTCGATGTCAGGTTTGCGAGGTTCACTGATGCGGCTACCATGGCGATTTCTTCTTTATGGTTTTTTTTTAGCACCTAAGATTATTTGACCCTTTTTTTTTATCTTAGCGATGTGTTTTCTTTTTAAACACAATATTAATAAGAATAAATTGCGATATTTGATTCAGAGATTCATATTATTGTTTTAATTTTGTAGTTTTTCTTTAATATGATAACAAGATTAAGAACAGAAAGAGACATTTAAGATCTTTTAAGACAGTAACAGAGATTATTCAAACTACCCCAAATAAGAGGATTTGTGTCTTCTGCAAAATCCAATCTATTGAAAGTTACACAAAACAAAACATGTGCGTTCTCTTCTTCACCTCTGGACGCATTTTTCCATCTCAAGATGATCCTTCATTGTTTGGCTCACGAATCTGGATTGACGTTTTCGACAAGCTTGCTTCCAATTCATCCAGCTCATCCATGTCTAGATCATCATCATCATCATCATCTTCTTCTTCTTCATCAACTTCTTTCGAACTCTGTTCAGTATCACCACTACTCTTGCTTGTCCCCGCCTCTGTTTCTTTGTTCTTTGCCTGAAAAGCAAAAAAAAAACTCAAGATTTCATTAACATGACTTATAGTTGGTTTAACTGATGTGTGAGAGAGAGAGAGAGCTCACCTTCTGTTCAGTCTCTTCCTGCTCTCTTTCCCTCTCGTATTCTTCACAAGCCTCAGCATCATCCACAAACAAGCTTGCATTCGACAGAAACAGCTCCCGACCACTGAGATTACATATCCACAAAATGAATCAGCTTACGAGGACAACACAGAGTCACAATGGAGACGGATATGCAACAGAAAGATGAATGTGATTACCTCATACGGTCGTTCTTAGCTCTTTCAGCTTGAGAAGCAGCCAACCCCGCATCTCTCTCAGCTATTTTCTTCCTCTTCCATTCCATAAATAGTGCAGGAGTCATTTGTGTTGCGGTTTTCAGTTTTGCACGCTGAAACATAGAACAAGAAAACAATTTCCCAAATGGTCTCACGAATCAAGTTCAGAGTCCTAGCAGCTATGAGCAGATTGGGATAACCGGAAGAGTATCAGACCTCATTTTCGATTTCGTCCTCAACTGCCATCTTCTTTTGTGACTCCTCTTCCAAGAGGGCTTTCATTTGAGATTTCAGGACATATCCAGGAGGAAGCGCGTGTCTGTAATGACACTCTTTGGCACCATTCGGGCATGCCCAGAACCACCCGTACTGTTTCTTTTCCACAGCATCCAGAAAATACTTGCAAACCTATTATATATCGGTAACATACAGCAACAATTACAACTCAATGAACTCTGCTAGTCAATTAATTCATGCGTTTAGGATATTTTTATGCAGATCATTCATTGAGATAACAGGCAGGATTAATGTTTCTCTTAGCTAATTAGCTAGTTATAATGTTAAGAAACAATCACATCAAAACTATGATTAAAACTACCATCACCAGAAGCATGAGTTCTTGTCAGGTATGATCCAAATGAGCAGAAAGCAACAAGGAACAACGGGAGGCAAAAGGACGTCTAAGACCGAAATAGCTCCCAAGAAGAACCGTGCTATTAGCTAAAGGAAGCACATCATAAGGTGACTCCATATCAGCGAAAGCTTAATCACAGTAAAGCTAGCATATGCAACCAAAACTAATGCCTAACTTCACATAATCCATGAGAAGCCATCTCATGCTAAAGGCCGTATATTTGAACACAAACCAGTTCAGACTTTTCCACAGTGCATTAACAAGAAAAAAACTACTGATGAAAAGCACGTGTTATGAAACAGGAAGCTCTCAAAAGACATGTCCTGACAAGAACACAACAAAAAGTTTGAGAGGCACAGAAATAAGAGAAACAACTTACAATATCTGTTGGCTTATTCTGATTATATTCATTCTTCTTTGACTCCACAACCTTTTCAAGGGTCTCTTGATCCCACTCCTCCATATCTCCATCTAAAACGATATAAATAAGAACAAACTAAGACCATCATTCAAAGGACCGAAGGGGTTTAAATATAAAGCACTTGGTGCCACACTAGCCCTTTTACCTTCATCACGCTTATCGCTGTAAATATCGATCTTCTCACCCTTCCTTTGAATGTTCAAATCATGAGAAAATTTGCACTTGAAACCCTTTTGACACTGCCCCGCCTTGAAAAACTCACACAGTATAGACTTTGGATCCACACCTGCAAAGAAACAACCACCATATTCAATAAATACTACAAAACCAGAGTGAACGAACTAAAGAAACAACAATAACAACAACAAGGCATAATTTTTCAATTAGGGCAATTCATGGAAACAACATACATACCTACAGGAACTTTGGGCTGACTAATAGCTACCTTGAACAACTCATTCAATTCCTGTTCTCTCGCTTTCTCTTCATCTTTCTTTTTCTGTCCTCCAAAAAACAAAAACAAAAACAAAAACATGTTTTTGTAAGAATCTAACCGAATAAACAGATTAATGTTCAATAGATTTATCTCTTACACTCCACTAACGAAATAACTTCAATCTATCAAAAAAAAACTCAAAAACCTATTTTAAGGAATCATGAGCGTACCTTAGCTGCAGCTTTAGATGCATCAGGTTTAGGCTGCACAGATTGCTTGAGACTCTGAACATACTTCTGAACATTCTTGCTCTTGTTCTTATTTTTCAATCCGAATGTTTTGTCTTCCACTTGTTTCTGCTTCTTCGCCAAATCAGCTTTCGGTTGTTGCTTTGGAGGCATCTTCAAACTCGTTAAATCAATCAATTAAAGAAAAAAAAACACAAACTTTTTCTTGTACAAAGATCGATGGAAGTGTCTAGAGCTAATGTATCAAAATTAGGGTTTCGAAGGTTCTAAGTGAAACGAAAACACCCAAATTCAATCGGGTGGAAAAAAAAATCCGAGAATCTATATGGGAGCAAAACGGCGGAGATTCAGAAAATTTCCCCAGAAGCAGAGATGAGAGACCTTAATGGGTAATTTACGGATCGAGATAGGAGAAAAAGAAAGAGATGAGACAAAGGAACAAACAACATTTGCCTGATTTAGCCATTTGTCTAGTTTGTAACTCCACAAACTCTAGCTTTTACGATTTTTGGGCTCATCTAAATATTAATAGGCCTAAATGAAGGCCCATATTGTTGTTGTTTCTTCAACCAGAGTTGATAAGTGTGGTAGAAAACCGCATGTAACCCTAATATTTGTGATAAGTGTGGTAGAGAACCGCATGTAAATGAAAGGAAGAAGCCGAAAATGTAAGGCTATCAAAAACATATATTGTAGACATTCACATTAGGGCTGGGCATTACACGTCTTCGATCCATTCAAACGCGTGCCGTCTCTAAAACGGCACCTTGCAAGTCGGGTAAAGGGTATCATATTTTTTTTACATGCGGGTAAGGGTCGGGTATAGGGTATCAATTTTTTTTTAATACCCGTTTCATTACCCGACCCGTTTGTGATTATTCATTGTTTGTGATATTTCTGTTTGTATTATGCTAATAAAAGAATATCATGTTTTTTTCATGTTTAGGCAAGTATATATGCTGGAAGAAGCACATACGGAAAAATGACATTGCAACATGTAATCTTTTGCATTCTACAATTATCTTTGGTAATGTAGGAATGAATTACAAGCTTTGAAGTTTGTAATTTTATATTTTTTGGAACTTTATGTTGCATACATATATTATGAATTTTTCCTCGTTTGTAACCAAATGTTTATGTTTTTAGAATATTAAATTATTATGCAGGTAAAAGTAACAGGTCTATTAAATGTGTAATAATGCGGGTAAGGGTAACGGGTCGGATATTTAGCGGTCCAATTTTACAGGCTTTTTTAACCGTTATTTAAGGGTCGGGTAAGAGTAATTTATTTTATTACCCGTAAGGGTCGGGTCGGGTAAAGGGTCTCCCGAAATTTAAGGGTACCCTACCCGTGCCCAGCCCTAATTCACATTGGTGTTAATGAGTATCTTTGTTTGATTATGCAGATGTATTGATGCTGGTTGGTTGTTGATTACAACAAAGGGTAGTTCGGTAATATAAAGAGGGATTACAAGGCTCGGGAATGACAATGCTCAAGGTTCGAAGTAAATGATTACAAGTGAATGCCGAAGCTTGATTGTTGTGAGTAGGTGAAGTACATATAAGCTTCAGGAAGTAGTGTGATTTGTCGTTTGATTAGTCGAAAGTCAGAGTTAGCCGAGGTTAATTGTTTGACCGAGGTTCAAAAACTGAGGTTGAATGTTCTGCCGAGGCTTGATTCGCCGGATGTTTTGTAGAAGTCAGGTTGTTTCGTCGGAGTTAAGTGCTTTGTTCGATTTTCTCCTTTATTTTGATTAGATTGATATGACAATGATCCTTTTTATTTATAGAGGTCATTTCTACCTAATCTTCACCTAATTCCACTTACTTAGCAGCTACCTCGGGGCTCGTGCTTCGAAGTTGGGCCGAAGATCTTTCTTCGTGGCCATTTGGTTGTTTTGGGCCTGCCCATGAGAGATATGGCGATCGCTCAGTTGATTGTTCCTGCCGTCCGCAATATATTAGCCGTAACGGTGGCGTGTAGTGAGTGCAGCTTCGAGGCGAATATCAATTTTCTCAAGTCGGTCACCCAGATTTCTACTAACTCAAAGATATTCCGGGGATGTTTTATTTGTCTTTTAAGGCTGGACGCAAAAGCCTGTTCATCAAGAAACTCCCGTCTAAGACTAATAACTGGGAGCGGTACTTCTTCTGGGTCAAGATCAATCTCTACTCAGTTTCTGTGTTTGGCGAGCGCCTAAAGCTTACCTGGGCGAGGAGCGTTGGTAAAACCTTGTCGTCATAGTAGATTTTCTATTCCTTTGTGCTTGCTCCTGACGAAATGTTATGTATATTTTTTCAAGGAGACATCCTCCGTGGTGCAGTTTTCCAAGGCTCTTAACGATCACCTCGAGCTTCTTGAGCAGGCAAGAAACGTTGACTCGAAATGCATATTCGCATGCAGAATTCCCAATCTTCATGCTAAATATGGTTGAGTACTTGGGGTTGGACGGCGCTGTCCTGTTTTTCGCGTTCCGTTGAATTTAGGTTTGATCGAGTTCTCCTTTTGCAGATGAATCAGAGATGGCTTCAGAGATTCCCGATGTTGATTTCATAGATGACACTGCTCTCGTGGAGGTTGAAGACGAACTCGCATTGGTCGCGAAGCCCGCTGTCCCCAAGCGGAAATCCAGTAAACCGCCTAAGGATCGTGGTTCGGGGAAGAAGAAGTCCTCCAGGAAGGATGATCCAGAGGAGAAAAGAAGAGGGAACAAGCTAGTTGCCTCTGGGACAGATGAAAAGGGGAAGAAGAGCGAGATCCTTCCTGGCAAGAAGGTTGTAGATCTCACAGCCGATGAAAATACCAGAAAATGAGTCGCGGAAGCCTATGCTTTTGCTCTGGAGAGATCCCCGAAACATTCAAGGCTTGCTTCGGGCTAGGAGCAAGGTCATGCTTCGGGTTCAGGCAAGCTTGGCTTTAACTTTGGTTACACCGGTGATGACTACATCCTGACTGTTCGTAACCTAATCCCACTTACATAGCATGTACCTTGGGGCTAGTGCTTTGGAGTTAGGCTGAAGATCCTTCTTTGTGGGTTTTTGGTTATTTTGGACATGTCCAAGAGGCAATTGGGCGAATTTTGGGCCGAGCTTTGGACCTAGTGCTCGCCCCACCTCCAACAATGCTTATAACGCTTTTATCTCTCTAAGTGTAGTAAATTCCATCTTATCAAGAATAAAAAGATGGTTAATGTGTTTATCACCAGCGGATATGGTGGTGGTGGTTTGAACTACATTGAGAAGATGTAAGTTGAAATGAAAAGCCTTTGTAACCATTTATTAAACATGGATTAGTTATTGTCAAAGGTTGAATCATCTTTTTTTTTTTTTTTGGCGGTTCAAAGGTCTTGATTGCTGCATTTGAACATAATGGTCATGCTGTGGATATTTCCGGACTTGAGTTCAAATCGCTATGGGATCATGTGTCCAGGGAAGGATGGAGAAGCCAAGGTATTAAATAAATTGATTTTGATGTTATAAGCACTTTTAAGATTCTCCAACTTGATGTTTTAAAAACATCTAGTCTTTGAAATTGGAAAGAGCTCCTACAATGTTTTCAATTGGTTAAGCTATTGCTCTCCATCGTAGAAACTGTACCTTGGAAAATGATCAAATGACACAACAACCGGAGATTTAGTTAGCAGTTATTGGATTAAAGTTTAAAATTTTCTAAATACTCTGAACAACGCTGGTGGACAATCATGTCCTTGACAAACTCATTAGTCACCATAAATTTCTTCGCACTTTCCAGGGTATCAATTGCACACAAACGGTTTTGATGCTTCTGAGGGACACCATGCACAAACATGTCACGGTTTACCATCATGTGATCTAACTTAAAAATGCCGAGCCAATAACGTTGGCATGTAGTATGGGCATGAGCCCAACAGTCCTCTATACAAACTAAAAAAACATGTTATCTACCATCTAACAATTAAAAACATACAAATTATCAAACACTATATTGTTTTATACCTGCTTCTTGCTCGGCCGTTAGATTCCCTCCACCCAATAGTGTAATCCAAGAATACAATAGATTGGTCCATTCCATGGGATCTGGTAAAGGAGGGTTGACTGATCTTGGAAGACCAGATTTGGCAAGCTCTTTTGAGATGTATTTTACACGTTTAGTAGTCTCTTTCAAATAGTGGCCAAATCGTTAACATTCATCTACAAAAAAACAAAATTTAAATATTAATAGAATTTAATAATCAATTAATCAAACCTTAATCTATTAAACTTTAATTAACCAACTAATGTGTTGAATCATACATATAATATAATATGTAGGAAAGGAAAGTCATAGACACATGTCAAAAAATGAAAAAAAGAAGTCATAGACAAAAACTCACTACATCATTGGAGGAAAAAGCTTGTTCCTCAGCCTCTTCTTGGATATTGTTCCTTTTATTATTTCCTTTATGATCTCTTTCCCTTTTGAATCGATTCATTTCATCCTTAATGGAGAGATTTTGAAAAATTCGGCTAGATTCGAGATAGAATGAACACAAGAATGTCGGAGATATGAAACCCTAGTTGAGGACATCGTATTGGGCTAATGTGGGCTTGTAAAGCACCGCACCCTGTGATAACGACACAATGGTGTATATATTTCTCATAAGAAGTTGGTTGACACTCTATGACTTGGGAATGTAAATTTCCTGGAAAAAAAGAGAAATTCATGTAAAATTATTTTTGATTTGTTAGTTATCTAATAACCAATCCAAATAATCCAAAATATAAATTGATATATATATATATAATGAATTTTTTTGGTTAGATTGTCCAAACATTATTGAAGAAATTCATATTGTAGAAATTCATATCCAAACTAATATGAATGTTTTAGGTTGTATCCAAACATTCGTATTGTAGAAATTTGAATAATTTATACAATCATTTGATTATATCCAAACATTCATATCGTAGAAATTCATATCCAAACTAATATGAATGTTTTAGGTTAGATTGTCCAAATTAGTCCTCTCTATAGGTCTATAAAGAGACAAAAATATAAAATAAATAAAAACGTATATGAACTGTGTGTCAACACGCTTAAGATTGTTTAGTTTTGCAAATTGGTTCAGCCTCTACAGTGTTAATGTGCGTCTCATTATTTATAGGAATTTTCAAAATTCGCCGAATGATGCTTGTGGACAGTCATGTCTTTGACAAAATTATTACTCAAGTAAAATATTGTTTACACTTTCTTGTTGTTTGATTGCTTAAAGAAATGCGCCACAATTTTATTATCCAAAAAAATATTAGATATAATGAGTATTTACCGATCGATATATGAGAATAAGAAAGAGATGAGACAAAGAAACAACATTTGCATGATATAGTCATTTGTCTACTCCATAAACACTGCTTTTACGATTTTTGGGTTCACCTAAATATTAGTGGGCCTACTTTAAGGTCCATATTGTTGTTTCATCTTCAACCAGAGTGAGCAACACTTGTGAATGTGATTTTTACAATTAGATTCACAAGAACACGAAGCGAATTCTTATTTTTCAAATAATTCTTTAGGAAAAATGAAAACAAATAAACACAGATAAAATAATTATGCATTTTTTTCCATTAAACTTGTTTCCTTTTGTACTACCATAATATGTGGGTGGAGATAGATCTTGTCAGACTCATTTCAGTAACTCACCGCAATAACCAAAAATAATTTAATGCACCAAAAGGTAAACTGAGATTTTTTGTTTTGGGGTCAAATATAAACTTGGATTTGAATTCGGAAAAAATAAGGGGAAAAAAGAAGAGAAACACTGCACAGCACTAACAAGAACAGACCCATTAGTTAAAGATCTAAAAGCTTCTCTCTTTTTGTTTTCTCCCAGTAAAACAATATATATTCTTAGAAAATCTCTGGGATGATTAGAGAGTTACAATGAGAAATAAATAAACGAATAGGCGAATCTAAAAAATTCTTCGCAGCGATTTTATCTGAGATTCTTCCTCCTGTTTCTGGATGGTGTTCTTGAAGGGGGCAGTTTTGGTTTCTCTGAATAACTATTGTAAGAAAATGAAAGCTGGATTTTCCAGAAGTTCCTCAGCAGGCTTCACTTGGGCAAAGTCCTTATCTTGCATTGAACTAGATAACTCATCGATCGAGAAGGAAATGATGTTGCTGCGTGTGGTCAAAAGGAACGGTTTTGTTAGTTTCTAGAAAGAAAAAGGTCATAACTTTAAAATCTTAGAAGCAAAAAATAGAGGCAAAGCCACACTAACCTAGAATCCTCTTTTAACAAGAAGTCGCTGCTGTCTGTCATAACACCTGTCATGCTTGCAATTACCTGTTGATCGATGAGCGAGCATCAAACTATTAGAGCAGAGGATCTTAAAGAGCATATTTGTCAAGAGAAGAGAAACTATTTCCTTAGAAAGCTTACATCTTGGGAAACACTCTTTGTGTTGTAGATTTCATCCTTGTACAGAGTACATAATTTAAAATGCTGCTGTATTTGAAGGTTCTGAGTGAAGGAAAAATGGTGTGAGCGTAATCACAATGTCAAAGTTCATCAGCTATTGGTAATAGTGTTGGTTGATAGAGATACTTACCGGACACAGATCATTTGCAATCTCATCGTATGAGATGTGGTATTTCTTATGGATGAGCTGTTATAGATGCAAAACAAGGGGAATATATGTGAGAAATGCAAACTTATTTAGATAGAAGATAATTTGCTTAGACAACATTTCTTAAATTCAAAACAAGTTTCAAACATACCAAGAATCCAACAGCTTGTCTGGTATGTTTGAGTTCATCCCAGGATGAGCCAGCAAACTATCAAAGACAGGTATCACAGGCAAGATATTCTGTTATGTATAAACCAATTGACGATAACAAATGAAGAGAAAGGAAACTGTATTTGGGCATACCTCTTCTTTTGTTTCAGAGCACCATTTCTCTAACTTTTCTAAACCAGATTTTAGATATTCTCCATTGATAAATGAACAGTTATCTGGTCGCGTGACAAGGCTACAGATCAGAAAGAAGAAAAAAATTAAAGTCTGCTTATCATAGAGATGCATATTCCATAATAGACACTAAAACAATCTCTCACCTGTTACATAGATGGACATTGATGAGTGAGAAAGCTTGAGAGAATATTTTCTGGATAAGAACCGGAGCAACCTGTGACAAGAATAAGCTATAAGAATTTTTGACATTTAGAGAGATATGAGCAGTGAGTGGAAACGAGTTTCACATACAAAGCTCTCTTTCAGTGTGCTTAGCAGTGCATCTAGGCCTTCAATAATCTCTTGCCAGTATTTAGCAGTGCTTGTAGATGTTAGCACAGTCCCCTTGAATGTTTTTGGTGCCTAGAGAGATTCCCTCATGTCAGCTTACAACACAAACATGCAAAAACAAGATGAAAGTAGAGAAGTATTGTAGTTCATTGCACCTGGATGCAGAGAATAAGGAAAGAGTTCAACTCCTTTTTCAGATTATCCCAAATAATTCCAATAATCTTTTCAACATATGCTTCAAGCTGCTGCTTGAAATGAAAAGCTGGATCTTTGGCATCAACTGGTCGAATAGCTTCAGCCGCCGGAGATCGGAAACCCTGGTAAATAAAAGGTAAAGATTGTTTAGTTTTTGGAGAAGAAACTCATCAACACAAGATTAAAAAAAAAAAAAAGAGTATATTTACCTTGGTCATCCATCGGACTAAGGAAGGTGACTTTCGAAGTGGAGTGGCCCCAGTTCCACCAGATTTCAGACTTTGTTGGAGCATGAATAATAAGGTCGATGTATTGGATAACCAATATGCCAAATTTGTGTTGGTATCTTCATCCTGATAATAAGAAGAGATCACCAATCATTCAATTCTGATAGAAACCAGACTTTTACAAACGTAGACAAGACAGCATCCCATTTTAGTACCTTAATAGCAGAACCGATCATTTGAACAAGACGATCAAACACATTGGTTCTTTCTGCTTCAAAGGATTTCCAATGAAGAAGACATTTGTAGATGGTAAATGCCGCTACAGGCTTCCCGTGGCTGAATCCAACATTTTTTGTGACGCAGTTGATAAGGGCATTGAGATCCTCCTTTTCCAAGAGAAACAAATATATCTTCAACCAAAGAGGGAACATAATAAAGATGAGAAGAACATAAAGGAGTAATTTAACTAAACAGCATACATGTTGAGGATCAATATGGGATCCCCTTGACTTAGTGTCAGATCCTGATTCTTGTATCCTTGGCGGTGTTGTAAACTCCGCTCCCTGCAAAGACGGCTTTTAAAGATATACAAACAAATGGAGCAGAACTTCGAATAAAAGTAGACAGAAAAGAAAAGACATAATTTACATTGGGTTGACTTTCTTCGCTAGGATGGTGGCCATTTGGCAAGTTCTGCACGAACAAGAGCAATATTGTGATTAGGATGATTGAGAGAGAGTCAGATGTAGTCATCGAAATATTTCTCTGAACATATCTAACCTTTAATGGAGTAGAAGGGAAACGTCCTGATGCTGTCTTAACAGGTGTGCTAAAGACAGATTGCTTCAAAAGTTCATTTTCAAATTTCACCTCCTCTAATATCTCTTTGAGACTGCAAAAGAAGAAAAAGGGCATAAGTTGACTGTCAGTGGGTTATGAAAACCTTAAAATCTCTGTGGAATTTCAATAGCCAAGAGACCAATAGTGAATACTTGTGCATGGCGGTCTTCAAATTAACAATTTTGTTCTCAGCGTCTAAAGCTTGCTTCAGCCTCTCCTCACTAATTTTGCTCGTCTCCTCAAATTGTTTCTCTGTTTCATCAATCTTCTGCTCCAGCGAACTTACCAGGGACTGCATATGAAAGAGAAATGAAATTCCAAATATTTCTTTGTTTTACACAGCTTTGAAATACTTAGTAAAAAGCAAAAGACAAAAATATAATAGAGCAAATCCTCTACCTTAAGTTTTTTGTTTTCACTCGTGAGTTTCTCCATTAGCTCGGTGTCAACAACAGGAACCTCCTTTATTACAGGAACAATTTCTGCCATCTTTTTCGCAGCTTCCACTTCCTTTAAGTGCGACAGTTTGGTTTCCTTGAACTGGAGTTGTATTTCCTCCAATGCTAATTGCAGTTTTGCATTTTCTTGTGTTTTACTTTCTTCCACATCCACCTACAACGTAAAAGCCACAAAACAAGTGAAGGATGTGTTCAATCAGGATCCAGAGAAAGGTTTCTAGAAAATAAAACTTTTAAGGATGGGTGAAAAAACGAAAAAGATAAAGAGTTGTGTTTTATCTGACCCTCATGCGTTTCTCTAGCTGCAGTCTCCATGTGAGTTCTTCCACTTGCTTCTCAAGCTTACTCTTAGCAGCTTGAAGGGCTCCAGTTTCCCTTGCAGCCTGCAAGAAATATGAAGGCATCATTGCTGCAGCTTTTCATTATTGGAAAAAGCGAGCATGTTCACTCTGTGTTCAAGACAATCAAATGGAAAGGGGAATTTCCAGCTGCTAGCTTCATCATGTAAACTTATCTAATCCCATTGTTAAAGCGCATCAAAAGACCAAATATTATAATATCTATGTGAAATGCTTAGACCTCTAACATAAAAAAATAAATATGTACAGACAGAAGCAAGAGGTAGAAAAGCACACCATCTTAAGCTTTCGCAGTTCTTTACGGGCAAGCCTTGCTCTCCATGCACCTTGTGTCGTAATTGCTGCTTTCTTCAGCTTCTTGTAGTGCAACTCGGCCAGGAGTCTACGGCAATGGTTCTGGTATATGCAATGAAAAAATCAGAGTCTAGAAGAAATTTGGAGGGATGAGAAAAGCCTGCAAAGCTCAAAGATGAAAAGAAAAGGAAAGAGACATGTTTTCTTCCATCAATTTTTCACTAAAAAAGATATCGCCACCTGAATCACAATTGTGGCTTTGGTCCTCCTACGTAGTACACCACGAGTAGCCATACCGCGCAAACCTGACTGAACTGTAACAACAGCTTCTATGTAACACCTCTTCCTATCAAGGTGGATCCGCAAAGCTCTCTGGATCTTCAAAGCAGCAGCTTCTCTGCGCAAGTCCTCAAGTCTATATCGAGCAAGCTGACCTGTAAATGATGGATAATAAAGCAGATAATAAATGTAACAGTCACATTTTTTTGCTAACAGTCTGAATAGTTAAGTTAGCTAATATTTTCTACAACTTTTAGATACCTCTGTACACCGCCTGCATATTTATTGCAGCGTTGAGGAGCATAATAAAGCTTTTGCGAGACAGGTAGGAGTGGAATTTCCACTGGATAATGCTGGCTGCTCTTCCTAATACCTCAGCCCTCCGATTATCTAACTCAGCCATATGCCCAGCCTTGAGGAAAACCTTCGTCTTGCCAATCTGTGAAAACAAGAACCTTAAGCTCCACATAAAATTAGGAAAATCAAGTATTCATCAAATTCCCAATCTCGGCTGCCCAATATAAGTACCTGGTATTCTTTGAGTGCAACTGCCTCCAGAAGTTTCTTGCACGCTGCTTTCTCATCAGAACTAGTAGGAACATGCCAAAAGTTAGAAGTTTTCAATATCTGCGCAAGTTTTTAACCTCTGAATTGAGAAAGGCAAACCTCTTATCCAAAGTAGCAGAAGCTAAGATACTAAATCTGTCTAGGAATTCATCAAAACGTTTTCGTGTAGGATATCCAGCACGACAAACCCTGATTGTCTCCATCACACCCTGAAAATATGCTTATAGGGAATTATAAAACTTGCACCGCATAATAACAAGAAAATGTGCACAGACAAACCAAAAATGTAAGTAATACTCACCCCACAACGTAGCTGTTGCAGACTATTTTGGTTCTCAAAGATAGAAGGCTTCAGGAGATTGTTGGGCTTTATGCAACGAATATAGCGAGGCTCAGTAGTATTAAGACCTTCAAGCAATGATGCCAATTGTTGCTGCATAAAGTTAGACAGTGACTTCAGTAATGCAGCGATGGAATTATCTACATAAGAACTACCTCATTTTACTGCACCTTAAATTGTGAAGCTATAGAAGAGAACTTTGACTGCTTGTTAGCATCTTCCATTACAAGAGGAAATAGATCTGCAATAAAAGTGCACTTAGAAGCACCTAGCAGAGCCTGATGCTCAGCGACAACGTAATCTTTGTTCTTTTCTAGAAACTGTTCGGTCTGATAAGTGACCTGAAAAGATAACTCAGTTTTTTTAGGATATAAACTAGTATTTTAGGACATGATTGCATTATTATAAATTCAGAATGCTAAAACAGGTTTGTACTCACATCACCAGCATAGTGGCAAATTGTGAATTCAGTTCGAGATAATTTTGGCTTGCTAAAGTACTTGTTGCCTTTCAATGTTTCGTACAGCTTTTGAGAAAATGTTTCATGTGTTGATCTTGGGAACATGCTGCAAGATACAGGTATACAACTTCAAATCAAAGGAGAGATAATATACATGCGGAATAATAGCAACTGAAGCTCTTAGGCTTACCAAGCCTCATCCAGAAGAGCAATAATACCACCACACTTCTGAAACGTGAGAAGACAATGATGAACATGCGAGTTTGAGTTAAAATAGAAACTATTCACAGAGAGCTCACATGTAAAACGAAGTGAAACCAGTTACCTTCTCAATAAGTTCCAAAACATCTCGATTATCTTGGAAATTAATGTGGCTCCACTCAATTTCTTCTTTCTTGTACTCGTCTTGCTCCAATTTCAAGACGTGCTGGCCAGAAAAAGAATCATGGATCAAGGAGTAAGGCTGAATAAAAATAAACTATCAGAAGAAGGAGCAGGCCTCAGAAAAACCTGAGTAAAATGTTGCTGAAGTTTCTCATTAGTCAAATTGATGCAAAATTGCTCGAAACTGCAAAAACCATGCATTAGTAAGCATCAGAAGCAACATATCAGAACGTATATATTCTTAACAAAAGCAAATACTGTCTTATGAACAAAGATTTGAAAAGTTAAAAGTCTCATGTTTTCCATTTACTTGATATACAGAAATTTCAAGGAGAATAGTGACTTTTAATACCCCATCCATGGCTTCCTAAAACTAGAGATTCATGTCATGTGTCTGATGTTTCATTTTTGAGACTTTATTCAATAGTATTTTCTCTAAACCGGTTTCCTTGCCTTAATCAAACAAAAGGCATACCACTTAAGCACCTGTTTGTCTTGAAACTCTCAAATCCATAAATATCCAGCACTCCGATCATCCGTTTTGAGTCAGGATCTTGCCCAATTGAGTTATTGATCTTGTTTACGATCCTACAAGAGAGACAAGGAAAGTTAACAAAGAGTAATGAGAGTAACTTTCGGAAACAAGAAAGAGATCATCCAGCTGCAAGAAATCATGTGCACTATACATACCAATCAAACAATCTTGAGTACACAAACTTTGCCAAGGCATCTCTGCTGAGTGCCGCAGATTCTGGATCCAGACATCTGGAAATTGTTTCTTCAGGTGTCACCATTACACGTTTACAAAGAGAATCTTCCAGTGCCTGCTCATCACACCTGCCAAATAACAAGGTGTCAA
The DNA here is from genome assembly GCA_028015245.1 of Cardamine occulta. Taxonomy (NCBI): domain Eukaryota; kingdom Viridiplantae; phylum Streptophyta; class Magnoliopsida; order Brassicales; family Brassicaceae; genus Cardamine; species Cardamine occulta. The sequence goes on from CM051372.1 coordinate 21,019,065, forward strand.
GAATGAATTCTTTTCACAGTATCACCTATTCGATAAACCATGTTTCAGAAAGGGTGCTTTTCACATTGAAAATCATCAACTCAATTAGTTACACACATGAAAAGCTCAGCCGTATTCTTCAGGTGTTCCTTAGACTTGTCTGTTGGAACTGACGAGTCTGCTTCTTCTCCTTTTTCAAATTCTATGTTCCCTAGATGAAGAATAGCTGCCACAACTCGAAATATTGCTTCCTGAAAGGAAAGTGATATCAAATACACTCATATAACAATATCCCCATTTTTACTAGGAGAAGGAGAAAAAACTACCTGCTCCTCTAAACTTATCCCAACAATGCCCATTGCTTCTCGGGTTTTAGTATACTCCTTCGAATCATCCACTCCCTCTAACTTAATACAATTAGATCGATTCAGATAACGGTAATCTGTTGGACCCTTTAATTTAAATTTTCTTATATCCTGTCAAATAATAAAAGGAAAATGAGAAACATCCGGAGGACATTAGTTTCAGAGATACAAGAGACTGAAGATAAATAGAATTTTTTTACTACTGAATATTAAAATAATTGGGGCGTGGATAGTGTATCCTGATTGATGGATATATCAAATATCTAACAACTCTGGCCTGTTAGAAAAGAAAGACAAGTCATATGTACCTCTTCCGGTGCAGCACAAAGCATGTAAAAACAGTGATAGTTTCTCTCGGGATCTGACACTTGACAAACCCGTGATCTCTCTAGCAAATAAGTCCTGATAGCCGCTCCTGATATCCTTCCCCTTTGATCAAACTGAATCTCCACGAATTTACCAAATCGACTGCAACATGATAATGATTATATTTGGTCAAAGCATATTCAGTAGAAAAAGTGATGAAATTTGATCAACAGATGTTCAGTAAAGTGATGAGAAAGTGTGAGTTTGTGTGCGTGTGTGTGTTACATTCACCTTGAATTGTTGTTCTTGACGGTTTTTGCATTTCCAAATGCTTCTAAAACAGGATTGGACTGCAGACAAAGCAAACATAAGCCAATCATGTCAAAGAATGATCTTTGACCAAATTCTACAAATCCTGTTTTTGACAATCCACAAGGTCTATAATAAAATCTTTGCCATTAGTTACCTCCAAAACTTGATCTTCGACAGTCCCTCTGTCAGAAACAGCTCGACCTCCCATTTTCGCCAGATATTTCATAAGCATCTTAGCAGTCTCAGTTTTCCCTGCTCCACTTTCACCACTTACCAAGATTGATTGACTAATTCCCTCATTAATCATTTGTCTACACCCAATAGAAAAAAAGAAAAAGAAAATGTCAAGCAGGAAACAACCAATGATGAATGGAACAAGAGAAAAACAACTTCAAAGTTGAATGGCAAACACCTGTAAGCTGCATCCGCAACTGCAAACGGATGGGGACTCAATTCTCCTAAGGCGGCTCCTTTATATTGTGCCATCATATGGTCATTGTAAAGATTCGGTAGTTGTTTAAAAGGGTTAACCGCAATCAAAATATTTCCAGTGTAAGTCTAGTAAGCAAAAAGAAAACAGGTGTTAGGCCAATTTTACAGAGCAAAAAAGAAAAAAGAAACGGCAAACAGAAGGAGACTCACATAAATTTCATCTATATAATATCTTGACTTCAAATTTTGTAGGACTCCTGGTTCATGTAAATACGCTAGCGTTGTCATATCGTCCACTCCAGAAGGTGGAACTTCCATATCTTCTGGATATGTGTTTGAAACTTTGACAACGACCTGAAGTATGAGAAACAATCTCATTGAAATGTCAGAACAAACATATACAGATTCCATCCTTACGCATAGTCAAAGTGTTTATATAAAATCGGTTATACATACCGCCTTGCCTGAGGTACATTGGACCTTTATATCTTCTCCATAAACCTCGACAACTTCACCATCCATCCATGCCTCCTTCGGATCTTCCACCCAAACAAACGAGCCAACTTTAACTGTAGAACAAGCCTGAACAACAACACCAACAATCGAATACATATCATTTGGAAATATTAAAACTTCAAACTGTATGTGACAAAACATATATAGAGGATTGAAAAAAACTCGTAATCGTTACAAAAAAATGGAGAGTACACAAACAGCATTCAATAGTCTAGTTGAGAGGCTTAATGTCAAAGAACTAGACCCCACAAAAAGAATTTAATCATAACCATGAAAGCAACACATGATAAAACCTTAAACACCATGTCAAATATTATAATAACAGAGCATAATTAAATGAAAGCCCAGAAGAAGCAGAATCTATTGAAATCGATATAACAAAACACTGGAAGAAAGTATCAAAAGAAGACCATTCAATTTGCACCAGCAGAAGTTACACATTTGCCGTTTGAACAAAAAAAAATCAAAACTTTTGAGTAAAACAAAACGAAAGAAACGCCCAAATGGAATTAAAATGTTGGTAAAACCAGAAATTAGAGTACCATTTTCACCGGAGAATTTAATCAAATCAGAAAGCCAAATGATTCCTGTAGCAAGAAAGAATCATTCACTTGCTTGAGCTGGAGACGAGTTCTGTGTGATTCAGTGTGAATGCAAAGAATAGATTCTAAGGGAAGAGATTGTATCTTATAGAGTGAGGATATGTGAGAAAGCTTAAATTAAAAGCCTTTGAGCAAATTTGGAAAAACAATTGCTGGTGAAGAAATCATAAATCTTACCTTTCTTTCTTTTTCACCTATTTTTTTCGGTTTTCTTTTAATTTCTTCTCTCTTTCTACTTCTGTGAATAAATTAGTCATCCAGAGTACGTAATTAAAGGGTAATTTTAGTGTTAATTAACAGTTAATTCCGAAAACACCCATTTTGCTTCTAACTAATTACTATCTTTTTCTAGAAATTAAATAGGAAAATCCAAATTTTACAACAAAGCAGAAAATATCAATTTCTTTCGTTTTTTTTCTCCCTCTTTTGCTTCTTTTACTTAAAGTTACCAACTTTTCCCTCTTACACACTAACTTATCAAATTATTCGATCTAAATTCTAAACTCTATGTGTAACGTCAGATTTACATAATTTTAACATTATATTTGATTAAACAAATTAGACATTTCTAAATGCTTTATTAGATGTGAAACGTTATCTATATCTTAAATGTTTAAATATATGTTTTAGTAAAATTATTAGTGGACCAATTAAATGATAACATGTGACTTAATACTAAGGAAATGTCAAATGTTAATGTTAAATGTTAGAAAATTTTTGTTTACGATAAAATATATTATCATAATGGAAATTTCTATTTAAATTAATTGATTTAGATCATTTAGTTTTTAAGAATTTGGTCTAATCTATTCATGATTTAAGTAAAAAAAACACTCAAGTTATTTTAAGATATGTGTTAATTATAGTGAAATTAATTAATTTAAGATAAATTTAACAAACATTTGATGGTAATGAGGTGGTTGTTAATTTTATCTTGGATTACTTAATTTCTCACTTATTAGCATTAGATTGAGTTTTTTTATTTTATTTAAAAATACATGTGCAGTTAATTTATTTTGTATTGATCTGACTAATATTTATTGATTAATAATTTCTTTAGAAATTTTGTTGATTTATATTTATTGAATCATTGTCTTCATAGCAAAATACAGACATATCTATTAATTTCCTATATTCATAAATACGTATCTTTTTTAGTTTTTCCATCATAAATAAGTATCTATCTTATTTCATAAAATATATATTATATTTCTCCACAGCTACTTAGAAAGTTAGAAACCCATACATTTTATTCCATTATAGAACGAACAATAGAAGATTAAACATCAGGTGCCAAAGTGTCTGGTTAAGGTGGTTTAACTTAAACCACTTGCCTACATAACCTTCCACGTTTTATATGTATGATATGTGCACGAAATTAGGAAAAATTATCACAACTGCTATAATAGTCAATACGTCAACTGCTATAATATCAAAATAAAACTGCTATATAGAATACTTATTTTTGTGGTCATGTGATCTTTTTGGCCTTTTCTCCCCGTAAAATCTTCTAATTCGAGGACTGAAGAAAAAAAGGTGTTGCTACACTTGTACGTTGTTAAATTTGCTAACTAACTATTAATAACAAACTATAGTTGTAAATTTGCCTATTAAACTATAAAGAACGCCACGTGTCACCGTATTGACTATTGTCTGTTTACAATTGGCAGTTCTCTTAAATCAGAACATTATGCTTTAACGGTTCACCCGCCCGAACACAACTCGGTGTCATTAGGCTCGTCTAATGACAGATGGGGTCCACGCAATCAGCCAATTAATGGTCTTAAAACGTTTTTTTTTTTTTTCCAATGCTTTAAAACAAATTAGGAATATTATAATAAAAGATTCGATTTTAACCAAATCAACAGGAACCAACTCGAATTAAATTGTATTATAAATCCATTGGTTTCATATATTATTAAATCAAGCTAAAGTTTAATTTTTTAAACCTAAGTGATGTTGGTCGACCACTAAATTACTAAATTTGAATATGATAGTTGTTATCCGGTTCATGGATATCGAGATATTTATACTCTACCGGAAATCTCTGAAACGTAAAATCTCGTTCTAAACACTAAACATGAATTGGAACATTCATATATCCTTTTGTATGATACTCAATAATCGGTGCGATTATGATTTTGAAACAAAGGTTTAACCATAGATCAAGGTATAGTAAGACTTTTACAAAGGATATACGAGTGTTCCAAATCATTTTTGTTTAGTGTTAATAACGAGGTTTTACGTAATTTTCTAAGATTTTCGAGAAGTAACACTTGAATTCTATAGGTTCATATACGGTCCTCAAAGTTGCGAAAGTTTTTAGAGTTCATAAATCTATGAGAATTAATTCAGTAAGGTTTAGAATTGATTAAGGTAATTTCATGAGTTTACGTTCTTAGAGCCAATTATTTACATTTAATCAAAGCAGTCGTGTGTCCATTTGAGAGTGGTTGCATGTTGTTTAAGGAGTGATTAGTTAACCAAATCAAGACTTGGATGCCACGTCTTTAGGCGACCTTGTGTATGAGAGTTTGCTCTGCTTTGTGATCTCTCTAGCTTATTACTGTTGTTATTCATGTTCTTGACGTTCTTCATTCTCATCCCAAACCTTCGTCATCCTTTCCTCTTAGCTGAATATGCCATCTCCACTTCTATGTCAATTTACTATGGTTCACCAGGAAACACCTTGTCAAATAATATAGTCACGATGTTCATCCAAAGATCCTTATAGCATTGTCATATGTGGCAAAGGCTGGCTACAAATTGGGTTGGTTAGAGTCAGAGAAGAAGAACAGAGTGACCATTGGTGAGGCTCGGAGAAGAAGGCAAGAGGTTTATGCCGCCAAAAATACGTCTCTTGTTCGTTGATGTTGTTTGATGTTCTCAAAAGTCAAAAGTGTCATTGATCCTAAAGTAAGTACTGATTCTCTTCCTTATGCTTCTACAGTTTAAACACGAGATATCTCTTAGACCTTAAATTTCAACTCTTCTATTGACAGCTCCTCTGATTTAACATGCACTCTCTTTTATTCATTTATACTATATCTACACTATTCCCTTCAAACAAAAAATATTGTACAAAATCAATATATCTGTTGAAGAAAAACATATGAAAGCTATGGTTTATAATATTTTAACCTGTAAATATAACCAATAGACACTAAAGTGAAAACTAAACCGTTTGATTTATCATAAACCGTAAAATCTTTCTAACACAAGCAAGATGACAAGTTTCGTTCTTGTGGCCATTTTTATTGCTCAGTGTTGTTGAGATTCAAGAACAGATCGCCAAGTGTTGGTGTGTTCACGTGCGTGTTTGGTTTTTGTTTGTGCTTGTGTGTTGCGTTTTAGTGTATTTAGTGTTTTTGTTTTTGTTGTTTGCATTTAGTATATGTGTTCGCGTTCGTGATTATAATTTATATTTGCTTCTATGTTTGTATTAGTGTTAGCAGATAAAAGATGTGTTAGTTTAATTGAAGTTTTTACCTAGTCCTAAACCAAACGATCCATCTAGACACATATCTAAGTCAAATCTTAGATGAACACTTTGTAATCTATCAACAAGCAGTTTTTGCAGTATCTCGATTTCCCTGTAATGAGTCAAGACAGAGAGAAGTTAAAACTTAAAGTGATTCACATGGAGATTGGTCTACTCTTCAATGCAAGAGATAAACAAAACAAGAATATTAATGTCAGGCTGAAGAGAAACTATACTTGCTTACCAATAGTGTTGAAGGCAACACCAAACTTGTTCAGCTAATCCTATTGTGAACCAAAAGTTACCACAAAACAAACTAAACTTTTCCTATAACATTATACAATTGGAGAGGTAAAGAGAGAAGTCAAACCTGAGACACAGATCTAGTTCTTGGTTTTTATGAAGCTGAAAACACAAGCTAATTAATAACTCATAGCCAAATAGTTATCAGACTTTACCTGATCAAAAGAAAAAGTCAATCAATGGATCACAAACTCCAAAAAGGTAAGAATCATGTACCTGATCAAATCCTCGATTCCCCTGTTAAAAATTAGTCACTAAAAAGATATGGTTAGAACTTAGAACACAGTAAGATGAGCAGAGATCTATTTATTCTAAATTTTGCAAGTAATGTAAACGAAAAGAAAAAACACTATGTTGGTTTAATGTAATGTAAAAGAAGAAGAACCTACTAAAGACAAGTAACAATCTAGTTAAAGATGAAAAACATACCTCTTCGAGAAGACGTCAAATTCTTGTAGTAGAGGCTTGATTATTGTGTTCAGATGATTAAGTACTTTATAATAAAGTCTCAATCAAGATATATACAGAGGATTTGAAGTTCAAATAGAGAACTGAATATCCCAATCTTAGTATATCTTTAGGCAAGTTTTATTAAGGAACATTTATATTCCCTCACCAATATGCAGAATCTTGAATACTTTTATATCTTGATGTCTTTATGCAGAAACTTGAGTTTCCCAATCTTGGGACATATTTTATAAGCCTTTTCAACTTTAGATTTACGCAGAAGATTGATTCATGTTGACCCAGCTCAACAGATATACTATATGTGCAGAAACTTGAATTTTCCATTCTTATGAGGTAATTGTACTAGTCTTTTCCATTATTATGTTGTCTCAACAAGATATAGAGTTTATGCAGAATCTTGAATTTCTTAGCAGAGTATTGAATCTTAGCAGAGCATTGAATTAATGACTTTATGCATGAACTTTGAATTTCCCAAACTTGGGACATAATTAGACAAGCCTTTTCAAAGGCGGATCTAAGCAGAATTCTGAATTTATCAAGTTGTCCCAGCACAACAAGATAAAAAGTTTATGTCCCATTCCAGTCTAAAAATATAGAGATTATGCAGAATATTGAATTTCTCCCAATCTTTGAACATCATTCAAACAACTTTCTTTCTTCTTTTTATTCTTTGATCAAGGATTACGAACAACTTTCTTATTAAAGGCAAATAGCCTTATTAGAGACTGGTGCAGAAGATTGAATATTGATCTTGCAGTCCCAAGCCTTGGAATGGAACATCATCTGAACGACATCTTTAAATGTAATATAATGCTATCCCAACTCAGCAATATCTATATTCTCTGTAGACACTTACTTACATTTTTCCAACCTCCATTTCAAGGCATCACTTAGAGGTATAAATATTCCCATCAATATGCAGAATGTTGAATGCTGAGTTGGGATAGCATCTTATTGTCCCAGTCAAACAACTTGTTGTCCTTGCCCAGCTCAATAGTTCATAGGCTTACTCTCCCATTAATATGCATTGTGTAGTACTTATCACGCTATCCCAGCTTAGCGAGATGTAGAGTCTTATTAAAGAACACTGTTCCCTCCATCACTGTTATCTCTTATTATAGAAAATCAAAAATCATTATCTTGTCCCAGCCCAAAAAGATAGAATTTTAGCAGACACTGAAGTTTCCCAACCTTAGAAGTTAGAACATTATTAAACCAGCCTTATCATTCTTTCCCAGCCCAACAATCTATCTTTTAGCAGAAAATTGAATTTTCCCATCTCAGAACATCACTAAATCAGTCTTATAAAAGGACTTTTTTTTTGTTTAACTCCAACAATATGCAGAATCATGAATATTATATCATGCTGCCCAGCTCAGCTATATTTTAATGTTCCCAGCAGACAATTGAATTTCTTTGGACACAAAGCAGAGATATTGAAGTTTATATCTTAATGTCCCCAGCAGAGATATTGAATTATACATTCTTTGGGACAAATGTGACAAGCATATGTTTTTGCTTTTGTTAGGCAACATCGGACGAACATACAGGACAATTTTCCCAAGTTAGAAACCGGACAAGCAACAATTATGTGTTGTAGTCCCTTTCTTTTGGGTTTTAAGAAATCTAAAAGCTTTTAAACAAATTAAAAAAACAGAATTTTGAAAAATCGATAAGAGTTATAAAACTCTAAGATGTAAAGAGGGCTTTTTGGGTTTGCAAAACCGAAAATTAAAAAAGAGATTTTGAATCTGAGAAACGAAAAATATAACCTTGAAAACACAGATCCAAAAACGGTTTTTGATTTGAAACAACAAACGTAAAATCTTATAAGAGTAAACAATTTTGAAATTGAAATCTCAAGATGTAAGAATCGCGATTGAACTTTAAATCTGAAAAATAAAAGAGGTTTGAAATCTATGAAAAATACAATCGCGAAAGTCAAACTAAAACCCCTCAAAATCGATGAAAACAAATATCAAAAGAGGGCTTTTTGATTTGCAAAACCAGAAATAAACAAAAACCCTAAATTGAAACAAAAAAAAAAAGTAAATCTTAACAAGTTTAAAAAGAAAATATGCGGTGATGATGATGGCGTTTGACAAAAAACTCTGAATCGCTCCTCTCCAGAGAAAGAAAAAAAAACACGAAAGTGTGAGAAGAAAATTAGAACCATCCTCAACAATGTTACTAAATAATATATATACTCTGCTGGCAAAGAATATTTAGTGACCGTTAGGAAACAAACAGCTGGCAAATTAGTGACCGTTAGAAAGATGCTAATTGACAATTTGACATTCTCTAAACCCAAGACCCAAAAATACAAATCAAAATACATTTTGAATTTCTTGTGCTCTACACCTTGCTTGCTTCTGCTTTGATAATTAAGGGACCAATCCATGTCTTTACTTTCTAAATTAATCGTAAGAGAATATTACTTTTGAGTTTTGATAAAACAGCTTGATTAAGTATTTAAGTGAATTGTACCTATATCAGCAGAAAATACTCAATTCTTATTCTATTTCAATTCCATTCACCAGCGAATGAATCTCCCAAGCCTCAAGGTTATTTAACCAAAAAAATCAGACGACTAGATAGTAGATACTAAACAACCACAACCAAAAGCCAAAATTCATAGAGCCAAAGTCGAAGCTTATAAATTAATTAGGTAACTACTAACTTCACTAAAATAAAATAAAATAAATGTTTTTTGGTGGGGGAGAAAAAGGCTAGAGAGAAATAAATACAGAAGTCCTTAAAGATACCACCCTCCCTGTGCTTTTGCATCCTCGCAAAAACAAACAATTAATCTATTTGAGGCAAAACAAAACAAAACAAAAAGCTCCTAAAACAAATCAAACCGGAGAGTCTTTACTCAGATGAACTGAACCAAACCGGATTAAACCAAATCTAACCATGAAAGCTCTAGAGTGGTGAGCCTTTTTAAGTTTCTTTTACCCTTTTCTTCACTGTACATGTTCTCGTTTCTCAGAACCAGTCGCCATTGCCGGACCAGACATATCTAGACGATGAAGGTCCACCGTGTTCGCTCATGCTTCCTCTCAATCTAAAGAAGTTTCTTCTACTACGCATGGGTCGTAATGGACCCGATCTGTTTGGTAGAATAAGGCCTCCTTCTCTTGGAATGCTAGAGGCAGAATGAGGCCGGTTCTCCATGTCCTCCAGCGGTCCTGAGCTATATTCCATCGTTATGAACGAAGAAGCTTGACCATATCTTAACCGAGGTGTCATATTCCACCAGCTGCTATCCGAGGGAGCCAGATCACCTTTGAAGTCTGCAGAGTCTGGTACTGATGAGTCCTTTTGGCTACAATAGTCACCACAGGTCTCATCTGCATCGTTGTAAATAAGTTTCAGTGCCTGAACAACTTCACCCATGAACGGTCTGTGTGAGACCTCTTGGTGGACGCACATGGAGGCAATCGCAGCCACTTTAGCCATGTCATCAAAGTCATAGGTTCCAGCCAATGCCGGGTCAACCAGTTGCTCCAGTCCCTCTCTGTTGGCTAGTAAGGGTCTCGCCCATGTCACAAGGTTTTCTTCTCCCGAAGGTTGAGACATGTCTACCGGTCTTCTACCGGTGAGAAGCTCAAGTAGAACCACACCGTAACTGTAGACATCGCTTTTAACCAGGAGATGCCCTGTCATTGCATACTCAGGAGCAACGTACCTGCAATATCCGGAATGATCACTGTAAGTTCGCCATTTAACCAGTGTGTCTGTATTCATGCTATTAGCATGAGATCGGTTTTTCAAAATAAGACAAGTAGAAAGAAAATTTACCCAAAGGTCCCCATTACTCGAGTGGAAATATGTTGACTGCCTTCGGTTGCTTCTCTCGCCAGTCCAAAGTCTGAGACTTTTGGGGTAAAGTCATCTTCTAGGAGAACATTGCTGGCCTTGAAATCACGGTGGATAACGCGGGGATTTGAATCTTCATGGAGATAAGCCAGTCCTCTTGCTGCTCCAAGTGCAATCTTCAATCGGGCATCCCAATCAAGCGTTCCTTCTGCTTTGTTAAAAAACCAGGTTTTAGATGGTGATGTAACGAGAAGTGATTAATTTAATTGAGAAATATTGTTACTAAAAGTGCAGATAATAGATTATGTCACCGTGCAAGTGGGACTCGACACTCCCATTGTGGACCAGCTCATAAATCAAGCAACGTGTACGGCCTTCGATGCATATTCCAATCAGTTTCACAAGATTGCGGTGGTGCAAACGGCTTAACATCTCAACTTCTGCAATAAATTCACGGTCTCGATTCTGATTGTCCCTAGTTAGCAGCTTCACTGCAACCTCAGTTCCATCTTCCATGCTCCCCTGATAAACACGACCAAATCCGCCCTCGCCTAAAACCCTCTTAGCACTGAATTTATCAGTTGCCTTCTCTAGCTCAGAAAGTGTGAAGGTCTTAACGGATAAAGCACATGTGGCCATGGAAGACATCAAAGAATCCGATCCCGAGCTTCTGGGGCTACTAGAAAACATAGATCCAGCACCTGGAAGACGTGTAGAGATTCAGAAAGATTCAGAAATAGATTCACACAGGAACTGCACCCTGTCTATTAAAGTTACAAAAACGAGGATCTATTACAAAGTCAGAGGGAAAAAATTACCCGGCCTTTTGTTAATAGCTGGAGCCAATGCTGGGCCAACAGCATTAGATGACTTCCCAATATTCTTCCATTTCACGATTATGGATATAGCTCCAACCAAAACAAGAATGAGCACGAAACCTGACAAGGCAATTATTGCAATCGTTCTAAAACCTATTCCCTGGCTTTTGTTGGCAAAGTTTGCAGTAAGTGGAAGCCCTCCAGTACTTGCACTTGGAGCATCTCCCGGAAAATCTCCATATGGCGAAGGAATTCCTGAAGCGAGGTTACCAAATTTTACAATGAATGAAAACAAAAAGAAGAAACTTGCATCAGAAAGAAATTAGTTTACCTGGATAACTTATGTGTGTAACCTCATAATCACCAAAAACAGTCTCATTTAAAGGCACTTTCTTGTGCCGGAACCTCTGATAAATAAGTGTTGCAGTAGTGTTGTCAAACTTTTCCCCAAGTGGAACAAGGTTAATATCCACCACTGTTTCCCCTTGATTTTCAGTGTCAGCACTGGCACCCATTATTTTCACTTGGCTTTGTTCCAAGTATGTTCCAGCAGCAACCTCAATTTCTAACTCGTTGGTCACAGGGAAAATAGAAAAAGGTGCGACACTAAGTAGAAGCTGAACTTTCATGGGGAAAACACAACCACAAGGTGAACCAAAGGGAGTTGAGGTGAGAGGCTCCACACACGTCTGCTGACAGTCTATAAAAAAGGAAAAGCAAGAAACACACAGGAAAGAAATGTTACTACACTTGATCTATCAACTAAAGTCTGAAGAACTAACACTAGGCCTAAGTCAAAGAAGGAAAAAGTATGCATATAAAAGATTATAGGACGCAGAATAATCAACAACAAGCACAAAGATTACCACGTGATGAAGGTGAAACAGCAATCGGATTGCGTCTTAAATGCCAGCGATGATGATGGTGATGACCCTTGTGCCTTAGTGGTGGAATGCGGCTTGGGTTGGGGGAAGAAACTGAAAATGGAAAAGAAAATGATCATGAAGTACTCCTAGACAGAAACATAACTACACTATGTGACAAAAAAGTGTTCCCTTGCTGACCTGGTGAAGGTGCAGGAGCAACTAATGGATTAAGATGAGGATGAGAAAAATGCATTTGATGCGATTTTGTTCGAGTAAATGGCAATCTCATTGGAAAGACCCGAGCTGCAAAATGATAGAGTAAGCTGATAAGTCATCCACAGACAAAATTACTTTCTATACATGTCAAATATTCATAGTAGCAAACACTTCCGAAAAAGTAGAATGTTTCTAAAAGTATCCATACTGCATCATCTCTTGGGAATGAAAGCATCAAATGCTCACATTAAAGAATAAATAGCCTAGCGAAATTGATACTTCATCAAGATACTCAGAAAAGAGAAACTAAGCTCATTGTGCCTTTTTTGATGAGCTATTTAAAGTTGGATGCCAAATAAGGCACATAACGTGGGAATGCATCGTCACTCTCACGCTTCACAATCACAGATTCCAAACTTAATGAATCCAAATCGTATAACTAAACCCTTTTTTGCTTACTTTATACATAATAAAGTTAGCTTCTAAATATATCCAATAAACCATTCTAAATATAGTCACCAGCTAATCTTGAGCTGTCAAGTAACAAAACTTAGCTTAGGTTAAATTTTTTCCTATCTCAATCGCTTCCTAAATTTGTTCACCAATCCAAAAGGGGAAAAGAATCTGTTAACAAGTTCATACCAAAGCATATTGGAAACGAGTCAAGAGAATGAAGAAGAAGAATCAACAGCAGAAGCATCGGAAAGTTCCGCATCTTATCTCACACCAAACAATACTCAAAAACCACCATTAGTCAGCAACGGAGATACCGAACACTCACAGCCTCGCCGGAAACTCTCCGCCGGTCAAAACGAAGGTTCTCTAGAATCAAACGTCGAATCATAACTTCCTTAAAGCTTCAGACATTGATTTCTCCTCCTCCCAAAAAAAAATCAAAAACCCTAGGGTTAGACAAAAGCGAGTGGGTTTAAACGCGATTTTCACAGATCCACGAAATGCGGCTCGAGATCTGTACAGAGCTGGAAGTAGCGTACGAGTAAGGTTGAAGATACAGAGAACGAGAGCTTCTCCGGCGAAGGTAACAGAGTGATAAAGAGAGAGAAGAGAAGAGAGTAAAGTGAATTCGAAGCTGAAGCGAAGAGAAAGAGAAAGAGAAAGAAAAAGAGAAAGAGAGAGAAGAGAATTTAATGCTGATGCTGGGAAGGGGCGTAGGGTAGTGTGTTGCCGTAGTGAGACTGCTTTCGGAGAAAAAAAAAAAAAAAAAGCGATGACGATGCTTAAGTAAACACGAACGCGCTCACTTATGCGCGTGGTGTCTACGGTCCTCGAAACGACAAAACTAGTGGCCGTTTGCCACCGTCACATCGTCAAAACCGTTTCTTTTTTGGGCGTTAGTCGGAACTTTCGAGCCTTATTGGGCTAAAATCACTCATATATGGGCGTTACTGGAAGTTTGCAAACCCGGACATTAATTTTGGTTCTATAAACTTGGAAACCTAGGCCAAAGTTTTCAAGTGGTTTTTAGTTTTTGGATTTTGGTTTTAAATTTTTGTTTTTTAAATTTTTTAGTTTTTTATTTTTGGTGTAGATTTTAGTTTTTCAAAAACTTGAATGGTAACGTTTTTACTTTTTAGTTTTTATATATAATTTTTTTTACATTTTTATGTTTTCTATTTTGATTTTTAATTTTGGTTATATGTATTGAAAATTTAGTAAAACAATGATATCAAATTTTAATAATCAAATAAGAACTACAAAATTTCATAACACCAAAAAAATACTAAAAATATACATAGGTTTAGTTTACTCTTTTATAGAAAAAAACGGTATTTAGATAATTAGATTTATTGATTAATAAAAATAAAAATATTTTAAAAATAAAAATAAAATAGTTACAGCAAATCTTGTAAAAATCCGATAGAATATGGTTTTAGTTTTAATGAATTAGTAAAAAACAGTTTTCAAACAAAAAAAAACTGACGCTACTAAGATAATTTTAGGGAAAAGAAAAGAAAAAACAAATATATCACAACAAAATCTCTTAAAAACTAGTAAAAGTAAGATTTTGGTTTTTCTTTAGAAATGAGCAAAAACCATCAAAAACTAGTTTTCCTATTTTCTAGGGAATCCATTTAAAAAAAAATCATGAATGGCTAGATTTTTGAAAAATTTAAAGCCAAAAAACATTCCAAAAACTATTGCCATTCAAGACCCAAATCTAACTAAAAGAAAGTTTTTTTTTTCATTTTCCAAAATTATGTTTTATCTTATGTGAACCGTTTGGTTCTAAATTACTTTTTCCACTTTTCCCAAAGTTACTAAAATATATTTAGGAAAAAATTTAAGAAGACTTCATCAGTTATTTAAGTTGTAAAATATTAGAAAGATTATCTAAAAACAAGTTATGGACCATGAATATTTGATAGTTTTTTAGTGATTTTTGGCTTTTGGTTTTTAAATTTTTTGGTTTTTGATTTTCTGTAGATTTTAGTTTTTCAAAATCTCTTAAAAACTCTTATAAGTGAGATTATAAATTTTCTTCAATCCAGATTCTCTACTTTTTAGAGATCACGAATGGCAATAAATTTTTTAAAAAATCTAAAACCAAAAACAACTCTAAAAACCATTGCCATTTGACTCTATAAACTAGGAAACCAAGCAAAAAATCTCGTAAGTTTCTTTTTCTTTTGCCGACAAATCTATATAAGCATCATTTTGGATTTAGTTTTGCTAAGGTATATTTTATATGTTATACTAATGAAAATAATACCACGAAAAAAATCATTCTCAAAAATATTACATTTTTTTTTTCTTTTTTTTTTCAAATTACTAATTCACTATACATTTAGGGAAATTTCCTAATTTTTTAAGACTTCATCAGTTATTTCAACTGTCGAAAGTCTTTCTAAAGATTTACTGAAAACAAGTTATGGTATTTTTGCAAAACAAAGTTTGTTTAGGACTTTGCGTATTGCGTCCCCAAAAAAAGTAGTAACAGCTAATGAATAATATACACAACCATAATCGTAATTCAAAGCATCTACTCTCACTCTACACCATACAATCAATTAAGAAAGTAACTTACGAACGAAGATACAAATAAGATGTTTCAATTATTCAAGAAGGTTTCGAAATCGAATGTTAACGTAGCAGCATAGTCTTCACTTACTGGCTCAGGAAACGGACTAACCGGGCCGGGTTGGTTAGAATTGTCAATTAGCCAGTTCTCAAGCTCCGATAGTTTGGCCTCCAAGACGTTTTCATTAATTCCCGGTTGCTGTTGAACCGTCTCTGCTTGCGAGACAGCAGCAGTAAGAAGAGTTTCGGACGGAGCAAACAAATCCACATTTGTCTGAAACTGCCAATTTCCACTACCACTTATGGCCTGGTCTGAATATCTATTGTAGACATTGTTCTGAGAACGCGGCACCGCTGAGCAATGATCAGTAACATTGGGTTGATAATTGCGTTGTTCAGTGTACATTTCCGAGTTTATTGTCGCTGCCATGATGACAGGGCTATGATGGGTGGATTGTGAAACTTGAGCACTGTTGTATAGACCAATCCCGATGTCATTACCAGTTGCCGCAGAAGAGGCTACTCGGGATCTTGAGCTTTTTAACATAAAAGGACTTCTAACCTTTTGGATCCCACTGTTGCGAACACTGTTCAATGACTGTACCGGTTGACTCTGCAACCCTTGATTGTGCGGAGTCGATTGCCTGGTTCTATACCTAGCTCTGCTGTTTGATGGATTAGCTACACCGGTAGATGATGAGCAAGGCCGGATCCCAAGCTGGTTCCGAGGCAAAGTGCTTTGGGATACCCGTATGATATTTTGAGTAGGTTTGGAAGATGGTTCAGTAGGCATAATTCCTGTCCTGAAGTATTCGCGTTGATTCTTCCATATCTTCTCTTTATCATTAGCATGACAATGATCTACGCCGGAGACACCCATACACCAGTATGGACATGGAGCACGGATATCACACACATAACAATGACACTTGAAAGTGAAGCAAAAGATAAATAATCAGTCGGGAAAAAGAATCCATTAAAGCTCTGTAGAGAAAATGGAAACTTAAGATGCTTACCATGTCACAGTACTTGTCATGTGATGTTGAATTGAATGAGTACTTAGCACACGAATGTCGAGGATGAGGGAAATCTCTACATGCTATCTACAAAAACAAATATTTTTTTGGCTTTTAAACATTAGAAACTTAGTGAACAAACACCTACATAAAGATCAAAAACAGTTCAATAATAACACTGATTAGTATACAATTACACAAAACCATTCCTAAATCAGATAAGGTCTTCAAATTTCTTCTACTCATAGCTAAACAAGATCACTGAGACAATAATGGACAAAAACGAAATCGAAGCCAGAAACTGAGAAGGTCAACTGAAACATACCTCACCCTTTTGGCCCACTACAAGCACTTCATCATCATCATTATCATCAATCTTAGCTAATTTATCACTATCATCAAATGCAGCAGTCTTCGTCGTCTTGTCGGGATCCCCATCCAAAATCACACAATCATCATCATCGTCTAAAGCTTGATTTGATGAATTTGGTTTCCGATACTGAGAATCTACACCGCCTTTAACCTCAGAGAGCACCTCGACAACATCGGTACTGTCAGATTTCTCATCGACGACTTCCATAACATCGTTAAGCCAATTGAAGTAGTCCATATCTACCCGTGTATCGATCTCTTCCTCGTCTGAACTAAGTTCGATAACAGCAACATGATTTCGCGAACCCATCGACGATCTCTTCAAATTAACCCGAAGCGATTTCGAAGTAGAACACATGACCACAACGCATGTGCGCACATTATAATTCAGTAAATTGATCGAATTCTAAGACTTAGACTACTCGGGAAAATTGGAGGGAGGCCATGAGAAGCATTAGAAATGGAAACTTCAAGCAAAGAAATTAGGGTTTCGAGAAAGTAGAAAATGAATGAGGAAACGCTCATCGATTCTAACAGACCATAGGTGTGAGGTCAGTAAAGCATCAGGGGTAAATATGTCTTTTTCATGTTTCATTAATTGGGCCACGCCTAATTTGTTTTGTAGTCTCCTGCTAGTCCGGCCCAATCAATTGATATTGTTTGGAACACAACTCTGAAAGACCGTGCAATATTTGTTCAAATCTATCTGATTGCTACAAACACAAAAACAACAATTATACATGATTGCTACAACTTTAAATACAATTAGATTTTTTTTTTTAAACCATAATTCTCTTGAGGAATAAGTTTCACAAGGATTCCAAGAAAAACAAATTCCTACATATATTTTTCCTCAAAATGTAGAATTACATACACCCACAATATTTATTTTCTATAGATTTCACAGAAAATTATTTTTGTTTGCTTCAAAAAAACAAATTGTAAGAGAAATTAATGATTTGTTGCAAGAAGTATAACACAAATGAAATATGTTTAAATTGTTGGGTTGTAGATAACATTTTTTTAATAGACCCACAATATTTTTTCTCTATAAATTTCAAAACTTTTTTTTTTGGTCTGATGTCCCTCAGACGCATCAGAACAAATAATGTGCAATTGATACCCTCCAAAATGTGAGAGAGTTTATGACGAGTAATAGTTTTGTCAAAGACATGATTGTCCACATGCGTCATTCAGAAAATTTCGAAGATTTTGAGATTTTAATCCAGAGATTCTCTTAAAGTTAGGAAAACTAGTTTTTGAATGGTTTCTCTAATTTTCAAAAAAAAAAACCTAAAAACCTAAAAACCACAATAAACTTGTTTCTACTTAAAATCTAAACCAAAAATCAAAAACCAAAAAAATCAAAAACCAAAAAAATCAAAAACTAAAAATCAAAAACCAAAAACTAAAAGCCAACCATTCATGGCCTCAGTAAATCCCCCGTGATTATGTTTGTTTCCCAAGCTATAGTTCCTACAATGGACCAATAAGTAGTTTTTAACTAATAATTTTAAATATTCAAAAATCTCTTTAATTTTATTAGGTTCTAAAAATTTTAATAAAACTATTATCAAACTTAAAATATTTTTATCATTTTCAGAAAATTTACATTATGCAAGTCATGGAGTGTCAAACAACTTCTTATGAGAGATATGTACAATATTGTGTTGTTATCACATGGTCCAGTGCTATATTGGTCGATGGAAAGATGATAGAATTCTGAAAAACCCATGATTCCCGGAGGAGCAAAAGAGAAGTGGCAGAATTTGGTAAATTAGCTTGTCGAATGGGTATAATCAGAGAAACAGTTGAGTTTAAGGTAATTTTATATTTTCTGTAAAATATTCAATTAAGTTTTACTAATTTCAAAATTTTAAAAAATTATACAAATTTGGGTCATATATAATCATTGCAGTGAAGGATCACAAGTAAGTTTAATTCAATTACCTTCTTCTTTTTATTCTATTGAAATGTTCTTATCTTTATTGTTCTTTTATTTATCCTCACAAGCATTTGTTGATCAAGAATTTGTTATAGCCTTTTAGTCAAAACCAAAATTAAATGTGTTTGAACTAGAATGATTTAAAAGTGGATGATCTATCCAATACCGTGAAAGTGAGGACAAAGTACGGAAAATATTTCATATTGATCATATGGTGGTGGTTGGAATGTTTCAAGTGGTATCAAAACTAAACCCAATATGAGTATGAATCCGACTTGAGTTGTGTTGAGGAGTCCTATAAAGAGGCTTAATTAGGCATTTTCATCAAACATGTCAGTAAAGCATCAAAAGTAAATATATCATTTACATTTCATTACGTGGGCCACGCGCAACTTGTTTTATAGTCAGCCCAATTACACTTGTTTTGTAGATAGTCCAACAACAAAATATTGTTTGGAACAACTCTGATTGAGCATGCAATATTATTTCAAAATACAAACAAACAATAAAAAAAACCTAAGATAGATTGCTAAAAATTAAGTAATTCTTTTGGTAAATACAATAATTATTCGTGATTGCTAAAACTTCTTGAGGTATAACTTATATTTTTATACCCGACCCGGATAATGAACCGGGCTACTGCAACAAGTCAAAGTCTACCACCTCGGCTAAATTAGAACTTCATCTTCGACACTTCTTCATTCTTTTTTCTCTCGGCAACGCTTAAAATTCTCGAATACAGAAAATACTAGAAAAACCTTTTTCACTTGACCTAAAAATATATTCGCCTCTCGAATTAAGGTTTGTGTTTCTTTTGTGTTTGTAGAAAGTTTGTTTATTTTTTGATTAATTAAAGAAATTGAGCGAGCCGTTAAAAGTTGACAACTCTAACGGTAAAGAAATGCCGTGATTGATGTCGATATTTTTTCACAACAATTAAGTACTACTCTATTAATGCCGTGGATATTTGAGTTTGAGCTATTCATCCTGCGGATATCGGGTTGAGTATTCATCTATACAATCACATCAAATAACCCTTAGACATTCAGCTACATCCTACACATTCATCCTATCATTTATATATAAGCACATCCTACACATTCATCTACACATTCACATCGACTTCCTACACATTCATCTACCATATCCACATCCCACATTACAAGCATATATGCAAAGCACATCCTACACATTCATCTATACAAGCGTATCTACTTCCTACACATTCTTCATCTACCAGATCAACATCCCACATTACAAAGCTTACCTTTTACATCTTTACATGGCTGCATATGTCACACCCTACACATACATTCTATCATCTACACATAATTTATCATACATCACACATTATTAGTCCACCACACTCAATCAAAGTATGGCACATTCCGAAGGTTGCATTTTGATTGCTCTGTTCTGTAACATTCTCCCTCCATCTGCACCTTCAACGGATATGAATGTGAGATCACATCAATTTCCCATTTAGGCCTTTTCGTCGTTACACACTCCAATTGAGTTTGTTTTCTTCAAGAACATCTACAAAATGAGATCAATTTTCCGTTAGTTAATTTATATACTAGTTTTGTATATCATATTAATCCAACCATCAAATATAATTTATGTCAAAATAAAGTAAATACGTTTCAGACTTTTTCTTGCTCAACAAACCCATTTTACCAAGTGAATATTACTATTTTTAAGAAAATAACACTCAATTTTAATATAGTAGAACAAGAAATGTTATTTTTTCTATGTATATATAAACATAAAAAAACATGATTTGAATGTTTTTCCTTTTTAAGCCAAATTTTAAGCGTAATATCAAATCGAAGAGCCATGAGAGATTAACTAAAGCAGAAAAAAAATAGAGTATGATTTGTCTGTTATTTCCCAATATATACAAATCACTGAAAACAAAAACAGTTTTAACTCCCAGCATATGAATATTTTGTGACCTCCAAATATGTTTTAAAACTCCTTAAAAGTGCAAGATATCAAAAAAAAAAACAAAAAAATTGAGAGCAAAGGCGTTACCTTATAGGGTGATGCCTCTATGTTTGAAGAAGACTGGAACTTGGAGAGGTCCATAGAGGAGCAGAAGGCGATGGTGACTCCAAATTCACAACAGACGGACCAAGATTCACCATCGGAAGGAGAAGAAGCTTCGGTGAAAGAAGAAACAATCGGTGAAAGGAATGACGTTGTCGGAGCTCGAAGAAGGCTAGCAGAGAACAAGCAGCGGCAGCCTATCGGGAGGAACTTTCGGTGACAAGGAGGAAGAACCAGAGCCATGGAAGAAATGAAGAGGAGGCAGAAAGAAGAACAGAGATAACTTAGAGTGGTAAAGGAAGAGGAGGGAAAAAGAAGAACAAAGAAGAACAAAGAACAGAGATAGAGTTTCGGATATTTCAGAGTAAGAAAGAGTTTGATGTCTGAATGAGGAAGACGGAGGTATATATAGAGATTATCATCTACAATTATATCACAACGATCTAATAAGTTACCGTTGTAGGTTAAAAAAAACAAAGAAAAATAAATATATAAAAGTTACCGTTCCATAACGTTCAAATAAAAAAGTTACTGTTTTAGTAACGTTCAACTGACGTCATCGGTGACCACATGAACATGTGGAAGCTTCGCATTGCAGAAACGTGACTTCCACCGCTCTGACATCAATGTATAAGAGCATCATTATCCATATATACGCTCTCCGTTTTTTAATATATATTATTTTAATGATTTTAGTATAATACTATTATTTGCTTAATGAGTAAATCACAGAAAAGAAATTTAGCCAATTATATTATTATATGTGTTGAGAACCAGTTTCTTACGAGTTCTTAATTAAAAACCATATCTTATCTTCTTTCCTACTTTATTATTATTTTTTATTTTTTAATTGTGAGAACTTTGATAAAATATGGGCGATAAAGATGTTCTAAGTGATTAAGTTCCACTAGGAGTCCATAAAAGGAACAAAATTTCTTAGAAGGATTTTTTCCTCAAAACCTAGAAATCCAGAGATCCACATTGGTTAATCTTTATAGTTTTTGCAGCAAATTGTTTTGTTTTGCTTGAGAAAACAATTTGTTAGGAAAATTAGTAATTTGTTGTAAGGACTGTATAAAACGAATTAATATTTTTTGTAAGAAATACAATTCCCAAGACCAAAGTGGTCTGCAAAGAGCATGTGCGACCTCGGGCTCCTTCACGGTGTAAATGCCTCAGCTTCCGCATCTCCTATAATATGCACCGTTTAGCGTTATGTGCACGTTCTAACAACATTTCAAATTTGCATATTTACATAAACATCAAACTGTCAATTTTTTTGTTGAATTAATATAGCTGGTGGAATTTTTACTAATATGCAAAACTTATGAACTTCGTAACACCATATGCAGGCATTCCAGTTTATGGGTTGATTCTGATTTTTTTTTTCAGTTTTACGAATTTTCGGTTTTATAGAAAATAAAACAAATTGAATGAAGTACGGTTTGGTTTTCTTTAGTTTACGGTTTAACACTTTTATTAAAATTAAAAGCATAATTAGTTTGGTTCGGTTAAGTTCGACTAGAATTTTGATTTTTGTAGATGATTGTATGGAAACTATGTAAAAATATACAAAGTAAAACCATATAAAAATGTGTAACTATAATATTATAATTGATCAGAGACTTAGAAGTCACATTGTTCCTCTAATTAGAAAAATCATGCGATACACGTATGCAGACCCATGTGTAGTAGAGTGGGGTCAGCTGAACCCATGAAACTTTAGGTTTTTTTTAGCTCATTTACCTTTTGAACCCATTAACTTACTTTAAAAAAATTCCAAAGAATTGCAAAGTCATTTTGTTTTTGACCCGGTAAAAAAATTTATTCAATCGCATGCATGCATCAGTTCAAACACAAAACAGAAAATCCTAACATATTCAATCGTATTTGTAAAACTCAAAATTGATTCCAGTGAAGACTTAAAGAAAATGAAAGTGAAACCTAGTAATACCCTTTGCAAGAATAATTAATTAAAACCTAGTAATACCCTTTGCAAGAATAATTAATACCCTTTGCAAGAATAATTAATTAAAACTCTTTAATAAAAAGTAAATGAATGACATAAAGTTAAAACCCAAAACCTTAAATTATATATATATAATACGTATATATAGGTTATTTTGTTTCTTAGTATTTTTTGTTAATCTTTTTTCAACCGGTTTAAAGATATATATATATATATATATTAAACTAATTAACCTAAGTATTTATTTAAAAGAAAAAAACGAACGATTTTACGGTTTTAAACTAAACCAAATCAAAATGAATTTTATAATAGTAACCGAACAAATTTTAAGTAAAACTAAAAGCAAATCGAATTACTAATTATGGTTCATTTCAGCTAGTTTTTTTTTTGTTACGGTTATTTTGCCTACCTTTAAAATTGACTAAAATCGTCAATATTTAATAGCTGTTTCAAATTTCATGATCTTGATAAGTTTCTATATTCAGGTCAAAGGGATCTCGTCACAGTCAAATCCAACGGCTGAGATCGAAGGAAGAATGTAGCGCGTGATAGAGACATTCAACGGTTGGGTTCGGTAAATCGCCATCGCACGTTCAAAGTCAATTCCACTTTTCAAACTTTACAAGCTAACACCTCGAACTACTAGATTTTTTCATGAATAGGCGATGAAATTTATATTATTAAAGTTTTGGCCAAAACTTTAACAGCGTCAACAAATTACGCCTCACACAATACTGTATGCTAGGATCATTTCACGTATTAACCCTAATATTGTCGACGTTGACGTTTTTTTTTCCTAATATTGATTGCCGACATATGTGTTCGTATTTTAGTAGATACAATAGGATTCGTTTACTATTCTCTTCGTAATTAAAATATCTTTGACATTCCTTTTATATCTTTAGAACAATCGTCTTGATGATGTATAGTGGTTTCTACAAATTTAGATATCTGATCCAAAACAAATTATTAATTACTAAAAGTGTGCACTGTGCTATATATATAGAATTAATCAGGTAAATCGATATCTCTCTTAATCAAGAACTTCGATATTATTCTTAGGTCCATGAAATTCTAGAACCAAAGATATAATGGCATGTGTTAGATCTGGTCTAAGAACATCAACCCTGTCTTTAATTATATATCCGGATCATTTTATCCTCTATCAGAAACATGCATGTACGATTGATCGTGGACCGTGTTAATAAGACACCTGGCTTTCGTATTGTTTCAGGAGATGTACTGCATTTTTTTTTAATTTTTTTTGATAAAGGGTATTCAATTGAAAAACTTGGAAAAATGATACATCATGGGAAAAGTATAAACATAAGAGAAACATTAGATGGAATAAAAAAGAAGATACTAAAAGGATATAATTTACTTAATGAGAAGAACCCAAACACCAAGAAGCACCCTACCACTCACACAAACAACCAATAGACAACGACATCGGTAGAAAAGCGTCAACCCGTACTCTCTTAGATGGTGGGAAACCACAATGCCGATAGGTTACCAATCCGGAAAGAGGGCCAACGGAAAAACACATAACCATCTTTCGATAACGATTGAAAGCGAGAAGCGAGACTGCACAACCAATGGATAAACAATCATCACCAAGCATATCGAGAGACAGAGGAAGACCAAGGCCGAGAAGTCCTTTACTTGGATGGAGTGATTTCCGAGTAAGATGGAGGGCCATCAATATCAAAGAAACATGTGGCTTTAGAGCGTCAAGGAAGGTGGAGACCTTCGGAGGAACGGTGAGATGCCAGCCAAGCAAAGCACCGAAACCAACAGCCAATCAAAGCCCAAGACACTCTCTCATACCAAAGTGATGTGTATAGAATCACCAATGGCTGCACCTTCTAAAGAAGATTGCCTACGTACTCTTTAGAAGGGATCAAGCCCACGTAGTTCTTACATCTTAATTCTCTTCTAAGACTCATAAGTTATGGCACATCCCACCATCTCCTTATATAGTAAAACACAAAGCATAAATCCTATTTCTACTAGAACTCCTAAAATAGAAAACATATTCCTAAAACACATAGGAATGTCCTAATCCTAAGTCTCATAGGATTAGATAGGATAACTTCTTTCTCAAGCTATTTCAAGCTTAATCCAACAATGTGATCATGGAAAGCACTAAGGAGACAGAGCTTGTAGTTAAGCTTGAAACAGAGCTTGAAGCAAAGGAAGATTTAGTTGTACCAGTTGGATCTATGACAAGGGCAAGAGCTAAGAAACTGAAGGAGGGAATTAGAGGATTACTGAACCAAATATCCACTCAAGGAGACGAGCTTCACACTACAATGGTGATGATACAAGAGTTTACCAGACTTTACAAGAGTTCACCAGAGTTTACAAGAGTTCACTAGAGTTCACAAGATAAAGAGATAAGAAAATCAATGAAGCACTTAGCGGGCTGATTCAAAAGCTTATGAAGAAAGAGAATATTCAGAATTCATTTGGGGATGTTAATTATCAAGACTAATCTATTTTAGGCCTATTTACAAGTCAAAGAAGCCCAAAAGAAGTCACTTAATTTTCAAGTCAAAAAGAATGACAAAAATAAGTTCAAGATTCACTCTAGATGCATGCATAGGAGAGTCCAAAGGTTGAATCCACATTCAACTTTCTATCTTTATTTTATTTTAGTTCCAAGACAGTTTATAATTGACTTGGCTTTGTTACCAAGTTTTCTTTTCTTTATATTCATGTAATCTCATTTGAGAATAATAATACAGCTTTTTATCAAACACTTTGAGAGTTATTCTTTTTTGTTCTTCGTGAGTATTTCGATCCTTGATGTGTAATATCCATTGATCAAAACTTGATCTGTCTTGGTGCGTCATATCCGAGGGGTCTTGTCGATTGTTTGGTGTGTCATATCCATTCAATCAACCTTGAATTCGTCTTAGTGTGTCATATCTAAGGGATTCAAATTGGGGTAAATCAGAAGCCGTTCCACAACTTCTGTGTGACCTTTCGATCCACCACCACCTTGTCCTTTGAAGATTTTCTCTTCTTAGTTCTAAGGCTTATCCATCTATCTTGCCAACTCTAGAGTGACGAATCCTTGGGAGGATCGCATCACAAAGACATCAATCGAACCGAACACACAAACAAGGGTCTCGAGACAAACCAAGCAAAGAAACCAAACAACGAAGACCTCGAACAGCCCCAAAACTCTAGCATACACAAATAACATCCGAGGAACAAAGCCTAGACAAAACAAGGCCTTAGCAAAGCGTCAAAGGGGAGAACCCAACTTACTAGAGACAAAGACAAGCAGAACAGGGAGGGGCCAAAGCACACCACATCTAAGCCGCTAGAGGAGGGAGAAGGAGCAACTTTGGTGCAAGCCACAGAGAACTAAGGCCCCAAACTGATGCTAACCCAACAGAAGGAAGGAGGCAGCCTCAACACCCTTTAACTTGGCCGGAACTAAGCAAGGCAACCCCAAAGCCGAGAACGAAACAGCAAAGAGTCCAAATCGTGAAGGCAAGGGAAGAAAGAGACAGCCCACAATGAAAAGAAAACTTGACCGGACGATTCGACAACCATAATAGATAGGAAATCGGAAGATGCCGGATGAAGAGGAAGAATCAACTTGACGATAACATGAAGCTACAACCCGAGAAGTAGTCCAACGAAGCAACAGACTCGAAACTAAGACATAACCAAGCCTAAAGCCGAGAGCATAAACGGAGGAACACACTTACTAGAACACGAGCGGAGACGACGAATCCAGGGGCTACAGCTGGAGAGAAACTTGAGACAAGCACGCTACTCAAAAGACAGAGGCGGAAACGGAGGAGAACCAATCACAAGAGACAAACATGTCACCGTCCTCGAGCGAGATGGATGAAACTTGACTCTGAATCAACCAAATCTTGGAACCGAAACTCAAGCAGGGACTTACTTGAGAGGAAGAGACGAAATGAAATCGCCGAACCTTAGGCAGAGTGAGACTCCACTCAGACCCATAATAGGAATCAGTCCTCTAGGTTCGAGTAGAGGGAGAGGGAGTAACGACTCAGAAAACCCAGCTCGAGCCAGACCAACCACAAGACCGCCATCAAGCTTACCTCGAACCAAACGAAACCCTAGATCTAGCGCAATCACTGTGCAACCTCGCAGATCTAGTAGCCAAAGGATGAAAAGGGCACACCGGGGGTCCTTTTCCCGGTGGCGGTGAGAACCACCGTCCATAAGAAAGGAAATCAGAAAATCATCTCTTGTTGCCTAGGGAGTCAGTCGCCTTTGGGGAGAGAAAAGCCGCTTAATGGCTGTTTTTCTTTTTTTTTTTTTTTTTTTTATATCACCAATAATTAATATCTTGAGTCATAATGTTTGAGTAATAATATAGAGACACATATTTTGGTCATTAAATTCAAAACTATATTATGTCTAATAATATTTAGGTCATATCTTTTGTTCGTGGTGTTAAATCTATCAAGAAATGCTACTTATTTTTGAGTTCTTCTTTTCATTTACTAAAATGTTAGTAAAATTTTCAATCGTCCCTAATAAAGCACTTTATATTGTTTATTTCAGAATCCAATGTGTTCTCATATAATAACCATCATAGATATAGATAACAGATCATGGACCTAAATATATCTAGATTTTTAATATAGAAATTTTGTATTGACAATAATTTTTTTTTCGAAAATATTCTCATTTAATTAAAGAGAAAAGAATACATATGTGTATAAAGAGAAGAGCTCAAAAGCTCAAAGAAAAATTTATATGAGAAAACCACCAAATTATAAAATAGACATACGTATCATGTTGTATTCTTTGCTTGACTCGACAATGATGAGTTCATTTAGCCATGAAAGTCATTTAGGAAGAAATATATCCACGCACACCAATATGTGCTATGTCAATGAATCAATTACCCTAAGATTTTTTAAAAAAGAACAAATCATATATCTAGATCTTCGAACCAATGAACTTGAACCTGATGACTGGTGAGGAGAAAATAAAAAACGGTGAAAAGGAAAGAGACATTCGAATAGATCTTAGACTGGAGCTTTGAAGACTGAAGTGTTTGCAAGATATTTGCACTGTCGATCGTAGATCCGGCGCCTCAAACTTTATAGCCACCAAACTTCCAGAGAATTCTAAAAGTTTTCTCCCTATCTTCACCAATACATTTTCATCAATTGATCAATTCAACAAAAAATCAGATTCAACCCATAGAAAAACAAGAAAAAATTACAAATAATTTTTTTAAAAAAGATAAGAGAGAAAACCCGACTCCGACGCTGAGAAAGTCGTTGGAGTCGGTCATCGAAAATCAAAGGCGGCTGCTTTTTTAGAGAGAGCGGTTAGGATTTTTTCATATTGACATTAATTATTATGAATTAAAGAAAGAAATTTTGACCAATAGTTTTTTTTTTAAATAAAAATTATAGATTTTTTTTAATTTGGATATTAGGTTATAAATGCTATCACATTTTCACTTATCTCATTGGAATATTTTTCCATTTGCACAAAAAACAAATTAAAGAAATAAATTTTGACCAAGAGTTTTAGGTTTTTGAAATAAAGTTATAGATTTTTTGTTTAATTTGGATATTAGGTTATGAATGTTATCACATTTTCACTTATCTCATTTGAATATTTTCCCATATTTAAAATAAGTCCATTCAAAAATATTTAACATAACATTGAAAGTAACATAATGGAGCAAATAGTAACATATAGCCACATACCATTTTTGAAAATTTAAATAAATAATCCGCAAAAGAAAATGATTTAAATGTGTACACAAGAGTAATAGATTTTTTTTTAATTGTGTGAGAATTAGAGTTATTTCGTTTCAATAAAACAAAACGAGTCAAAGTAATGAATAATTTTGGGTGTTTGCTGATAACATGAAGGCCACGTTTAGTAGAGAGAGTTAAAGAAAAACGTGATGGGTAAAAGACAAATAAAGTTAACACCTGAGCTGTTATTTTCCTGATCTCAAGTATAACCTCCCCTTTTTCGTAAAGTTCTATTTTTAGTACAAACTTTATTTATCTGTCTTTTTCGCCCCCACAGAGAAAAGAGGGAAAAATAAGATACAATTTCACTTTTGTTGTTCATTAATCTCTTCCCCCTCAATCCTCTCACCGCGCATTCATTTCGTTCCCTCCATAATCCAACCTTCCGTTACAAGTTTTTTTTTTTGGATTTTCATGTTTTGAATTTTCATTAAAAAAATTAAAAAAAATCCCAGGAGCATCGATTTTGGTGAAAGGATTTGAAGGTATCTTCGTTCTTAAATTCCTGATTTTAATTCACTATTGTTGTAATCATCTTCTGATTCGAAGGTTTTATAGCTTTTGTAATTCGTATAGCTGGAACCTTGAATTATTTACCATAGCAGTAATCGAATTTTTGAATTTTCTTATGGTGGTTTCAACTCATCTGGAAAATTAGGGTTTCGCGTTATAAATTAGGATCATCTGGAAAACGTAAGATTCTTCAAAGTTTCAATATTTATCTATTTATTTGTTTGTTGATTTTTTTTTTTTGGGTTTTTTTTTACAGCAGGAATTAAGGGTCTGTATATATGTGTTGTAGTTATTGATGTTGTGTGAGGGAGAAGGTGGTGTATGAAGCCAATCTTTGAAACGGATATGCAGGGAGATGTGTTGGCGGTTCATCGGGGAGATAGGAACAGAGATGAGATATTAAGATACTCGAAGAAGATGGATGTGGAAGATTTTAGGGATGGAGATGAAGATGGATGGAGGGATGAAGAGGAAGTGAATACATCTTGCGAGGAAAGAGTATCCATAAGTAGAGAAGAAGTGGTTATGGTGGAAAAAGATGGTGAGAGGAGTCCTGTAACTAGTGAAAGAGATGGAGGAAATGATGATGAACAAAGTACATCTAGGAAAAATGATAGCTTTTCTCCGAATGAAGATGTAATGGAAGATGAAAAAGAAGATGAGCATGAGTGTCTTAAGCAGGTTGAGTCTTTGGAAAGGGTTAATAGGGATGATGATGAACTAGCTGTGTTGGAGGGAGATGAAAAGGTACTCGGTTTTGTATCAAGGGATAATGAAGAATCTGGTTCAGGTTCATCGGAGAGAGATGACAATACTCGTAGTAGAGAGATTAAAGAATTGGTTACAGAAGTGGCAAGTAGTCAAGCTAAAGCAGATGAACTCCGTCATCTGAATGTGGGTGGAACTGAAGAAGATATAGGAACGTGTAATAGATGTGAAGATAGGGATGAGAAAAGAGTGTTGGAAAAGGGCGGTGAAGATAATTTGAGTTTGATGCCAAGGGAAAAAGATGATGAACTACCGAGTTTAAGATGCGAGACACAAGTTAATGACACAAATGTTAGAGAGATGGAAATGAGTGAAGTTACAGGAGAGCAAGACTCTTCGCCATGTAATCCAGATGCAGTTAAATTACCTGGAGATACATTTCAAAACGTATACTTCAGTGGACCAGTCTTACCACAGTCACCGACACTAGGACATAGGCGCACCCAAAGTGAGATGGTGACTCCTGGACACAGGCGCACAAACAGTTTCCAGAGATTGAAAACACAGATGCAGAAGGCTTGGCGTGGGGTCAGCAATCTACGAGAGGAGAATCGGCCCACTTTCAATCCTGAGGTCTTAGCAAACCAAAAAAGACAGTGGTACCAGCTCCACTCTTCAAAAGCTCTGGTATTCAATCTCTCTAGGGTGTCCTATCAAATCTTTGAAACAAGTTTTTGGCTACATAGTTCTTCTTCCCCTTAATTGTCTAAAACTTCTGGTCTTGCATAACATATTAGCTGACTATTGTTTTTCCATTTGACAAACACCCTAGGATCAAACAAAATTAAAGGAGCCAATCTCACTCTTTGAACATTTTATCATTGTGGGGCTTCATCCGGAAACAAATTTGAAGCCAGTCGAGGAGGCTTTCCGTAGAAGAAAGAAATGGGAGATGGAGATGTCAAGGTATGAAGTGGCAGACTACAGAATGCTCCGTCACCGTGGGCCTCAATTTCCAATATTGGAGCCACAGGTTTGTGCTACATGAGACACTTATTCTGCTTTTTATTCATTGTTTTCCTTTTGTCTTTTGTCTACTTTGTTTGCCACTCTTTTATATCTTGTTTAATACGTTCTTGCTTGCCGCTTGTATTAGTTTTATGCATCTGTTCTGCTTCATGAGAGATTTAGTTGGTTTCTTTCGTCTCTTTATATCAACTTTCATTCTATGCACAGATACTTTTTAAATACCCTCCTGGGAAGAAGGTGGCAATGCGTCCAAAGGATCTTGCAACTTTCTGCTTTCCTGGTGGTGTCAAGGTATGACATATATGGTTTGTGTCTCTTTATATTTACTTAACGACCGTCAATTTGCATTGGTATATTATTAGTTATGAGCCATCTCAGTTAATTAGAGAATTTACCTAGAATTGATTCAAACTGCTGGTAATAATTATGCATCATGTTAAATGGAATCATTATTGGGTCATTCTGTGATTTATGCAGCAACTAAAAGTTAAGACCGTTAAAACGTGATTTTTTCTTAACAGGCACGACTTTTGGAGAGGACACCATCTCTCAGTGATTTAAATGAGCTTGTGTATGGACAGGTCTGATCATATTTCTGAATAGATTATCTGTATGAGCTTCTGTAGTTCATCTATGTTGGTTAGAATATAGGTTTACATATCATGATACTTTTGAGTTTACTGCAGGAACATTTAGGCACAGATGATTCATCATTCATATTTTCGTTCAAGGTAATCTACCTTTTCTTTGTACCCTTGATCTTTTTTTAGTGTCAGACATCCACTAGCAATGTAAAAACTTACTTGAGACTCACAAAATTCTCTTTTACAGGTAGCCGATGATGCAACGTTGTATGGTGTTTGCTTACATGTCTCGGAGATTGTTCAGAGACCTCCTGGTGTATTAAGCACTGCATCACCCTTGCATTCATCTAGAGTAGGCAGTCGTTTTTTGGTTTCTGCACCTCGATGCTATTGCTTGCTGACCAGGGTTCCTTTTTTTGAACTGCACTTTGAGATGTTAAACAGGTACATAAGATGCCCCTACTCTTAGTAGTGGCTTTTCCTTGCATTAAACAGAGACCAAAAAACTTATGCTGAAGGTCATTCACTTGTTGATGCAGTATGATTGCACAGGAGCGTCTAAAACGGATAACCGAATTTGTTAGTGAGATGTCTCTTGCTGCTGCATGCTATCATCCATCAATATCCAGGACGAATGATCAAATTGATGGCCGTGTTTCATCACCTCGTAGCAACCCTGATGATTGGATGGCTTCTGCAATACCTGTTGATGGAGTCATGGCACTCACGGCCGCTGCTGCGGGATTGATAACTGATAGTGACATTGCGAACTTTACAGATCCTCAATCTCCGGATAGTGTTGTCACCAGTGATACTTCAGATGTAAGTCAGATCAAGGAAATAGAAAGAGACGGGAGAAAAGTTTTTCATTGTTGTGATGATAATTCTTCTGAAGTATTTGAGAACCATTTGGATACCCCCGAAAGAACGTCCCAAAGCTATGAGAATGGCCATACTTCTCCCGAGGTTACATTTGCTGATCCTAGGACCCAACCGATAGAGCGTATTGAAAGCTGCGAGTCCATGTTCAGGTAAGTTAACACAATTGTTATCCAGCAAAATTTATCGTACGTAAAATTTTGTCAAGTCACGAGGTTGTCTTATTTTTCAATTGATGTTATGATTCAGTACTTTACCAGTATAATTTTAAAATTTACCTTTTCATATATATGGCAGTTCAGCTAAAAGCGTGTTGTCAGATGAGATTGATGATTTATCAAACAGCGAAAATGATTTTGGAGATGATTTAATACTGGAATGGGCTAAGGTAAGGAGATCACTAGTTACTTCACCATTTTTAGTTGTTCTATTATCTCTTGTTCATTGTTCTCATATAATTTATGGTATTTCATCTTGATAGGAACACAAAAATGATGCGTTACAATTAATCTGCGGCTACCATTCATTGGCAATTCCTTCCCGTGGAAGTGAAGTAGTTTTCCACCCGCTGGAACATTTACAATCCATCGTGTATACCCGTCCCCCTGTTTCAGCTCTAGGATTGTCAGAAGAATATATTTGCTCGTCTGATTCTTCCGAGGTATATTTGATATCGGAAATTATCCTTTTGTAGTCTTGTCTCTACTTTATAATCTCATCTCAACCACTTTTTTCTTTTTATTTGCCAAAGATGAATGCAAGGTTGGCAGCTGCTGAGGAGGCCATGGGTCTCTCAATGTGGACAACGGCAACAGTTTGCCGTATTCTCTCTCTTGAAACTGTACGCGCTCTTCTCAGAATCCTTTCTTTTTCTTGTGGTGGCTCAGTATCAGTTTTAGAACAACATATCGATAAAATCCTCTATTTTGCATTGGATGCAATGTCTATCTCTTCTTTGTGCCTTGGAGTTTAGTATTTTCACAGGTACCAAATATCTGAAGTTACAAAGTATTTTCTTCTTTCCAGATTATGTCACTTCTTGCTGGAGTGTTATTAGAGAAGCAAATTGTGGTAATCTGCCCAAATCTGGTTAGTTAAATCTGTCCTCTGATTGTTATTCATCTTCTATCCCTTGAGGGAGATTTCAACGGAAATGGTCATTTGAACTAACTGATGATTATTGCAGGGTGTTTTGTCAGCACTAGTACTGTCTCTTGTCCCAATGATTCGGCCATTTCAATGGCAGAGTTTATTGCTTCCGGTGAGTATGAACATCACTAGAAAAATAAATCGACCAATAAAATTGTAAGTTTCCTTGTCCTAACTTCTCTATGTTGTCTTCAGGTTCTGCCTGGAAGGATGTTTGATTTCCTCGAGGCACCCGTTCCCTTCCTTGTAAGTTTATTGTTCATGTGAAGTAACTTGTGCCTTGTCTTAAATAGATAGATGATTACTTATTCCGAGGAGTTGAATGTTCAGCAGTCTATAATAAACCATTTGAATACCGAATTTAGTGGATGTTGGATCGTAGATAGTAAACTATATATGTTTCCTGTTGCTCACACGGTATGTGTTTGCACCACCTGGCAGGTCGGTGTACACAGTAAACCTATTGATTGGAAGGTGAAGACGTCTAATCTTATTCTAGTTAACATCCTCAACAATCAGGTTGGTGGCCTTATCATGATAGTCTCATATATATATCTTTCTTGCTGTTTAAATATCCGAAACCGATATTAACTATGTTTCTTCAGGTGAAAATATGTAACATGCCAGCATTGCCTCAGCGTAGAGAACTTATGACTCAGTTGGCTCCAATCCACGCCACACTGGCTCATCAGAGCTCAGCTGCCAGAAGACACCCGGTTTATAAATGCAGTGAAGTGCAAGTAAGTAGTTATCAATGCATGGCCTAAAATTTTACCAAAACTACAATTACTCACCCCGATTTCATATAACCTGACTGTTTCTCAGGCAGAAGCCTCGACTAAATTCTTGAGAGTAATGAGAGATTACATGGAGTCTCTTTGCTCAGATTTACACTCTCACACCATAACAAGTGTTCAATCCAATAGCGACAGGGTACTTACTTATATAGTGACTCTCCTCAAAGCGTAACAAGAACTACTTTCTCTTAGACTCTTAACTATCTTCAATCTTCTTCCTCAGGTTTCTCTACTTTTAAAGGACAGTTTTATTGATTCGTTTCCTGGTAGAGACCGACCCTTCGTTAAGGTACAAAATCCTAATCCCGATCTTGGCTTCTCATTGGAATCCAGAGGCTTACAAGTGTATTTTTATTTTTTGGGTTTGCAGTTATTTGTAGACACACAACTGTTCAGCGTTCTATCAGACTCGCGACTATCGAGCTTCGAGAACGGGCGTCTCTAAAGCTCTTTTGTCATCAACTTATACAATACAAACTGAAGAAACCAACCAAAGTCAAATCATATGAAAGAAAAAAAAAGCAGAAGCGAAAGAGGGTAACTTTACTACCCTTTACACTCAGAGGACCTAACTGGTGATGAATACAAATGTTTTAACTCAGATTTTAATGCAGTAGAAAAGTAAGAAACAAAGAAACAGAGACATGCTTATCGTGTCTGCATCTTCTGATCCTTTTATCATTAACAAACTTGTTTGAAAACTTGTATCATGCTCTTGTAAATTAATATAAGATTTTGTTTGTTAAAGTTGTACAAAACACTTGAAAACCTTTTTTGCTTAATTCAAGTGCTTGATTTGCTCAGAAGTAATAAGATTATGACTACTCTTTAGTCTATATTATAGACATGCTTAGAATCTAATTGGCATTTTTCCCAAATCAAATTTTAACTGATGTTGAAGGTAAAAATTTTGCGAACAAAATAATATTTGAACCGCAATTCTGCAATTCTGCAGTTCCAGTTGCGATTCGTTTCCACAACTTTTATGCAAAAGTGCAATTTTGCAAATTTAACAATAAAATAACCGTGTTCTTTCTGTTATTTGACTTAGACAACAATAACCTACCCACATTGGCGCAACAATTATCTACAAATATAAAGAATATGTCATAAATGTGTTCTTTCAATCTCAAAGGGTTAATCAAAATCTCTTCCAAAATGGAATCTAGCCGAAAATTTGTTTATGAAGATGAAGAGAAACGACCCAAAAGGAAGATAAAATTAGAGAGAAAAGAAGAAAGTAGATCCCCTGTAAGAAATGAGTGAGTTTTATGTAGCTGTCTATGAAAGACATCACGAGTTGTCCAAACGTTGTAAAAAAAACTAGTCAAGGCTGGTTTTGTTTGTTAGAGTTATACACAACACTTGAAAATTATTCTAGTGCTTGATTTGCTATTTCACAATACAATTCTCAGAATTAGGCTTGCTCTTCATCATAGAATCTAATTGTCATTTTTTTCCCCAAATCAAATCTATTTAATCTGATGTTTACGGTAAGAAATTTCCACAATTTTTATGCAATTCTGCAAATTTAAAGCTAAAAATGGCGGAATACAATTCTGTTATTCTAAAGTGCCATGATATGATCATTATACAGGATACAAGGAAATGATGGCTGAGAAAAGTCAAGTATTTTTGAAACACACTACTTATTTTTTGACGTCACCTTCTTCTTCTTCATCATCAGATTTAGCGAAGATGGTCTCAGGCTGGGTCTGAGAGTAAGCAGGTGCAATAAACTTAGGATCTTTTACAGCAACTTCTGCATATTTCAATATCGCCTCTCTTGGATCTTCTTCCATCCACGTCTCTTTTATCATCCCACCTTGCTGCAAACACACACAACAACAGCAAAATTTCAATACATTATTATTACAATCACTAATACCACAAATCGAAAAAACCAAACAAGATACCGAGGATCCTTACCTTGAGAAGATACTGTGTTAATAAGCTACTACCAGTAGTCCCAACTCTTCCACCATGACCAGGACCAGTCATGGGAATCTCCGGCTTGTGGGCTTTAACAGGATCCTTCAATGTTTTTTCTCTTTGTCTTTTACGGCTTGGTGCGTCTCTGAACAATGGTAATGCATGAGGATTGTGTATTACTGGTTCTGGTTGGTAATCGTCAACAGATTTCTTCCTTGGTGCACGTGCCACACAGACGCATGCACCTCTCTCGCTCTGAGTTGGGTCGTAAAGAATGTGAGTTCCTCCTTGACTCTTGTCTCCCGATGTTGCAAATATCTACAACAAAAGAACCCTCTTAGTATCAAGTTGAAAAATCAGATGAACACTGCTTTTGTTGTTGTTGTTGTTTACCTGATTCAACCTTGGGTGCCATGCGCATTGCACCACGCTGCAAGTTGGGGATATTCCGACTTTTTGAACAATCTCGAGTTTGGTGCGATCGTAAAAGCAGAGCAAGCCTCCTGTTGTGCTGTCTTTCTCAACGGATGTTCCAGTCAGAATGATTTGTTCATCTGGACTAAAGGCAACGTTGGTTTGGGCATAATTATTAGGGAGACCCTCGAAAGCTTTTAGAGCTTCATTCATCTGCCGCAAGTCCCACACCTGATCAAGATTCAACAAAGAGTTCAGTTTCTACTGCTGAGCAAACTGGTCAAAAACAGGACATTATCTAAGGTTTACCTTTAGAGAACCATCAAAACTCCTTGACAACAAAATTCTTCCATCGCTAGAGAACTTTACAGAGGTTATATCATCAGTGTGGGCCTTCCCAACATATATATCTGGTCGGCTTCCCCATCCCGGCTTGAGACTCCAAATCTGGATCGATAAACAACAAAGATATAATAAGACCATTCATCTCCACAAATCATTACCGTATTCTAAGACTAAGCGTGTTAAACACAAACTTTCCCTGACAGAATGTAATCAGGAGATCAGAGCAAGCCTTTAGAATCATTACCTGTATAGATCCATCACCAATGCCACCGGCTATACGCTTTCCATCACGGTCCCAAGCACAGGTTGTAACTGGAACCCTCCCTGGTCTAGCAAGCTTCGGCTTTATAACCTGTTCCAGTAAACAGTTAAATGAGGCCACTTACATGCTATTATCAAACCACGATTTTTCATTGGCAAACCAGAAACTATAAATGTGAATGTAGACAGGGAAAAAAATACCTGCGTTTGGCTTAAAAAGTTATTAACATCCCATATACGCAAAGATCCATCTTCCGACGAAGTCAGAATCGTTTCCTTAGTCCTCGGATGCCATTCTCCGCAAGTCAATCCGCAAATATGTCCCTTAGTGTTCTTAAGATCACGAATATACATATCACCCTTCATAAACTCACCAAGAGTAAGACCATCACGATCATAAATCTGAAAATTCAAAAGAAGAAACGAGTATGAGAGCAATTCATAGATGATAAAGAAATGTACAAGAGAATCAAAAGCCACGTTTTCATGAAACCATACCTTAGCTTGTGCAGAGCCAGTAACACATAGAAACTGACCAGAGGTGGGACTCCAGCTCAAGCTACGAACTTGGTGACCTTCCGATGGTTCGAACTGTCTAAAAGACTGAAGTCTAGAATTCATTCCTTGGAAATCGTACATACGCACAGTGTAGTCATAGCTTCCCGAAAGAACCCTAGCTCCAGCACTATCAACAGCTAGACATGAAACTATCTGATTCCACCAAACAAAACTTGCTCAATTTCGAATTCAAAAATCTCCATGGAAGTGCTTCAAACAAGAGTTTAGATTGTTTACTATACCTTAGCATGCCCCTTGAGCTGAATCTCGTTGCTCAATGGAATCTTGTAACGATTCTCCTCGTTGTCATCAACATCGTCGCCATCTTCATCTTCATCAGAATCTACATTAGCAGCCGGAGGTGGCGGCGGAGGACCGATCATATCCTCCTCATCATCAGAATCATTAATGTTCCCGAGTCCCTTTGGTGGCGGCGGTGGTGGTCCCATCATAACTCCGTCATCCTCTTCCTCTTCCTCTTGCATCGGTTTAGACGGAGGTGGTGGTGGACCTATGGCTACATCATCTTCAGAAGGAGCTACACTGGAGCTATTAGGGTTACGACTCGGACCGCGAACAGTTCGGAGCCAGGTTCCAGAGGAGGAAGACAGAGACGGGAATCCGGATTCAGATTTACTGGAATTAGGTTTCTTTGTGACGGAATCCGACGAAACTCCGGCTTCGTTGTCTGCATCGGTGCGGCGAGTTGCGTTGTGGATGGCTTCGATTGGCGCCGAAACCTTTGATGACTTGCCAAACGAAAGAGGAAAATGAGCTCGGAGACCTTCCAATTCATCCTCCATTGCTTATCTCTTCAAATTGGAATCTACTCAGAGTTTTGATTTGCGATTAAGTTTTATTGACTGTCCGGTGACCTCGCCGCCATGGAAATTCCCGTTGCTTTACCGGCGAGAATAGATGGTGGCGGTTAAGTCCATAGACATAATCATATTGGGCCTACTAATAAAGGCTTCTTCTAATAAACATAAATATAAATTGGGTCTCAATATAAAGGCCCATTAATACTCATTGATTTTACTATGCCGGGTTTTTCCAATTCATGCCGTCTGCTTTTGAACACTACTAGTCTAATTTTCCACTTGTTCCCTTAAAATGACACAAAAAATTTCTAAAAGTAATCACAAATAATGGGTTGTGGGAAAAACTTTCGATATCTACTAAAAAGCACCACGGCAAAAGAAAAGAAAACTGTGTGGTAGTTAAGTTTGGAAATATCAGTGTCTTTTCAAATGTTTATAACGCTAAAATTAATATTTTACTCATGAGTTCTGGTGAAAATCCCAAAAAAAAAATATGAAAGATGAAATTTAGAAAACGGGTTCACGTTACACACTTACACCTCATTGAAAAAGATTGTCGATTTCTGAGCAAGATCTCGGTGCTAGTCAATGGAATGTTTTGATTTTTCAAATAAAAGAGATAAAGTGTCTTTTTTTTTTTTTGTTAATTAAGTATCTATATTTTGAGAAGAGTTGCTTTTTCAAATGAGATGAATGATCAATTTTTTTGTAGAATTTATCTAGTGATGGCTCGTATACTAAATCAAGAGCTGGATTGCATGTGTATGAGAGTCGTCCACCTTGATATGTCGTATCAGAATGTAAATCTTGAGGCTCGCAAGTTTATAAATGCATTTGTCAAAAAAAAACAAAAAAGTTTAGGTAATTTGCAAGAGTGTTATTTTTTTCTTTTAACAATGAGTTGTTGTGATTCACAATTCATCCAATTATATGATGAGTAGTATTTTTAATTCAAACAATACTTCTTGGATATTGTCAAGTATTGTATTTTTCAAGTTTTTTTTCCAAAGAAATATTATCGTAGGTAATGAGAAATCATATATTAAGATATTTATTGTCTAAATAATAATATTTATTCAAAGGCGTCCATACGATACAAAACCAAATTTTGTCGACCAATGAATTCACTTTCCTGATATTTCATAGTTCTAACTTCTAAACATCATGAAATTATTTTTATTATTTCACTGCCAATAAAAAAAGAGAATTTCAACAGTATTGTAATGATATTATCGAAAGGCAAAAGCACTATCGTCTTACAAATTAAAATTATAAGTTATAAACAACAAAAAATGAACAACCAATTTTGTGGAACTTGATTGGACTTGGCTATCCAATTTTTTGGGTCAAAATTGAAAAGCTAAAAAATTTTCATAACTCAATTTGTTTCTCACTGAGTAGTAATAGGCTTCATCGGTTTAAGTCGAAACCATCCCTATCTGGACATTTGATATTGATTAATGAAAATGAGATGGTCGAGGGAAAATAACGTATGACTGCGAAATCATGTATTGAAAATCACGAACAAAATCCGATTGAGGAAAGACGAATACGCGAATGCGAGATATGATCTCTTTCTTTAATTTAATAAACCTCCCGCAGTATGGCGGTTTGATAAGATTTTTGAATCCCAGGATATAACCGTGTTAAGACTATAATCGCGACACTCGATTATAGAATCTACGAACTAGATCTACGATATACTTTCGAGACTTACTTTTAAGAAAAGAGAAGAAGAAGATTGTTGAAAGCTTTTTGATTTTCATTATTGGATTCGATTCG
The DNA here is from genome assembly GCA_028015245.1 of Cardamine occulta. Taxonomy (NCBI): domain Eukaryota; kingdom Viridiplantae; phylum Streptophyta; class Magnoliopsida; order Brassicales; family Brassicaceae; genus Cardamine; species Cardamine occulta. The sequence goes on from CM051372.1 coordinate 21,059,493, forward strand.
ATTCAATCAATGATTTGAGAGAATGATGAGAGACTTTATTTATAGTGAAGAGTAGCTTGATCTCCAAGGAAGAGATAAACTCTGCGAGAATTAGCTTGATCCTCAAGAATAAAATACTCTGCGAATATTTTGAGAATATTATGTCTTGTTCCACAAGGATAAGGATTCGGAAATATTACAAAAATATTTTTGACTCAATCTAGAATCTTCTAGATTTATCCGAAAATATGCAAAAAATCTTAAGGAAAAATTAACTAAATTATTAATAGAAATTTGTCCCAAAAAGAATAAGTCTTTGTGGGCCAAAAGCCCACATTCACCAAGCCCCAAGACCAAGCCCCAAGACCAAGCCCATGCCCGGCCCGGCACAGCGGCGCGACGGGTGTGTGTGGTTTTTTATAATGGCCATCCATATTTCACTTTCTATCTAATGTGTGACATTTTGCTCATTTTGATACTTAGTCAAAATTACAAATTTTTATAAGCTTTCCAAACTATCCACTTTGGACATTCATTTCTCATTCAAATTGACTTCGATTTTGACATGTAAATATACTATCTTATAGTGCTCATTACAAGGATTCCTAAAACTCTAAGATCCGGTTGTTCCGGTGATGGACTTTACCGGGAAAATCATCGAAAATTTAGTTTATGGCATTTTGTCAAAATTGAGTTCCAACAATAATGAAATGGCCGAAATTTAATTAGGTCAAGCTCAAAAAGTTGATTGGGTTGCTATAACTATCAGATCTTTTGTCTGCCAATCTAAAAAAACCAAGATAGGAGAAGGTGTGCACATGTTCCTGTCATTTCCGTTTTAGTTTTGCTATTATAAGTAAATTCAAGGTTATTTTCTATTGTATTGGTATGTCCTATGTTTGAATATGTGGCCATTTCGTTACATAAACATCAATTTTAAAACAGATTTTAGGCACACAAACAAATAGTACAAAGATCTTAAAGTTTAACTAATAGAAGAAATAGTACAAAGATCTTAAAGCCTAGTAGTAATTTTATTGCAACTAACCTTTTTAGTCTACAACATATAATGTGCAGATCGAAGTACTGGCTCCCATAGCTTAAAGTTCATGCGGGAAACCGAATAGTCATCGATCTTTCAATGGATGATTCTGACATGTTTGTGACACATATCACGGTTGAAATGGCAGCTGAAAATATCATCCAAGGAAATATCTAACAAGGAAATAGCTTTAGGACTGACCAAACCACAAATCCAGTGAGCATTCTGGGAACTATTTCAACTGTAATGTCGATGGCTGTTGGCATCTCCAATAACAGAATTGAGGCATATGATTGGTTTTAAAAGATAGTTGAGCTGCCTTGAATTAACTCCGGCTCTAGAATCCCATGTTTTGTGTGGATTTGTGAGCTCGCCGGTATATATATGACCCGTTCTTCAACCTTTCCGACATGATATATACTCTCTTTGGCACCAAGCTTTACGGACGTTAGATTCCAGTTTGAGCCACGGGAATGCAAAGTGATGGCTACAAATGCTGGAGCTTCTCAGTTTCATGTTAAACCAGACTTGTGTTCTATTATTTTGGATTAGTGAAATTGATGTTTGAGTTATTTAAAAAAATATATATATATATTTCTCATAACTCTAGTGATAACGATTTGGGTGGATACCATAATACCTGGAGAGTATTTGATTATATTATTTTTCTTTATCATAAATATTTATTTTGCCTAAATTTGTTTTTTTTGTTTTTTTTTTAAATCCGGGTCCTATAAATAAGAGAGATCTCTACTCCAACTGAAAACCCAAACCAATTCAGAGTTATAAACTCGAAGTCAAATTAAGTGTCGCAAGATTAACAAAATGTAAGTCAATGAAGAATTTGGAATCCCATTTTTGTCTTAATTTTGAAACGTATCTAATCTGAGTTTTTGTTTTTCTTCAGGGAAAATGGAAGTAAGAACGTGTTGAAGCCGATGGATTCAGAGCAATTGAGAGAATACGGACATAGAATGGTTGATTTCATTGCCGATTATTACAAAACCATCGAAGATTTCCCTGTTCTTAGCCAAGTTCAGGTCATTTCTTTTGTTTCCTCTTTCTCCTGCTAAAATCAATTTCCTGAGTTTCAATCTGTTCCACGTTAGTTTAGAACTCGGATTGTGAGTGTTAGGCTTGAAAAAGTTTTAAAATTTATAGCGTCGACGTTTAGAGGTTTAACCAAAATTGGCATTTTTAGTGGCTTAATCTTCACATTGGTCTTGTTGGAACTGAAAGTGGACTACCAAGTTTCATTCTTTTCTATGTTTAAATCTCTATGGCTTATTCAAAATGTTGACTTTACTTGCTTAATGCAGCCTGGTTATCTTCATAAACTTTTGCCTGATTCTGCACCAGACCACCCTGAAACACTGGACCAAGTTCTTGATGGTGAATACCCATTTCTAGTTTTGGAGCATTTTTTAGGAACATAGATATTAGATACTAATCCTGTTTATGCAACCATTCAATTGATCTTGTTTTGCAGATGTTCGGGCGAAGATATTGCCTGGAGTAACGCATTGGCAAAGCCCGAGCTTCTTTGCTTATTACCCTTCTAATAGCAGTGTTGCTGGGTTCTTGGGTGAGATGTTGAGTGCTGGTCTTAATATTGTTGGTTTTAGTTGGATAACTTCACCAGCTGCAACTGAGCTTGAAATAATTGTTCTTGATTGGCTTGCCAAACTTCTCAACCTACCTGAGCAGTTTCTCTCCAAAGGTATAATAAACTTTTAAATCTTGTTTGCTTAGTTAAGACCTAAGTGTTGGTTTGATTTGTATTGTAGGAGATGGAGGTGGAGTTATACAAGGATCAGCTAGTGAAGCTGTTCTTGTTGTTCTGATTGCTGCCCGTGATAAGGTTTTAAGAAGCGTTGGCAAAAATGCGCTTGGGAAGCTCGTTGTCTACTCCTCTGACCAGACTCATTCAGCTTTACAGAAGGCTTGCCAGGTGAAAATTTACAGATTTTGAAAATCAAAGAAATTTTTGTAAAAATAGAAGCTAATTTTTTTTTGTTGGTTTATTTTGTTGACAGATTGCTGGAATCTATCAAGAGAATTGCAGAGTTCTGAAAACAGATTCTTCTACAAATTATGCTCTGCGCCCAGAATTGCTTCAAGAAGCTGTTTCTCAGGATCTTGAAGCTGGATTGATTCCATTCTTTTTATGTGCTAATGTAAGAACTAGCTTGTTAATTTCCCTCTTGTAGCATGAGCTCTGAAACAATTAATTTGTTATTTCTAGGTTGGAACCACTTCTTCAACTGCAGTTGATCCATTAGCTGCACTTGGAAAGATCGCTAAGGTTATTTATATATGTCACATATCAAACAAGCTTCATATAGAATTGAAAGAATAGAAACTGATGCTATTTCTGTTGCTATAATCTTAGAGCAATGAGGTGTGGTTTCACGTGGATGCAGCTTACGCTGGAAGTGCGTGTATATGTCCAGAGTTTCGACAATACATTGATGGTGTAGAAACTGCAGACTCTTTTAACATGAATGCTCACAAATGGTTCCTCACTAATTTTGATTGTTCCCTACTTTGGATAAAGGTATAGATAGATAGCCCTTTTAATTTCACCTTCTCCTTTGTTTCTTTCTTAGCATATTTAAAGAGATGATTAATATTTGAAAAAACAGGATCAGTATGCTCTCACCGAGGCTCTTTCAACAAATCCAGAGTTTCTCAAAAACAAGGTAAGAAATACAAAAAACCGAAGTCTCTCTTCTTCGTATCTATGAGATTATTGCTAGTCTTATTATCCACTTTGGTTTGCCAGGCCTCTCAGGCAAACTTGGTTGTTGATTACAAAGATTGGCAAATCCCTCTCGGACGAAGATTCAGGTTCTTTGCTTTTGGAGAAAATTCAACTTAAATGTTTTGTAAGAACATTTTTACATATACAAATCTGAGTTTTTTTCTTTGTTTTTTTTTTTGACAGATCCTTGAAACTATGGATGGTTTTACGGCTCTATGGATCAGAGTACTTGAAGAGCTACATAAGAAAGCATGTCAAGCTGGCTCAAGATTTTGAACAACTTGTCTCTGAAGATCCTAATTTTGAGGTAACTGTAAAATTCTCAAAATTTCCATAAAAAGGTTTATTCTTGTATGCAAGAAGGTGAACAAAGTGATTATTCTCGTTTCAGATTGTCACTCCTCGAATCTTTGCTCTTGTCTGTTTCCGCCTCATGCCTTGCGAAAACGATGAGAAGAAGTGTAATAACCGAAACCGCGAACTCCTAGACGCAGTGAACTCTTCAGGGAAACTATTCATTTCTCACACTGTAAGTGACTTCTCTTTCTTCTCCCTTCATCATCTTCTTATTCTTTAATGAACTTAATTAGGACATATATGTGTGGGAAACAAGGCTTTGTCGGGAAAAATCGTACTACGTTGTGCCATAGGAGCACCATTGACGGAGGAGAAGCATGTGAAGGAGGCGTGGAAGGTTATTCAGGAGAAAGCATCTTACTTGCTTCACAAGTAAATAAGATAAAAATTCTAAATACAGTAATATAAGACGTTTTTTTGCCAACAAACCCACGTATTTCGGTTTGGTTTGGTTTAATTTGATTTGATGATAAAATAAAAAACGTACTAAAGTCAGACTTATCAACTTCGGTTTGATTTGGTTTACTTCAGTAAGGTTATCTTGTGTGTGTTTTTGTTCCTTGTTTTCCCAAATGTTGTGTGTATTTTATCTTAATTTGGTTTGGGTTTATTGTGGTTAATTATATACATGTAACCAATGAGAATAAAAGCTTATATTTTATATTTAGACGTGTTACAGCATGGGAACTAAAGTAAAAGACAACACAACTTTAGAACAATTGGTTTATAAAAAAAAACTTTAGAACAATTATTGTAAGCATAGCTAAAAATCAATTAATTTTTAACTCCCGAAGTCCTAGCACTAGCAGCAATGGACTCTTGACGACGTCGTTTTGATAAACCATGACCCCTAAGGCTTATGTAATACGATCCAACACAAAACGACGTGGTTTCATTATAAGCGTGCTACTTATCGGCATTATATAATGTCCGGTGACCTCGTCGCAATGGAAAATCACGTTGCCTTACCGGCGAGAATAGATGGTGGCGGTCAAGTCAATAGACATAACCATATTGGGCATACTAATAAAGGCTTCTTCTAATAAAGATAAATATAAATTGGGTCTCAACACAATTAATGACGCTGAAATTACTGTTTATGAAAGATCTTCTGAAAAAAATATTTATTTGAAAGATGTTCTGAAAAGATTTTGTCAGGTTGTTTGTCGTAATCGTTTGGCTCCTTTAGATAAGGCTTAGGCTCCGAATGGTGACAGCATATTTGGTAATATGGAAAAAATGGATTGTAACTGTGGTACGGTTCAACAGCGTTACGTGCGGGAAAATATGTTATATGGGACAACTGTGGATTTTAAAAAATAAGCGGTGCAGAATAATGTTTGATTGGTAAAAAAAATATTTTACAGTAGAAAATAAATGTTTGATTGGTAAAAAAAAAGTATCAAACGGTGCGGAATAATAATTTTTGTAAAACGATTAAGAACAAATATATTAATAATATTAGAGTAATTATAAATTTAATTATTTAGTTAAGATTTATGAAGTAATATTTTTATATATTATTTATAAACCTTAAATACCAAAATTTATTTGAAGTCTTTTAAATATATATAAATAAATCAAATAAAGCGTTAAATAACAAAAAAATAAAGTGTAATACAATAGAAAAAGACTATCAAGTACTTTGATTTTTTTTTTATACAATTATGAAATTCTGCGCCGAGTACTTTGATTTTCCCATATCATATTTGTAATATTGTCTCTTATTTGCGCCATATATCCTCCATCTGCTAACTCAGCTACTTCCATGTCACTTAAGTTAGATTCAGAATCTCTGTTGTTTGTTTCCATTTCTGACATTATATTTGCAAAATCTGCATCTGAAAAATTTAAAATTCTGATAAAATTATGTAATCCCATTGTAGCCATTACCACTATTTTTTGTATGTGTAGACTATATCTTGGAAAATCAGAAAGAATTCTCCATTTTTTCTTCCAAACTCCAAACGTCCTCTCAATGACAGAACGCAATGACGCATGATATCGATTGAATAGTTCATCTTTATTCCTATGTATATATCATAGATATATCAGGATCAACCGATATACCAATAGAATTCATTAGAGCTTTCCACCTCTTGTAATTTTTTTTGAACTCATCAAGTTTGTTTTTGAAAAAACCATAAGTTATATTCATATTGAACGCTCGATTGAACTTTTCAACCATATACTCTCTACCAATGGCAGTAGGATTTTTAAGAGTATAATTATTCATGACAACTGCTTCGTCGAACAGTTGAATTAATGTTTTTTCCTGTATGTACGACCATTTATATTTGTCTTTGTCTTTGTTCTACAAAATTTTAAATTATAATATTACTTATTATATTAAATTTAATTAATATTTAAATTAAAAATAAAATGTTAACTAATATTTACCCTGAGGGTTGTTTCTATGGGAGGAGTTGCAACTTCTGCGGGACGATTTATATTTGTTGGCCTAGTAGAATTTGTGTTCCGTCGACGATTAGAAGACATATCTACATTCAATGAAATCCAACAATTACTCTTATGTTTTTCAGAAATTAATATGATAAACTATTAATTATCTTGTTTTCTAGTTAAGAGTAAAATTATTGTTTTATTTAAATTAATAGAAGTGTTTATTTGATCTAAAATGTATTTAATAATGATCATAAAAGGTTTTTAAATTTTAATACATAAGTAAAAACGTTGTTATAAATACAAGTCATATGTTTGAAAATGGCATATATATATATGTATTATTATTTGTATAAATAAAATAATAAAATGTTTGCAAATAAGTTATTATTAAAACATAAATTTTGAACCTGTACAATTATACAAAAAATTTATAATTTTTAATAAACTAATAACATTCAATAGAATCTGTAAAACAAATTTTAACTTTTGTATCCTATCCACAACGAAAAATCTGTTTTTAAATTATACACATATGTTCTGATTATTAAATAAATAAATAATTATTTTGATCTTTAATGAGTATATATATATAACTTATACTGATATAGTGCATATACATATTTAAAATATTTTTGCATATAATTATATATAACTATAGTAGTAAAAGTATTGCTAATGAAAGGTTGTTATTTTGTATAACTAAAATTTTACTAATTTTTAATAACATGATACATAATATAATAAAACACATATTATTGGTTATATATACAAACATACCTATAAATTTGTAATCTAACATAAACATTTCTTCTTTAAATTATATATGATGTGTATATCAATTTATCTATAAACTGATGTAGAATATAAACTATGTTTAAATAAAAATATGAAGAAAGATATCTATTTTCTTAAATTATAAAATACTTAAAAATATTCTTATAAGATTTGCTAATGTTTATTAAATTAGATAACTACTCATACTTTAACACAATTTATATGAAATAAATTAATATTTTAATTCAATTTAGATAGAATATATTAATTATTTTTATATTTTATGAACTAATTGTTATATGAAAAACTTACTTATGGAGGAAGAGATTCTTGCTTGGGCTATTCTCGTTGAGTTTGTGATGTTATATATTATTAGATAGAGCAAGCACCATATTTATAGTGTGTTTTTATTATTAAAATAATTCATATTTATTTTGCAAAAAAAAAAAGTTTTTATCCACTGCATTTTTAATTGGACTGCTGGGTATTATCCGGAGGACGGTTTTGAAGTGCGGTCTCTTATCCATCAGACACAACGCGACTATTTCGAAATCCGCAATCTTTTTTCTTAAAACCGTAAACTTTAAAATTATTTTCTTGATTGGTGTTTATTTTGTGGTTTTGAGAATACCACTTTAAATTCCATTTTTTGACTGTCACCAATCAGAGCCAAATAAAATATCTTCCAAATAAAATAATAATACCTTTTAATATAAATTTATTATTGAATTAAATTTTAAATCATAGAAGTAGACCAAGGAAAGGGTTCCCATCGTCTCTCAAATGAGAGTTTATTCTAACCTTCTTTCTTTTTTTCTTTTTAATATTTTATATTATTTTAATGATGAGAGATGATTGAAAAACCAATCGATGGAGATGCTCTTAGTCTCTGGAAACTTGTTTGTTTGTCGACTTAGTTTTTCCGAATTTATTATGGTAATCACCGAAATTATATCTCAAAATCTTAATAATATATTTTCAGATGAAAAAAAAAATCTTTTGAAAAGTTTATGACACTGAAATTAATATTTTAATCATGAGATCAGGTGAAAAAAAAATGAAAGATAAAATTTTTTTTAACAGGTTAATGTTACACTTCATGGGAAAAGATTTTCGATTTTTGAGCCAGATCTCAGTGCAAATCAAAAAATTGTTTTGATTTTCCAAAATAAAGAGATAAAATATCATAATTTTGAGAAGAGTTATTTTTTTTCAGATGAGGGGAATGATAAAAAAATTTGTAGAATTTATCTAGTAATGGCTCGTATATTAAATCAAGAGTTGGATTGCATGTGTTTCGAGAGTCTAAGTATAGTGATCCACCTTGATGTCCTATATGTCACCCATCCAAATGTAAATTTCGAGGTTCACAAGATTATAAATGTGGAAAACAACAACAAGAGGCGTGTCTGCAGGCTTATGAAAAATACTTTTGCCTATTGTCCTCAAGTTATTAAAAGTTTTAGGATCTCAAATATGTAAAACTTAAGGTAGTAGAGTGGTTTATAGTTGTCCGTAATTGTCTAGTAGTTCCAAGTTCAAGTCTTAAGTTACTTTCCAATCCTCTCCGAAAAATTTTTATACAGTGAAACCTCTATAAATTAATACTCGATAAATTAATACCTCGCTAAATTAATAATTTTCTCCGGTCCCAAAATGATATTTTGGCCCAAATATCATTTCTATAAATTAATAAAATTTTGTAAAATACATTGGTTTCAATGTTATTAATTTATAAAAGTTTGACTGTAACTTGTTTTGTTTATTTGTTTTTTAAAATGATTAAGTGACAAATATGGGTTTATGATTCTGAATAATAAAAGTGACGAATTTGTTCTTTATCAAAAAATAAGACAATGTTTTTGTGAGATCACACGTAGATTTTATGGTCAAGTTTCTTAAAAAAACTTGAAATCCCTAATGATTAAATGGTCTAACTATCATATATCTATATAAAAAGAACTAGTTAGGATTTTAGATTATAAGAATTTAGTAAAAAATTAATTGAAACAGAAGGGAAAAAGATTATGTCTTAGTTTTTTTTAGATTATTGTTTTTTTAAATAATTTATGTTGTTTCAAAATTATATTACATTTATTTTATAAAAATCTTTATATTGAAAAAAACCTCTTTTTCTAAACCGTCTTAGGCCCACGGCTCTGACTGGCCACGCGCGGCGACTTTCTTCAACAAAACCTACAGTCGACAATTTTGATCGCCGTCTCCGTTCTGTTTGTCTCTATGGTGGTTGGCTATGGCCAGCACCGTGAGAGGGCTCTCCTGTTCCGTTTAATTCATGTCTGGATCCATCCCGCCACATAAAGCTTTCGTTGATTCCGGATTTTGGCTTCAATCTCGCGGCATAGGATTAGGAGTTCTGATCTCAACTCCTCCTCCCTCGTGTAATCCGGCGATGGAGCTTGCTTCGCTTCTCGGTGGTGCTGCTTTCTTGCAGAACTCCCCTGATACAATGGATTCGCTCTCTCTCAAGCTCACGCTTGGGACTTCGCCGCGTCTCGCTTATGACTGCTGGTGGTAGGTGACTTTTCCGACGATCCTCTGCGCCTGAGGACAGCGGTTTCGGGTTAAAAAGTAATCTTTGTCCATGCCGAGTTGTTTTCGAGTAATCTTCTCGGAGCAATTGGTGTCGAGTGGATTTTGGCGGTGGAGTCAGAGCTCCGCCGTGCTCTTTGGTTGGCGTTCTTCGCTGTCTCTACTACCGCTAAAACCTCAGCCACTCTCGCCACTCTTCTTTGGATTAGATTGGGCCAACGCTTCGTTTTGTTCTGTTTTGGATTCTGGCCTCGGCGTTTCTTCACTAGACGTTGAATGATAGCTTCTCTGTTTGTCAAATATGCCTAAGGACAGCATCAGATCTTTTAGGAGAGTTATCGTTGTGGCGAGTCTTGTGTTTGCGTCTCGTCATGGCTCCTCCACTCAGGCTTCCCGTCAGCTCCTTCGATGTTGCCTTGGTGATGATATGGCCACCAAGTGGTGGCTGCCTATCCATCTTCAGTTCGTTAGCATCTTTGGTTTTTTTGTCTAGATGTTTGTTTTATACTCTGGTTTTGGTTGTGTCTTGCTTGTTGTTGCTGTGAGATGTGGTTGGCGACATTAAGTGTTTGTTGTTGTTTGTGTTGGCTTTGAGTTCTAGAGGAGCTAGTAAGGCTAAGGGCATTCGGTGTGGTTTGTTTTTTTGCAATTTTGCTTTGCACTAGCCGATTACGGGGGGAGAACTTGGTAGGATGAGCTCACATCGATTGCAGGACTTAGTTAGTTAGATTTCATTCTGAGATAGCTCATGGAATTGCTCGCCGTTGATGGCTTAGTCTCTAATCTCCATTGAAATGCTTCTCGACCTTTTGGCCTTGAAAAGTTCAGCTTCTACGAAGTGTTCTCGCTCTTCGTGCTCATCAAAGCAACAAGGAAGAACGTCCAAAATCGTTTTCACTTCATCTAACTCCATTAGCCTAGTGCTTATGTTGAGTGGATGGAATGAGTCATTTGTTTTGAAATTATGCTTTCATGTTTTTATCTTTTTTGGCCATGGGACCATCATTTTATGTCTATGATCAATGATTATAAACCTAAACAGTTTTCATTTTCAATGAAATATTTACAATTTGCCAAAAAAGATTATAAATGTAGTAATTTGCAAGAGTTTTTATGAGTTTCATATTTTTTTTGTTTTCAACAATGAGTTATCCAAATATGAGTACTATTTTTAGTCCAAACAACACTTCTTGGTAAATAAAGGTGTCAAAACAGGCTTAAGCCCGCGGGCATACTCCAGTCCGGTCCGTCATGGGGTGGATATGGACACAAAAATATTAGGTCCGTTAAAAGGTGGACCTCGTGGACAAGTCTCAACGGATTGCGGGTTTTAGCGGGTTATGACCGCGGACTAGCGGGTTGGCCCACGGGTTACAAATATTTAATAATAATAAATAGTTTTTATATAGTTATGATAATATAATATGTAAAATATGTGATAAAATAAAGAAATTTAACATATAAAAATTAAAATATTTACAAAAAGTGATATTTAAATTTTAAATTTTTAATATTAATTTTTAAAAATAAAATTAATTTTTAATAATTTTAAAAATATGAAAATTAAGCGCGTGGGATGGGCTTAGCGGGAGGGCATGTACATAACTTTTTCATCTACGGATTTAGCGAACCGATCCGTTGTGGTCCAAAAAAACTATTGTCCATCGTGGGGAGGCCCACACGGACGCGGACCAGCCCGTTTGACACCTCTATTGGCAAATGTCAAGTATTGTATTTTGCAAAAAAATATTATCTTAGATCATGAGAAATATATATATTTTTAGATCTTTTATTGTCTAAATTTATTCCAAGATTTATAATTGTTTTATTCAAAGGTATCCATAGAATACAAAACCACTTTTTGTCGACCAATGAATTCAGTTTAATTTCGGATCTTTGAGCACATCATGAAATTATTTTTGTGTAAATGGTTGTATCCTCTCAATATCTTATCGATATTTTTATTCTTTATAACTTATGGATATTCAAATGTGTAATGAATTTCTTACTTACCATAATAACAAATTTGTGAATGTGGAACTCTATGCATATGTTTGGCATTATAGAACCGGCTACCATATCTCACTTTGCCGCAGTCACCGAGTATCATTGGCCATTGTTAGCAAGAAATGTGAGGACTAATTACTACAACTAGTGGAACCAGGGTTTATTAGTTATACCTTGGTCCAAACTGATTCCTCGTTAGCTACAGAGGCTTCAATTAATTGCTGGAGTCCAGATTTCTTGCTCGAAGAAGGGCTTCCATCACTCCCATTGATCTGTGAAATCATAACATCAGATATGATTTTAAGTACCAGAGAAAGAAAGATATTAAAAAAAAACTTGGCATCTGATGATTAAAATACCTTTATTAATGAACAAAATAAATTTATAAAACTTCGAATCTGTCATTATATATATATATATATAATAAATAAAATAGTAAGAAATAGAAAGGTGTGGGCAAAGGATTCCCCAACCACCGCCGAAATAGTTTGCAATTTTCCTAAATAAGAGTTTTATAAAGTCAGATGCATTTAATTACTATAATATTTGGGTCCACCTTAAATATAGCCATGTCTCCATCAAACATCATTTTCGTCATCATTTTTTCTGTGCCAACCCATTTTCATCATCATTTCTACGTGTAATTTCTGTAGTCAATCATTTCTATCAGTTATTTAGTATTTTTTTCTTTTATTTTAGTTAAGCCATAATTATTTTGTTCAAAGGTAGAATAATAGTTACTATATATAGAGTTTTAGAAAAGTAAGATAAAAAATAAAACTATTTTATATATATTTTTTATAATAAAGCATGTATAACTAAAATTTTACATGTTATTTAAATTAGAAAAAATTAATACTATTTTGTCTGAAAATAATTTTATACTATTTTCTTGAACTATAAAAATATAATTTTATGCTAATTTTATGCTAATTTTATAATATATTTTCTTAATTAACATTATTTTAATCCATAAAATATTTAACTTTAAATACTTTTATAAAATATTATAAATATTTAATAGTACTTTTTAAATGTGAAGCAGAATTTTAAACAAAAAATAGCTTTAAAATACATATTTTACTAATATATTTAAAAAATTAAAATTTTGGGGTTCTATAATATGCTTAAAATTTGGGGATATATGGCAAATATCTTATGTTTTACACATGAGGTAGGGCTCTGTGTATATGACCGTCGCCGGAGGGCGGAGATCCTACGGTATGGACTGGATGGTGAGCCATAATCTTTCTTTCTTAAAAAAAAAGGAAAATAAATCTTGTATTTAAAAAATATATATATTTTACTAACAAAACCATTAAAATACATATTTTACTACATAATGTATATATATATATTACGATAAAAACATGTGGACCGTGGACCCATAAACTTTTTTTACCGGGGGTTGACTTATAAAAATTTGAGTATGTTTCTAAAATTTTTAGCATTTTATATGTACAAACTAAACAAAATTTCATTATATAAAATTTAAATTGTTTTTGGAACATCTTTTTATCATTTTTTGATTAAAAAGTTATAGATTTAATTTATAAACAAATTGAATGGGCATTAGAGAGAACAAATGAAAGTAAATGAATGGAGGAAATATGTCAAAGTAATTGTTGCGAAAGTTAAAGAGTAAGCTTATGGCCCAATAAAAAAAAGTAGGAAAATAAATAATTGGGAAAAGAGTAGGTGACTCCATATTTGATATGTGGATCCGTCTCTGGTTAAGGCCTAGTGAGATGGGTTGGGGCATGTTCCTGCCAGTTAATCTGGCTCAAGAATCTGAAGCCAAAGCGATAAGATGTGATGTTTTGTGTGTGCTTAATTTGGGATATGATAAAGTGATCCTTAAGTCACGAGGTCACCGGTATGACAAGATATACTTGTTTTGGCACCAAGCTTAAGGGACGTTAGATTTCAGTTGTACCTCGAGAATGCGACGTTGTGGCTGACACCATTGCTAGTCAAGTTATTTGGTTAAATACTAATGTTACTCTACAGTTACAGCCTGTTATAGACTTGTCTTCTATTGTTTTGGAAAATGAAATGGATGTTGAGTTCTAAAAAATAATATAAGTAAGAACATGTGATAAATATGAACAATTCTCTGACACACCAAAAAGACATTTCTCATTACTCCAGTCTAGTGGGTAGATACCATAAATACCTGGAGAGTACATTTAATTCTTTGTGTGGGAAACAAGGCTTTGTCGGGAAATACCAGTCTTGTCTTACATTTATATTAAGTTTCAAAATCAAAAAACATTTATATTATACAAAAGGGGACCCAAATAAAAAAAAGGGAAATTAAAAAAAAATGATTATTTTATCCCACTTTTTTGAATCTATACCTTTTTTATAAGTTTAATAACATAAACCTTATATTAATAAAAAGTCAAAATTGCCCTCATAATTATTAATATGTTAGTTTGATTTTAAAAACAAAATTAACAAAACTTATACTGTATGTGTTGGATAAAAAAAAAAGAAATTGACGACAAAAAAAAGAGAGGAAATATATCGATACGTTCTATGCCTCTAACCTCTCATTCATCTCCTACCTTGCTCTTTGCTCTATTATAATTTCTAAGTCTCTAAGCCTCTAACCTCTGACTCTCGGCTCTCTCTCCCTCTAGTCCATGCCCAAGTCCTTATTACTTCTTGGGTTGTAATTGCTATTTTATTAGGTTCCACACAATTCTCAAAGTTTTCGACTCGCGAACCACTTTCGCAGCAGTCTGCTTCATCCGATAGGTCGTCGACAATGATTTTGGGGTTTTAATAACAATAAATCGTATTAGGTATATTAGGTAATTATATATTCTGTATTAGGTAGAAGATGTATTCTACATTACGTAAAATAGCTTATGAATTCTAAATTAAATAGAAGATGTATTCTAGATTACGTAAAGTAGAAGATGTATTCTAGATTAGGTAAAATAATACATATTCTAGATTACGTAAGGTAGAGTTCGTATTCTAGATTACGTAAGGTAGAATATGTATTCTAGATTATGTAAGGTATAATACATATTCTAGATTATGTAAGGTAGATTTCGTATTCTAGACCACGATAGAAGCAAGTTTGTTCTTCTTCAAACTGTTCTCCAACAGCCATCTTCATTGAACGCATTGCCTTGCTGTCTTCACTCAACGGGCTTGAACCCCTACACTTGAGGTCGTTGCCTTGCTGTCTTCTCTTGGCAGCTACGCTGCATCTTACTCGTCCTACAACTTAGCTTATATCTTTATCTCCAACGGTTAGCCTAATGATTGTCTGAAATAAACTTTAGTTAACGTCATGGAAGCTGATGTATTTGTTAAAAATTACTCTGTTTTACAATGAAAACAAAACCTGCTCGTGAAGATGTGAAGTTAACTTCCTCTTTCGTCAAGTCAAGAAGAAAAATGATTTTACTTTATTTCAACCTCTGTAGAAGAAAAAAAAATTCTGTTTTTTCTATTTTATTCAGATTAATATAAAAATTTTAATTAAAGGTTATTTTGGTAATTAATATAGACTAACTAATAAAAGGTATAGATTCAAAAAAATAGAGTAAAATAATCACTTTTTCCTAATTTCCCCAATAAAAAATTCAGAAAGCTTCTGATACATGCATAAACACGAATTCAAAGCGTAGCAAGAAAAACAAAATGTAAGACACTGAAGAATGTGTAAACCCATTTTATCATAATTTTCAAACCAATCATCTCTGAGTTTTTGTTTTTCTTCAGGGTAAATGGAAGTAAAAATGTGTTGAAGCCGATGGATTCAGAGCAATTGAGAGAATACGGACATAGAATGGTTTATTTCATTGCTGAGTATTACAAAACCATCAAAAATTTCCCTGTTCTTAGCCAAGTTCAGGTCAATTCTAGTGGTTTAATCTTCACATTAGTCTTTTTTGGTTGTTACTTCTAATTTTTGTGAACTGAAAGTGGAGCTTGTACCAAGTTTCATCTTTTTCTGTGTTTAAATCTCTATGGTTTAGTCAAAATGTTGAATTCACTTTGTTTGATATAGCCTGGTTATCTTCATAACCTTTTGCCTGATTCTGCACCAGACCACCCTGAAACGTTGGATCAAGTTCTTGATGGTGAATACTCATTTCCCATTTTGGAGCATTTTTTATGAACATAAACTTGATATGATGTGAGTTTGTTTTGCAGATGTTCGGGCGAAGATATTGCCTGGAGTAACACATTGGCAAAGTCCGAGTTTCTTTGCTTATTTCCCTGCTAACAGCAGTGTTGCTGGGTTCTTGGGTGAGATGTTGAGTGCTGGTCTTGGTATTGTTGGTTTTAGTTGGATAACTTCTCCAGCTGCAACTGAGCTTGAAATGATTATTCTTGATTGGCTTGCCAAACTACTCAACCTACCTGCAGGGCCGTCTTAAAGTATTTTAGAGCCTTAGGCAAATTTATTTTGCTAGGACCTTTTAACAAAAAAAATTCTTGTTTTTGGACATTTTTCTTTGTACAATTTTTTTTTGGTATGGGCCAATAATATAAATTTTTTAAAAAAAAATTCTAGACCTTTTTTCTTTAAAAATTTTTTTCTTTTTTGCATGGACCCATGGCAAATGCCCATGTTGCCATGGACCTAAGACGGGCCTGCCTACCTGAGCAGTTTCTCTCCAAAGGTATAATAAACTTTTAAATCTTGTTTGCTTAGTTAAGACCTAAGTGTTGGTTTAATTTGTATTGTAGGAGATGGAAGTGGAGTAATACAAGGGTCAGCTAGTGAAGCTGTTCTTGTTTCTATGATTGCTGCTCGCGATAAGGTTTTAAGAAGCGTTGGCAAAAATGCGCTTGAGAAGCTTGTTGTCTACTCCTCTGACCAGACTCATTCATCTTTACACAAGGCCTGCGAGGTGAAAATTTGAAATCAAAGAAAGTTTGTGAGAACAAAGCTAATTTTCTACTGGTTTATTTGGTTGACAGATTGCTGGAATCCATCAAGAGAATTGCAGAGTGCTGAAAACAGATTCTTCTACAAATTACGCTCTGCGTCCAGAATCGCTTCAAGAAGCTGTTTCTCATGATCTTGAAGCTGGACTGATTCCATTCTTCTTATGTGCTAATGTAAGAACTATCTTGTTAATTACTCTCTTGTAGCATGAGCTCTGAGAACATTCATTTGTTATTTCCAGGTTGGAACCACTTCTTCAAACGCAGTTGATCCATTAGCTGCACTGGGAAAGATCGCTAAGGTTATTTATATGTCACATTTCAAACAAGCTTCAAAGAGAAACTGATGCTATTTCTCTTGCTACATTTCTCAGAGCAATGAGATGTGGTTTCACGTGGATGCAGCTTACGCTGGAAGTGCGTGTATATGTCCAGAGTTTCGACAATACATTGATGGTGTAGAAACTGCAGACTCTTTTAACATGAATGCTCACAAATGGTTCCTCACTAATTTTGATTGTTCCTTACTTTGGGTAAAGGTATATAGTTAGATAGCCCTTTTAATTTCACCTTCTCCTTTCTTCTCATATTTTGAAAAAGGATCAATATTTGAAAAACAGGATCAATATTCTCTCACTGAAGCTCTTTCATCAAATCCAGAGTATCTCAAAAACAAGGTAACAAAGGTTTTGTTTTTTGACAAAAAAACCACAGTCCTATGAGATTGCTAGTCTTATTATCCACTTTGTTTTGCCAGGCCTCTCAGGCAAACTTGGTTGTTGATTATAAAGATTGGCAAATCCCTCTCGGACGAAGATTCAGGTTCTTTGCTTTTGGAGAAAATTCAACTTAAATGTTTTGTAAGAACATTTTTACATATACAAATCTGAGTTTTTTTTTTACAGATCCTTGAAACTATGGATGGTTTTACGGCTCTACGGATCTGAGAACTTGAAGAGTTATATAAGAAACCATGTCAAGCTGGCTCAACATTTCCAAGAACTTGTCTCTGAAGATCCTAATTTTGAGGTAACTGTAAAATTCCCAAAATTTCTATAAAAAGGTTTATTCTTGTATGCAAGAAGGTTAATAAAGTGATTATTCTCGTTTCAGATTGTCACTCCTCGAATCTTTGCTCTTGTCTGTTTCCGCCTCGTGCCTTGCGAAAACGATGAGAAGAAGTGTAATAACCGAAACCACGACCTCCTAGACGCAGTGAACTCAAGTGACTTCTCCTTCTTCTCCCTTCATCATCTTCTTATTCTTTAATGAACTTAATTAGGACATATATGTGTGGGAAACAAGGCTTTGTCGGGAAAAATCGTACTACGTTGTGCCATAGGAGCGCCATTGACGGAGGAGAAGCATGTGAAGGAGGCGTGGAAGGTTATTCAGGAGAAAGCATCTTACTTGCTTCACAAGTAAATAAGATAAAAATTCGAAATACAGTAATATAAGACATTTTTTGCCAACAAACCCAAGTATTTCGGTTTGGTTTGGTTTAATTTGATTTGATATTAAAATAAAAACTTGCTAAAGTCAGTCGGTTTGATTTCCGTACACTTCAGTAAGGTTATCTTGTGTGATTGTGTGTATTTGTTCCTTCTTTTCCCAATTGTTGTGTGTATTTTATCTTTTTTTCGTAATTGTGTGTATTTTATCTATTTTGGTTTGAGTTTATTGTGGTTAATTATATACATGTAACCAATAATAATAAAAGCTTATATTTTATATTTATATACGTGTTACAGCATGGGATCTAAAATAAAAGACATCACAACTAAATAGCTAAAAATCAATTAAATTTTGGTTCTGACGGGTAACATGTAATATCAACTTATTGCAGTAAATTTTATAATTTTATGTAACTTGCAGTAAAATTTATGTGGTAGAAACTATAGAATTATATGGTATGTTTGCTGTAGAATTATGAGTTAGTATTATGTCAGAACAACTGACTGGTAACCGTTCTGATGGATAACTTGCGGCATATATTATTAAATATTAATTGAATTTAATATTTTTAGTAATAATAATATTTTGTTATAAATTTACTAATAATAAAATAATACTATAGTTAATTAAAATGAATATATTTTCATAACATAGTAAATTTAAAAACTAAATATGGACATTGTAAAGCATATTTGCAATATACAATAATATCTTGAATATATATATATATATATATATAGTGGATAAAGAAAAAAAATATTATTTCAACCTTTTTTGTTAAAGTTATTACAACCTTACTAACAAAGAACTAGTTGGAATTATTAGATTATTTAAAATTGAATTAACAAAAAGAAATTATTATTACAAACCTACTTCCAAAAAGACAAGTTGAAATTATAAAATTATTTAAAATGGAATTAATAAAAGAACATCAAACCATCGTTAGAAAATCAACCTCTACCACATGTCATTTTTTATGATGTTGAGTTAACTTTTGAGTTTACAGTTTTACAAAGAACATAACTCGAATTTGGAACTGATCCATACCACATCTTACCTCAAACTCAAATTCTAAGCGACGTTTTGATTTTGATTTGTGATACGATCCAACACAAAAGGTTTCATTTTAAGCGTGCTACTATTTGAGAAAACTTAAGAGGCCCATTTAAGACGTTGATTAGGCCCAGGCCCATTTTCTTGTATCATCGCGGCAGCAAATCATTCTATTCCATTTCTCTCTTCTTCTTCTTCTTCTTCTTCTCTCTCTCTCTCTCATCTGTGTTTGTTGTCTCTCGATCGATCGTTTAACTGAGGAAGAGGATGCAAGCAGTTTCCAGGAGATTAGTCCAACGGCCTCTCGCCGGAGAAGCTTCGATCTATTCATCTTCTTGTCTCAGATCGCTCTATGGAGTCTCAAATCACCGTTAAGTTTCTGTGATTAATTTTCTTCGATTCGGATTTCTAGGTTTCAAATGAGTCCCGCACTGACGAGATATAATGGTTTTGTGCGTTTCTTCTGATTTTAATGGCGATCCTTTAGTTAATGGAACTGACAATCGTCGCTATTCGTCTTCCCTCGCTACTAAGGGAGTGGGACACCTCGCTCGCAAGGGTACTGGTGGAAGATCTTCTGTTAGGTATGTCATTACTCTCTATGTTATCTCTTCTAGGGTTTGGTTCCTATAGAAATGCTGGAGAATTGTCATGGGAAGGAGAAATGTTATTGGTGTGTTAGGATTTAAGTAAGCTTAGTCTTTGTTTAGTTTTGAGCTCAAAGATAGATTTTGTGAATTAATTGCCATTACGGAGAAATGTATCATCTCTTAAGGGGTTTGTGGTAGCTTTTAGTATAGCGAGTTTGTCTTGAGAGCTTTCTGGTCTGTTGGTATATGAAGATCTTAATGTCTCCTTTACTTATGCCAGTGGCATTGTAGCTACTGTATTTGGAGCTACAGGATTTCTGGGTCGTTATCTTGTGCAGCAGCTAGGTGAGTTGGGTTTAACATTGGTATCTAGTTGCTCCATTCCATTTGTTGGTTTTTGTATTTTAAATGTATCTTTCGTTCCAGCCAAAATGGGATCCC
The DNA here is from genome assembly GCA_028015245.1 of Cardamine occulta. Taxonomy (NCBI): domain Eukaryota; kingdom Viridiplantae; phylum Streptophyta; class Magnoliopsida; order Brassicales; family Brassicaceae; genus Cardamine; species Cardamine occulta. The sequence goes on from CM051372.1 coordinate 21,079,834, forward strand.
AAGTGCTCGTTCCTTTCCGAGGTTCAGAGGACTCTCCTCGACATCTCAAGTTGATGGGAGATTTAGGACAGGTAATATGTTATTTTGTTTAATGTAATGCTTTTAAGGGTATGTCACAAAAACACATATTTTTACAAAAATTATGCTTTGGGCCGACAAATTTGATGTGTGTTTATTGCAGGTGGTACCGATGAAATTTGATCCAAGAGATGAAGACTTGATTAAGGCTGTCATGGCAAAGGCTAATGTCGTTATTAATCTAATTGGTATTTTTTTTTTGGCTATCTTAATTTTTTCTAGTAATTGTAGTAAAAACTTTTGAAAAGCAGCACTGTTCTTTTACTTTTTTTGATGATATTTATTCTTATCCTCAGGAAGAGAGTACGAGACCAGGAATTTCAGTTTTGAGGAGGCAAATCATCACATATCTGAGAAACTTGCATTGGTATGTGTTTGAATCCTGAAAAGTTATCTCCAGAATATCTAGTGAAGAGGTTTCCATTGTTGTTGCTCCTCAGATTGTTGCCTACTTCTGAAATGATAGGATCGGATCTGCTATGGCTTGCTCCTCTGGTTATGTCTAATTTGGTTGGGGCTTTGTTGATATGTTGTTTTAGGTGGCCAAGGAACATGGTGGGATAATGAGATATATCCAAGTTTCTTGCCTAGGAGCTTCAGCGTCGTCTCCTTCAAGAATGCAGAGGGCAAAGGCTGCTGCTGAGGAAGCAGTCTTCAACGCGCTGCCTGAGGTAAACTTATACTAGCTTTCGGCACACAAGACTCTCTTCTTTAATTTTCATCGTATTATTTTATACATTATTTCCAGGATCCTACTTCTTTTCAGATATAAGGTAGATCCTTTAGATTTTTCTTGGGTAGAACTGGCAAGCCCGTATATGATGTTATATAATTAAATCTAAAATTTTATAAATTTTGAAAGCAATTATGTGCCTGGGATGGCTTATATATGCATTTTGTCATCAGCCTGCTGCTTCTAGTCAGTTCCTAATGTATATTTTGTTTCCTAGGCCACAGTCATGAGACCTGCTACCATGATTGGTACAGAGGACAGAATCTTGAACCCCTGGGCACAGTTCGTTAAAAAATATGGTTTCCTCCCGCTCATAGGTGGTGGGACTACCAAGTATGTCCTAAAACCTTTGTGCAATTTTTTTCACTGGTTCATAGCAAATTGTAATATAGATCTATTTGGTTCTCTAACAATATCTTCATTGCAGATTCCAGCCCGTATATGTGGTTGATGTTGCTGCTGCAATCGTTGCAGCTCTAAAGGATGATGGCTCCAGCATGGGGAAAACCTACGAATTGGGTGGTCCAGATGTCTTTACCTCTCATGAGTTGGTAAATTCTTATGGTCCTTCATTCTCTCTGTCACTGTGGCAGCCCAGTGTATATGATTTTCAAATGTTCCTTGCAGGCAGAGATCATGTATGATATGATTCGTGAATGGCCTCGGTATGTGAAGCTTCCATTTCCAATTGCTAAGGTAACAGATCAAATTTTCACCATTTATGATTTCAGACAAAGCATATCTGAAGCTAATCTAAACCACAGAACCTTAAGTTGTTAGAATTCTTGTTCTTTTTTCAAATGATACTAATTTCATATATGTAACAATTTGTTCCAGGCAATGGCAGGTCCTCGAGATTTCATGGTGAACAAAGTCCCGTTCCCTCTACCCTCTCCCCAGATCTTCAATCTGGATCAGATCAATGCGTTTACAACCGATACACTTGTATCTGACAAGGGTTAGTCATTTATTCATTAGAGTGAAATGAGTTCTTTTCCTTTAGCTGATTGAATCTCACTCTTTATTATTCAACAATGGCTATTTCAGCCTTGACGTTTCAAGATTTGGACCTTGTCCCTCATAAATTGAAGGGATATCCGGTGGAGTATCTTATCCAATATCGCAAGGGTGGTCCTAACTTCGGTTCTACTGTTAGTGAAAAGATACCAACAGACTTCTACCCTTGATACTGCTTCTGCTCATTTCTCATTTCCTGGACTAATTTTTCCATGCAAGTGTCACAATGAAATCGCAGAAACCAGATTTGGTATGTTGATACCTTTCATTTACTTCTGTCAATAAAAAAATGGGTCCTCCTCTTTGTTGTTTTTTGGAAAAAAAATGTATAACCCAGCAATATCATTATAAGTTAGAGAGGGGACATTATCTTTCTTGATGGGGGCGATTTGGTCCCTTAGGAATTATGCAGTTTATGGTTCGTTTCAAACTTCATGTGCTACTTTGCTCATGAGTATAACTAAAACCATGTGCTTTCGTCTTTGCATTTCATATAGTTCCGTGTTGATGTTTTGCTTGCGGCAAAACGTTTCAACTTGTATCTGTATGCAATAGAGGCTAAACCCTGAGTTATTGGAAGTTTACTTAACATGGTGAAGAGGGTATTTCGAGTCGTTTATCTACAGCTAATGAAACATTGATACACATTAACCCATCTTAAGGCTTTCTGTTCCCTTAGATTTTTGGGGCGGTTAAGGAATCTAAGTCGTAGAGTATAGCACTTTGCTTCTAGCTGTAGAAAAAAGTAAAGAACTTTAGGAAACCCCAAGAACCAAGCAAAGCATATAGAGCACATATCATGTCATTGGAGGGATAGGACAGACTCATTTTGCAGTTTGTCCCAAAATGGAAGATGAAGAAGGAGACTATCCCGGTCCTGAATCCGGCATGGGTGGTATCAACCTGAGCGGGAGAAATGTTGGGGCGGTGATGGTGGCACCTAGGGATGTAGACATAGCGAGTCAAAGTGGTTGCAGGATCAACATCTACGTGAATAGCAATGTTCAAGCAACATGCGGTTCAGCTTTGTTTGGAAGCAAGGTTAAACCAAGAGATCCCGGTGTCCATCTCCATATCGAAGACGTTAAAATGACTCGGGACGACGGATCTAGACAGAAGGAGATGAGGTTGATTAAGATTGGGTTATGCTTAGTCTGTCTCTTTAACATCTTTCTAGGACTCGCTCTTTTGATATCCTCTTGGTTTCGGAAGAAAACTGGTTCCATATAGATCTTCCCATGAATCGATATTGATCATGCTAAGAACTAAGAACCGTCTCGTCCATAATTGTTTCCTCGATTCGTTACTTATCTATTATCTAAATGTTTAGATATTGTAAGTTGATATCTATAACGAACGGTCAAAAACACATATTACATTGTATTAATTCACACATTTTTCTGTATATTGAGTCGAACGAAGGTTGCTATAGTCCAATCATGCAAATTCCATAGTAGTATAGTGGGGCAAACGTGACGAACATCACGAGGCTACCGGATAATATATAAGTTCGACTACCGGATTATAACTATTAAGTACCCAATTTGATGAATAAAACTCTACCAAGTATCATTTAGCAAGAATCTTTGTATTCTAAATATGCATTTGCCCAATGACTAGAAGACCACGATCTCATTAGAAGAATCTTTCATGAAAATATATTTCTTAATTACGAATTTGTACTATATTCAGTCCCGGCTTTTGCAAATCACCCTTGCATGTTCACCAATTGTAACAAATAATTGAAGAACCTAAAGTGAATTTTTTTTATTGTTGGAAGAAACTTAATGGTAGTCCATTACTCCCTTCAATTATTTGAAGGAGTAAATATATTTCTTGCATCTTATTTGTGGTATCCATGTGAGTTGTACATTGGGGAGCACAAACTTCCCCACTCGCACAAGCCCCCCTATTAAAGTTTCTAGTTATTATATTTGCTCTTTTGTTAATTTATTGACTTCGAGAGATTATATATGAAAGTGAAGTCCTCTCCTTGAACATTTCAACATTTATACAATTAGTTCCGACAGAGACAGGCAAACTTTTTTTGAAGTTCGAATGTAGATCTCCAAATTCAATTTGACATGTATATAAACAACCTATTTTTTCAGTTTAATTATCTTTAGGTTTAATTTAGTTTTTTTTTTCTTTTAGTTTTAATAATTTAGCTATTTATACACTACTTCTTTTTCTGGCTTCGGCGCATCAAAAATGATTGAAATTATTTAAGACTTGTAGTTGTAGAAATATATTTTCTCTACGAACATATCTACCACCATGTTCCTTAATTTTGCAAAAGAAAATTTCCTTAATACATTCCTTCTGATTAAATTTTGGTCTTCTTCTTTATTTTTATTAAATTTTCTGATTAAAGTATTAAACATTTTGGTCTTAGTTTCGACTAAACTATTTATGAGATGTAGGTTTGCAAAAAGACTAATCATTTGCTTTATGCTCACTGTCATCATTAGTTGGACATCATGAAAGATATTTGGTCTCAACAAAAAGACGTTTTCTTATTTGTACTACCCAAGATTTAAATTAACACAATAGTCAATAATTAAAAACTCATCGAAATAATTAATAAGCGGGAAAAGGGTTAAACAACGGGCTTTGAACTTGAAGTAATTAACTAATTATGTTACAACGTGTATTGTCTGGTTTAGTTTAGCATCAAATTCTGTGATTTACACTATCAACCATTATTATGATTACACGTGGAGTCATTCCCACACGCTCGTCGGAACCACACGTTACGAGCGATTAGCGAAGTTGAGTCAAAAAGTCCAAGAGGTTTATAGCTGACAAGTCAGCACAAGTTTATCATACGTGGCAAGGTCCCACTGGTCACCGACAACCAAAAGAAAAAAACTGACGGCGCAAATTTAGCTGTCCGACTAACGTGCGCCCTCCATTACATATACAGCACTACTCTCTCTTCTTCCTCTTTGACGGTGATGAGACCAGTTCAAACCAAGTCAAATTTCATCGATCTCGCTTCACCAATATCAAAAATCTTCTCTTTCACACATCTCTAGATCTTTCCTTCAAGGATCAGAAGCTTTAATAGCTTTCTTCTTCCTCGTAGCTCCGTCTCTTGCGGATCCTTGTCGGTACACTTGTGCATTCTCAAATTCGATTCCTTTTTGGAGTTTTCTTTGCTCCTGAGCTACGATTTAGCTTCAGTTACTTCGATCTCGTTCCAAAATCTTTGTTTTGCTCTTTAGGATTTTGGGAAGTTAGGGTTTTTAGTTGATCTATTGTATAGATGTTGTGATCTCGAACACTCTTTATGATTCCGAGGGTTTCCATGAGGCGTCGCTCTGCAGAAGTTGCTCCTACAGAGCCAATGGAGAAGGGAAATGGGAAGAATCAGACTAATAGAATCTGTTTGTTGGTTTCTTTATCACTCTTTTTCTGGGCATTGTTGTTGTACTTCCATTTTGTTGTCTTAGGAAGCAGTAACATTGATAAACAGATCCAGTTACAACCTAGCTATGCTCATTCTCAGCCATCATCATCAGTCTCTCTTCGAGTTGATAAATTCCCACTTGAGCCTCATACAGTTCCTTCAAAACCTCCCAAAGAGCCTTTAGTTACTATCAATAAACCAATTCTTCCTCCTGCCCCAGTAGCTAACTCTAGTTCCACCTTTAAGCCGCCTAGAATTGTCGATAGCAGCGGTGAGAAAGAGGAGTTTAAGTTTATAAGAGCGTTGAAGACAGTAGATAACAAGAGTGATCCGTGTGGAGGGAAGTATATTTATGTTCATGATCTACCTTCGAGGTTCAATGAGGATATGCTTAGAGATTGTAAGAAGCTTAGTCTTTGGACTAATATGTGCAAGTTCACTACCAATGCTGGTCTTGGTCCGCCGCTTGAGAATGTTGAAGGTGTCTTCTCGGATGAAGGCTGGTACGCGACTAATCAGTTTGCTGTTGACGTGATATTTAGCAACCGGATGAAGCAGTACAAATGCTTGACAAATGATTCTTCTCTTGCTGCTGCGATTTTTGTGCCGTTCTATGCTGGATTCGATGTTGCTAGGTATCTCTGGGGATACAATATCTCAACGAGGGATGCTGCTTCGCTTGAGTTGGTTAATTGGCTTATGAAGCGGCCTGAGTGGGAAATAATGAGTGGAAAAGATCATTTCCTTGTGGCTGGTAGGATAACTTGGGATTTCAGGAGATTGTCTGAAGATGAACATGATTGGGGCAACAAGCTTCTCTTCTTACCGGCTGCCAAGAACATGTCTATGCTTGTGGTTGAGTCGAGCCCATGGAACGCAAATGATTTTGGGATCCCGTACCCGACCTACTTCCACCCAGCAAAGGACTCGGAGGTGTTTGAGTGGCAAGACCGGATGAGAAACCTGGAAAGGAAGTGGCTTTTCTCATTTGCAGGAGCCCCACGACCCGACAATCCGAAATCCATCAGAGGGCAGATCATCGACCAATGTCGAAACTCAAATGTTGGCAAATTATTAGAATGTGATTTTGGGGAGAGTAAATGTCATGCACCGAGCAGCATCATGCAAATGTTTCAAAGCTCTCTCTTCTGTCTGCAGCCACAGGGAGATTCTTACACCCGAAGGTCGGCTTTTGACTCGATGCTTGCTGGTTGCATACCTGTCTTCTTCCACCCGGGCTCAGCCTACACCCAGTACACGTGGCATCTACCCAAGAACTACACAACCTATTCGGTTTTCATCCCCGAGGATGATATTCGGAAGAGAAACATAAGCATCGAGGAGCGACTCCTCCAGATTCCACCCGAGCAGGTCAAGATAATAAGAGAGAACGTCATTAATCTCATCCCAAGGCTGATCTACGCAGACCCAAGATCAGAACTGGAGACACAGAAGGATGCATTTGATGTCTCGGTACAGGCCGTGATAGACAAGGTGACTCGGTTAAGGAAAAATATGATCGAGGGCCGAACCGAGTATGACAACTTCGTGGAAGAGAACAGCTGGAAGTATGCCTTGCTGGAGGAAGGCCAAAGGGAAGTCGGGGGCCACGTGTGGGATCCGTTCTTCTCCAAACCAAAGCCCGGAGAAGATAGCAGCAGCGACGGGAATGGAGGCTCGACTATTTCAGCAGATGCAGCTAAGAATTCATGGAAGAGTGAGCAGAGAGATAAGACACAGTAAAAAAAGAGACATAAGCCAGATTTTGTTTTGGGATATAGTTTTCGGTTATTATTATACGGACCAAAAAAAGAAAGATTTATTTTTGTTGTATTGGTGTCAAATGTAGTTTGTTCAGTTTCATAGAGATAAGTTTGTTTGAAATTTTTGTTGTATCAGTATCAGTACCCCCACAGAAATTAATAACAAGAAGTGTCCCTTTTCAAGTTTTTAACTAAGGCCACACTGCTTGTGTTTAATTATGCTATAATGTTACTTTTTACTTGAAGCTTTTATGTGATTTCATAGTGTTGCCAATCAAAGGCATAATTAAATCTTGTGTTGGAATCGGTTCTGATTCAAGCAGGCAAAAGACTTTCAAATACAGTATCGGTTAATGAGTAATTGAGAACTCACGTGGGAGTCACGTGCGAAGTTGTTGAGGTTTGTTAAAACAGCTAGGGGCAGTTTCGACCTTTTCCCATGCTCTGTAATTCTCCTTCTCTGTGAGTTTTATTAACCGAGTTGTGAGATTCTTCTTCGAGTGTGTGAGTGATTTGTGAGCTGCCATTACTGTAAAATGAATATAAATTGATAAAGGAACTTGTGGAACTCGTAAACTGTGTGTTGTCTCTTCTTTCTTCTCTGTTTCCAATACATCACTCTTACTTATTTGCGTGTTCAATTCTCATTCAACATATGTGTTTAGATTCGAGTCAAATTCATGATTACAAATGAAAATGTAATGGTAAAATCGTTGCAAAATCGCATAACTATCAGGCAGCCTGAGTTCAAGGAATAGTGCGTGACAAAAATGGTAGAATAGAAAGTATCAAACCCCGCACATTAAATACTATGGATCCATTTAATAAATTTTTCATCACACTAAATACTAAAATACCCAAAATTTAAATCAAATAAATGAAAATAATATGAGTGAAAAGAGTTAGGTGGCCATTTGAGTAGTGGTGTCCGACTCAGAATAAATACTCTGTCGTGTGTAGGGAAGACAAAGCCGACCTTTGCTTCCTTTGTGCCTATAGTTTCCTTGTGGAACCTACACGGGTCTTCTGTAGACTGCTGCACTATGTTTAACAAGCGAAGAAGCCTTTGTTTGGAGTGAAGAAAATGAGATTTTTTCTAATGTTGTTGTTTGGAGAGAAATCAGATCCTTTTGACAATGGTCCAAAACCCCAAACAATACAATGCTGTTATCAAACAATACAATGCTGTTATTCACTAGACTAATACCAATCATGTATCTGACTTCTGTATAGTCCTAAACAAGATGTATTTATCATCAGTAAATAAAAGATTCAATTTTCTGTTTGATATGCTTGTGGCACAAGATTTTATGGAATGGAATAAAACCCTAGCCAGGAGTTACAGGAAGCGTGCCTACTTTAGGCAGCTTTCTTTCTCTTCTTAGCTCTTCACTGGCTCTTGTGGTTCAGAAGGTTTATCGTTGGTACTAGTCGAAGGCTCAACAATGTCAGAAACGTTGATTCTCAAGGTTTGTTGGGGTCCTTCGTTTGAAGGGATGTGGACAAGTGCGTCCATTATCAGAATCTCCCAGTCCCTTTGCTGGAGAAACCCGAACATGCTATCTTCTGTGAAGAAAAGCAAAAATGAGGTACAATGAGTGAGAAAAATGGTAAATGCAGACACCTAACAGACATTTGTCCTAAGAGACTGGTGCATTTTGAGAACTTTTACCTCCATTGCGAACGGCTTTGAGATGCAAGATTCCGTTGCCTTGTGGTCCAATCACAGGAAACGAGCAAGACACTGAGTGCCTTTGGTGAGAAACAGCTAGTGATGCATTGTACCATGGTCCTTTCTCAATTGGCTCTCCAATGGCTTCAATCATTGCCTGGCTATTCTTCACCTTCTCCATCGCCTTGCTGAAAATTAAGCATATAAAGACTTCTTAAGAAATTGCCAATGCAAATACACATTTTTGAAAATCGTTTCATGTTACTGATTTGATGATCAAGGAGAAGAGCATAGAGATATTCACGAGGGGCATTGATCAAATGCACAACAAAATAACAAAATGGTGCAGACAGAACTCCTAAAGATGACTGTTCTGGACATTACAACGACTTCTCAATCGATTTCTACTAAGGACAGGACGAAGAAGTATCATTACTTGTAAAGTGGCGTCAAAATCACAAGATAGGCAGAAATTCACGTGAGAAACCAGACTATATCTTTGTTAACGGGCGCATTAAACTTCACAGTGAAGCAGTGTCATGTTCTCAAGCATAAGGTTTCTCTTCTTTTGCTTAACCAATTTCACTAAAGCACTCTATAAGCTTCAAGCCAAAACGGAAATAAGTAATGCACACAGCATTGATTGAACTACATTAATCACTAGCACCAAGAGTTGAGTTCCTTTTATTGTCTATTGAAGTTGACTCTTATGTCAATAAACCCGTTCCGCTGATAGCAACTCATGGTCAAATTGTTAGCTGCAGAGAATAGAAATCTATTTAAATGGTCTCAGCTCTCACTTCAACAAAATGGTTTAAAAAATTCTCTAAACCAGTTGTCCAAACTAAAAACATTCACTTGCTTTCAACTCAGTCACTCTCTTATAAAGCCTTCTCACAACCGATCAGAATCAGTAAGAAAACTACGAAATACACAAAAACCGATTCACAATTCAACTATCAGTGAAGTTACACATAATATGTACATTGCAATAGCTAAACTTAAATGGAAAGATAATGCATTTTTTTTATGAAACGATGATGTGATTACCTGCTACATCCACGATAAATAGAAAGGTCATCGAGAGCACTCAAAGCAACACCACCAGTGACTGTAATCAAGACAAAAGACACTGCCTTTCGACCAAAAGAGCCTAACTTTCCATCTTTCAAACCTTTGTCCGAGCTGTTCCAATAACATTACTTGAGCACATTTAACGACAAAAGGGTTCATACATACAGAAATCATCCAAATTTCGAATCAAATCACGTTTCTTCCATAGAAATTCAACTCAATAGGTCAAAAAGCACCAAAAGGAGCATGGATCTTTCTTCGAATAGAAAACTAGGGAGATTTTGAAATCACAACCGAGATGAAAATTCCCGATTCGTAGTGCCAAAACATGGATTAAGATGCTCGAGGAAGCGAAATCGCAATTCAAAGCAGAAATTGGAATTTCATGGTCAAAAATAAACTAACAAAGAAACGCAAAGTCAATCAGCAAAATCAGAAATGAACTTGGAGTCTAGATCAGAGAAAATGCAACATTTTGGGTACCTTGAGGTTGAAGATCCTTTGAAGAAAGTAGTGAGTCGCCTCGCGAACATTTTTCTCAGGTGAATTTTCGAGGATTTAGACCCGACTCGCTGATTCGACCCGGAGCAGCTCGGTAGGGGAAGATCTATAGGGTTTTGGGTTTTGCAGCCACCATTTACATGTGAAAATATTTTTTTTGGTGAAATGAAAAAATACTATATTTTTTTTCCAGCTAATTGTTTTAGATCAAATATTTGTAACTACCACAATTATCTTTGTAATTACTATTCCAGTTTCCAAAAATTATTTAAGCTTGTGAATAAATTCAAATATTTGATCATTGCGAGCAAAATCACCATTCGCAAGTGTGCATTTTTACCCTTGGTAATCTTTTTGTTAAAAAAAAAAATACAATTAATGGAAAACACTTTGGGCTATGTACAAACAAAAAGAGAAAGCCCAATGTGCAGCCCATCATACAAAATTTGTCGCCCACTCAGAACATTCCACGTAGGAAAATTGTGGGTCCAATATGAAATTCGTTGCACGCGCCGTGAGAGAATGATGACTGATCATCTCTTTTACCACAGCCACCATCTCGACGCCAACGAGGAAAAGAAGAACAAACACAGAGCGATTACTCTATCGCCGGTGCAAGGATCCCGGTTTATCCGCCCGTACCGGTAGAAGATTAACCTTCGAACGCTCTTCGCTTCGCTTCTCGAGGCTTCTTCTTTTTCTTCTCCTCGATTCGATTCTTTTCATGAATTTATAGGTGAGAATTTCGATTTTGGAATATGATCATCTCTAGGGTGGATCATAGTTGAAGTTATGTTTGGTGATTGGTGGATATAGATTCGATTCGATAGGGTTTAGTTGAGGTTTTGCTAATTCGTTGAATAATGTGTTTGCTTTGGCGATGATTATGGTTTTTACCTTCTTCTCTAGCTTCTGCTTTTCCAGTGTTCTTAATTTATTTGTGAATTATCTGCATCCAATAGTAAAAAATCCAAATCATGCTGATTGAGTTTTGCATGATGAAAAGCTTCCTTGCTTACGATCTGTTTACTTGTAGCAGTTGCAAGAGCTGGTTGGTTCTGTGCTGCACCCATTTTGGCATCTCCAAGAATTCACTTTTAAGGTTTAAGTAATTCAGAAACATGAGTGATTCTTAATTAATGCAGAATCTTACACATGTGATTTTGATTTTGTTTACTAGAACAACAATGGGGACTCGCCCGTTGAGGTCAATTCCGAGGGATCTAAGTAACCTTGCACACACTTCTTCATCAATACCATCTTTACCAAACCCTTCAGTTGCAGCAAACATTTCCTTCAATCCAGAACACAATCAACTCATGACAGGGCCTTATCATCTCCTGTCTGCTAATGGTGGAGCAGTTGGTCATATTTATTCAAATGATCTCCATAATAACTCTTTCATCCCCGAGACATCAGATTGGAATCCTTCTTCACTCCCAGATATTTTTGATTTTTCTTCGGATTCTCCCATTCAAACCAATCAAATGGAGAATGGTGGCATCTTGGCATCTGATGAGATTCACAAAGAAAGTGACTGGTCATTATTTCATGAACCCTTTATTGCTGATGATGATCCTCTATTGTCTACTGACTTGGACGATCTTCTACTTGACCCCAGTTTCAACTCAGCTTCACAGGTTGTTAATATTGTTCCATGTTCTTTACTTTTCACGTCCTCTAAATTGAGTTCTTGCAATACATATTGTGTTTCTCTTGCCTCCTAGTATCACTGTTTTATAGCTAATGGTATAAAACACCATGAAAAGACCAATATTTTATGAGAAGATATTGTTTCAGGTCCAGCAACCAACGATGCATTCGCAGATTCAGCAACCCCAAGTTGTTATGCAGCAGCCTTCTCCTTGTGTGGAATTGCGACCACTTGTTAGGACAGTATCCTCAAACAACAACAACAATAGTAGCAACAGTAATAATAATGCAGCAGCTAAGGGACGTATGCGTTGGACGCCAGAACTTCATGAGGCTTTTGTTGAAGCTGTTAACCAGCTCGGTGGCAGTGATCGTGAGCATCTCTCTCTCTACTTCTTGTTTTCAAGTTCCTCAACTTTGAATAGAGTTGACGAGGATGAAGTTCTGTTTGTTCTGATTCAGTGTCTTGTTTAATGCAGGAGCAACTCCTAAGGGTGTGCTAAAGCATATGAAAGTCGAAGGCTTGACTATATATCATGTCAAAAGTCATTTGCAGGTTTAGTTTTTCTTTCTTCCTAACATTAATTTTATGCTAATCCTCATAATAATGTGTTGGTAATTTTTCTTGTTTATATTGCAGAAATATAGGACAGCTAGATATATACCAGAACCATCAGAAGGTAAATAGTTGCTCCCATTTTGTGATGAGTCTTCATATGCTTTTATTTTTCTTAAAATGAGGAAATTATTGTATGGTGTTAGCTAATAGATACAAATTCGATCCGCTCTAGTTGATCTATCTTACTCTACTTTTATCTTGATATTTACCTTGAAGTTGGAAACAGTATAGATGAAAATGGGCTTGTTTTGATGTGCTTTCAGATTCAAAGAAAAATGCAACTTCGGATAGAAGAACAGGGAAAGGCCCTGCTGATGATGTTTGAGAAGCAAAATATGGATTTTGGCAAACCGGAACAAGAAGACAAAACAAGCGCGAAATCGCCTGAAAATGGTTTAGAGGAGTCAGATTCCCCGCGGCCGAAGCGTCCGAGAAACAATGAATGAAGGAAAAAGCTTCCTCGGGATGGTAGATCATAAAACTGTGGTTCTAGTGGAGTTGTAGAGTTTGACTTATTAGAGTTAGAGCTTTCTGACTTCTTCAGGCCTCCTCTCTCTATACTTTTATTTTTTCCCCCTTAAAACTTTTAGATTCTCTGCTCTCTCTAGGAAGAAACAAAAATAAGAGCAATGACTTTGGTCTAATTTTTCCATCTTTAGGATGTAATCTGAATGCAGATTCTAGATTTAGTGTCAGTATTTAGGTGAAATAAAACTAATAAAATTTAGAGCTTTTCCCTATAAACTGCGTTTTTTTTTAAAAAATTCATGCATACAATCAACTCATTACTTCAGAAAAAGCAACGTTCAAAGACTCGAAGCTGATAAATGTAGTGAAGATCGTATTGTTTTTGCTAGTATAGCAAAGATGTGCAAAAGGTTACTCTTTGTCCCACATCGGTAGGCTAGTGAACGTTGGTCATAAACATCTGTTATAAAAAAGAAGCTGGGCCTCAATCTCAATTCATACCTTTCTCGGCCTTTTGGCTAAGATCAAGTGTAGAATCTGTTCTTATCAGTTTAATATCTGATATGTGGGCCATCGGTCCACACGATATTAACTCTATTTTTTAAGGGAAGAGGCCCATTAAGATAGCTTGCTATCTGGGCTTCTGCGAGTCGCCCCTGCTTTGCACTATTGCAAGGGCTTGGCTCAACCCGCCAAGTAATTAGTCTAATCATTGCATATTCCTCCCCTTCCAAATATATTTCATTAATTAGAAGAATTTACAAATCTAGTTGATTTGCTAAATATAAAACTATTTATTATGAAATTTATACGTCGATTGTCCTAGAATTTGTCCCACATTAATGTTATGCCAAATACAGAAACTTAATTTACATTTTCTGTTGTGGCTTGTTATTTAAGTGATTTTGTAGAGAAAATCAAGGTTGCATGTGAGAATTTGCTGTCACCGATAAGCTAGTAGAAAATTCATATTTGTTATTCCTTGTCTTATGCGTATATCTAATCCATAACAACGTTTCTGATGAAGAGAAGCAATGACAACTTATACTGCCAAAACTTGCACTTGTGTACCTAGGTTTCTTTTTTTTGATAGAAGGCTTAAGTGTACCTAGGTTTCTCTTCTTCACATCAACACTCTCTCATGCCAAAAGTATTAATTGTCACATTACTTATTTAACTTATAAGCCTCTTCTTCATTGGGAAAAATGTCATATCTTTCTCTACTTTTACCAGCTTTGATTCAGTTTTCAACTTATAGCAAAGGATTTCTCACTCGGGTTTGAAAAGAGTCCTTGGTGGCAACGTAACTTTGATCACCTCTTGGTTGGTAGTTCTGACTTCTGAATCTCGGATCCGCCGGCTTACTGGTCTCTTGGTTAATCAAGTATGCAGACAACATCTTCAAGGTAAAAGATCAAACTTGTCCTTCACAATTTCTCATAAGAAAGTATATATTAAAAAAACACTTCTTTATGTAGCGCCAGTTATTCTCTTTAGAAATAAAAATTCTGACAAAAAAAATAAGAACTTGTTAAAAAAAAAAAAGAGAATTTGTTTATATATTTTGTTTTTCTTGGGATTTGGAGTTGGACCAAAAAAATAGAATTTGTTTATCGCGCAATTGGCGAGATCTTTGGTGATTTGTGGATTAAGATTCGATTAGGTTTAGTGTAGGTTTTTGAACAAGGCTATAGGGATGAGTCGTGGGAATTATAAGAACCCTTGCTTGACCATGCATCAGCCATGGGCTTCGCTTCTGGTCCATGGTATCAAGCGCATCGAAGGCAGGTCCTGGCCAGCTCCGATTCGAGGTATTAACCCTAATTAAGAAACTGGTTTTTGAAAGTTGCATAACATTGAATAATTGAAATTGGAAGATTGTGATAGTTGTTGCATAACTTTGAATAAAGATGTTGGTTCAAACATTGTAATAGGGCGTCTATGGATTCACGCTGCTAGTAAAGTCCCTGATGAAGCTACTATCAAAGCAATGGAAGAGTTTTACCGTGAAATTTATGCTGTTGACGGCATCACTGATATTCAATTTCCCCAACATTACCCTGTTTCAAGACTAATTGGTATCTTTTTACTAATCTTTGTATTTGAAAGCCAATTTCTATGTCATATAGTGTAAGTAAGACCTGATTTGTTTGTTGGTATAGGATGTGTTGAGGTTGTTGGTTGTGTCACTTGCGATGAGCTTCAGAACTGGGATGCTTTACCTCAAGGGGTGAAACTATTTTCTTTTTCTATCTTCTTGCTATATGCTATTCTTTGACATGAAAACAGTTCATTATCGATGATTCTATAGTATAATAATAAGGAAAAATCCAACTGTTTTTGATATATAATAGGTGAGGCTTGAAGGACAAACCAATTTCTGTTGGCTATGTGAGAAGCCACAGGTGAAGTTCACTTCATTCTTTCGTTTTTTTACAGTTTTCGTTTGGATTAGCTATTTAACATTTGATTCTGTCAACTTCTCCAGAAACTGATTATTCCATTTGAGATGCGTGGGTACCAGGGCGTCTATAACTTAGAAAATAAGGTAATCATGCTCTTCTTTAAAACCTTAGAATTGGGAGTTGTTAGACTAGTATAAGATAGTAGTTCTAGTTACTTACTTTATTTTCTAAATGAAACAGATTTATGTAGGAGCAGCTAGAGGTCTTATGCCTTCTCAAAACTCTTTTATGGTGAAATTCCCTCTTCCAGACCCAAAAGACCCGTTTTCTTTAAAACCCGGTTCTGTTCCATTTACAGTACAAGATAAGAAAGCACTTGAGATAGAACAAGTTACTAGTCTCACAGCTGCTATAGCAGGTGCAAAAGCAGCAGCTACACAATTTTCAAAGAAGGGACAAAGTCTCCAAACCGATAATACCTATGAGTACACAACAAGAAGTAAGAGTAAAGCTAGTGAAGAGGATGCAAAATCCTTAGATAACCCGGTTCTTGGTTCTGGTGGAACGTCTGACAGCACTTATACAACAAGAAGCATGAACAAACGCACACAGGTGGGTGAAGATGGATGTAGTGAAAGCAGCAGCAGAGTGGAAGATGATCCAAAATTGACAGGGAAGTACAATGTGGAATCTAATAAAAGAAGTGTAGTCGCAAGGAGAGAGGACAGGAATACAAGTATTGGTGAAAGAAGGTTTGATCCTGGAACTGCCCGGGTATGTATACTTTTCGTCTTAAGCCATTGTTACATTTAATTTATAGATGACTTTCTTTGTCTGATTCTGTTTTCACGTGTGGAAATTATCTCAGATTATGGCTGCTGCAATTAGGAACTTGAAGCCATCGTCTTGATCTACTGTGACAAGGTTGTACCATATTTTGCATTGTGCTTTCTAAAACATTTTCATTTTAAAGTTTGGCATCACTATAAGTTACAGTGAGTTTATATAGGTTATTATGTACATTCTCCTTTCATACATGAGATTCTTTTTATTGTCCTGTTAAAAGAATCAGATGGACCAAAGTTTTATGAATATCCAAAACAAATGTATAAGGAATCTTGGAGAGGCAAAAACTAGACAACAATTTAGCCATGACCGAACAAATAGAAGAACAGGGAAAGGCCCTGCTGATGATGCTTGAGAAGCAAAATAAAATGGGTTTAGGCAAACCGGAACAAACGCCTGAATGTTGGTTCAGAGGAGTCAGATTCCCCGCGGCTAGAGCATCCAAGAAACAATCAATGGAGGAAGAGCGTTCTTGGGATGGAAGATCATAAAACTGTGTTTCTGTGGAGTTGTAGAGTTTCACAGAAACTAACTAACTAAGAGATTTAGTATGTCTTCTTGAGATCGTATTGTTTTTGCTTGTATGGCAAAGATGTGCAAAAGGTTACTTTTTCTCCCACATCGGTAGTCTAGTGAACGTTGGTCATGAACATCTCTTATAAAGTGGAAGCTGGGCCTTGAATACAACTCATACCTTTCTCGGCCTTTTGGCTAAGATCAAGTGTAGTATCTGTTCTTATCAGTTTAATATCTGATATGTGGGCCATCGGTCCACACGATATTAACTCTATTTTTTAAGGGAAGAGGCCCATTAAGATAGCTTGCTATCTGGGCTTCTGCGTGTCGCCCCTGCGCTGCACTATTGCAAGGGCCTGGCTCAACCCACCAAGTTATTAGTCTAATTTTTCCTTGGTTCACTCATTCCATATTTAATTAATTAGAATAATTTTTATTTGCTAAATACCGCACCATTCACTATGAATAAACATCGGACTAACTGAACGGGGCTAATGATCCTATGACAACATTTTTTATTCCTTCACTTGTTCTCGATTCAAATTTTCTCCTGGGTTTTAGGGTTATCATGAATTCTTAGGTGAGAATTTCGATTTTATATATGGTTGGACCATTGTGTTTGCTTTGGCGTTGATTCATAACGTTTGTAGCTTCTTCATTGGATTTTGGTTTTTCAATTGTCTCAAATTTATTTGAATTCTTTAATGTAAATTACCTTGAAGTGATGATGTTGCGTTCTATCAGTAATTTGGAGAGACTCTCCAAATGTTGTCGAAAATACAGAAGTAACTGTATGAATGAATTGCAAGTAAAATTTGTGTTTTCATTTTATGTTTACCTGCGCTTTGGTTTGTTGTTGTATGTGCAGAGAGTTTTGTGTGTTAAATCAAAGAAATGAAGAGAAAAATAGCCATTGGGTTTGAGGGATCAGCTAATAAGATTGGGGTTGGAATTTGTGACACTAGACAGCACAATCCTAGCGAATCCTCCACATACATACATGACACCGCCTGGTCACGGATTCCTTCCTAGAGATACAGCACATCACCATATAGACCACATTCTTCCTTTAGTTAAGTCAGCTCTTGAAACTTCTTTAGTAACGAGTGCACACCAGCAGATTTGTGCTATTCTCTTCAAGTAAAGCTATAACTTGTTTATAAATGATAAACAGAATGCCAAGTTTGGACATTTTAAATGATTGTTGATCTCGCAGGAGACAATTCAAGACTCCACCTTTACGCAGCGGTTGAGGTTCCTGCTGTTTGGCCAGAGAATGAAGACTTAGTGCTTAGGGATAAGAATGTTGCTGTTGATTGATTGTGTACTGTACCCATTTGTTTATTTTTGTTCCGCTTGATCAAATTAGTTTTTGATAAGTTAAGGTTAAATGTGTTTTTGTTAATGAAATGGTTATGTTTTGCAGAGTTTTTAGTGAATTGAAAGGGTTACTTTTGTTTGTAATTTTCATATATTGTGTAGAGAGTTTGCAATAAAGAAAAAATGGTATTTTAAAAAATTTTGCCAATAAGATTGCGACAATAAATTTGGAATTAATGAGCCGGCGATATAGAAAGGAGGGTTAAATTGAAAATTCATAAAGAAGGAAAATTAGGGTTAGACTCGATCATAGCTGCGACTATTATTCTCTTCTCTATTTTTCTCTTTTTCTCTTTTTCTCTCATTCTCTTTTCAAAGACAAATCGAACGATGAGGGGATTGGTGAACAAACTCGTTTCCAGATCTCTCACCATCGCCGGGAAATGGCAACAGCAACAGCTTCGCCGTCTCAACATCCACGAGTATCAGGTTCCTCTCTTCATTTCGATTTTGAACATTCTATAGTCTCTGCTCAGTTTCGCTTTCCAAGTCCGAATTTGAGTACGATCTGCGTCTTTGTCTGTTGTTTTTGGGGTTGATCCAGTGATTGATTTGATGGGAAGATAGAATTGCAGTGTATTGAGTGAATCTCTAGGAGTTGTTGTATTTTGAAAGTAAGCACTAGTTGAAATCGAATCGTCGTCTGGGTTTAAGGAAAATGTAATTCGGTGGTTTTATTGTTGTATTGTTATTTCTGATGCAAATCAGGGAGCTGAGTTGATGGGGAAATACGGAGTAAATGTACCAAAAGGAGTAGCTGTTTCTTCATTAGATGAAGTTAAAAAGGCTATAGACGAAGTCTTCCCTAATGAAAGCGAGGTAAATTATTATGCTTGGGACTTGATTCTTATTGCATTTAACTCTGTATTAGTAGATTTCTAATTGAAGAGTGTCCTATTTTTTGTGATATAGTTGGTTGTGAAGAGCCAGATTTTGGCTGGTGGAAGAGGTCTTGGAACATTCAAGAGTGGCCTTAAGGGTGGTGTTCACATTGTTAAACGTGATGAGGCTGTAGATATTGCTGGTATTGTTCAGGATTTCTTCTTTGTAGCCTTTTCAAGTCTTTTCTTATTTTTTGGTCGCAGAATTGATTGATCAATTTCAATTTTTTTTATCATTTGTAGGAAAGATGCTAGGACAAGTACTTGTCACTAAGCAAACTGGTCCTCAAGGCAAAGTAGTTAGCAAGGTTTGTTAGCAGTTATTAATGAAACTCATAATTGGTGTTTTTCTTCAGTTCTTGTGGACTTGGCTGATAACTTCATTGTATCTTGATTTTGAGCAGGTTTATTTGTGTGAGAAACTGTCACTCGTCAATGAGATGTACTTTTCCATTATTCTGGACCGTAAATCTGCTGGACCGGTATGCATGCTACTATGCTAATGACGAATTACTATTCATTTCTCTACTTCTAGGCATGCGGTTCTCACTCTCTGTCAGCAATCTCTAAAACGCTTTCCTTTCCTATTTTCAGTTGATCATTGCCTGTAAAAAGGGTGGTACCAGCATTGAAGATCTTGCTGAGAAGTTCCCTGACATGATCATCAAGGTTTGTGACTGTTTGATTTGTATTTGATGTTCTATTCTTTAGTAAAATATCATTTGTAGATTCTTTCTCATGCGGGTTTTTGACCCTTCAATTCATGTTTTTGCGTAGGTGCCAATTGATGTATTTGCAGGAATCACTGATGAAGATGCTGCTAAGGTTGTGGATGGTCTGGCTCCCAAAGCTGCTGACAGAAAAGATTCGATTGAGCAAGTAAAGAAGCTATACGAACTCTTCCGCAAGACTGACTGCACAATGTTGGAAGTAAGTTCTCTCTCTGTGTCTTGTTTTTACACTCTTCTTTTCAGTTATCAAAATCATTTGTTGAACCCCCAAATTCCTCTTGTAGATCAACCCCCTTGCGGAGACATCCACTAATCAACTGGTAGCTGCTGATGCCAAACTGAACTTCGATGATAATGCTGCTTTCCGACAAAAAGAGATTTTTGCCATGCGTGATCCAACACAGGAGGATCCACGAGAGGTCTCTGTCTATATCTTGTATCATCAAGAAATCTATGTTATGTTGTTAAGTCGAGAAGATAGATGTTAAAAAGAAAAGTGTGTGGTGCTTCTCATAGGTGGCTGCTGCGAAAGTTGACCTGAACTACATTGGTTTAGACGGTGAGATTGGTTGCATGGTGAATGGTGCTGGATTGGCCATGGCAACCATGGACATCATTAAATTACATGGTGGAACTCCCGCCAATTTCCTTGACGTTGGTGGAAATGCTTCTGAGCACCAGGTTAAAAAAAAAACTACTTTCTTCACTTTAAGGAATCGCTATTCTTGTGGATTAAAACCCGATTTTAATAGAGGTTTGTGACAAACAAAAATTAGGTGGTGGAAGCTTTTAAGATTCTGACATCTGACGATAAAGTGAAAGCAATCTTGGTGAACATATTCGGTGGGATAATGAAGTGTGATGTGATTGCTAGTGGAATTGTGAACGCTGCAAAAGAGGTGAGGAGGAAGAACCTTCTTAGCAAGTAGTTGGTATAGAGTAAGATTATTATTCATGACTGAAAAATTATATCGATTGTGTGCAGGTGTCACTGAAAGTGCCAGTGGTGGTTCGTCTAGAAGGAACAAATGTTGAACAGGGAAAGAGAATCCTCAAGGAAAGTGGAATGAAACTCATAACGGCTGATGATTTGGATGATGCAGCTGAGAAAGCGGTTAAAGCATTAGCTCACTAATCTCTCTATATACCAAAAGCTCAGTTTGTCAATTGTTTTATGGCTGACGCGCAATTACACTTTCTTGCGGATATCATTTCCTCGTAACAGATCAATAATGAACTGGTCTCGTTTTTTTTTTGTGCGATCCAAAGCAGATTTAAATCGGAATGTCTCATCTTTTTGTATCTAATCCACCTCAAGGTTGTTCACTTGTTTTGGTTTCAAGTTTTTCTCATACATTCACACTAATCCACAAAGTTTCCAAAAACTTGTCCCTCAGTCCTAATGACCAATTCCACCAAGTTTCCGCAGCTTTTTCTGGAACTTGAATATGGGTTAGTTGCATATAGCAACAACTATCATCTGTTTCGTTAATAGATTTACTAAATTTTTTTTATGTTTGGTTGCTTTCTTTTTCACCATTTCTGTGAAGCCATTGACAATGATTAACGAGATTGATAATGTGACAACCATTGCCTCCCTAAGTTAAAAAATACAATAAAAAGGCATTGCAATCTGACAACTGTATATTTTTTAGCAAACTTTTTTTATCGTTCGTTCCTCTTTCCATATTTTCTTTGTTGATAATCTATGTTGCTCTTAGAAGAGAAAAAAATACCATAGTGTATTTATATATAAATTCATTACCAAAAATAGATATATGTACAAACCCTACATATATTACTTGAGGAGACATGTAGAAAATACTCAAGATAAAAAAAAAGGGAAAAATTATACAGAATGTCATATTGTGGTCTTGTTTCAAAGTTAATGTCACACGCAAATGGGCCTTTCAAAAATGCCAAAATTTCATGGCATATGAAGAGATGGAAAGACAAATTTGCCCCTTCTCTTTGAACTCTTCCAACGAAACAAGGCCCGGCGGAAAAATGAGGGAGA
This sequence comes from Cardamine occulta, assembly GCA_028015245.1. Lineage (NCBI taxonomy): Eukaryota > Viridiplantae > Streptophyta > Magnoliopsida > Brassicales > Brassicaceae > Cardamine > Cardamine occulta. The sequence continues at coordinate 21,101,600 of CM051372.1, forward strand.
TCAACTTGAACAAAAGCAGCATTTAATGTGGATATCTGCTGCATTAAATGTGAAAATGAGGGTTCTTTCCTCTCGATTTTAAATCTTCCTCACCTCCTCTCTCGATCTAATTTGTTACTATCTTTCCTTAGCCATAGTAAAAATTCGAAGGTTGAAGGGGTCGAATAATGACACATGAGAGAGGAATATGTGAGTTACAAAGAGTCACGCGGAAGTCTCAATCTCACGCAAAAGTCTCATTCGCGCAAGTGGAACCGCTCAACTGTAGCGCGTGTGGAGCCGCCGAGGACAGTAAGATCATTTTACAGTGTAAAAAGGGTAATGCTCCAAACGACTTGTTAATAATGGCATTTATTTTCAACTTCTCCAACCCTTTGGCATTTTACGTAATTTTCTCTATAATCTAATATTGAATTTATCATAACCAGTGGAATGCCAACGATAATAACAAATTTTAATACATTCTCAATTTATAATATATATTATGTCCAATAAGATATATTATTGGGCTAACGATTTTCCCATCAAAACTATCATATATCATCAGATATCCCTCAAAATTAAAGTCTTCATTTAGCTTCCCACAAAAACAAAATTTCAAATCTATTTCCACACAAATTGAAGCATCGCTAAACTTCAATATAAACTAATTCTTCTTCTTCCTCTTCAAACTCCACTAAAGTAGATTAAACTTTTTAACTTCATAACTTCTTTAATTTTTAACAGATTTGAGTGATTTTGTTGTCTATCTCATTCTATAACATTATCCAACCATCCGATCATTTCTTGTCTATCAACAAAATTATGACCGTTTAAACTTTAATTTACCGTCTGTCTATTTACAGTCAGTTGAAGAAGAAGTCATACTGTAAATTGAAGTATAGCTAGTCATAACTTTGTAGATCGAGAAAATATTATAAGCGATGATAGAAAAAATTATAAGCGATCTGTCAAATATATATATAAACGATCAAAACGAACATGGACAACTCATCTCTTTTGCTTTCAAATCTTTCGAGAGCTCATTTGCAAAAGTTGTACTTATAACTATCCAACGAATTTTGTTACAATGATCCAAAGGAGAAAATGACTAAACCGAAACCTAAAATTTAGCAAGAAATTTGTTGATTCTTAAATCTGAAACATTCATGCCAAATTCAAAAGAAATATACAAAAAATAAAAATAAAATAAAAATAATGATTAATAGATAGTAGGCATGAAAGTCTTTAACAAAGAAATGGATAATACATGGTTTAGTTAGAATTTGAAGCATGTGCGACACTAGTGCATGCAATTTGTCAAAACATTTAATATCGATATGTACCTACTTTTTTTTTTGGTAGAAAACTACTACGTACCAAAATGTTCATTCTTAATCCAGATATATTTTTTCCATTTCTTTCACAATCCAAATACATAGTAATAAAATAAAGGGAAAATTAAATAGAATGCCACAATCTTGTAAAATTTCAAAATAAATGTCATTTTGAACATGGCATTAGAAGCATACCCTTTAAGCACTGCTAAAAGACTATATTGTCTCTCTCTTAAGAAACATTCTTTCAACATATCTGTTTTTCTCTCCCTCTCTCATACCTTTTCCTGTCATTTTTTTCTTTGTCTTTACTCTTTTCTTTTTTTCTCGGTCACTTTTTTCTCTTTGTCTCTATTCTCTTCTTCTTCCCCTTCACTTTTTTTTCTCTCTCTACTCTTTTCTTCTTCCTCTGTTACATTCGTTTCATTATTTTTCTTCCTCTTCCTCTGTTACTTTTTTTTCCTCATATTTTTATTCGTTTCTTTGTCTACAACACTGCTCAATATTGATGGTCATGATTTATGGTGTTTACAGTTTATAAATTTCTGGGTTTATGATTTTCTGGGTTTTCAAAAACACCTAACAAACATTTACACGCGTCTTGTCCATCGGAGCAGATTGTTGTCCATCTCGAATATAAGTGTGTTTGTTTGGTTGACATTCTTGTCCACCAACATTTAATTGTACATTTGATTTTGATTTTGGTTTTATGTTTTTAATTTTTTTTTAAATTGGTTTATATGCACGTTTGATCTTAGTTTTTATGCATAACATTTTTTTGCATATTTGCTCTTGGTTTTTATTACAATTGATTTGCATATTCTCTTAATACCACATTGTGATATCACACGGTAGACAAGTCGGATTGTTTGTCTATATTATCAAATCTCGTGAACAACCACCATGCACACACATAGAAAACATGAAGGGTAATTTAGTCAAATCACTAAACTCTATGCCACAACAACATGGCATTTTTGAAAGGCCAATCCATGAAAATGACATTTCTGAAAAGTCCACAAGCCTTTGTGGTATTTTGTGTAATAAACCCTAAAATAAACCTCAAAAAAGAAAAGAAAACCACATGATTTTTCAGTAAAAGGGATTAGAAAGCTAATGGTCTATTGATTGATTGATCAAGTTGAAACTTTCTCGCAACACTATAAGATGATAATGATGCATAAGCTGTTTTTGAACCTAAAGTATTCAAAGCTTGGACTCAGACAATGACTCAATGAGCTTTTAATTACCAATTGATCCATTTTACTCGGAATTTTTACAAAAGTCAAAACAACACACATATATGTTCAAGTATTTAGGCTTGATGATTTCTTCATCTTCATCTTGAAAAAGGTAATTCTGGAACAGCTCTGTCCTTCAGCCGCAGCTTAGGCCTTTGTTTATAGGTTCAATCTTTTTGTAATTACCGAGAAATGGTCTTCACTCGTCCTCTCCCTTGCATTGTCGATTTCACTAGATTATTGATGAAGAATTTTGATGTTTTGATCATTCTCTGCGAATGATGGGAATTTCACATGATCTCTATACTTGCAATCTTTTAATGAATTGTTTCTGACAAACTTGTCAACCTAGTCTAGCTTCATATTTTCTCGAGAAGATGATGAAACTTGGTTTTGAGCCTGACATATATAGTCACAGTTACCTCTTTGATAAATGGATTCTGTCTCGGGCCATGTCTATGGTCAATCCGGATGTTGTAATGTATACAACAATCGTTGATAGTATTTGAAAAAAACGGACACATGTGGATATTAGTCTAAAATTCGGTTCAAAATTCTCCTTGCATAATTAATAAAATAATAATTACAAAAATGAACAAGAAAATCTAACATTGGTGTGTTCAATAAAAATTAGCCATGTGTAGCAGCAAAGTCTCTACGTTGACTCTCCTTTCAAAAATCATCTCTATTGTCGAATTGAGGCATAGATCTCACGGAACCAGTCTCTGACATATATTCCGACATGGTATCAACATCAGATCTTCTTGTGGATCTTGATGACCCTCCATTAATGGTTTCTTTCGTCTTCTTCTTCTTCCTCCTCGATTTCTTCGGAATTTCCGGTAATCCACGAGGCCATGAAGACAAGTCTTCTTGCTCTGACACTTCCTTTGGTCTCCTCGACGATGAAGATGTGCCTTTGTTCGAAGACCGACGTTTAGTTTTGTCTAAAGATTGTTCCTTTGTCGGAGAAGCTTTCTCCGAAGCTGATTTCCTCGTAGATTTTGGTAGTTTTGGTAAATCTCTAGACCGACCACCATATTCCGACATACATTGCACGGAGGAATCATCATCTTCTCCTCCTCCTTCACCAGATTCGAATCCCCCGCCAGCATTAAACTCAGTCATCTTTCAAATCACATCATAACCAACAAATCAATTACGAGTTTTAAGAAACAAAAGAAGAAGAAAAGAGTAGTTAGTAATTACGAACAGACCCAGCTTGGTGCGGTGGCATTAGCGGATGGTCCATCCCAACCGATATGTGCAAGAACAAAAATATTTAGTATCCCGGAAAACTAGTTTTTCAAAACTCGCTTTTCACAGAGAATAAGAAGGTGGTGACGGTAAAAATTGAGGAAAACAAAATGATAGATAAACAATTATAGAAGAATAATGTATATATATAGTTCAAGACCCCCAAAATATTTTTCGGAGACAAACAAGAATTCATCTCAGAAAATTGTATGTTTATATTTTTGCAGATTATTCTATCAAAAAGAACGGATAGAAAACGTAAAAGCAAAGTTTAAAGATAGATAGAAAATTCCTTTTAAATTAACCTACACAATCCTAAGACTTTTCAGGAGGGAAGAAAAAAAATCAAACGAAGAAATTAAGAAAACTGAGAAAATGTTTGTTTCAATGATGGGTAGAGAGAGTATAAAGGTGATACGGCAAAAAGGATTGGAAAATTGTTTGTTTAAACCAAAATTTTCGTTAATCTGATGGTTGAGATTTGTTTATCTATTACTATCAGAAACAATCAAATTTAGAATTAGGATATAAACATACGTTTTTCTGTTTCATCAATGAATAATCGTAAACATAGAATTGATTTTAACTTTTATTTTTTCAAAAATAAATTTATCTTAATAAACTTCAATATTTATGGACAACATCATAATACTTAAGAAAGTGGAAATGATAGTTTTACCATAATAAAAATTGGGTTAAAACATGTTTTAGATATTTTAATTTCGTTGTTTAACTACTGCAAAATCGTGAAATTTTCAGCTATTATCGTATATATATAGACATCTATTTCATGAAATAAACTATATGTTTCCATCATATAAATGTATCATTTATCATCTTAGGGTGTACTATAATTGGTTAAATATTGATACATTCATTTACGAGAATACCAAATTAATATTTCTAAAATATATATATATATATATATATATATATAGTGTTAAGTTTCATCTTAAATTTGTGACTGTATCTTTGTCATTTGCTAATAGCAACTTAACAAATTACTGTTTACATAATTAAAATTATATATTTTTCTATTTAGTAACTTTTGTCAAAATAGAAAACATGCACGAAAAAAAAGACGTGAAAAAATACATAAATATCAGAAAATGAAGAAATGAAAGAAGAAAATAATCATCAGAGCATTCTCATCATCTCCATCCAGAAAGAGCCTTTCAAGAAATTTCTGGCCGGCGATGAACAAATTTCTGATCAAAAACTGTATTAGTATCTGTCGATATATAAACCCATGAAGTGGAGGCTTTGAGCAAATCTTTATTGCTTATTACTATTAGCCTGCAAAAAACACACATCATCTGCATCAGTATAAATGTATAATATATACATCTTCAATAGCTTACAAAATGAGAAAAATAAACCTTTTTCAGGAATTTTTCATGGATCTTCAACGCTTCTTTACATGCTTTTTTCGCGTCAAGATTACCCGCAATGTCTCCTAGTATCTGCAAACCAAACTTAAACTTGAAGTTGCTGAGTTTTTTCATCTTTTGGATTTCTGAGAAAGAGGGAAAATGTAAAGAGAGAGACCTGAACAACATCGTCTAAGCCTTTCGCCTCTTTCAAGAGACGTTTATTCTTTGTCTGTAGAACGCTCGCAACCACAAAGACAGCAAGCGTATTGCGATGTTGCTCGTCCTGCCCACTGTTTATGTATTTCCTCTCAAACTTACCATACCGTTTTAGTAACTTGGGATCAGATGCTGCGCTGTTTCGGTTTTCTAGTTCCTCATATGTTGCAAACATGGTTGGATTGTACTCCATAGCCCACATCAGCTGCAACCATAACCCATCTCACATTATGCTCGTTAGCCGAAAAAAACATCATAAACACAAAGAGCAAGATCTTGCCGGCTTCAGAAACAATCATATCAAGTAAAACCAGGAACCAACACAACAAATGCAGAAAGTTTGAATATGAACAAGCAATGTTATTATTACCTCCCAAAGGTACAAAGCGTCAAGGAAGGAGAATTCTCTCCTGAAAAGTACCATCAACATCCGAATAGCAAACAGATACTCTCCACCATCGAGATCCTCTGTCACGTTAAAACATTTTAGCTCATCAACAAGAAGAGTATGTTTGTAACAGCAAAGCACTCTTACCTAGATGTTGATGGAGACGAGGATCAACTGTTTTAATGACCTGTGAGAGCACACCCAGCTGAGTCTGAACACCCATTGATGTTGCTGTTGCCCTGAAATTTTCTCTCTGAAATTCAATAAAAACCAATAAACCGTGAATACAACAGTCTTGTGATGACATAAAGCATGAGAAGTTATGTCATAGGTTATTAGTTATTACTAGTCTTCGCATTGCACGCTCAAAGCACCAGAAAGCATCGGCTTCATCATCAAAGAGGATTATCATTGGTGAGCATATATCATTCATTCCTACATATGAATAGACAAAGTGAATCACTTCTGTTTTTATTTTTAAAGATTAATCGTTAACAGCAAGTACACTAACCTTGAACATAACCAATATCAAGATTCAACCATGTATATATGGCAAGAACATCCCATAGTTTTGATTGATTACTATCATTCTCATAAAAGCAGAGATACCGATCTGTTCTAGCAACATCAAGACCTGCAAACAAAATTTCACCATACTAATTAGGTGTACAAGAATATATAAAAACATGTTATACAGATATATTATATATGTAATGAGCATACCGATCTGGTGCAGTGAGAGCATCCATTGGAGCACTCTCTCATCTGTAATAGCGTTTTTCACAACCCATCCTTGATTTTCAACAGAAGATTCATCTATTGGCGTTCCATTTTCTGAAACCACAGCCATTTTGATGTACTGGCCACTACCAATGACAGGAACCATTTTCTTACATTCTTCTTTCCATGCACCATACTGCTCCCTTAAGATGATCAATGCACTTAAAGTTAGCCATGAAGTTACAAGCATCTACAAATTAATGATTGAGAAGACATGAAGCAAATTTCATAATACCTTCTGTGATTCCTCAGCTTGTTCCTTTCCTCAAAAGTGCTGTCTGGATCATAGCATCCTAACAAAAACTCCCAAACAGCGCCTTTGATCGAGGGATGAATTCCCTAACAAAGAAACCAAGTGAGAACAATAACAACAACTACAACAACAACAAAGTATATATACTCACTCCCCGCTGTATACGTCTAAGCACTTTTTCCATATCCAAATGGCCATCTTCGGTAAACGCAGCGTGCCATCTTCTAGCACTTAGAGTCTTTCCAGCCTGAACATAACATATCAAGATGAATAATTTCATTAGCTACAATGAAAATTACATACCAAGATGAATCATTTCATTAGCTACAAGGTGATTGATTGAGGCATAAGGAAAAACAAACCCTTGATTTAAAACGGGTCCTTGGAACATCTGATTGACATTCTGGTCTAACTGGATAGAAACCTTGCAAATCTTCTCCTCCGGATTTCCACATAAATCCACAGCAAAACATTCAAATCTTTTTCTCTAATTTTGTTTTTGTCAAACCAAACTTATTCATTCGTTTTTAACAATCATCTCCTACATTAAAATCATTCATGGATTCATCAGACCACTATAAAGATCAGGATGGAACAAAAAACGAAAACTTTACAATATGTAAAAGCAACACGAACAAGGTAAATAAATGGTTCTGCTATGACCTTAGTATCTTAAAATCAGCAGAAGAACATCATCATCATCATTTAGAAAATCCAGAATCCGAGAGACCCAAAAAAATTTTAAATTATTTACAAAGAATAAACAACATAGAGACAGAGATTGAGATCCTAAACTGCCGGATTCCGATTTTTCATTCATCTTTCTATTTCTAGGACTTGCCAAATTAACCGAACCAAACCGAATTTATTATGAGTTTCCGATTTAAACCATTAAACCGATTGGTTTCGTATAATAAGCTTATGGGCCTTTTAGATTATAAGTGGGCCTAATTTTTTTAAATCATTCCAAAAAACCCTAATAATCTCTACGGCAAAGATAAAACAATATTTTCGCCGCTCAATTGCTTCAATCGTTTTTGTTCAGCCGGCGAAAATGGTGAGTGATGTTCATCTTCAATAGTATCGATGCATTTTATTGTTTTCGTTTTCTGCAGACCATGATTTGACTCTCGTTTTGGATTCCTTGTGTGTGTTTTTGAAGGGGTTTAAGAGATTCGTGGAGATAGGGAGAGTGGCGCTTGTTAATTACGGCGAGGATTACGGAAAGCTCGTCGTTATCGTCGATGTTGTCGACCAAAACAGAGTAATTTTCATATCTATTATTTTTTATTTCCGATTTGGTATTGAAATTATTTAATAAAAAATTCTCTTTAACCTTATTTGTTGATACATTATTTACATATTTGTGATTAGGTGGTAATTATGGATTTTTGAAATGGTTTCTATATATTTTGTGCTTATAGGCACTTGTCGATGGTCCTGATATGGAGAGGACTCAGATGAATATGAAGAGATTGTCTCTTACTGACATCGTCATTGATATCAACCGAGTGCCTAAAAAGAAGAATTTGATTGAGGCAATGGCCAAGGCTGGTGAGTGATATTGAAACATACATACTTCAACTTTTTAGTTTTTCTGAAACTTATTATATGCAGATGTGAAAAACAAGTGGGAGAAGAGTTCTTGGGGTAGGAAACTTATTGTGCAGAAGACAAGAGCTTCCCTCAATGATTTTGACAGGTTCAAGATCATGTTGGCCAAAATCAAGGTTTGTAGACTCTTTTTGGGTTTCAATCGTGTGTTTTTGTTTATGTGGTTGAGTTTAGGAATAATACCATCTAAATTTTAAATTGTATCTACTACATCATTCACCATCCTCTTGAACCTAATGAGCATAGTATGGCAAGTAAACAAGACATGGTTTTGGGTTTAGTTGTGTGAGTTTTGGTTTGGGATTTAGTTTTTCGTTTAGTGTAACTAACGAAATATGATCATGATGTTATTGATTTAGTTTTTGGGCCAAAATCAATGTTTGAATATCTTTTTGTATACCAAGATCGTGTTTCATTTGCATCCATCCATTGAAACTAGTATCAGCCATCAGTATCAGTTTGTGTTTAGGGTGTTCCGTTTATGTTTATGTGGTTTAGTTTGGGAATAATATGATCTTGATGAAGAAGTCTAGTGTAACCCCTAATATAAGATATTGTTTTGCAGAGGGCTGGTGTCGTGAGGCAGGAGCTTGCTAAACTAAAAAAGGAGATCACTGCTTGATTTCTTAATTATTATTATAATCATAATCACATTTTTGAATTTGTTTTTCTTAGTGCAAATTATGAGATCAATTTTGGTGATTGTTAGCTACTGAACTCTTGCTATGAGATAACGATTTTAGTTTAGTATTGACTCCAAAATCAGTTACTGAACGAACCAGATTTTTTCTCAAGGCCTGGTCCGATCGCCCTAGTTTAAAACCTTTAAGAATTCAAATATGCTTCAAAATAAGCACATATAGTATCAAAAAGACTCGATGGGTGTTACATCACCATGATTCAGCCAGTGGGATCTTGATTTATCGAGTATATGTCTAATTTTCCGCAGACTCTCAATGTGAGAATAACAGTGTAGATTGTAAGCCATTTTTCACCCTGGAAAATTGAAATAATGATAATGATAATTCTTCAAATAGCAAATATACCAATCTACGATATTCACTCTTCCATATAGTCTTAGCAACAATCTAACAATGTAAATGTATCAGACGAACATAGATTTATCCTCGATTTCATGTAAATACACAAATCAAAGCACCCAAACTATAACCTGTACTAACCAATATCAATCGGTAAAACTGAACAGAATCGAAAATCTGATACTGCTAAATCAACAGATCGATCATCTGCGAAGAACAATCCAAGTTCTCGGCGCTCAAAACGAAACCGACAAGAAGAAAAAAAAACGCATAATCAAACGAAACCGCTTCGATTCAACAAGCAGATATCAAAATCAAGCACATTAACACCAGATGATAAACAGAAATTGACCTTATCGACGGATTTCGAATGAAAAAGATTGAAAAAGAAAGAAACGATGTAGAAGATTATCTTACAGGTGCAATTTCAAGCTTCAATCGCGCAACCGAAGAAGAGATTCTATAACGTTTTTTTTTCTCTTTCTTCTCTCTTCGTTTAAGAATCCAAAGATTTTGCAGTTACAGTAGAGTATTCGTGCTGAGTGCTTATGGCGGTTCTTAATAGACGTTGGAGGACCAAGGAGAAGCTGACGTCAATTTTTCAATTGTCATTGTACGATACGATGAATCCTGTCCGTTGAATTTGAAAAAGCTTTTACTAATTGTGTTTTTTTGGCACATCTGACGGTTAGGGATTTATTCCAAGTCTTTTCGGGCCTTTTTGTGTTAATTTGAAGGAAAAGAAAAGGAGACGACACTGATGTGCCAAAAAAAGTATTCGACTGACAAATTGTTATATGACGCGTGTCCAGAAAATTAGGCGTTTTTTTTTTCCCTCCCTTCTCTTTGGGCTCAAATCACTCATTCTTCTATGCATAAGAATAATGACACTAGGGAGATAATTGTCATTAAAATTGGTTTATAATTTAGTGGAATGACGAGAATGTTCATTTTGTTCAATGTGTTATATAAATTTTTAAGAGAATGTAGCCTTTAATTTATATGCATATATGTAAATTCTCCACCATAATTTTAAATTTTCATTTATTTCAAACATAAACAAGTTAGTTGTTGATAAAAAAAAAAAAAAAACAAGTTAGTTAGTTTTTTGTGTGTTAAAGATAAATAAGTTAGTTTCAGGTTTATGTTTGTATTAATTGCTAAAAATTAGTTTAAAAAAACTGATAAAACTTTTCTCATATATATATATTTATTACCAACCGTTATTGTTAAATAATAATAATAATAATACATAAATATTTTGTGTGCTTTCCTTAACAAGAAAAATCAGTATTGTTCTAGTTATGCAATAAGATTTGAAGACCAATATGTGTAGAATGATAAGCCTAGATACAAACACAATCTTTTACTTCTTCTCTTCTGTTCTGAAACCTCTTAGACTTAAACCTGCTACTCGGTGCTGGTTTTTCAGAGGACCAAGCCGCTAGAACAAGAGAAGGGATTCTAGGTTTCTCATCAAACTGGCAATCTCAGAACCAGGTGACATTTTTCACCAAATGTACATATCCATTATTCATTAGGTCAGCATGTTGCTAGCTACGTGGAATATATTCTGACAAGAATAGTTACAGACTCGAGCTAAAGCCAAAGACAATCATTTTTACAGAATAGTTGGAGTTGGTCTATTTATACATAGAAAAATGACTACTTATCAAATCTTGAAGCATTACTACAAGTTGCGTGAAGGAGTATCTCTGCTTGCATTCTAGTAATGAATGCTTCGGCTCTTTCGTTTATTCCCTTCTCTGGAAGCAATTCGTCTTTTGGCTTCCACTGCTTTGCCGGAATCCATTTGGTTACAGCAATAGGTTCTCTGACGAGCTTATCAACATATACAACAGCTTTGCGTTTTTTCTTGAACAAGAAACCTCTCTTTAGACGGATGAGGAAAACACGGGAATCTCTTGTTTCCGGATCAGTGGCTTGAACAGAGGTAACGTTTGTCCGAAGTTGCTGCACTATACTTGGTTTTGGTTTTGGATCTCCGGAGTTTAAGGAAGTTGGTGGTGAAGCGAGAGAGAGGCTTTAGGTTACTAGCTTAAAATGAAGCAACTTACTCAGGGAATTACATGATTTCATGAGTGAACCAAGAACAATAACCTTACCTTGTTATCGAAAAAATAACCATGACTTTGGAAAGCTTTTGCACAAAAAAGACTTTGAAAAGCTTTGTGTTCTGCCGTGCACCGTTCAATCACTTCATTGCTACAATACTTCTTCAAGGTCACAGCATCTCCCTGCACAGAGATGGAAATCAATTAGAGGCAACAAAAATGAAGCAGATGATCTATTTCAAAAACCCGAGATTCACCTTACCATATGCATTCAAGACTGGTCTGATGGCTTCCCCAACTTCTGCAGCAAAGTCTGGCAACAAGAACGATCTGACCATGAAAGAAATAAGAATATGATTACTAGGGGCACATCTTCAAACCAATAATTAACCTCTATAACTTACGGATCTCGGTGGCGTATCTCTTTGTAAGTTGATGCAGAATCTGTTTCCAGAAAGATTCTCTCATTCATGCGGCCAAACAAAAGGGTGTACAAATCTATAACTTGTTGTAAGTAAGTTAATTTTATAGGAGATTAGAAGAGAACAATTAGAGCATACTCCTGAATCTTGTGAACAATCGGATTATCACTGGTTTCCCATATTTCCTTCACATCTTCTGCAATATACACAGTCCAAATGCATTGCCAAACAAAGCAGTATCAGCAAAGAGAGTAATGCAAGATAAGACAATTGAACAGAATGAGTAAAGAGAAGATGCTCATTACCTCTTGGCTCTTGTTGACAACAGGCTCACTCATCCCGCTTAGACGTTTAAATACAGGATAACCTTGCATCTAATAAACCAAATTTAAGGAAAACACTCAACAAGGGCCTTTAAAACATGGGATAAGTGGACAAGACAAAGAGAGCCACTAACCTTTTCTCTAAAGGATTCCCACTGTTGCTGACTCTGCACTTTCCTCCTTTCCGAGCTTGAATGACTCCTTGACCTGACCACAAAGATACATAACCGCATAAACAAAAAATGCCACAACTGACCACTGAAAGGAGAAAAAGAAAAGTGAGATTTCAGCAAGACCTCTTATGTGGCTGCTGAGAGCTTGTCTTTCACACTTGAAGAGGCCTGCACCATCAAAGCTGTTTTGTAAGGGGTGATCGTTAGCCTTTTACAATGTACAAAGTTGGCTAGTCATACACAGAAAAAGTGAGTTACAGTTCACTATATCAATTTCCATCAGTAGAGTATTTAGTTACCAAAACACATCCTTAACATAGGAAAATCAAAAATTCAAAACTAGCAAAGAAGACACTAGCCATCTTCGAAAGTCTTTGCATTTTTTAAACAATATCGCCATTCAAACATTCTTATAAGAAATAATCACCAGTGAAAACATAGATATGACGCCAACTCAAGGCTCGTGTACTAAAACCATACCTTTTTGGCCACAGATTCAGCCTCAGGCCAGACTCCATCAACTTGCTTGTACAGCTGCTCAGTCGTTTTTTTCGTTCTGCATTGTCCATTTCATTCATAAGCTTCCTTTTAACATCATACAGTCGTATCTCTTAAGTAAAGTGCAATTACAAATGTAAATTACCTAACTTTCAGGTCTTCTTTTACACCTTTCAGCTCTTTCCTTCATCTCTTTCCTTCATCTCTTTCACTGTTCGTTGAAATTCAGGATTGCTGCAACAACAACAATATTAAACAAAAATCAATCAAACTAATAACATCATCCACTAATAGAACAATTATGTTCTTCACAGGTTCTAGATTTCACATTACCTATCAGCTTCCCCTATAATTTTCTTAGAGAACCATTAGCAGCCGGAAGAAACCCTAATCTTGAGCTTGCTCTCTAAATCAAACACAGATTAGAAAATCAATCAACCCATTTGGTTCTTCGTAATCCAAACATTAGGAAAAAAAAAACATAAAATACTCACCAGAAAGAAATCGTTGGAGCATAAATTGCTGTAAAAGAGGCTTCTTTGTGATTAGAGTAGTGGCTTCTTCTTTAATAGGCCTTGGGGCCCAAGTTAAAAAAATCCGACATGTCATTATAACCAATCAATGTGTACTTTGGTCGGTCGGGAAGACATCTCAAGTCCACAGAAATCTGAGAAAAAGATCCGGAAGAAATCAGAGGAAAAGGAAAAGGGAAGGTTAACCTAAATTGTTTCAGAAGGACGATGCTGCCCGATCTTCCAAGGGATTTGGCAGAGGAGGTGATGTCTAGGATTCCGGTGACATCTCTGAGAGGAGTGCGATGTACATGCAAAAAGTGGAACACTTTATCCAAAGATGAGTCCTTTACAAGGTGGCACATCCGTCAAGAAGAAGCAAAGAAGAAGCAGAGGAAGGAGTTTCAGGTGGTGATGATGCTCGATTACAGGGTGTATTTATTCACCGTCAATCTCCTCTATCCTCATATAGAGCGTGTCGGTCAACTTATTAGCCTAGACCATGCAGATCGAGTCGACATATCTGATATCTTTCACTGCCATGGTTTATTGTTATGCACCACCAAAGACATATCTAGGCTTGTTGTTTGGAACCCTTGTTCCGGGAAAACATGGTGGCTCCAACCCAGAAATTCTTTCCACGAATGGGACAAGTACGCCCTGGGCTACGAGATGAAGAGCAAGCACCACAAAGTCTTGAGATTTCTCGATCATCCCGACTGGATAACGAGTCCCCAGCTTCGTGAGTTTGAAATTTACAATTTTGACTCTAATTCATGGAAGGTTCTTGATGTCAATCCGGACTGGGATATAGATTTTTTTCACCGTGGCTTGTCTTTACATGGCAACACTTACGTTTGCCCGAGACAAGACTGTCCCACTAAGAGGAGATCATTTTTCTTTCTTACTCTCACTACAAGAAATTAACCGCAAAACCGACGGAATTTCCGACGAAATATAAATCCGTCGGAAAATTCCAACGGATTCCCGACGTATTTCTGATAGACATGAAAATTGACGATTCCGTCAGAAATCTGTCAGAAATTTTCAGACGATTTATATTCCGTCGGAAATTACGTCGGAAATTGACGATTCCATCAGAAATCCGTCGGAAAGTTTCCGACGGATTTCTGACGGATTTCTGACGCAATTCCGACGTATTTCCGACGGATTTTTTACGGAATTTCTTTTTCGGCTTGTCTAGTCATATGTCAGACTAAACCATAGAACGAGACACGTGAAACCACAAAACCGTCGGAAATCCGTCGGGAATTTCCGACGGATTTCCGACGGGTTTGTGGTTTCGTGGTCATTTACGATCCGTTTCTCTTGAAATATGTTTGTAGTATGCTATGTTACTCATTTCAATCATAAAATAATACCAAAAACCTTGTTATATATCATATATACCAAAATTAGAAAAATTCATACAATCATGTTTACATGTTAGACAATGATACATATACTTAAGCGATGATTTATAAATATAACAAATAAAATTTTCTAATTTTGGTATATTTAATATGTAACAAGGTATTTCTTAGTATTTTATCATTGAAATGAGTAGCAAATCATATTACAAACATATTTCAAGAGAAACGGATCATAAACGACCACAAAACCACAAACCGTCGGAAATCCGTCGGAAATTTCCGACGGATACTATATCAAATGTGTTAAATATGTTGCATATGAGTATAATTATATTTTTAGATTATCCGTCGGAAATCCAACGGACTTCCGACGGATACTATATCAAATGTGTTAAATATGTTGCATATGAGTTTAATTATATTTTTAGATTATCCGTCGGAAATTCGGAAATCTGTTGGAAATCCATCGAAAAATTCCGACGGATTTCTGACGGAAAATAAAAATTTGACCGCGTAAGTTACCCGCGTGAATTAAATTTGTTTAAATTTTTTGCTATCCGTCGGAAATTTCCGACGGATAGCAAAAATATAGGCGCGTATGTTCGAAATATTTTCGAAAAACACCGGCAAATATTAATTTTTTTCGCCAGTTCTGACGGAATTCCGACGGATATATCCGGCGGAATTTTGTTTTTATACATCACTTCTTCTTCTCGGTGAATTCATTTCTCATTTTAGAAAAAAAAAATTAAAAGAAGAAGAAGAAGAAGAAGAAGAAGAAGAATTTTTTAAACCGACGGAACACCGACGGATTTCCGATGTAGCTTTTATTTCCGACGAGATAGAAGCGACGGTAAAAACCGACAGATTTCCGACGGATTTTGCCAAATCCGACGGATTTCCGACAGAATTGGCCGTCAGTTTTGCGATATTTTTCTTGTAGTGTCTGTTTTGATTTTACCACCGAGAAATTTAGACCACGTTTGCCTCTGCCTTTTCAACCTTTCTTTGGAGACACTGTGGCTCTATCTAGTGTTGGGAAAAACCAGTTTGCGGTGTTATTTCAGTGACATTTTCATCCATATATCTTGAGGACCTGGATTACCAGCAAGATTGAGCCCACTGCAGTGTCGTGGAACAAGTTGTTCTTAAAGGTTGATATGGAACCTTTCACCGCTTTTCCCTTCTGTTTTAAGGGTGGGTGTTTCTTTGTTGACGAGAAGAAGAAGGTGGCCGTGGTTCTTGATAAAGACAGAGATACATGTATCTGCACTCGCAACATAGCTTACATCATTGGAAATAAGGGCTACTTGAAGAAAGTTGAACTTGGCCAAGCTAGACACCAAACTTGTTGGCCACTTGGGTGCTCTTATGTCCCGAGCTCTGTGCAAATCAACCAGAAAACACCCTAATTTATTTGCCATTTTATTATTATTATGATTATTTTGTATTCTGACAATTCAGCATGGCTTCTGCTTTCTTTGCTTTGTTCATCCTCCTCTTATATTATATCCATCGCAAACTGTTTTAGTACTTTAAATAGCTCTTGTGAAGCATCTTTAGTGTTCAATGGAGACCTTACTAACTACCAGTTTGTATGGATTAGCACGTCTTGTTATTTACAAAATTATTCCCTCTGTTGGTAGCATGCATAGAACCTTTTTCTTTTTTGTGGGATCTTGCATAGAACCTTCCAAGTTGTGAAAGGAGCCATAGTTTTTGTTTTGACTATGATGAAGAAGTCTAGTGTAACCCCTAATATAAGAATATTGTTTTGCAGAGGGCTGGTATCGTGAGGCAGGAGCTTGCTACTGAAAAGGAAGACCACTGCTTGATTTCTTAATTATTATTATCATCATAATCACATTTTTGAATTTGTTTTTCTTAGTGCTAATTATGAGATCAATTTTGGTGATTGTTAGCTACTGAACTTTTTCTGTATCACAACACAGCACGAGAAGCAATACTTAATGTAAGAGGGTGATTTCTCAAAGAAAACGACTTTTGCCTTAAAACTATATACTTTTTTCATAACAATGCAGCGGCCAAAACCAAGATCCAAGGAAATCTCATGGAAATATGTGAAGACGAACGTTTAATTTAGAAAGATGCTTCTTGTAATATGCAGTAGCATTTGTACAAGTAAATGGTAAATGAACAAAACTAAATCAAGAATTCCAACAGCTGAGTACAAAGACAAACAGAGAGTCTTTCTAAAGAATGCCAAATCTTGGTCGGTTTGTATTTTTTGCTACCACCTAAGACATTAGGACACAACTCAACTCCGACCTTGACAAATTAAAACCAGATCTCTTCTGTTTTACCAAGCTTCGGATTCTTTTTGCTTTGGCCTCACTTCAAGTTCTGGTGGTAGAAGTTTCTCAAAAATTACCTTTCTACAGAATTTTCAAAATTTTCCTCGTCAGTTTTTTTACAGAGTGATGAAAGATAAGAAGATATTGCAGAAGAAAACAATTCATGATGTTGCTAAAGGTCATGCAAACAAGAGGAGATTAATTACCTCCCAAGTAAAGAGCAAAGAAGTAGTTGCTTGTTAAGACAAACGTAAAAGTAAATCAAGACCAAACATAACATTAGCTGTCAAGCCAAAGGTTGCTTTTGCCCCATGTAATGATTGAATCCGATGAAGGATCATCCACCAGCTCATATATACGGTAGTAGAATATATTGTGTCCCTTGATCATCCCTAAAAACTGCAAAAATCTAAAATCCCCCAAAATTTATTTAAATTAGAACAGAGCGTGAAAGGATCCGACCCCAATAAAAAAAAAGCCCTAATTTAACATACAAATACTGAGTATAACCTCAAATCAACATAGCTCAAATTGCTGATGCATTTCTAAATATATAGGTCTTTGTAAACTCTTCCAATATGTCAAAACATACTAAATCACGCCGAGATTGAACTTACGTCAACAAAATCTAGCATGGCGATGAAAATGTTTTATATCGACAAACTAAGAACAGAACGCACCGATTCCAGATCCTTGAAGAAATCACTATGGTCAGATCTCTGTAATTATTTCTCGGATTGGACTTGCCAGATTCGAAATCAACGAGATTAGGGTTCCAGAACAAGTAAACTTCCGAGAGAAGAAAGAAAAAGGAGCGTGATGTGTCAAGTAATGGACGGATAAAATCTTATACTTCAAGTATATTGCATTTTGCACCCTCTATATTCTTTATTATTTTAATTTAGCCCCTCTGTTTCACTCTGTTTCTGTGTAAAGGATGTAATGTAAGAATGGGTAAGGCGACCCAACCCTAAATAAACCAATATGGGTTTTGAAATTTTCATAGACGAGACCATTTAGTTCATGGGTTCAAATAAAAAAAAAAACTTTTCAATCTATTTGCTAAAAGGTTTATATGGACAACTATAAGTGAACACTCAAGGATTCGAGGCTATGCTCGTAATCGAACTGAGTTTTTGGTCAACTCATCTAGCCAGAAAGAAACATTATCTTCGTCTCTCGTTTGATGTGGGAGATCGAGGACTGGTAGGATTCCTCTTCAACTTCTTTAAGCTCAGCTTGATTATTTTTGCCGAATGGCTATATCGAGTTAACGGGTTAGAATGCATTGAATGTTGATCATTTTGTTTGAGGTTAATGTTAATTGACATTTCGTTCCAACACGTCGAGTGAAGGCTATTAGTAATGCACTAATGTTTTCCTAAAAATCATCAAATAACATAAACAAAAGACTTGTTGTCCTTATCACTATTGAAATTTATAACCAAATAGTGTATTTTGAATCTTTTGATAGGCGAATTATATTTGGTGATCTGGATATATATATATATATATTTAATAATCTGATTTTACCTTCCTACCTTGCCCCACAAGGAACAAGAACAAATGGAAGGATAAAATAAGATACAGACTAATAATCTCAACTATTTAAACTCATAATCATACAAAAATCTTCCATAAATATTATTCAGCAAACACCCAATAAAGACTATGAATGTATGCATATTTTAAAGTCAAACTCAAACTTACCAGAAATACCATTCATAATCATAACAATGCAAACTCAAACTTATGAATGAACACAATGCTCCTTCAATAACTTTGGATTCTCTCATTTAATTTGAAGTCAACAAAATGGATTATTGATTTGTGATTTGAATGGTTCACTTTGATCTCATGGAAATATGTGAAAACGATCATTTAGAAAGAGATGACTATTGTAATATGCGGTAGCATTTGTAAAAGTAAATGGTAAATGAACAAAACTAAATCAAGAATTGCAACAGTTGAGCACAAAGACAAACATAGAATCTTTCTAAATCTTGGTCCGTTTGTAATTTTGCTACCGCCTAAAACATTGGGACACAACTCAACTCCAACCTTGACAAATTAAAACCTCTCTTTTGTTCTAGCAAGCTTCGGGTTCTTCTTGCTTTGGTCTCACTTCAAGTTCTGGTGGTAGAAGTTTCAGAAAGCTTCCCTGAACTATCGGAGGAGTAGGAGGAGGTCGATCACAAGGCGGTCTAGACTTTGTTTCCGATGAATCCGAGGTCTCCGATGATCCACTATCTATAGAAACAGTTCAAAAACACAAAACCAATAAAAAACATTCAAGATTGACATGGAACTAGCCAAATGTTGAACCAGCAAACTAAAGAGGTTGTTGTGTACCGAAGAGTGACTTAACCATTGGCCGCGCCGTCGACTTTTTCTTCTTCTTTAACTCCGCTGCAAAACAACATTAAAGCATTTGTAAACATTTTTAAAGTAATTGCAATCAAATGAAAGAACCAGCTGTGATGAAGTGTGTACCCATTCCAGGAACTTGGTAATCATTAACAATCTCAAAGTTTTTGTATGTGTACCCTACAAAGTTTATATCTTTTGACGACAACATCTGCAAACATATAAGGAACGTAAGAAGAAGAAAACAGTTCTGTTGTGTTCAGAGATAAGGATTTATGGTTTTTGCCTTCCTCCATGGACCAGACTTGGATGATGTCTGCGTTTGTGATTCAGACTGCATTTCCAAATAAAAACAAACAATTAATCAATCTATAACATTATTCATATATAGTATTGTAGTGACTGAATCGATCTTGTTATGCTTCCATCAAATTCAAAGGATAAAAGATTAGTTACCTCGTCAAACTTTTCAAAATTCTGAGTGTCTAAATCATCATTGACCTCTGGAACAAAAGCTGCATCCATATCGAATATTGTATCCCAATCAACAGTTTCAAACCATGGATGAGCCTACAAATGCAGAAAATCAAACCATGCATTTTAATCTCATAGGTTTTGGATTATAATATAAATAGAACTCTGATATACATAATCAAGCTACAAGGACACCTTTATTTCATCAGCACCTTTGGAACCAAGCCTACGTCTGACACTGCACAACAAACTGTTGATAAGATCCTTTGCATCCCTTGACAATACTGCTTCCTCTGGAAACTTCAAATGACTTTTCCAGTTTACTATCTACAACCAAAATCAGGAACAAGAGTTTTGATGAAGATAAAATTCTCATTCTTGTGATTGTTTACATTGTTTTCCTTGTCAGTTTTTTTCTCAAAAATAACCTTTCTGCAGGTTGACATAGGATCATCTGAATAGAACGGCGGATACCCTACTAACATTTCATACATGATAGCTCCAAGAGACCACCTACAGAGCATTTCATTGAGCAAACTTCATTAGCGTCCTATGCAAGGTGCAAATGTAGAAAGTGCCACAGAGTACTGTTTCAAGATGGTTCTTTTATCTAATTAATACACCATAAGAGTAGTAGGTAAAACCAATCAAGATGTATATTCATTCAAATGTGAGTATGGGCTTGAGGGCAGTGTTAGCTAGGAGACATAAGCAGCTAGAGATAATAAACCAGGATTGAGTAGCATTTCCTAACAATCAAACACATTCTTGAGTGCGTTTGAGTTTCAAAAAGCATGTAAAAGCGTCGAAATGCACAACCCCAAGCCAATGTACTAACTTCTTCTTTTTCAAATTGGCAAAACACATCAAAATATGATGGATTATGTAAGTTCATAGTCTGTGAGACTGTGATAATGGCACTGACAAAAAGGAGAGTGTCAACTGCTTACCAGTCACACTCCATTCCATAGCCTTTCTTCAATAGGACTTCTGGAGCTATGTAATCTGGTGTACCAACTGTGGAATAAGCCTGTCGTTACATATGTTAATCAAATGCATACAGAGCAAGAAACTCTATCGAAAATCTCAAAGGTGAATTTAAAGCCTTACTAGCGTTCTCCTACTCCTCTGCCAATGTTCAAGTTGTTCCTGCTGTGTTCGTTTTGGAGCAGTTGATCCAGGCTCTTGCTCTGTAGATCCATTGGAATTGTTTGATAAATCGTTTTCTCCAATGGCACTGCAGTCCAAAGGTTTACACAATCCAAAATCTGAGAGTCTCAGATGCCCATATCTGTCAAGCAGCAAGTTGTCTGGCTTGATATCCCTACAAAAAGCAAAAAAGAAGAAAATAAGCTCATCATCCAACAAGCAAGAGAATAAGTAATGGTGTTTGATTTCGTCTCACAGAACCTGTGGATGTAATTGTGCCTGTGGATGGACTCGATAGCGAGAACTGTCTCAGCAACATAGAACTTGGCCTCATCCTCTGTCAAAGTATCTTTGCGCATCAGAAGAGTCATCATATCCCCACCAGGCAAATACTCCATCACAAGGTAAAGATGGTTATCATCTTGAAATGAACAGTAAAGCTTCACTATATAGTTACTATCCACTTCTGCAAGTAAGTTCCTCTCCGCTCTCACATGCTCAACCTTAAAAGAAAAAAAAGAGTTATAGAGTCAAAAAGGATGATTGATTGATTGATTCACAGAAAGAGCCATCAAGTAGCATTAGATAGAGAAGTCTCTCACCTGTCCTCTACGAAGCATCTCTGCCTTCTTGAGCTTTTTCATTGCATAAACTTGACCTGTCGTCTTTTCTCTACAAACTCTAACCTAAAGAAACAACAACAACAACAACAATGTATTCTTTAAACAACCGAAAATTTTGTATTCGCACGCAGATGGAATCAAGAAAACATACCTCCCCAAATGCACCTTTGCCAATCATTGTAAGCAAATCAAAATCAGCAACACCTATCTTATGTCGTTGAAGACGCATATACTCTGTCTCCTTCTTCTCCAGAAACTTGAGAAGATTATTTTGATCTTCTTCAGAGACATCAGCATCAGCTAGCTTCTGCTCTAACATGCTTCGCCTGTTTATATCAAAAACCAAAACTAAATCACGCAAGCAAGTTCCATATATTGTGAATAAGATTTGAACCTTTTGGTACCTTTCTTTCCTCTCTTGTAGAATCTTCATCTGTTCTTTGTAATGATTCTCAATGTATTGTTTAGCAGCAGCAACTTTCTGTTTGGTAGTGTTTGAGACAGCTTCTTCATCAGTTTCAACGACGTTGGGTGGCTGATCATCACCAGAGCCATTACTTCCACCATCAACACCACCACCTGAAGTACCTTTATATCTCGATCCTCCACGCATCTGCCGTTTCTGAAACCAACCTTTTGCAGAATCCATACTCTTTACACTAATTCACCAATCGATGACTCATCAGTTTCTGGTTGAAAACGTCTCAACGAATCCTTCTGCATAATAAATCAGAATCAAAACACTTAGGAAATGTAGAATAATCTGAGAAACTGAAATCGGAATCTGCGATGATAACCTTAATAACATGACAGATTCAAACGGAAGCAGGAATACACAAAAAAAATGGAAACGCAAAGGAGAAAGAGAAGAAAAGAGGAAACGAATGAGCGTGAATGTCTCTGATGAAGGATCAATGTCTACCTTGTTCTCAGCGTAAATTTCTCTGATTCTTTCATGCAGACTTTTTCTCTTCCTTTTTATTTCATTATTAAATTTATGGACTTTCAATATGATTGGATTTTATTTAATTAAGGAAATTTCATAATAATCTGACAAGTTTCAGTAGCCAATAACAAACCAGAACTCTGGATTTCGGTTTTCTGGAGTTACGAAATTACACATGAGTTTAAAAGACTTTTTTTACAGATAATAGCAGAAGACCATTTTAACCCCGAGGTCCGTTACAAGTACAACAACCATTCAACTGACTCCACGTGACGAACTGAAACCCCTGATGAATATACAAACTCTCTAAATCAATAAAAAGGTTTAGAAACACATACTTGTTTATCAAGCTGAATCAAGACCAACAACAACAGTATCAAAACTACCAACAAAGAAATGAAAACATAGACGACAATTCTAAAGAAACTTTAGCCTTCAAAGCCATTTACGTCATTAAATATATTTATTACATATGATGGGTGATGTCTGAGACAATGAATGTTTTCAGAGTTGTATTGAAATTAAATCTAGTGCTGGCTGACTCAAAGATGCTCTAATACTGATTCACTTGTCTCCATTTATCAACATGGGATTGTAAGTAAAGCTTATCAAGCAGACAAAAAATCCTATTTTTGATTCAGATGAAAACCTTGTAGCTATGGTTCAGATGCTCTGATCACTGGGAAAGGAGGCAATCTCAGCACAGATTCTTCTGTCTCCATTGGGTCCGATCTCAGAATCTAAGAAAGAAAAATAAATGTTACAAACAGCATTAAGATCCATAAAATCATTCAAGATAACGTGTATTGAGTAAATAAGCCTTAAGGAACCATTGCACTCCAGAATCAGTCTACTCTTAGAGGAATGGTACAAATAGATGTTACATCTACATTTCAAACGATTAGTAGAAAATGTTATCGAAAAAAAATCAATGTCTCCATGTCCACAGGTGAAAATGATCTATGAAAACAAAACAAATATGAAGCTCTAGTTCTATGGCTTTCCAGATAAACAAATTATTCATGATATGCTTTTATTCATAATGATCTCTTGCGTTCTTTCCCTCTACAGATTTGCATTCTTCAATGAATCAATTAACTTTCACATTCTAACCAACACGAGGAAAAATCTAATCAAACCTTCTTATCACTTCATTTCAGTTCAAATGAGATCTAATTTGAATCCGAAAGCAGTGATCTTTAGCCCAAATGGCATCGACAAGGGATAACAAAAAACATAATGTATGGGACACAGAGAGAAAGTGAGATCCTTACAGGGTCCTGAAGAACAGGTTTGGTGTCATCAACGGCAGGTCTGAAAGGAGGTTTCTGAGATTTAACAGTTAAGTTCGACTTCGCCGGAGTCTCTGTCGATTTCCGCATCGTTTTCTCTTTTTCGCCGGAGATCGAATGTCGGAATTCATTTAGGCTTTTAGGACTTGAGGAATCGCCGTGGCGATTTCACACGTGACGGACCACACGTGCAATAATTGGGCTCTAATTAGAAACGTATTGGGCTTACTTATTTTTATGTAAAGCCCATCTTTGTAAAACTCGACAACTTTATATACATTGACTAGAGTCGCCGTAAAACCTCTGCTTCAGCTCAGAGAAACCCTAATCAGCTTCTCGTCTCCAAAAATTCAGAACTAGAAACAATCTCTTAGGTAAGATATTGTTTTGTGAATCTGAGTCTGCTCTGTTTTCGTTTTCTTCAGCTCTAAGTTTAATCATCTCCACAGGGTTTTAATAAACAAATCAAACGAAGATGTATCTTCAGTGCTATATCAACGAGAAGGGTGAGAAGGTTTACACCACTAAGGTACTTTTACTTTGCTCATCTTCGTTTCTCTGATATTCTTAACTTGTATTCATGATATTCTAGGATTAGGAAACAAATCTCTGTTTTGTTAGGGATTGTAATAACTGGTGATATTTGTTAAGAAACTTAAACATCTGTTAAAAATTTAGCAGATAAACATAAAGCTTTTGTTTTGTTTGCTTAAATCATAAGATAACCTAGGAAGATAGAAGTTCTATGGGACAGTTTGAGTTAGGGTTTGCTTGTTTAACTTTAATCTTAGCAGATTAAAGTTGTTTAATCCAACATTGAGCTTGGTTTTGATTGCTAATAATTCAATTTCTCTGTTTTATTATCTTAATACAAACTTTGTTGTTACGTAATACTTAAAACATGAATCAAACTCATTGTGTAGAAGGAATCACCGCTCGGGCTAGCTACTGAATCTGCCCATCCAGGTGAGTCTAGCCTTATAGACCCCTTTTATGTTGTTGTCCTTGGATTCATCAAAGAAACAAAATCTTAATCTTTGTTGTATTTTGCAGCCCGTTTCTCTCCTGACGATAAATATTCGAAGCAGAGAGTCTTGTTGAAAAAGCGATTTGGTCTCTTACCGACTCAGAACGCTCCTGTCAAGTACTAAAACAGAAGAAGCAAACCAGTTGCTTGTGTTGGTTTTTGATGTTCCTTTAAATTGATATGCTATGTTGTCTCTTAATGAAATGTTGACTTGAACATCCATCTTTGTATGTCTTCAAATAGTGAGTTAAGAGCCATTTACTTATATCCTCGTTATTCACTTTAAAGAATTTAGTATTTGAGAGCTTCCAGTTTGATTAGAAAACGATCCAAATTGTTGGCCAGTTCAGCCGCATAAAGAGGTTGAAGCTAAGAAGTAAATCCCAACATAAATAGAAAAAAGAAACATTTCCTATAAATACTCTTATTAAACATTGATTAATCTTTAAGTTCTAAAACATTGACATGTAATGCCATTAGTTTTTAATGCTTTTAAATAAAGCCATTAAGGATACAATAGTAATCACAAAATTAATATAATTAAACCAAAAAATCATAAAAAATCTTTTAAATAATTATTAGTTTTCAAAAATTAAACTGATTTTCTCTCTCTTATTAATTATAGACGAAAATTAAATTAATTTTTTTAAAAAATTTCTTAACCAATTAAAATTGAAAAACTAAGATTTGATTAATTATACAATATTATTTATTTTAAATCATTATATTTGTAAATTTTGGTTAAGATTTAAATAATGATTCTTCTATCATCTATGTTTTATCTTATTTTTAAATTATTTTGAATTATCATATAATATTTATAATTAATAAAAATTTAGATTATTTTCTGCATATGTTGTTAATCAAATTTTTAGAACGGAGATAGATTACTCAATCGATAAAAAAAATGTGTTTTTAAAGTTCCACATTGGTTAAAAAAATTGAACAACGGTTCTAAATCACATTATAAAAATATCAAAATGATTCAAAATCTAAATGTTTTATTTGAACAATTGCCTTATGAGGCATCCAAATTTAAAAACTTATTCGTTTAATTTGGTTCTTTCATTAAACCAATAATTTTAATGAATAAAATAAATAAAAATATTTTAAATAGTTAGTTTCAAATATTATAAATATTAATAATATTTACAATATAGAAAAAGTGCCAAATAAACATACATGTCTTTTTTGACAAAACAAAAAAAATAAATGCCACAAGAAAAATAATATTAAATATATTTTCATATGTGTATAATTTGATTTTTCTAAATTATACAAGTTTTTTAAGTAATTGATTTTACTAACTACATATACTACCAAACACCATAGTTAAAATTTGATTTCTTGAATATTGTTATTCGACGCAATCAATCTGCTATTTTAAAGGTCAGTTTATTTCTGGTATTGGGACAAAAAATAGTGAATATGGGACGGAAATAAATAATTTGGATAACAAAAACCACTATTCAAATGATTTTCTCTTAAAAATGGGACGAAAATGTTGGGTAACGATATGGGATCGAAAAATTTAGATAAATAAATTTAAGGCTCAAACTTTCAGTAATTTTGGTAAGAATTGACTATGAGACAGGTTAGAATTCACATCGAGACGGGTATTTTAGGAATTTTGGGTACTTTTAAAAACTTTTAGAGATTTTTTGAGAAATATAATTTTTTTTGAATAATTTCTATTAATTTTATAAAAATTAAATATTTTAAAACAAAAAATACATGTATTCTGTATAAAACTCTTACTCAATCCTTTATAACAACATTGTCAAACGAGTATTCTTTTTTGGGTTAAAATTGCCGAAAGGGTAATTATTAAAAATAAACAGTTATGGGACGGAATATTGTTGATGAATGCTAGACATGAGAGTTTTCCGTTCTAAAGTAGATATGTCTAGATTATATATTGAAATAATCCAAAATATAACCGAATCCAAATCTAATTTAACACTCCTAATCAAATTGTTTGAAATATCTATACTATTAAAAGGGAAGCACAATTTGAAATTAACATTTAAGTGCTAATAAAATTATATATAATGTCATTAGAATAAAGAATAAAAAAATTAATGGCAAAAATATCTTTGTATCTTACCTTATATTCATGTATCCAAACACAATTAAAAATTAATAAAAATATTAATTAATAAAAAAAAATTAAATTCATTTTCTTTCTCTTATTAATTATGGACGAAAATTTAAATAAATTTTTAAAAATTTGTTAACCAATCAAAATTGAATAACTAAGATTTAATATCTAATTATACATATTACTTATTTTAATTATTTCATTTGAAAGATTTTGTTAATATTTAAAATTATGATTTTTCTACCATGATTGTTTGATCTATATTCAAATTATTTTGAATTATCATATAATATATATATATAGTTAATAAAAATGTAGATTTTAATCTGCATATGTTGTGAATCAAGATTTTTGAAACGGAGATATATTACTGAATCTATGAAAAACAATATGTGTTCAATGTCCCATATCGGTTAATCGAGTTTCATGGAATCATCAATCTTTTTGAGTTTGACAATGTTAATTTATTGAACTATGTTATAACTTTGGCAAATAAACATAAATTGTCTCTTTTGACAAACAAAAAAAAACATAAATAGCCCATGAAAATTACATTAAATATATTTTCATATGTATATACTTTTATTTTTCTACACCAGTGTTTAAGTAATTCATTTTACTAACTACATATACTTTTAAAAATGATAATTAAATTTTGATTACTCTAATATCGTTATTCCACACAATCAATCTGCTATTTTAAAGTTCATTCCATTTTTGGCATTGGAACATAAAATAGTGGGTATGAGACAGAAACGGATAATTCGTGTAACAAAAAATATTACTTGAACGATTTTTGATAAAAATAGGATAAGAATTTTTAGATAACGGTGCGGGATAAAAAAAATTGTATAGATAAATTCAATTCTCAAATTGTCACTAATTTGCGAAAGAGTTTACCACGAGATGAGTAAGGATGCATATAAAGACGGGTATTTTAGGAATATTTGGGTAACTTTTGAAAACATTCGGAGTATTTTTAAGAATATAAATTTTTTTGGATAATTTCTATTACTTTTATAAAAATTAAATATTCAAACGGGAATACATGTATTCTGTCTAAAACCCTTATCCAATATCTTATAACAAATTTGTCAAACGGGTAATTTGTCTTTGTTAAAATTATCGAGCGGATAATTATTTAAAATAAAACGGTTATGAGACGGAAGAGTTTTTATAGATTCTGGCCGAGACGGTTTTTCATTCCAAAATAGATATACATACGTTATATAGTGAAATAGCCAAAAACTAAAACTGAATCTAAATCTGATTTAAATACTTCTAATCAAGCTGTAAGAAATGTTTTGATTAGTTTAGAAAATATATATGTAACATCACTTAACATTTACAACTATATAGTATCTTAAATTTAAATATTAAATAAGTTATTCTCACAAATATAACCCCGCACGTATGTGCGGATCTGATTCTAGTTAAACATAAGATGAAGAAAAAAATATTAAAAAAAAAAGAAAAAGAAAACACACATGCTCATAGCATCATTAAAACATGATTAAACTCTCCTAGCACTTCTACTAAACTCTTCCATCACTTCCATTGGTCGAAGCCGAGTTCTGCTCTTGTATTAATTAATACAGCTTCTGTTTCTTGAAGATAGGGACTTTTGGAACCTGGTTGAAGTAAATTTAACAAACTTTCTATGACTTCAATGGCCATCTCATTCGATAAAATCGCATCAGAACGTGCATGAATGATTGAGTTTACACAAGCAAGTATTTCACCAGGAGTTTGATCATTTTCTAGACAACGGAGCAACAAATTATAGATGTCTATGGGTATTTGACTACGAATGCCTTCAAGTCGGCGTCCAGCGATAACAACCTCTTTAACTTCTTCGAAAAAGTAGTAACAGAAGTCTTGAGTTGCTCTGACATCTTCTCGACACGTGGTGGAAAAGTGGGCGAATTACTGCTTTGGCCTCGGTTACCTCTTCCGCCTCGGTTACCACTTCGTTCACTCACGTTAGCTTGAAGACAAAAGAAATAATTAAATTACCTTCGATTCATGATTATTTGATGTTAAAAATGTCTGATCCTAATAATAGAATCAATTTAAAATAATTTTTGCTTCACACGTTTGTACAAATTTTGTCCGAGTAATCATTTTGCAATTGCGTCCTATTCGACAACATCACCCTTACTCTCTTTCCCAGTTTTGGTTTCCATACAAGTCAGTTAAAATGTTTAAGCTCAGAGCATCCAATTAAAAGTTTTCTATTGAATTTCTTAAATAAAAAATTAATAAAAAAATATGAAAGAAAGGAGAAACTCTCCCATAAACATTTGTTGAAATGTGATTGGTTCAACTTTTATTATATGACATAAAATAACCCATATGACATCTTTATTATATGAAGCCACCACTACTATATGTAGCTTCAACTTTTCCTTCAAAATTTGCTAAATTTTTCAATGTAAAAAAGGAAAAACAAAAAGAAGAAAAGTAAGCGAGCAACTATTTATTCTCAATAAGACAATAAATAATGAAGAGAGGAGCCTAACTGAATTGATAGTCAGGTCACATAAACAAATGAGTACATTGGAATAAGCTAATATGAAATGACTGGCTGATTCTCACAAACAAGTATTTTAAATCTTTTGATAGGCGAATTAATATTTGGTGATCTGGATATATATTTAATAATCTGATTTTACCTGCCTACCTTGCCCCACAAGGAACAAGAACAAATGGAAGGATAAAATAAGATAGACTAATAATCTCAACTATTTCAACTCATAATCATTCAAAAATGTTCCATAGATATTATTAAGCAAACACCCAATAAGACTATGAATGGATGCATATTGTTAAGTCAGCAGGAGATTACCAGAAATATCATTCATGATCATAACAATGCAAACTCAAACTTATGAATGAACACAATGCTCCTTCAAGAACTTTGGATTCTCTCATTTAATTTGACGTCAACAAAATGGACTATAGATTTGTGATTTGAATGATTCTTTTTGATCTCATGGAAACATGTGAAAACGATCATTTAGAGAGAGATGGTTATTGTAACATGCAGTAGCATTTGTACAAGTAAATGGTAAATGAACAAAACTAAATCAAGAATTGCAACAATTGAGAGCACAAAGACAAACATAGAATCTTTCTAAATCTTGGTCGGTTTGTAATTTTGCTACCGCCTAAATGCTTTGAGACTTGTGTTGAAATTAACTCTAATGCTGGCTGACTCAAAGATGCTCTAATACTGATTTACTCTTCTCAGTTTATCAACATGGGATTGTAAGTTAAGCTTATCAAGCAGATATAAAATCCTCTTTTAGATTCACAATCACCAATAACCTCCAAATGTCGAACAAATCAGATGAAAATCTCGTTAATCTGGGTGGCTACGATTCAGATGATCTGATCACTGGGAAAGGCGGTAACCTCAGCACAGCTTTTTCTGTCTCCATAGGGTCCGATCTCAGAATCTAAGAAAGAAAAAGAAATATTACAAACAGCATTAAGATCCACAAAAGCCATTCAAGATAACGTGTATTAATTGAGTAAATAAGCCTTGAGGAACCATTGCACTCCAGAATCAGTCTACTCTTAGACGAATGGTACAAATAGATGTTACATTTACATTTCAAACGATTAACAGAAAACGTTATGAGCCACACAAAACAAAATCAGCATTTCAGTTATGGAAAAAAATGAATGTCTCCATGTCCACAGGTGAAAATGATCGACTTTGTTACTAGAATGTATTCAAAAGGAAGTTGCTAATGGCTTCTAAATGAAGTAAGATTTGCCAATTGGCTTTGAAATTCTTATCTATACTTAAAACGCGAAAGAAAATTGGCGTCTAATATGAAGCTCTAGTTCTATGGCGTTGTAGATACACAAATGCTTCATGATTTGCTTTTATTCATAATGATCTCTTGTGTTCTTTCCCTCTACAGATCTGCATTCTTCAATGAATCAATTAACTTTCACATTCTAACCAACATGAGGAAAAATCTAATCAAACCTTCTTATCACTTCATTTCAGTTCTTGTAGGGTTTGCTTGTTTAATCTTAATCTTAGCAGATTAAAGTTGTTTAATACAACATTGAGCTTGGTTTTGATTGTTAATAATTCAATTTCTCTGTTTTATTATCTTAATACAAACTGTGTTGTTACTTAATACTTAAAACATGAATCAAACTCATTGTGCAGAAGGAATCATCGCTCGGGCTAGCTACTGAATCTGCCCATCCAGGTGAGTCTAGCCTTATAGACCCCTTTTATGTTGTTGTAGTTTGATTCATCAAAGAAACAAAATCTTAATCTTTGTTGTATTTTGCAGCCCGTTTCTCTCCTGGCAATAAATATTCGAAGCAGAGAGTCTTGTTGAAGAAGCCATTTACTTATATCCTCGTTATTCAAATTAAAGAATTTAGAATCTGAGAGTTCCCAAATTGATTAAAAAACGATCCAAGTTGTTCTTACATTGGTAGCCAAATCAGCCGCATAAAGAGGTAGCTAGGAAGAGAAATCGTCAACGAAATCTAAACTCACCTTGGTTGGCTAAGCCTCCGGATTATATCTTTTGCTTTGCTTCTATTACATGACCATGGCGCCAAATCAAATGGGTTTCTATATCAAAAACCTGAAAAATATATTGCGATGGTTCTGGCCCGTTTGTTGTTCATGGCCCATGAAAAAATTGTACATAGATTTTTAAAAAAAAAGAACTTTATTTTTTGTTCTGTGAGAGAAAAAAAAATGAAGAGAATGACAAATCCGGAATCCTCCGCCTCTGGAACAAAGAAACGACGGCGAGAGGAAGAGGATGAAGAATTTGGTTGCCGTCACGCTGTAATTGAAGATGGGAAAATCTCCGAGGATCAATGTCGTCTTCTCCGTGAGTTTTGAATCTTTTTGATTTCTGTTATTCCGAGAATTGTATGTACCTCTAATTCCGAATTGGTTGTTGCTCTGTTTCGTATCAGAGGATGATCTCACCTTTAGCGACACTTCTGTGGCACTTCGGATGATGCGTGCTCAGTTTCCTCGTATTGACCAGGTTCGATTCGAATTGACCAAATTGTTATTGAATCGCATTTACTTGAAAAATTGAAATTTCTCATACTCTGAAACTGTGTCTTGCCGCTTAATTTCTTTCCAAGTTTTAGATACCTGTGAGAACATTAGCTAAGAAGCTACAAATTTGATGTCTTTGCACGTTGATGTCTTGTTATAGCTTCCTCTGCTCATCTGTTTCAGGCTTCGGTCCCACCCTTCATATTACAGTCGCAATTATACAGCAGCGTCAATGATAGAACCCAAGTCGATCGGGAATTAGAGGTATGGTTTCTACTCTTCACTATCCAACCACCATAGTTTCTCCTTCACAACAAGTAAATGGTTTGAAACTGAAATGTGCATTGAACAAATGAATTTATAACCTCTGTATTGTATCTGTAAGGTGTTTCCTAGGTTAAGAACCCTCACCATTTGCGTTTGTATTCTAGTATCTCATTTTTGTGGTTTTAATTGGGTCAACTACTTTGGTGCTATTGCTGTTGGTATCTTTGTCCGTCGAATGTTTTGTATTTTGGGTTCTATCAAATTTCCATTTTTATCATCTCTATTAGGCTTCACAGAGTTCTTTGGAATGAATTTGGTGCAGTGTTTACGAAGGGACAAAGTTGTTCATGTTTTCAAACTCTACACTGGACAAGATGATCATGCCATAATCTTTTTGGATGACTATCTTAACCAGGTTGGTGTTTTGCTGCATTTCAAAAGGCTACGGTGTTGTGTTTGTGTATATTACATTAGCTTTAGTTTCTTGGAATGGTCTCTTGATTAGTTTTGATTTCTGACTATTGGTATGCTATATTGATTTGTAGAGAATGTGGTCTTTCCAATTTTTAGTTAATCAGTATCTGTGGACACCATTGAAAAGCGATAATCCTTTTATCATTTTCTTGTAAGTTATATGTTAGGTAGATCGAATCGTGAAGAGGATGGAAGAGAAGAAACAAAGTGATCTTGACATTTTCAAGTGTGGTTCAAAGAGCATGTCCTTGATTCAAAACTTGAACCCAGTATTGGTCATCATGAGTTAGTATGTCGTTTTAATCATTTTGCTCTTTACTAAAGTGTTTCTGTCTATAATTCTCACAAGCTATCAATACCTTTCACTGCAGTTTTCGCTGTTGTCGTTGGGCGGAAAGGTGAAAGATGCACACATCACTCTCTTAATTAACGCAGGCCTTCTCGTAAGTAAAGAGTTATACTCCTACTTATCTACTCTGTGCCATGTTTCTCTTTCCCTCTTTTAACTATACATACCAATTCATCTCAGACACGCCAACTTATCGATCCAGACATGTACTGGTTTGCAATTCCAAGTATTGGTAAACTGTGGAAGGGTCTATTGCAGGTATCTCTGAAAATATTTTTATCAATTTCTTCTCCCAAGTTATTGCTTCTAAACCTCTTCTTACTTACTCTCTATCTATAACAATCAGGGAAGGAATGAACTCCTCTCAATGCTAAAGCGCAAGCGACATAAAGAGATGTTCTTGGCCGAGCTTGAAAAGAAACGGCTCAGATACTCTCCTCTGGATATGAGATTTCACATACGCGATCTCATTGGCTCCGGTCACCTGAAAACTGTTCAGACAACTTCTGGGCTGATCGTCCGGATTTCAAGGGACTAATATACCGGTGTAGACGTTCTCAGAATCAGGTGACATTTTCCACAAAATATACAGATCCATTATTCATTAGTTTAGCTTGTTACTAGATGGAATATATTGTTAAATGAATATATAGGATTTACAAGAATAATTACAAATGTAAATTACCTAACTTTCAGGTTCTGAGTAGCTTTTAGGTTCCGGGAAAGAAAAAAAGAGAGATGAAAGGAAATGACATGGATTTGCTGAGAGAAGTTACATGAATTCAACCCAACAAATGCCAATATCTGCATTCTGTGCCATATTTTAAGTTTATAAACAATATTATAAGCTAATTAAATACAAATTTAGGAGAAACACATACCTATCTTGAAGTGTACATACACTTGAAATCTTCTCGGAGTTGGAATAACTTTTCATGCATATAC
Source organism: Cardamine occulta (assembly GCA_028015245.1). Lineage (NCBI taxonomy): Eukaryota > Viridiplantae > Streptophyta > Magnoliopsida > Brassicales > Brassicaceae > Cardamine > Cardamine occulta. The sequence continues at coordinate 21,135,842 of CM051372.1, forward strand.
CTGAAAAAACAAACTAAAACATCTTCAGTTCACTTGTAAAATATGAGTTTATCACTTTCATGCACATGTATACTAGGCTGTTAATATTTTAGAGTTCATATGAATCAAGTCACTGGTTAGTGTTTATGAGTTTTACAATACAAAAGCTTTGGGGGATTTTTCAATTGTCATACTCCCATGAATCAAGTCGTAGGTTCGCTTGATCAATTTAGGCAACTCTACCGTTGGTTATTCTAATCAAAAGAGGCTCACACATTAAGCATGTTTGTGTCTATGAGCTCTAACACTAAAGGCTTTTAGAGGTTTCTGTAATTCTTATATCCTCTTTGTTTTTAAACCAAAGAATCAGGTTTAAGTAGATGGTTTGTGTTAGCAATTTAGGATACTCCCATTTGATTTCTTTTACTTAAAGCACTCATTTAGTCGTATTTGTGTGTATGAGCTCTAAAGCTTGAAGCTTTTCGGGGGCTTTAAAATTTTTCCATTTCCCTTTGTTTCCAAAGCTAAGGACTAGTCAAAGAATCGTTTTAACCAGTTGTTTTTTGCTATCAATGAATTGAACATCCCATAATGACTGTTTTTATTAGAGAATTTTTTTTTTTATCTTAGTGTTTATTAGCTATAATACAAGAAGTTAGCTTGAGGTTTATGGCATTTTCAATTCTCATACCTCATTTGTTTCGATTTAGACAACTCCCATTGAACTCGTCTAATCTATATATCTCTTGAACTTGTAAGTGCTTCTGTTGTTTTCAATTCTGTTTTCTGATTTCGCTTGACAGCTCATATGAACTGTTTTAACTTTTAACTTTAGGAAGCTTTTGCATTTCCGAAAAAAAGCGGTTTTAAGCCACTAGTTTTGGATTATCATTAGGCAACTCTGATGGGAGTAACTATTACAATTTTTAGAGGCTTTTACAATCTTATGAGACTGTTATTATTTACCTTTGAACTTTGTTTTTGATGTTCTGATTTTCTCTTTTTGTTCTCATTAAGCAACTCCCATTATACGCTTTTACCACCTTCATGCGTATATGTTAAGCTTTAAAGAGATTTTACAATTCTCATATCCCTTTTATTATTGAACCAAAAGAATGCTTCATGCATAGATGTTTGTGACTGTTATAATTTTAGAGCTTTAGGAATTTTTACAATTTTCATACCCTCTCTGTTTTCGAACCGAACAACAGTGTTAAGTCCATAGTTTTGGATATCATTTCGCTAATCCAATGGGACTCTTATAGTTTTAGAGCTTTAGGAGCTTTTCAAATTTTCAAACCCAAAAACCGGTTTTCATTCGGCAACACCAATGTGACTTATAATTTTAGAGTTTTGTGGGCTTTTGCAATTTTCATACCCTGTTTTATTTCATACCCGATGGTTTGTTATAGCATTAGGCAATACCAATGAGACTCTGATAATTTTAGAGATTCAAGGGCTTTTGTAATTCCCAAACCTTCTTTGTTTGTGAGCTCAAAAAATCAGACGAGTTAGTGTGTATGAACCATTTGAGGCTTTTTGCTATTTCTCATTTTCCTCTTTCTAGACCACTCAGCCGCTGGTTTGTGTTATTGTGTTATTGAAATCGAGTAAATTAAGAAAAAAACGACGAAAATAACTTTCAAGAAACGAACATAGAGATTCTGAAACCCTAAGATGTTAATTCAATGAAGACTATCAAAGAGAATAAGAACTTCAACGCGATTTTAAAACTTTGAAATCATAAAGATTTCACAAAACAAAACTAAACGAAATTAGGATTAATCACAAAGAAGTATATGATCGATTCGGAAACTTACAGAGCAATTTCCAATTTTCACATTCAGATACGCATATACCGATATACGCTTATTTAAAGGGGCACATTGATAGTGTTATCACAAACGCCTATAACAGCTACACATGGCGTTTTGAAACATTAATAATGTTATCACAAACGTCTATAACGGCTACACATGGCGTTTTGAAACATTCTGCTGAATGTGAGACGCCAACGTCATAAACTCATAACCGTTACATGTTAAATGATTTACCAATACATTCACGCATATATTTACAAGAATTTTACTATTTTTGTATAACTTTTATCTGAAAAATAATATTTAAATTGTTAAGAAACGAGAGAGGTTATGGGAAATATCTCTTGTGTTATTGTTTATGTTTATGAATGAATATAATGAGGTTACATCGATCCTTTATATATAGGATTCATACATCACGTATTCCTAATGAGAAAAGGAAAAATACAACCGCCTAAGTCTTTAAGTCGGCTAAGTGATGGGCGGGGCCGAACTTCATGGACCAGAACTGGATATGACAATTCACTTAGATTCATAACACTCCCCCTTGAATGTCATATCCGTAATAGGGCTCGTAACACGCTTTGGATGTTGCCTCATTAAAACCTTTCTCGGAAAACCCATTGGGACAAAACCGAGATAAGGAAAAAGAATACAACACGTGAAACTCCCCCTGTTCTGAACCTCACTGAATGTCCTTCAATCTGCGCATTCCAATTTGATGTATAAGCTTCTTAAGTGTTGATGTTGGAAGCGCCTTGGTGAATAGGTCTGCTGAATTATCACTAGATCGTACTTGGTGTACTTGAACTTCTCCGGTCTTTTGCAAATCGTGTGTGAAGAAGAACTTTGGCAAAATGTGCTTCGTCCTATCACCTTTAATGTATCTGTCCTTAAGCTGTGCTATGCAGGCTGCATTGTCCTCATATAGAACCGTTGGTTCTTGCTTTCCTTCGGTCATCCCACAATCAACTCGTATATGTTGTGTCATTAGTCTCAACCAAACACACTCCCGGTTTGCCTCATGTATTGCCAATATCTCGGCATGGTTGGATGATGTAGCCGCAATGGTTTGCTTCATTGATCGCCAAGATATGGCCGTACCACCATGCGTAAAAACATAGCCGGTTTGAGACCTTGCATTGTGTGGATCCGAGAGATAACCTGCATCCGCAAATCCAATCAAACTATCTTTGCATTGGTTAGTATAAAATAAACCCAAGTCCTTCGTTCCTTGTAGGTAACGCAAAATGTGCTTAATCCTGTTCCAATGCCTTAGTGTCGGACATGAACTAAACCTAGACAATAGGTTTACGGCAAAACATATATCCGGCCTAGTGTGGCTTGCCAAATACATCAAAGCTCCAATAGCACTAAGATAAGGCACTTCGGGTCCAAGGACTTCCTCATTTTATCTCTTTGGACCGAATGGATCTTTATCCAAATCAAGCGATCTCACAACCATGGGGCTAGACAATGGGTGAGATTGATCCATTTTAAATCTCTTGAGTACTTTCTCGGTATAAGTCATTTGATACACAAGGATTCCATTGTTCACGTACTCAAGTTGTAACCCCAAACAGAACTTTATTTTTCCTAAGTCATTCATTTCAAATTCCTTCTTAAGGTATTCAACCGTTTGGGTTATTTCTTTAGAGGTCCCCATAATATTCAGGTCGTCCACATACACAGCAATTATCACGAACCCCTTATCAAATTTCTTTATGAAAATACATGGACTAATGGGGTCGTTTTTATAGTCTTCTTTTACTAGGTACTCGCTTAATCTATTGTACCACATCCGACCCGATTGTTTCAATCCATATAGGGCTTTATTTAACTTTATACAATATTCTTCCGGGAACTTTTCTTATTTTTGAGCTCAATACCCTCGGGGACTCTCATATAAATTTCATTATCCAGTGGACCATATAGGTATGCGGTCACTACGTCCATGAGCCGCAAATCCAAATTCTCTTTTATAGCCAAACTTATTAAGAACCTAAAAGTTGTAGCATCCACCACAGGGGAGTATGTTTCCTCATAATCTATCCCCGGTCTTTGTGAGAACCCTTGTGCAACAAGTCGTGCCTTGTATCTCACGATTTCACCATTCTCATTTCTCTTTTTCACAAAGACCCATTTGTATCCAACTGGTTTAACATCATTGGATGTCCGTATTATCTTTCCAAAGACATCCCTTTTCCTTAATGAATTCAACTCTACGTTTATAGCTTCTTTCCACTTATTCCAATCTTTACTTTGAGTGCACTCGTATATTAACGTGGGTTCTAGATCCTCATTAATATCCATAATCTCAAGTGCTACATTGCATGCAAATATATCATTGATATCTACGCTCTTTCTATTCCACTTTATCCCAGACATAACATAATTCATTGAGATCTCATTATTATCATGAACTTCTGGACCATGAAGCTCGGCGTCCCGAGCATCATTGATTGGTACCATCGGTTCAGTTATGTTTGTGGTTCCATTAACCTCGGTTTCTCTATCCACGGGTTTAGCACCTTTTCTTACTTTCTGAGGGTTCTTATCCTTGGAACCTATTGGCCGGCCACGTTTTAGGCGTATTTTAGAATGTGTAGCATCTTGATTGTGTCCCTCTTGAACATCAATTCTAATAGGTGCATTCTCGGCTGGTATATATGACTTAGTCACTCTATTCGGGTTAGCAAAGGAATCTGGCAATTGGTTAGCTAGCTTTTGCAAATGTATAATCTTTTGGACTTCTAATTCACACTCTTGAGTCCGAGGATCTTGCCATTTTAAGGACGTATGATTCCATGTTATTTCCTTGACCAGCTTATCTTTTTCTCCTCCTAATGTTGGATAGACGGATTCATCAAAATGACAATCCGCAAACCTGGCCTTAAACATATCACCCGTGGTTGGCTCAAGGTATTTAATGATAGTAGGAGAGTCATATCCAACATATATCCTCATCCTCCTTTGAGGTCCTATCTTTGTTCTTTGTGGTGGAGCTATTGGTACATAAACGGCACATCCGAATGTTTTAAGATGGGACACGTTTGGCTCTTGACCCGTAATCAATTGGGATGGGGAATACTTATGTTCACTAGATGGCCTGATGCGAATTAACTCGGCTGCATGTAAACCCGCATGTCCCCAAGCTGAGACCGGGAGTTTTGATCTCATAAGCAATGGTCTAGCAATCAATTGTATGCGTTTAATGAATGACTCGGCTAAACCGTTTTGTGTATGTACATGTGCTACGGAGTACTCAACACTTACTCCCATGGACATACAATAGTCATTAAATGCTTGGGACGTAAACTCACCGGCATTATCAAGCCTTATGGTTTTCAAAGGAATGTCCAGAAAGTGTGCTCTTAACCGGATCAATTGAGCAAGTAATCTTGCAAATGCCAAGTTTCTAGTTGATAGAAGGCAGACATGGGACCATCTCGTGGATGCATCAATAAGAACCATGAAATATCTAAATGTCCCACAAGGTGGGTATATTGGTCCGCAAATGTCCCCTTGGATCCTTTCCAAGAAACCTATATTTTCCTTTGTTATCTTAACCGGTGATGGCCTAGTTATGAGTTTCCCTAGTGAACATGCTTCACACGTGAGATTCTTTGGGATAACTCTTAATGTGTGCCCTTTAGTATTTGCTATTATCTTTCGCATCATGTTAGAACCGGGGTGGCCTAGCCGGTTATGCCAAAAAGTGAAGTTCTCGGTAATCTTTTTATTTACCGTGGCATTTGCTTCTATCATGTTGATCTTAGCACAATATATACCAGTATCAATGGCGGGTATGGTTTCTATGACTTTCTTATGTCCTTGGGCAATTTCATATATTTGAAGGAACTCTTGGTTTCCTTGGCCCATAGTTTCAATGTGAAGACCATTCATATGAATGTCTCTAAAGCTCAACAAGTTTCTCTTGGAGTCGGGTGAGTATAACGCATTAACAATGTCTAAGTGCGTGCCCTTAGGTAATAAAATATGGACTTGCCCGTGACCTTTAATCAAATTTGCTATACCCGTAATAGTGGTCACATTTGCACTCTTAAGCACAAGATCAATGAAATATCTTTTATCTTTTAAAATCGTGTGGCTTGATCCACTATCCACTACGAATGCATCCATATCATCATTCATCCTTTAAAGAAAATATCACCCGTTTTATTCATTTAAGTTCATAACTCAATAACAAAGTAAAATCCAAAACATAAAAGCAAGCAAATAAAACACAAAGCAAATATGAAAATCAAATGTCGAATCAACATGTTTCCTTTAGAATATCGGAAGTCTCATATTCCATTAAATCATCTTTCTCATGGTCAAAATCCCCTTCATCATTATGTTCCATCATGTGAGTTTCCGGATTCTTCCCTTTAAGGCTTTCTTGGTAGAGGTCAGTGAGGTGCTTGGGAGTACGACAAGTCTTAGCCCAATGATTGTCCATTCCACATCTATGGCACACTCCTTTACCGGTCGATTTTTGTGGTTGTGAAGTATTACCATGGTTATAGTCATTGCGGAAACCGCGACCTCGACCCCTTCCGCGGTTAGAATTGTTTTGAAATCCGCGGCCTCGGCCATAAGGATGAAAATTTCCTTGGCCACGTCCTTGCCATCTACCACCACGTCCTCGGCCATAATTATTAAAATTCTTTTGGACGTGGTTAACCTCTTTTTCATTTTTTTCATTTGTGGCCGCATGCGCTTCGGGAAGCGGGGCTGATCCAGGAGGTCTTATCTCACTATTCCTCATAAGGAGAGTATTATTTTGCTCGGCAAGCAACAAGCAAGAGATCAATTTTGAATATGTCTCAAATCCCCTCTCACGGTATTGTTGTTGTAACAACACATTATTAGTATGAAATGTGGAGAAGGTCTTTTCCAACATATCATGGTCGGTTACCTTCTCACCACACAATTTCAATTGTGAGACTATCTTAAACATTGCCGAGTTATATTCTTCCACAGACTTAAAGTCTTGGAATCTCAAATTTCTCCAATCAAAATTGGCCTTTGGTAATATCACCGTTCTATGGTGATCATATCTTATATTCAATTCATTCCAAAGGTCCATGGGATTTTCAATAGTGAGATATTGGTCCTTAAGACCCTCCGCAAGATGGTGGCGAATGATGGATATTGTTTTGTATCTATTTCTTTCATTCTCATCATTCCCTTCAACTATGTATTCACCGAGTCCTTTAGACTTTAGGTTTATCTTTGTATCCAATACCCATTGAAGATAATTGTCTCCGGAGAGATTCAGGGCAGCATAGTCCAAGTTGTTGATTTTCGACATCTGAGATCATGCATATCATTATCACAAAATTCTTAACGTATTATCAAAAATTATCATGCATGCGGATTTATTTAATGATGTAAAATCAACTTATGCGATAATAACCTAACCGGCAACCTAGCAAATTATATGTTCGAGATAATCATCATGCGAGTTCTAGTTATCTATATGCTGATCAGATTTTAATTTGTGACAATTTATGTTAAAGTAAATTTCACGAAAATAGGGTTTATATGTCCATGCGCAAATTCCATTAGGGTTTATAAGTTCATGTGTAATTTCCATTAGGGTTTCATAATTCATTAATAAATTAATCTCATCGTGTAATTCATAAAACAAAATCAATCACTTGCATGAGTAAATATCACGAATATATGTTTTAGGGTTTATGTATTATGTGCAATTTACGGATTAGGGTTTTAATAATTCTTTAGTAAAATTCATCTTAACCTTGGTGTAATTATCAAGCAAATCAAACAATTAATCAAACATGAATATCCGTGTCTTGCGACACTCCATCAAACATGCAATCTCGAATCAAATTTTAAATTTCATGGAACCATCGGAACATATGTCCGGAAAAACACCGAGACATATGATCATGTTTTAGGGTTTATGGATTCCTAGTTTAACTAGGTTTACCGATTTAAGGTTTTAGGGTTTTCAGATTTAGGGTTACCTTAACTTTTGTGATTGTTCTTTTAGTTCGCCGTAACCGTTGATAGGCTGTATGAACTATCGTCGAACAGCTACTTGTTGTCGCGGCGAGGATCAAGAATCGAGTATCGAGAATCCAGTCGGCGAGCTTCGGCTGGTTCGTGATTGATGCGGCTGAGATTAGGGTTTTGTTTTCGGAGGTTTTAGCTTAGGGTTTTTAGAGAATCGTGCTGATAACGTGTTAAGAAACGAGAGAGGTTATGGGGAATATCTTTTGTGTTATTGCTTATGTTTATGAATGAATATAATGAGGTTACATCGATCCTTTATATATAGAATTTATACATCACGTATTCCTAATGAGAAAAGGAAAAGTACAACCGCCTAAGTCTTTAAATCGTCTAAGTGATGGGCCGGGCCGAATTTCATGGACCAGAACTGGATATGACAATTCACTTAGATTCATAACATAAATACTATTAATTTTAATTATAATATTTTCAGCTTCTAATTATTTGAATTTTTTTATAATATATTTCAAAATTTATCAAACAATTCATAGTAATTAAGTAATCTTATTTTATAATCCACCAAAGTTAAAAAATTTGTCTCCAACATCAAATAATCGATAACAATTTTATTTTCACAAAATACTCATTATTTTTTCATGAACATTTCTAAATTGATATTTTTATCTTACTGGTTGGAAGTCACTTCAAATAGTTTGTTGTTAACTTTTTACTTTAAATGATGAAAAACAAATCATTGAGAAAATATTGAGAGAATGTGTCTATATCTAGTTAAAAATAGAAGAATTTATTTTTGTTTCAATATAATGTAGCTAGACTAAATAAAAAGTGAGCATGGTAGTTCCTTTACTTACTACTTAATTATAGCAAATGAAGACAAAATCCTAAGAATGCTTTATGTAGGAGTTTTGATGAGATAAAATAATAGCATTGGGTACATTCATATATATTAAAAACTTTTAAATTCATGTATATTTTTATGAAAATAAAATAGTTATATATATATATATATATGGGAACCTATTTCTTCCCGAGAATAAATACTTGTCAAAATTTATAATTCCCCCGAAACATGGGAACCCATTTCTTCCCGAGAGAAGAACAAAACGTGAAAAAACAACGAATTGGATATAAAAGTGTGACACGTTTTTGAGTAAATAATGGTACATTGCAAAGCGAGAGAGAGGCTTTAGGTTTCTATACTAGCTTAAAAGATTTAAATGAGAGCTTGAACACCACTTTTAAGAATGTCTCTGAGCCTCCAAATGGGATAAATAGCATCTTCCCCTAACTCTGCTGCCTCCACTTGTTGCATTGCCCACTGGTACTGCATCGAGTGTATCGTGTCCTGCCCTCCGTCTCTGATTTCTCCATTCTTGTCGCGAACGCAGTAGATTTCTTGAGTTTGGAACTGACATCAAAGATTATAAATTCATCAGATCCAAATCTTAGCTAATAGAAGAAAAATGAAGATCATTCATTACCCTGACGATGATTGTTGGGGAAGTTCCCATCATCTTTGTCTTTTCAATTTCAACTTCAGAGATATGCAGAAGCTGAAAATCACGGCACAAAATGAAGCAACTTACTCAGGGAATTACATGATTTCATGAGTGAAACCAAGAACAATAACCTTACCTTGTTATCGAAAATATAACCATGACTTTGGAAAGCTTTGTGCTCTGCCGTGCACCGTTCAATCATTTCCTTGCTACAATACTTCTTCAAGGTCTCAGCATCTCCCTAAACCCCGAGATTCACCTTACTATATGCATTCAAGACTGGTATGATGGCTTCCCCAACTTCTGCAGCAAAGTCTGGCAACGAGAACGATCTGACCATGAAAGGAATAAGAATATGATTACCAGGGGCACATGATCAAACCAATAATCAACCCCTATTATAACTTACGGATCTCGGCGGCGTATCTCTTTGTAAGTTGATGCAGAATCTGTTTCCAGAAAGATTCTCTCGTTCATGCTGCCAAACAAAAGGGTTCACATATCTATAACTTGTTGTAAGTAAGTTAATTTTATAGGAGATTAGAAGAGAGCAATTAGAGCATACTCCTGAATTTTGTGAACAATCGGATTATCACTGGTTTCCCATATTTCCTTCACATCTTCTGCAATCTACACAGTCCAAATGCATTGCCAATTTACAATAACAAAGAAGTATCAGCAAAGAGAGTAAAGAGAAGATGTTCATTACCTCTTGGCTCTTGTTGACAACAGGCTCACTCATCCCACTTAGACATTTAAATACAGGATAACCTTGCATCTAAACCAAATATAAGGAAAACACTCAACAAGGGCTTTTAAAACATGGCGTAAGTGGACAAGAAAACGAAAGCCACTAACCTTTTCTCTAAAGGATTCCCACTTTTTTTGCCACTTGGACTGTTTTGTTGGCGTAACCACTATCTCTGTTCTCATACTTCTCTCACCTGTGAATGGCGGGGGAGGTGTATGTTCCAGGTGCTTCTTTTTAGATGAGCTTCTACGCAATTCTTCCTTCACAATGTCAAGTCCCATCTTTGCAAAGTCAAGGACTTTGGCTTCCTTGAGCTTGTGAAAGGCCTCGGATACCTTTGGCGAATAAATGCTTGACTTGAATTTTCCAAAAATTGTATAATGCTCCTCTGTAGTACCTGATTGCTGCTGCTGCTGCTGTTTTTCTCCTTCGGAGTTTCCTGTGTCAGTGAACTTGCTGACTCTGCATTCTCATCCTTTCCGAGTTTGACCTGACCACAAAGATACATAACCGAGTTAAAAGAAAAGATGCCACAATTGACAACTGAAAGGACAACAAAAAAAGAAGTGGAATTCCAGTAAGACCTCTTCTGTGGCTGCTGAGAGCTTGTCTTTCACACTTGAAGAAACCTGCACCTTCAAAGATGTTTTGTAAGGGATGATCGTTAGCCTTTGACAATGTACAAACTTGGCTAGTGATACATATAAAAAGTGAGTTACAGTTCACTAAAGCAATTTCCATCAGTAGAGTATTTAGTTACCAAAACTACAATATACAGCCAATGATTTCAGAAAGAGAAGAAAGTTAATTCTTAACAAAGGAAAATCAAATATTCAAAACTAGTCAAGAAGACGCAAACTAACTTAGAAAGTCTTTGTATTATCTAAACAACATCGCCTTTAAAACATTCTCGTGTACTAGAACTAGAACCATACCTTTTAGAATGTACAAACTTGGCTATTCATACATATAAAAAAGTGAATTACAGTTCACTAAATCAATTTCCATCAGTAGAAGTATTTAGTTACCAAAACTACTAGAGATAGAGCATACGCACAGCTATTGATTTCAGAAAGTGAAGAAGCACATTCTTAACATAGGAAATATCAAAAATGCAAAACTAGCAAAGAAGACACAAACCAGCTTAGAAAGTACTTGCATTATTTAAACAAAATCGCCTTTGAAACATTCTCGTGTACTAGAACCATACCTTTTTAGCTACAGATTCAGCCTCAGTCCAGACTCCATCAACTTGCTTGTACAGCTGCTCAGTCGTTCATACAATCGTATCTCTAAGTAGAGTGTAATTTTACTATACAACAACAAGAAAAATGGAAAGTTCCAAAATTTTTACTTGAGAAACAAACCAAGAAAATTTATCTAGTCTTGCCTTAAATCTGTTACGAGGTTTCTGTCCGTAGCACATCGTAGAGACTTATTATGGAAATACGGATAGATATATCCTGTGTCGGGTTAGTAAATAAATGAGAGTCGTCGTTTCCAAACACTAGAAAACGCTCGTCTCTGTTTATTTGGGCCAGTAGGCTCATTTAATGTCCATTACTTCGTAGACCCATAATGTAGTGGCAAACAGAACCATTCAGACCCATTCATTAATAAGATTATTTATGTATATGCATTTTGGTTTGATTTAAGGCCGGCTCTGTTTTTTTGGGCTAGTTCAGTTTTAGTAAAACAGTAATTGTCCGGTTTGGTTTAAGCGGCTCTAGCTGAATGCAATTTGATTTGAGTTAGTTGGAATACAGTTTAATTGGATTCGGTTTAGTTGGTTTTGTCCAGTTAAAACCTTAAAGCTTAACAATCTGACAAATTTTGAAATCATTACGAGAAGCTTTTTGGAGGAAAAATAGGTAAAAAAACCCTCACCTTTTCCAAAAACATTAAAAAAACTCTCATCTTTTTTGTGGATTTTTAAACCCTCACTTTTTAATAAATGGTGAAATAAACCCTAACTATTAAAAAAAAATAAGTATATCATTATATTAAATTAGAAATAAATAAATAAAATTTGGGTTACTAAAAAATTTTCTAAATTTGAGTTTGTGATTTATTTTGAAGGCAAAAGCAATATTAACATATCTTATGTACATGTATATTTTTATTTAAAAAATGGAAAAGAAAAAGTAAATGATAATTATTTTAAAACAAATAAAAATTACAAAAAGTATGAACAGGAAATTATCGGAATGGTCATTTACAAATAAAAAAGAGTGATATTAATGTTAAGAGAAATAACTATTGTTTAAAAAAAAGACCATGACCGGCAAAAAGAAATAATAAAATATATTATGTACATATCTATTCGTAGTTGAAAAATAAAAAAATAAAAAGAAAATAAAAATCAAGAAAAGTTTAAAAAGTTTGAAAACAAATAAAAATTAAAAATATTTATTGTATTTGCTATTTGTAAATTTTAAGAACCAAGCAAACGACATAGATTCAGAGAAAATCTTACCTATGTAAATAGATTTAAATTAAAAAAATAGTTTGGTGTAGAAGTTTATGTACTTTTATAATAATAAAAATAATTTTGTTTGTTTTCATGTTAATAAGTTTGTGTGACAAAACCAAATAAACATTTATTAACATAAATTCATATTCGGTTCAACATTTATTAACATGTTCATATGATTTTATTTTTTCAAATTTGTATTTTTTTAATATGATTAACATATTTTTAACTTCTACAAAATTAAGATATATTTAAAATATAACTTAAATATTTTAAAAAGTGACTAATATTAACTACTTTTTGAATACTAGTTAGTTATTTAAAAAGAAAAATTCGAACAAATTCAAATCAAAACACGGAATGTGCTAATTTATAATAATATTTTTGTTAAAAAAAATCAATTTTGAGAAAAGTAAATCACAAACTCAAAATTTAGAAATTTTTTTAATAACCCAAATTTTATTTATTTATTTCTAATTTAATATAATGATGTACTTATTTTTTTGTAATAGCTAGAGTTTATTTTACCATTTATTAAAAAGTGATAGTTTAAAAACCCACAAAAAAGATAAGGGGTTTTTTAATGTTTTTGGAAAAGGCGAGGGTTTTTTTACCCATTTTTCCCTTTTTACATTTTGGGTGAGAATGCGAGAATCAAAGTTGGTACAAGACAAAAAGCTTAAATTCAAGCTAAAGAAGACAACAAGGTAACTATTCTTTATCTAATTCGTCACATGCCACGTTAGCAATGGCAAACTGTTCGGCTTGCCGGCGAGCCGCCGGCTCCGAAATCATGGCTTGAATCAGCATCGTCTTCACTTCCCATGGTGCATAAGAGAAACTCTTTCTCGCGTAAGAGTTTAGCAGAGCTGCGATCCCCTGCTTCAACAACGCACCGTACGCATTCCCTTCTTCGTCATTCCTAGTCGTTGATTCCATCAGTGTCAGATCAGATCTCCACCGTTCTTTTGCCACCATCACTCCGAACATTTTCTCCACCGTTGATCTCTCTGGCACCATCCTCGGCCATGCCTCCCTCTGGCTGCTCCAATACCTGTAAACAAAACTCAAAACACCACCGAGTCAGATCTGACTCAGCCAAAGAAATATAATAACGAGTCAAAAAAATATAAATTGAAGGTTGATTGATTACTGTGGCGTGCATCGTCCTCTGTGTCTGGTGTAGAAGAAACCAGGCCTCGTCGCCGATGAATTGCCGGCGAGAAAGGAAAGGAGGAAGAAGGTGAACAGAACGAGTCGACTCGTAGAACAATGTGAGTCCATTGATATTACTAAAACAGCATTAATCAGCTTCTTGGGTCATCCACTTCTCTCTTGTTAAATCGTTATCCAGAATCTGAGTTTGCTTGAGTTATCGGTTTTCTCAATTTGTCTATTGCTACCTCGGGAAAAGAGACAAGTTTGACGCTTTGACCCTTAGAATTCAAATTTAGGAGTTCGATCGTCAAACTGAATGCATAAATCATCATGGGGGTATAAACGTCATTTAAAGGAACGCACATGAGCTTTGTCTTATGTTGTTTCAATTCTTACTTTTAGCCATTGCATGTCGGCTCGACAGTCCTCACGTGATCCATGGTTCCAACGATTTTAAAATTTTAAACATATTAAAACGCTAATTAGTATTAACAAAATCATATATTGTTCACAAGTATTGTCCCGTTAAACGTTCTTAAAATTTTAGATTTGAGTCGTTTGATTAATCTCTACATATATTAAATGGGCATTTCTATAGAAATATCCTAATGGGAGTTTTTTTTTTTCAATTCCAGTCCATATTGTTGGACTTGTATTATCAGTGCTACTCACATTTACTCTTGGGTCCAAGTCCAATACCATTATTACCATTTTGTCTCCACCAATGTAGTGTGTAGCACTTTTTGTGTCATAAGATGACCCTCACGTTTCCCGTCAATGCCAGACTATATTCGACGGTTCACACACGTTTCCACTCATTTTCAAATTAACTTAAATGTAACGATATTCATGAACATGAACCTTGACCAACTAACATTTTAGTAATTTTTTTTATTTTGTAATGTAACTCGTAAACCATCTTTTGTATATACTATACAGATATATTTTTCTGCCAACATTCTTAGTGTTTTGCATTTCTTAATTTCTTAATAATAAACGTTATCATAAAATGTAGATAAACTTGTTAACAAAAAAACAAGGGATCAACTCGCCTTCGTAAGTCACAAACATGTCATCTTAATTCCCACAAACTTTTTCTATATATATCTCAAGGCGCACACACACACACAGAGAAATAGAAAGAACAAAGAAGGAGCCATGTCCACATCCATTTTGTCCTTCTTCTTCTTTTCCATCATCCCATACATTCAAAGCCAACCCATTGCTCCAGCTCCGGCCAATGAAGCAAGTCCGATTAATTTCATAGCGGTTCTTGAAACTGGTCACCAATTTACCACATTCATGCGACTCCTCAACACAACTAAAGTCGGGTTTCAGGTAAGTGTTCAACTCAATAGCTCTGATCAAGGAATTACAATATTTGCCCCAACAGATAATGCATTCAACAACCTTAAACCCGGAACACTAAATAGTCTCACATATCAACAACAAATCACGCTCATGCTCTACCATATCATTCCAAAATACTACTCTCTAAGCGATCTTCTCTTAGCAAGTAATCCCGTTAGAACTCAGGCTACGGGACATGAAGGTGGCGTTTTTGGGTTAAACTTCACAGGACAAGCACAAAGCAACCAAGTGAATGTTTCCACCGGTGTTGTTGAGACACGTATCAATAATGCATTAACACAAAAGTTTCCACTAGCAGTTTACGTGGTGGACAAGGTGTTGTTGCCGGAAGAGTTATTCAGAACAAATTCCCCGGCTGAGCTCCGTCCCCAAATTCCAGACCTTCTTCTGATGCCGATTCTCCGGCTGCTGATAATGATCACAAATCTGCCGGATCAAGCCTGAAGAGGACAACTCTAGGGCTTGTTCTTGGCTTTGCATGGTTTTGTTGTTCGGTTATTTATTACTTGAAGCATAATTAAAAGCAACTTAACTCATTCTATTCAATCTCTCTATGGGGTGGGAAACGTTCCTACTAAACAAGTAAATTTATTGATTTGATTCATCTATGTGTTGGAATATCTGCTTTAATTTATAATCTTTTTTTTTTTTTGACCACTCAATGACTTGACCACTTCACACAAACAAGAATTAGAAACTATCCAATACACAAAAGTCACAAACATTGATACAAATAGACACAAAAAAAGAAGAGAAGCTACCTTAAGAACAAAATAATAGTCAGATGAGTACAATGAGCATATCCAGCTCTCATCACAATCGGGTTAAGCGAAACAAATTAGACTTCTATATTCCTCTGAATCTTCATCCTACCAACCAAATTACCGAATTATCAAATCCAAACACCGTACATATCTGAAACATATGAAGAACTGATTTACAAATCGAATGAATATAACAAAATCTTCTAGGTTTTAACTGGAATCTACATGCTGATAAATGGGCTTGCATCAATTAGGTTCTGAAATTTGTGACATTGGCCTCGTAAAAACAATTGAGCCTTAAGGCACCCTCCTTTGTTTTCTTTCTCATGTTTTAAACAGAAAATATTATTCAAAAAAAAAAACTGTGAAAATTCACAGAGATGGAAGAGAATAACGGGCCTTATTGGGCCTAACTTGAACTTATCAGGCCAACATTTTGAAACCCATCTAATCTGCCAACCGTTAATGAGAAACGCAGTTTTTGGGGAATGCAGGACCCGTCCGATCTGAGTACCTGACTGATCAACGGCTAATCTTGGTAGTTAATAATATCCTTGAAAATTAGTCCGTTAGAAAACGCCTCTCTGTTACGCAAAGAGAAAAAGAAGTTTTCCACGCTCCCCAATGTTCTCTTTTCCACGCTCCCAAAAAATATCTTTATATGTTTTCCCCCACTTTTTATAGTGTTTGTTAGTATATGCAGTTTTGACATATTAGACGGAAAAAAATAACCAACGGCTTAAAAGTGATTTTACTACTATCGCCAGGGGTGGATGCACTATAGCAATAGGGTGCAAGTATCCATTGTTTTAATTTTTTTTAAATATAATTTTTTATAAATATATATTGTGCACCTACTAAATTTAAAGTTTTGCACCCAAATTTTTGAATCAACTGCAACAAATTAAGGCTTAGCCAAATAAAAAGAAAAAAAATATATTAAACCCAAATAAACTTAAGTTCTAAAATATATTAAACTCAAATCAACTTAAGTTTTAATTTATATTTAATAGTAAAAAATAACTACAATCTATTTTTTCTCGTTTGATGGTAGAATCACATAAATATCTTGCACATCCTTTGCTTTACGTATTTTTTAAATTAGTTTTATCTTTACCAGTTGGTACAACTAGTGTTGAAAGGTGTTTTTTGGCAATAAAGCTAGTGAATATAACCATACACAATTGCATTAGAAATCTATTTCTAAGTAATTATCTAGTTTTTTTTTATTATTCAAAAAGAGTTGTTTGTCAATGTTACGAATGAAACGGTGATGAAACCGTTCCAAGCAATAAGTGAATGTAAAGTACATTTGTAGACTATTATCTTAATTTAAGTATGAAAGTTATTTTACTACCAACGGTTGAAAAAATAATCAAGCAAATACTATGGGTCAGTTGATAAAAATAAAATAAATAAAACAACCAAATAATACCTCTAATAATTAATTAAGAAGATTTTTTAAGAAAATAAAATTATGTGAATGTTTAATAGTGCATTAAAAAAAGTAAAAATCCTAGAAAACAATAAAAATAAAATAAAACTAGAAAAAAACGTACAATACATGAAAATGCAATAATAAAAACATTAACAAAGAAAATAATACATATAAACCTAGAAAATGTAATACATAAATAAAATATATATTAAACCCGCACAATGTGCGAGAATTTTGCCTAGTAAATCACAATGATTAAGTTTATCAAAAAGGAAAAATGAATGGACGAATGGGCTTAATTAAAATAACTTGAGCCCTTTTTCTATTAGTAAAGTTCTTTACTTTGACTATGGGCCCTTTTTGGTAATATATCAGAAGTTACAAAAAAAAATAACTTGGGCCCAAAGATCTGTAGTGACAAAAAATGCGTGATCGACCAAATGTACAACAGAAATCTGATTGCCGAGCTTTAAACCCTAACCCCTCTCTCTTCTCTACGCAATTTTCAGGTACTTCATCTCGCCATTTTCCATATATCTTCATCCTCTGTCAATCCGATTCCGAGTTTAAGCAAGTAAATCTACAGATTCGCTACTCCAATTTGTGACTAAGTTTCTGTTTATTTTCAGCTAATTTGCAGATTATCTTTGCTTTCTTTGTCTATAATTTGCATATCTATTAAATTAGCATTTGAATTCTCTATTGCTCTTATATCAGCCTTGGATTTTGATTTTGATTTTCTTTCATAATTTCAGAAAGAAAAAAAAGAGATGAATTTTAAGAATGTCAAAGTTCCCAAGGGTCCTGGTGGTGGTGTTATATCTGCAGTGCTTATTGGTGGACTTGCTCTTTACGGCGCCACTCACACTCTGTACAATGTCGATGGAGGACATCGAGCCATTGTCTTTAACCGCCTTGTTGGTATCAAAGACAAGGTTAGTTCTTTTTTGGTTGATTTTGTTAGTCTAGCTTTGATTATCATCTTGAAATTTTACTCATCTTATTGAAGAATTTAGTGAATGAGGAGATAATCATAATAGTATATGTTTGGTTATGCAGGTTTATCCTGAGGGTACTCACCTTATGATTCCGTGGTTCGAAAGGCCAATCATCTATGACGTTCGTGCCAGACCTTATTTAGTTGACAGTACATCCGGGAGCCGTGATCTCCAGATGGTACTCTGCTTCATTTCCTTCCTTTTATACTAATGGGTTTTATCAGATTGGTCTATGAACTTATATGATTAAGCCTTATGTCGTGTTGGACTATAATTTATATAGGTTAAAATTGGACTTCGGGTTCTCACACGTCCCATGGCTGACCAATTACCAGAGGTATACCGAGCCCTTGGTGAGAATTACCGAGAGAGAGTTTTGCCTTCTATCATCCACGAGACCTTGAAAGCTGTTGTTGCTCAGTACAACGCGAGCCAGCTTATTACTCAGAGAGAGGTTGGCTAACTGGCTGTAAATTGATGATAAAGTTATGTTTTGGTCTATGGATTGATGATTTCTCGGTTATTTCCTTAAGGCGGTGAGTAGAGAAATAAGGAAAATCCTAACTGCACGGGCTGCTAACTTCAACATTGCGCTGGACGATGTGTCCATTACTGCCTTGACATTTGGAAAGGAGTTCACGGCAGCCATAGAAGCAAAGCAGGTGGCTGCTCAAGAGGCGGAGCGGGCTAAGTTCGTTGTTGAAAAAGCTGAACAGGACAAGAGAAGTGCTGTTATCCGAGCTGAGGTGTGGAAACTGTTTTTCTCTTTTCAATCTCATATAAGAACTCTAGATTGGTATTCCTTGGTAACTGATGTTTCTGTGTGGGTTTATTTAGGGAGAAGCCAAGAGTGCTCAGCTCATAGGTCAAGCAATTGCAAACAACCAAGCCTTCTTAACGCTGAGGAAGATCGAAGCAGCTAGAGAGATCGCACAGACCATCTCAAAGTCGGCGAATAAAGTCTACTTGAGCTCTAATGATCTGTTGCTTAACCTACAGGCTATGGACCTTGATTTGAAGGCAAAGAAGTAGAAGGGGATATGATTAAACCACACCATAGGTCTCTCTTCCATAATCTTCTTTTCAATTCTCGGATCCTCCGACCAAAACCTGAGATTTCAGAGAGTAAAGTTCTTCAATGTACCTATTTTCAGACAGTATCGTGCGTTTGCAATCTTTCTTTTTAGACATTAAGACAACAAGATCAAACTATTTACAAGTTCTTTAATGGGCCTCGAAAATAAAATTGAGCTTTTGGCCTTAATAAAGTGAATCCAGAGAGACACATTTGGGTTTTGCGGCGTATGGTCGGAGCCAATTGATATTAACCACCACGAGCCTCCTCTTCTCTTGGCGTCGCTGCTTACAAAAGCTAGCGTTAATGGCCTTTCGTGGAATTAGAGAAGTAGAAAATTATTTTGTGCCTTTTCTACAGCGATTCAGAAGCCCAAAGGAATGGAAGAAACTTCATGCTTCCATCATCATACATGGATTGTCACAGAGCAGCTTTATGGTGACTAAAATGGTGGATTTGTGTGATAAGATTGGAGATATGGAGTATGCTACACGTCTTTTTAACCAAGCATCGAATCCTAATGTCTTCTTATACAATTCCATCATTCGTGCTTATACACACAGTTCCATGTATTGCGATGTGATCAGAATCTACAGAGAACTGCTCAGGAAGAATATTGAATTACCAGATCGGTTCACATTTCCGTTTATGTTTAAATCTTGTGCGAGTCTTGGATTTTGTTATTTAGGGAAGCAAGTTCATGGCCATCTCTGCAAATTTGGGCCTCAATTCCATGTGTGTGACTGGGAATGCGTTGATTGATATGCATATGAAGTTTGATGATATTGGTGATGCACATAAAGTGGTCAAACCCAAATTAACTAAGCTTGATCATATATTTCATAAAATTTGGATTTCTAAGTAAAGAAGAAAAGAATTCGGTGGAAAACCCGCAGAGGATTATTTTCCTTAGCATACGGTTATTTTTAGCCAATTTTTTTGTTTTAAATCGAAATTCCCCCAAATTGCAAAAGCTAATTTTTTTGGGGAAAATTTTTTCTTTTCTTTTCTTGTTTATGTAAATCTCCAAGAAGAAGATGCTTCCTCCTCCATCCAAAGTGTTCTCTAACTGTGCTTCAATGATTGCTTACTTTGAAATCAGTAATTGATGTTGATGTTCCTCCACCACTTCGGTGATGCATTATCTCGTTTCTCCCAATCTCATCTCCATCTCCAATCTCGAACCATGTCTGTTACTGGAACTTGAACGGGATTAGGAACACATTTTATGATGATGCAATGGAGTACTTTGGCACAAAGGTTCATGCTCATGGAAAGAAAATCAGAGTTTCCAGAGAACCTGAAGGTAGAAACCTTAGTTTCTCTCTTTGTCACAAGATGATGTTATTTGTGATGAGTTTGAAGGTACCAAGCTTCATTACAAATATTGCAAAGTAGAGAAGAGTAATCCTGAGAAGATAACTGGCCATGAGTATATTGAGATCACGTTTGAGGGAAGACACAAAGACATTGTTTTATACACTTACTTGCCTTAAATGGAGAATACTGCTGCTCATGATCATGATGCATTCCAATTCAAATGCTCAACTTTCAATACCATGGCGATGGACCAATAACTTAGACGTTTTGTGATCAATGACATTGAACGGTTCACAAGAAAGTAGGAAATGCATGGAAGAGAGGTTACTTGCTTTACGGCCCATTGGGAACTGGAACAACAAGTCTTGTTGCAACCATAGCCAATCATCTCAATTTAGACCTGTAATTTTCTCAAACTCTTTCAATGAAAACCTAATTGCTTGTCCAGCACAAAGAGTCCAAAACTCATACTTCTTCTTTGTTACAAGCTGGTTTACTAGTAGATCATGCACTATTCTTGCTGACCACATAAACCTACTCTCATAAAACCTTAGAAGAACTCCTAATGGACCATTTCTGATCAGATCTAGCTCATCTGATGGGATTTGGTTTTTTAAAACAAGTAGATGTTCCAGGCCTGAATGGTATGTGAAGCTCCTTAAGAATTCAGGTTCAGTTCCACACGTAAACAACCGCATAGGAAGTGATCCTGGTGCAACTGTTCTTGAAGTTGACATGATCTATCACCTGCTTAAAAAAAGTACACCAGCACAAATTCAAAATTATGAAACCTGTGAAAAGTATTATATACTTTTAGTGGGATAAATTCTGGCAAAAAGATTTTTAAAAAATAAAATAATAATCAACCGCTGAAGCATGAAGAAAGCAAACCCAGCAATTATATCTGAATGAATTATTGGATTACATACAAGACGAATCAATTGAAACCAAGAAGACCATATTTACGCAAAAAAAAAAAAAAAGACAGAAACATCTGCAAAGACTAATACGATTCCTAGATAAGAAAAAATAAATATTCATACAAGAGTTGGTAGAAGAGATTAAACTGACCAGGAGATGGTGACGGTAAGGGTCAATGAGAAAAATGGAGTCGATGAGCGTCGTCTAAGTCTCAGAGAAACTGTTTTTTTTAGTTTTTGATAGTTCGATTAAAGTTTATTAATTTCTTTATCTAAAAAAATTAATTGTAGTTATCAATTAAAAATTATTATGTAAAATTAATATTTTATACATTAAAATCTTAACTAAATCTAAAAATCTAAAATATTTTAATGATTATATTATTAAAATTTATAATTAATTTGTAAAAATATTATCTGGACTAAATAAAAACAATTATTTTAATAAAAATAACTATCTTAATTAAGAAATATACATCGTGGATAAAACTATTTAGTTTTTTTTGGTATTCTTAAAATATAACTAAATAGTAAATAACAATAATAATAGTTATTAAATATATATATATATATATATATATATTTATCTCTAAAATCTCAACTATATCCAAAAAATTCAAAAAATTTATTATATTTTGAAATTCGAATTAATGTTAAAATTAAAATTTTACTATATTTAAATAATTTATTTTTAAACTATTTATAAAAATTAAATAATCAAAATATTTTGTTTTTGTTTTTTAATTTTAAATTATTAACTAAGGACAAAACTGTCATTTTGTTTTAGTATAAAAGGTATATTTCCAATCTAATAAATTATAGTGTAGTTTACAAAATTTTAACAAAATTTTGGATACCCCAGCAAATTATCTCTTTTTTATTTTTTGTTTAACAATACTTCCTTTTTTTAAAATCATATTTAATCTTAAATGTTGACCATTGATTTTGACACTCAAATCATTGTCCTTGATGGTGTTATGTATATATATGCTGTCGACCCCTAAAAAGGCTTCCAAATATGAGTTTGGTTTATGAAAACAGCATAAACTCTTGGGTATTTATAAGCTTCTTGATTAATAAACCACAATGATTTGATCAATTATATTTGACATTCCAACAAAAAAATAAAGAGATTTTTTGTAAACTACCCTATTTATGTTTTATAATTTGAAAAATACCCTCTTCATTTTTATTTTTTAAATCAATATTTAAATATATATGATATGACAATTTTGTCCTTATTTAATTAACACGTCATTTATGTTTAATAAATAAAATGAATTTTCTAAATAATTATAATTATTATTATAATTTAAAAAAGTTTTGAGATAAAAATGTTTTATTGATTTTATATAATAAAATCTACCTATAAATAAGTCTCTAAAATTAATTAAAAAATAAAAGATAAATTTGTATATTATAATGTTTATCTCAATTTTTACATACAATATATAAAGAGACACAAGATTTTAATTTTTTTATAACATTCTTGAGTTCACGTTTCAAAATTAAGCTGGAAGGTATCCCATTAAGCAACATAAATCAAATATGGATTCTTCAACAACAAAGAGTCTTCATTTGAATTCTATTTGATCAAAAAAAATTATTATTTCTCACCTGAAAAGAGAATTATTTAGAAGCTTATTGAGTTTAGAAAAAATTGGTCCAGATAATTATTTCGTGGAAAATGAAGATGTTGTAATTTTTTCAGAGATTTTTATTTTAGCCGATTATTAAAAGATATTTAAAGAATTTTAAAGAAATTTTCTTTGTGTTTTTCTCAATAAAATCTTTATTTTGTGTGGAAAACAAAACATATAATCGGTTTTATTTTTTAATTAATTTTTTCTAGAAATTATATTCATTTTTAAATGGTATTTTAGTAAAAAATTAACAATATTTTCTTTTTAAAATAGACTAAATAAAAAGAAGGGATTTTCAAATTAAAAAAAAAACTAAAATAGTATATTTTTCCAAATTTTTTCAAAAATAAACCACATGTTAGAAACTTAAAATGATTTGATCAAATTATACATTTAAAATGATTTAGAACATGTGGTTTATCAAAAAAAAGAAAGAAAGTGAGCTGACGAATGGGCTTGAATAAAATAACCTGGGCCCTAAGATCTCGAGAAAAAGCGTGATCGACCAAACGTGCAACAGAAAGCTGATTGCTGAGCTTTAAACCCTAACCCCTTTCTCTTCTCTACGCAAATTTCAGGTACTTCCTCTCGCGATTTTCCATATATCTTCGTTTAAGCAAGTAAACCTACATATTCGCTACTCCAATTTGTGACTAAGTTTCTGTTTCTTTGCAGCTAATTCGCAGATTATCTATGGCTCTAATTTGCATATCTATTAAATTAGCATTTGAATTCTCTATTGCTCTTGTATCAGCCTTGGATTTTGATTTTGATTTTCTTTCATAATTTCAGAAAGAAAAAAAGAGATGAATTTTAAGAATGTCAAAGTTCCCAAGGGTCCTGGTGGTGGTGCTATAGCTTCGGTGGCTGTTGTTGCTCAGTACAATGCCAGCCATTGATCAATACAATCTGTTGTTACTCAGTACAATGCCAGCCAGCTTATTACTCAGAGAGAGGTTGGCTAACTGGCTGTAAATACATTTTATTGATTCCTTTTTAGATGATAAAGTTATGTTTTGGTCTTTTCATTGATGAGTTTTTGGTTATTTTCTTAAGGCGGTGAGTAGAGAAATAAGGAAATTCCTAACTGCACGGGCTGCTAACTTCAACATTGCGCTGGACGATGTGTCCATTACTGCCTTGACATTTGGAAAGGAGTTCACGGCAGCCATAGAAGCAAAGCAGGTGGCTGCTCAAGAGGCGGAGCGGGCTAAGTTCGTTGTTGAAAAAGCTGAACAGGACAAGAGAAGTGCTGTTATCCGAGCTGAGGTTCGGAAACTGTGTTTCTCTTTTCAATCTCATATAAGAACTCGTGATTGGTAATCCTTGGTAAGTGATGTTTCTGTGTGGGTTTATGTATAGGGAGAAGCCAAGGGTGCTCAGCTCATAGGTCAAGCAATTGCAAACAACCAGGCCTTCTTGACGCTGAGGAAGATCGAAGCAGCTAGAGAGATCGCACAGACCATCTCAAAGTCGGCGAATAAAGTCTACTTGAGCTCTAATGATCTGTTACTTAACCTACAGGCTATGGACCTTGATTTGAAGGCAAAGAAGTAGAAGGGAATATTATTACACCACATCAAAGCTCTCTCTTCCATAATCGTCTTTCAAATTCTCTGATTCTTCGACCAAAAACCTGAGATTTCAGACAGTAAAGTTCTTCTATGTACCTATTCTCAGACAGAATCGTGTGTTTGCAATCTTTCTTTTAGATCAAACTATTTACAAATTCTTTAATGGGCCTCGAAATGAAATTGGGCTTTTGGCCTTAGTATAGTGAATCCAGAGAGACACATCTGGGTTTAACGGCGTATGGTCGGAGCCGGTAGTTTTAAGTTTTAACCACAACGAGGCGTCGCTGCTTCCAAAAGCTAGCGTTAATGGCCTTTCATGGAATTAGAGAAGTAGAAAATTATTTTGTGCCTTTTCTACAGCGATTCAAAAGCCCAAAGGAATGGGAGAAACTTCATGCTTCCATCATCATACATGGATTGTCACAGAGCAGCTTTATGGTGACTAAAATGGTGGATTTGTGTGATAAGATTGGAGATATGGAGTATGCTACACGTCTTTTTAACCAAGCATCGAATCCTAATGTCTTCTTATACAATTCCATCATTCGTGCTTACACACACAGTTCCATGTATTGCGATGTGATCAGAATCTACAAGCAACTGCTCAGGAAGAATATTGAATTACCAGATCGGTTCACATTTCCGTTTATGTTCAAATCTTGTGCGAGTCTTGGATTATGTTATTTAGGGAAGCAAGTTCATGGTCATCTCTGCAAATTTGGGCCTCAGTTCCATGTTGTGACTGAGAATGCGTTGATTGATATGTATATGAAGTTTGATGATCTTGGTGATGCACATAAAGTGTTTGATGAAATGTATGAGAGAGATGTTATATCGTGGAATAGTTTGCTTTCTGGATATGCGCGGCTTGGGCAGATGAAGAAAGCAAAAGCTTTGTTTGGTTTGATGCCTGATAAAACAATTGTATCTTGGACTGCGATGATCTCTGGGTTTACGGGGATTGGGTGTTATGTAGAGGCCATGGATTTTTTCCGGGAAATGCAATTAGCTGGTATTGAGCCTGATGAGATCAGTCTCATTTCAGTTTTACCATCGTGTGCGCATCTCGGGTCTCTAGAGCTTGGGAAATGGATCCATATGTATGCAGAAAGAAGAGGATTTCTGAAACAAACTGGTGTTTGTAATGCACTTATTGAAATGTATTCAAAGTGCGGTGTGATTAATCAAGCTGTTCAATTGTTCGACCAAATGAACGGGAAAGATGTTATATCATGGAGCACAATGATCTCAGGGTATGCACATCACGGCAATGCTCGTGGAGCAATCGAAACATTCAATGAAATGCAGAGAGCTAAGGTGAAGCCTAATGGGATCACATTCCTTGGCCTTTTATCAGCTTGTTCACATGTTGGTCAGTGGCAAAAAGGGTTGAAGTATTTTGATATGATGAGACAAGATTATCAAATAGAACCCAAGATCGAACACTACGGTTGTTTGATTGATGTTTTGGCAAGAGCAGGAAAACTGGAACGAGCTGTTGAGATAACAAAGACAATGCCGATGAACCCTGACTCAAAGATTTGGGGTTCATTGTTGAGCTCTTGCAGAACACGAGGCAATCTTGATGTTGCTCTGATTGCAATGGATCATCTTGTAGAGCTAGAGCCAGAGGATATGGGTAATTATGTTTTGCTTTGCAATATTTATGCAGATTTGGGAAAATGGGATGATGTTTCGAGATTGAGGAAGCTTATAAGGAAAGGAGAAATGAAGAAAACGCCAGGTTGTAGTTTGATAGAAGTGAACAATGTTGTGCAGGAATTTGTTGCAGGAGACCATAGTAAACCTTTTTGGACTGAGATCTCTTCAGTGTTGCAATTGTTTTCTTCACATCAGGATCAGGATGTGATTAAAAACAACAATGGTCTTGCATTTATAGGTACGGTTTGAAATCATTTTGATTATAGGAAAAGCAAAAAAATTATTGGGAGTATTCAATCATACATATGTTACAAATCGATCAAAAAGGTCACAACAGTATTTAATCACAATCTCTGCGATCTACAACAAGATATATAGAAGCTTTTGATCTTCTTGTCCGTCTTCTGTTCTACATTGTTTTGACTGGAATGTGCTGATTATAACTCAACTCAGCCGAGGAGCTTCTTTACTCCTGTCTTCTGCTCTGAGGTTAATCTTGTAGGGAACTTGATGTTGAACTTGATCCTCAAGTTACCTTTCTTAGTCTGATCTTTCTGCAATGGCATTCCTTCTTTTGGAACCACTTCCTCGTACTCAGGATGGATAACGTTGGTGACTGGGATGGTCAGTCTCCGACCATCAAGTGTAGTCAGGTTCACAGTGTAGCCTGTCAAGGCGTCAACAAGTGAGATCTTCTGTGTGACTACAAGGTCGTTACCCTCTCGAGTGAAAACCGGGTGAGGCTTCTCGTCGATGATGAAGACTAAATCCGCTGGAATCACACCAGGTTGCTCATTCCCTTTCTCTGGGAATGTGATCTTTGTGCCTTTCTTCCACCCTGGTTTCACATCAATGGTCAAAATCTCTTCCACCTGCATCGTCTTGCTGCAAGAAAACACAAAAACTGATCAGATCAGCCAATGCGAAGGGGAATAGGCAAGCTAGATACAAGGTAGCCAAAAGGGTTCGATTGGGTTTGATCATGACTTACCCACTGACATCAGCAATCTCTCTGGAGATCCTCATCTTCTTGGTAGTTCCTTTGTAAAGATCTTCAAGGCTACAAGGCAACTTGTTTTCGATAGGAGCCGCCTTCCTAGCTCCACCATGATGCATTGAGCCACCACCACCACCTCCTCCTTCGCCGAAAGAGGCAAATATATCATCACCAAACATACTGCTAGAGAATCTTGTACCTCCTCTTCCGCCGCCACCACCGCCAAATGGGCTAGAGAAACCAAAGAACTCGGCGAATATATCATCTGCACTTCTCGGGTTAAACCTGAAGGACGTTGGACCATCCCCGGTAGAGAAGTAAGTAGCTCCACCAGCATCTGGAGGTGGCAAATTCCCTTTCAAACCTTCCTCACCATATTGATCATACATAGCTTTCTTCTGAGGATCACTTAGAACCTATAAACATCAAGTAACAGGATCATACACTCGAAACCACAAGTATGATATATGAATCTTGTAGCAAGGCAATGATATATATATATATATATATACCTCGTAAGCTTCGGAGATCTGTTTGAATTTAGCTTCGGCGTCTTTTTTGTTGTTAGGATTTTTGTCGGGATGCCATTTCATGGCGAGCTTTCGGTAAGCTTTCTTAAGATCATCGTCGCTAGCACTGCGATCTACTTCGAGGACTTTGTAATAATCCACTCCCATCCGATCTTCCTCTTCTTCTCGTTTTCGTTTCTTCACTTTTCCTGATTCCGATTATTATATCTTCTCTTAAAAAGAAAATGGGTTTTGCTCTGTTTCTTCTGGATTTGCTCTGTTGTTTCTTTGAATTGGAAGAGAGAGAGAGTTGTGGTCTTAAAAAACGACTCATGTTTCTTCTCATAGTGTGGAGAATTCCGTGGAATGTTCCAGAAATGCTTCCCTCTATTCGTTTGGGTGACGTGTTTACATCACAGCTCTCTTATCTTCGTAACGCATTCCAAAGTGTTACGTTACCGTAGAAAGTTTTAATTGCTAAAGCCCATTTACAACTGTTGGACTCAAACTGGGCTTCTAATAGTCTACCCAAATCCGTAAGTAGATTTAATTTTGTTATGGATCAATGATTGGGTTATGTTTAAATTTAACCCGTGATCAAAAAAATAAATGGATTTGTGAACGAATCGACAACTCTATTTGGGAATTTTTTATGGGTCAATTGGCATACTATTTACAATTAGCAAAGAGAAACGTTTTACTATTTAGGTCACTGTTCAAATACATCTTTCCACAATTTACTAGATGTGCTATTAACTTTTTTTTGTTTCGTTTCTTATTTTTCTTTCTATATCTTCTTTTCTTTTTTTTAATTCTTATTTCTTTGTTGATATCATAAATAAGAATAAAAAAATATAAAAACGAAATTTTATTTTTTAAAATCTTTTTTGTAAATCTAACATGAACCATTTTGTATGTATATATAATTAAAAATTCTCTTGTACATCGACGTCTCTGTACCAAATTTCTAATTATTTTTTTAAAAAATGTCTTCTTTCCCAATATCCTTTTTTTTTTAATCTTGGTTTAGGTTTTTGCTTTTCAATTTGAGATTTTAGTTGGTCTCTCTTTTTAGAGCTTGGTATCCGACGAACTTGTGTGTTCGGCGGGTTTATTTCCAGAGATTTGTATTCATCCGCTGGCTCTGTGTAATACTTTTAAGTTTTATCTAATAAAATCTCTAGATGATATTAGAAAAAAAAAAAAAACGAATCGACGACTCTCTTTAGCAAAAAGCAGGTATTTGATTTTTAAAGACTAATTTATTATTACAAATCAAATCACGAAGGAATAAAACAAATAATTAGTAAACTGAAAAAAGTAAAAAATACAAGTCTTAACAAGGAATGGAGTGGGTAAACCAACGGAGGACTTTGATAGGAAGTTTGATGAGATCCACAGCGAAGTTAGCCAGCGCGGCAAAACAGAAGCAACATGGGCACAAACAACTCAATATTGTCCTGCAAAATTGTTAATATTTTATTTGTCACTATTTAATTTCTCTGTAAGAAGAATTTATCATTTATAATCTATATAGATCTGGAGGTTAATTACTTCGGATTTACATGAAGAACATAAACAAAAGATTCAAGATTGGAGATTGAAAATTAAGGTATTAGGATCTTAAGAAAGCGTAATATAAACATAAATACGTGTAGAAAAAAAAAAAAAAACTTACCCTATGATCCAGATGACGGCACCAACGAGAGATAGAACCAAAGCAACAAGAGCAAATGGTAATCCCAATAAGAAACCAAGAGGTCTACATTCTCCCATTCTTTCTTCAGACAATATTGAAAAGACAATTTTCGTTGTTTTAAAATTTTGTGATGAAAAGAGAAAGAGATAGTTAAAAGGTTGCTTTTAAAGGACTTTTAATGAACACGACCACGAAGATGAAGAATTTGTATAACCGCCGAAACCACGCTGCGGCAATTTTTTGAATTACGAGAGTACCCTTGCGGTTTCTCTTTATGGTCTCCTCTCTAGCAGTCAAGGGGTATTTTGGGCAAATTTTGGGGTTTGAAATTCTGACTTTTGAGTTGTCTCTCGGAAACTTCGTTTTCAAAAGTGAAAAGAAGAGTCAACTAATAAATGTCGTTTGTGCCTTTGTGGAAGAGTTGTAAGATCTGGTCAACCTTTTGTAACTTAGACGATTCTTAAGTCGAGCTGTTAATACATCATGTGTATGGGCTCGTCCTAATGAATTTTAAATTGGGCCGGAATTTGGCTTGTGTTGAACGACTGTCTTGGGCTCTAGGCCATATGGTCAAACCCAAATTGACTTCGAATAATCCTGTACGGTAACACTTCTATAAATTAATAACATGAAGACTAAAATATTTTACAATATTTTGTTAATTTGTAGTGTTTATTAATTTATGAAGGTGATACTTGGGTTAAATTATCAATTTGGGATTAGAAAAAATTATTAATTTATCGATGTATATTGTTACAAATTAGCAGTCTGAGTATACCGTTAGTGGACTACTCACCCATAGTGGAAGATGCCACACAAATTTTTTGTAGATTGCAAATCAATTAGAGTACGCAATCACAATAAAAGTAAAAAATAGTTGCTGCAATTACTAACAAAAAAAACCAAAGGCAATGCCTCCCAAGAAAAAAGTGATGATGGTCACTTAAACGAAAAAACAGATGCAAAACCTCCAAAGTAACAAGAAGCATATGGAATGCTCATTACAAAAATAAAATCAGAGGTGAAGCCTCATGAAAACGAGAAGTGATAATTGTCACTTACAAGAAAAACAGAGACCAAGCTTCCTAAGAAATAAGAAGCAGCTATCATACTCACTATAAACTGAGTCATAAGGATTGCCTCTCAAAAAAGTGTGACAAGGATCACTACAAAACAAAGTAGAGGCACAATCTCTTGAAAAGCATCTACTATGATTGCCTTAGCGTTTTTATTTGGCTAGTGACCTTAGAGCATCCACATCGGAGACCCCTATACACGGGGTCTTCTTTTTTTTAAAATTTTTTTTTTTTTTAAATTTTTTAAAATTTTTTTAAAATTTTTTTAATTTTTTTTATAAAAATTGATTTTTTTATTGTCGCAACGAATCACGTGGCAATTTTTTGAAAGATCCTATGTAAGTGTCTTGCCCAAAACACTTTAAAAACATGGGAAAACACAATTTGGCGAGCCCCACATGGGAAGACACCCAAAAGGATGACCGATGGAGATGGTCTTAGTAGCCAATAGCTACTAAGAAAAAAAAAATTAAAAAATCAATAGCTATGGTCACTGCCTAAGAAAAAGTAGTGACAAAAAGGCCACAAGAAAAATCTAGGGGCCAATAACCTTCTGAAAAAGATTAATGGCTCTGGTTACTAATCAACAAAAATTAGTGGTCATGGACTGCAGACTAAAGACAAAAAAAGCACTAAGTGTGTTCTCTTGACATTCAAAATAACTTCACTAATGTCTATGTTATTTATCCAAGGTGTTACAGAAATCTTTCCATAAAAAGAAAAAAAAGAAAAAGAAGAGAACGACTTACCACGAAGTCACATGTCCAAATAGAAAAAGCAGCTTCCACCAAAAGTGATTTAAGAGTGAGGTACTATGGACCATCAGTGGTGTCACTCCTTCGTCATAAAGAATTGAAACTACCAGTTCTCGTCTCTTCCATTGCCCTATGATTTCACGAATCATCGACCAATACCAATAGTAGATTCTCTAGTTGAAGTTTTTCTACACTAATGGTACATGCCCCGCCATTGGTTACATGAAAGAATTAAGCTACAAGACAAAAACAATAATTAAGAGAGCGTCAATAGAGCATAACAGTGGAGATGTAAAGTACTGGATAAATTAATGAAAGACCTATAAATAGGGAAGTTATGAAATAGAAAAGGACATCTCGACAATCAGGGTAAAAACCATAGAAAATAGGTCAAAGAGATCAAATCTTCTCAGAGATCGAAGACTCGACAATCTATGCTCAATTCTCTGAAGATCCTACACGGACAATTCGCTTATTCAACTTGTTGTAATTCAAAGATTATTGATTAATAAATAATATTTTCAGGTAGATGATGTTGCTTCTGATGTGCCCTTTCTTTCTCCCTGAGGAATTTTTGCTTTTGGGTCAGTTCGACTGCAAACGAGCTACTATAAGATGTAAATTCGAAATCCAATTAGACAGGTATGTCAAAAGAAAATTAAACTGGCAAGTTTCTCACATCTTAGGTTCTCATGGAGAGCGATGAAGCTAAAAGCGAAAACTCGTGAGATCATCTACCAAAAAGTTGACACAAACGCAACCAACCAAGCCTATGGAAAACAAAATTGCATACCTGAGTGTTCTAGCATGATCCTAAACTGACAAGCTCAAGATAAATCAATCCAAATATCATGTGACGACCACTAAAAAATGAAACCAAAACCAGATAACGAGACAAGACTCAGAAAACTGAAAAGCAAAGAATACCAGGAATCACAAACGCAAAATCATATTCACCAACCTGCCTCAATATCACAGGGTAATGCAAAAACTCGAGGCAGTATTCGGGATAATCTTCACAAATTTTATTTTTCATCTGCAGGAGCACGCAACAACAAGAACAAGCGTCAATGTAAGTATCGAATGCATAAGTCAGACCTCCATGTACAATTTTCAGCCCCAAAGATTAACATTAGTGAAGGAATAAAGGAGTGAGAAACAAATCATGTCACACATAACTGAAAAGACCCATCCACTTCCAATTAAGAATAAAAACTTATAGTACATAATTATTATGAACTTCTCAATCTGAACTACCCATGTTCATCATCACAGTAAAAACTTAAAAATCTCCTCAGTTTTGTTAACAGTTGCAGTGTGGACTGTGTCTAGTAAACAAATAACATGGTCCATAGATTTCATAACCCTAACATAAAACGACAAATAATCTGTATCTTATCTTATCTGGATGACAGAGAACAGGCAGAAGGCGCAATCCTGGCCAGCAGCAAAATGTAGGTTCCGTTAGAGTAGAACCTACCACAAGTAGAAACCATATATGATGATAATACGACACCTTCTTGGCATGCCCTCAGGTATCATAAATGTTACTCACACATCCACAATAGCTATAAACTCTCACAAAAAAAGGAAACAAGGAAAGGCTAAGTGGAAGCAATTAGCTCAGTCAGAAAGATGTGGACGCCCAAGCTAATCACCTGATACACAGCGGAGGGGCACTATGCTGAGAGAGGAGCCATAATAGATCAGTATCAACACCATTGTTAGTGTAAAAAGTTATCACCTACAGGTACGAGACACAAAAACAAATTAGAACATGTCGTAAAGAGGAATGCAAAAAAAGTTTGACTGGTAAGACAAATCTCATCTTACTTTGACTGAGTCATATGCTGATGCACTCATTTGGAAAACAAACTGCAATGAGATTATGGAACAGCCGTGTGCATCTCTAGTGACCGAGTGAAGCCTTCTAGTGTTCTCCACACAACCGTGGCAGGTCAACTTGGAGCAGCATGTTGGCTACCTGACGGTGACAGATAGCCACAAAAACTCAGAACATATAAAACACTAGTGGATACAGAATCACCAAGGAACCCATCTTTTCAAGAAACACAACAAGATACTACCTGCGCCACACCAGGCCTCAGGGACTAGACGAAGACATAGTTGGATGCATCAAGTAAGGGTCTTCAAGCTATTCAAGATGATTGCACTCTTAGGAAAACTCTATTAGTTGACCATTTTTCATCGCTAATAGAGTTTTCCTAAGAGTGAAATCATCTTGAATAGCGGTCAACTGAAGATCATAAATGTCGAAATTGAGATGATTCGCAATGGCTGCAACAAGACTTGTTTTCCCAGTTCCCGGTGGGCCGTAAAGCAAGCAAGTAACCTCTGTAATACTCCTTTCTTCTAATGAACCTTTGGATATCACTTATGACAAACTCTTTAAGTCATGGGTTCATGGCCATTGTCTCAAAATTGGAAGGATGGATTAGTCTCATCTTTTCCCAGCGAGTACCATTTGAGTTAGTATGCATCATGATCACTTTGTTGCTACTCCTCATCTCAGTAGCTCTGCTCTCCACATAAGGCAAGTAACCATACAACACAGTCTCTCTGTGCCTTTCTTCAAAGGTGATTTATATGTATTCATGCCCATTAATCTGTCCAGGATTACTTTTCGCCACTTTGCAATACCTGTACTGAATATGAATACCTTCAAACTCATCATCCGGAGACAGAGAAAAGCTCAGATTTCTAGTATCGGTTTCTCTCGACACTCGGATCTTCTTTCCGCTATCACAAATCTTTGACCCAAAATATTCCATAGCGTCATCGAAGGTTGAGTTCCTAACCCCACTCTTGTTCTTATCTTCTATGATCAGAGAGATGCGTCTTCGAGATGGGAGATGGAGGTGAGACTGAAGAAGCGAAATGATAAACCGCCGAGTTTGGGGAGTAACAGCAACCTCCATTACGGATTTCAAGGTCATGAGGTACGCAATTAGAGACGCACAGTCGGAAAAGACTTTCGCCGGAGGAGGAATCGTAAACATCTTCTTCTTATTCCAGATTGGAGGAGGAATCTTATTCTTCTTCTTCCAGAGACGAGAAAATTAAATGTAAGAATCTATATTTCCCGAGAAAATTGCAATGTGGGGGAACTCTTCGAATTCAAAACGATTTGGGGATTAAATAACGGAAATTTGCAAACAAACCCCCCCCCCCAGGTTATTGAATTTCACCAGATAAACCGAGGAAACATGTGGTGTAGTTTCAAAACCCAATTAAATATTTGTTTTGGTGCAAATTAAACCCTAAATGGGAAGTTGTAATCTTCAAAACCCAATTTTTTCTATTATTGTTAATAATCATTTTTAATTATTAATCAAACTTTTTTTACGGTAAATAATTATATTTATTACCGAGAATAAGTAAAATCATGATACAATGTATTTGTTAACCAAGTTGGAGGGTAAATACAGTTTGAAAAGAAAACATCATTTGGAGGACCATATCTAGCTAATAAATGTGTTGCTTCGTTGTTACTTTGAGATGCGTGAGTGAAACATATATTTTCGAACATTCTTCCCCAAGTCTTAATGTCTTTGCAGAGGTTCGTGATTGAAATTTCTTCATGGTGACCTTCGAGTGTCTTAACTAAGTTTTGACAATCACCTTCAAACATGATCTTCTTGAAACCTTTGCATCTGACATTTTGTATGGCTACTAACAATGCTTTACTTTCGGCCTCAAGAGGAGTGGATGTGATTCCTAGATTCGCAGATCCCCAGAATTTGGATACTCCTTCTCTATCTCATAGAATCCAGCCACTAAATGCTCGGTTGTTTGCTTGACTGAAAGAAGCATCATAATTATATTTTAGCCAATCATTTGTCGGGTGTTTCCATGAAATTTGCGAGTTGGGCATAATACATGTGGATGATGGTTTAATATTTCTTATCCATTCAAGGATATCCGATTTTGCAAGATCAACATCATGTTGTGGAACTATCTATTTTTTCTTAAATAAAAATTCATTTCTCGATTTTCAAATCCTCCACATTATCCAAAAAGGAAGTAATCGTTGTGCTTTTGTAAAATTCCTTTCATTTTGAATGTTAAGGAAACATCTAAGATTTTCCCCAATATCATTGGATGGATTGGTATAGAAACGACAACTGAGTAAGTCTTCATGTTTGTTGTGAAAAATGACAATGAAATAAAAGATGATTTATGGTTTCATCCTCTACACAACATCTTTTACATTTCAGATCCATACGGATACCTCTAGTATTTAATTTTGTTGTTGTTCCTATAGTTTGGGAAAAAATACGCCAAACGAAATGTTTTAGTTTAGGCATTATTGGTAATTTCCACACTTAACTTTTGATGATTGGATTTCCATGTGGAGCAGAAATAGGGTGGACCTCGAATTCTTTTCTTGCTAACCAATACCCTGTTTTGACTGAGTAATTGCCAGGAGGTGTATAGTTCCACACAATCAAATCTTCCTCTTGCTTCTGATCCAAGTAAAGTCGTTGTGCATACTGTTTATCTTCATATACAGTAACATGCCAAAATTACTTACTATATTCAACAGGATATGAGTGAACTGCCATATTTATAATTTACCGTCAAACAACTTTCTGTTCAAACATAATTTAATTTTTTAGGTATACTAATTAAAATTACTATTAGTGTCTTCTTTACTTAATAATGTCAGTGGATAAGAGCATCTCCAACGGTTTTTTTTGACATAAAAATAAATCAAAATTGTAAGTTGAGAGAGAAAAGATTAACAACCGGCTCTTATTTAAGAGTTTTTAGGAGCGGTTCTAAACCCCTACGTGTCCAACGTGAGTGGTTGATTTTATTTTAACTAAAAAAAATCTAGTTCTTGATTTCGCCATGGAGTAGGAGGAGAAGACAAAAGCGATCTTCAGATAGACCAACTGGTTGAAGAAGATGATTCCATGGATGATCTCGTTAGAGACCGATTCAGACTCAGCGCTATCTCTATTGCCGAAACTGAAGGTTAGGTTTCTCTCTTTCTCTCCATTTCATTCGATCCTCAAATTTCTGGCGAATTTATGAATCCATTAAATGAAACGTTGTGTGGATTTTAGTTTGTGCTGATTGAATCGGTGTTTATTGGAGATTTGATTCAATTTCATGGGTAAAATTGAAATCGATGTTTACTACGAACATAGCTAAAATTGATTTTGATAGATTTCTCCTTCCCCTTCTTGATTTTGAATTTTGATTTTGGGGATTTTGAATTTTTAGAATTGATGAATCAATGTTAGTAACGAAGCTGCTTGAAGTTTAATTATACTCGAAGCTGCTTCGAAAAGACTGTGATCCTTCTTCTCTCTGTTGGACCTTAAGAAGTTTGATATTGGAGAACCGTGAGGTTTTGACGTTGTATCTCTGGCTTCTCATTACGTGCAGCGCCGACCCGATGTGGCACAACAGCTCTATATTTGCTCAGTATTTAAGCTGTAGTAGATAGCCTCCTAATGAGTTATATAGAAAGGGATGTAAATTGGCTTCCTCCTATTTTATTTTTGGATCAACACTTGTCTTAGTTTCAGTTTTTAAGAAATGCAGAACGAAATTCTTAAAACAAACTGCAATTTTTCTCATTATTCTTTGTCTCTTTTGTGTATTTTCCCTTTCAGTGATTTGCTGATCAATCTACTTCAGTTTCTCAAACTAAATTATCTGCTGTCAAATCTTTGTCTTCTATCTTACAGCCTTTTGATATTCAAAATGAGCATCAGGAGCAGGCAAAGGCTATCTTAGATGAAAGCTCAGAACTTTTAAAGCAAGGCAGAATTGGGAATCTGGATCTGTTTCCTCATCTTACGAACTTGATATTGTGTCATGTATACAAGTAGTGTTTGTAACAAAGATTAGAGTTTTCTTAGTTGGATTTTTATTCATTGGTTATGTGGATTTGTCCTTGGTGTTTCATCAATTAGTTGGAGCCAGTTAATGATATTACTAGGCTTGATCAATTTGGTTTGTTTCTTAAGGCATATGTTTCAAAATTTTGTTTCTGGGATACATAAGGTTTACTAATAGATAAATACTGGATTTTTAAAGTTGCACTTATAGCCACTCTGCTTGCAGTCTCATGGTTACTTTGGTGTATACTTGTTCTTCAGAATCTATTGCAGGAGTTGGTAATTGCTGATTTCATTATATTTGTACGATGTTGAATTGATTGAGATAATTTATACACAATATTTCAAAAATTAAAATTTTAAGAACTTCATTAGAGGTTCTACCATTGGAGTATGTTTTTTCTAAGAACCTTCATGAGTATCTAAACTTTTGATTTTTTAATATTTCAATTATAAATATGGTTAAAAACCCCTCATGGGTTCTTAACCATTGGAGATGATCTAAGTCATGATCAACACTAATGGAACCCTTTAGGCTAGCTTGTATGTAGCTTGGCTATTCACCTTGTCTAGTGGCTAAAAGTCGCATTGGCTGATGAGTTTATGTGCCTTCTTGCAGGTGGAAGAGATTTTGACCATTGATGTGAAACCAGGGTGGAAGAACCACATTCCCAGAGAAAGGTAAGCAACCTGGTGTGGTTCAAGCGGATTTAGTCTTCATCATTGACGAGAAGCCTCACCCGGTTTTTCACACGAGAGGGTAATGTTTAAGGCTATATTTTATTAATGAGGATACAACGATAACGACATTTACTTCAGCAATATTCTACTTATGTATATATAGAATATGTTATACCTAGGCTCCTTCTCTACTTCAGTATATATATGTAATCATAATCTCATTAATAAAATATAGCCTTAACATGGTATCAAGAGCAGGTTACGACTAAAATTTTTTTCTAACCTAGCCGCCCATCTTCATCTTCCTTTTCTTCATGTCTTTCTCTTTCCTCTCCTCTCTGCTATCTCTATTCCAAAACCATGGTTGTCAACACTGCAGAAGCTGTAGATCTCACTCCAGCATCCATTCTAAATGTTAACATGTCCAATATCACGAAGCTTACAACAAACAACTATCTCATATGGAGCTTACAAGTGCATGCTCTACTCGATGGATAGGAGCTTGCAGGCTACCTTGATGGTTCCACCCCAGCACCACCACCGACAGTCACGGCGAATGGAGTCATTGTTGCCAACGCTGACTACACCAAGGGGAAACGCCAAGATCGCCTAATCTACAGTGGCCTCCTTGGAGCAATCTCACTCACCATCCAACCCACTCTTTCTTGATCGAAGATAGCAGCGGACATATGGAAGACACTGGCCTCCACATATGCCAAACTAAGTCGCGGTCACATCAAACAACTGCGGTACCAAGTCAAGCAATGGACGAAAGGAACAAAAACTATTGATGAATATCTACTGGGCCTCACCACCAAATTCGATCAACTTGCCCTACTTGGCAAGGAAATGGACCATGAAGACCAAGTCGAAAATGTACTTGGAGGCCTGCCTGATGAGTACAAGACGGTAGTTGATCAGCTTGAGGGTCATGACACAACTCCAACTATCACTGAGGTTCATGAGAAGTTGTTGAATTATGAAGCCAATCTACTTGCCGTCACCACCACCTCTGTGTCGACACCAGTCTCTGCTCATGTGGCTAGCTCCCAGCAATAATCATTCTCCAACAACTCCAACCAACGTCCCAACCAGCCATGGCAACAATATCAGTTCCAAAACAAGCACAATAATCACAAATATACTTCAGCAAAAGGATACCAGGGCAAGTGTCAAATTTGCGGCGTGCATGGTCATAACGCCAACCAGTGTTCTCAGCTGGCACAACACGCCACAACCAGCTACAACAGAATTTCTCAGGCATACCCGCCTTAGCAGCCTCTGCCTCGGGCTAATCTCGCATTTGGCGCCTCCACTGACCCAACCACATGGCTCATGGACAGCGGAGCCACACATCACATGATAAGTGATCTTAATAACCTGGCACTTCATCAACCTTATCATGGAGATGATGTCGTCCTCATAGGCGATGGCTCATGTCTTTCTATTACGCATACTGGTTCACTATCACTTCCCTCTAAATCTCGAAAACCTCATATTTGTTTATCGTCTATGCAATGCTAATAAAGTTTCGGTTGAATTCTTCCCTGCCCACTTTCAGGTGAAGGATCTCAACTCGGGGGTCCCGTTGTTGCAAGGCAGCACTAGAGATGAGCTCTACGAGTGGCCAATATCTCCATCCACCCTCAATTCTTTTTTTGCTTTAGCTTCACCAAATATTACCTTCAAAGAGTGGCACCATCGCTTGGGTCACCCTTCTTCTTCTATTCTTAAAACAATTGTTTCTTAGTACTCTTTACCTTGTACGCAAACTACAACCCCTATGTTTTACACTGATTGTGCCATTAATAAAAGCCACAAATTTCCATTTCATGAAACCTCGATAATCTCCTCTCGCCCACTCGAATATATTTTTACGGATGTATGGACTTCTCCAATACTATCCTTTGACAACCACAAATACTATCTTGTTCTTGTAGACCATTACACTCACTATACTTGGTTTTACCCCCTCAAAAAAAGTCTCAAGTCAAAGAAACCTTTATCCCATTCAAAGCACTAGTTGAAAATCACTTCAACACCAAAATAAAGACTTTATACTCTGATAATGGAGGAGAATTTGTTGCTGTCCGACCTTTCCTATCTAGTGTTGGCATCTCTCATCTAACATCCCCTCCGCATACTCTGGAACACAACGGAATATCAGAACGGAAGCATCGCCATATCGTTGAGACTGGCTTGACACTGCTTACACACGCTGGCATACCGCCTGAGTATTAGACACTTGCTTTTGCCACATCTGTCTACCTCATTAATCGCCTAGTGACACCAGTTCTTCACAACATGTCTCCGTTTCAAAAGCTCTTTGGTGTAGCCCCCAATAACACCAAACTTTGGGTATTTGGGTGCCTCTGCTTCCCTTGGTTGAGACCCTACGCCAGTCACAAGCTCGAACAGAGATCAACACCGTGTGTCTTGTTAGGATACTTATTGATGCAGAGCGTTTACTTCTGCTTATAACCAACCACGGGATGAATTTATGTTTCAAGGCATGTCAAATTTGATGAGCAAACATTCCCATTTCATCGTCTAACAACAACCCCCTCGGAAATAGTTGAATCCGCCACCATTTTTCTAAATTCCACAGCCACCGTTGCTCACCTCGCTCCGCCACTCATCTCGTCATGCTCGTCGTCGCCACCAAGACCGCCGAGCTCAGCTCCTCACCCTCAAGTTCCACCGGCAGTAGCAGCAGCTTCATCACCACAAGCTTCTGCTGAGAATCGTGACATCGAAACTTCAGGAAGCACTCACAGATCGATAAATAGGTCCATTTCTTTAGGCCCAACAACAACATTAGGCCCAAATACAACAAGCCCACTTCCAAACAGTCCAACCCAAACCACAACCTCATCGTCTTCTCCAATAAGCCAAACACCTTCCTCTACCTCCACTATAACCTCCTCACCCTCGAATCCTAACCCAGACCCTACTCCACGCGAAAATTCACCACCACCACAACCAGTCCCGATGGCTTCGCCACCACCTCAGCCAGCAGCTCCTGAAATTGAAAACCAACACCCAATGCAAACTAGAAGCAAAAAAAACATAACAAAACCTAAGAAAAAGCTAAACCTATTTGTTTCACTTGCCAAAACCATTCCATTCGAACCAAGAACTGTGAACCAGCCGTTGAAAGACCACAGGTGGCGAGGCTCTATGTCTGATGAATTTGATGCGCTAGCTCGCAATCAGACATTTGATTTAGTTCCTCGCCAACCTCATCAAAATATAATTAGCTGCAAATGATTGTTTAAGAATAAGTTTTTACCTAATTGTTCACTTGGCAGGTCCAAATCACGGTTGGTAGCAAAAGGATACAATCAACAACTCGGCCGAGATTACATTGACACATTCAGCCCTGTGATAAAGTCAACAACACTCCGTCTCGTCCTTGATGTTATCGTATCAAAAGCTTGGCCTATCCGACAGCTCGATGTCAACAATGCGTTCCTACAGGGAACTCTCACCGAAGAGGTATACATGGAGCAACCCCTTGGATTTGTTGATTAAGATAACCCAACACATGTTTTTTGTATTCCGAAAGCAATTTATGGCCTGAAACAGGCTCTTTGTGCACGGTATATGGAGCTGAAGAACTACCTAATCTCCGTTGGATTCACAAACTCCATGGCTGACACCTCACTCTTCATTTTTCACCGTGGAACAACGTTTGTGTATCTACTTATCTACGTCGATGACATCCTAATCACCGGCAATAGTGAAGCAATAGTTCAGCAAATTCTGGTACACCTAGCAAACAGATTCTCAGTGAAAGACCCAGAAGATCTCAATTACTTCTTGGGGCTTGAAGCTCACCGAATAGAAAAAATTCTACATTTATCTCAAAGGAAATACATTCGTGACCTTCTGCACGCATACAATATGACTGATGCAAAACCCCTGGGTTCTCCAATGGCATCTTCGCCAAAGTTGACACTTACCTCAGGTACATCTCTGTATGATCCAACTCCATATCGGAAAATTATCGGGAGCTTACAATATATGTCCTTTACTCGGCCTGACATTGCAGATGCGGTGAATCGACTTTCACAATTCATGCATAGACCCACAAATGATCACTGGCAGGCAGCCAAGAGGATCCTTCGCTACTTGGCAGGAACTACGACACACGGTATATTTTTCTCTGCCACAAACCCGCTATCGCTCCATGCATATTCTGATGCTGATTGGGGAGGTGACTCCCATGACTACATTTCTACAAATGCGTATGTGATCTATCTTGGACGAAACCCAATTTCTTGGGCTACAAAGAAACAGAAAAGTGTGTCTCGTTCATCCACTGAGGCAGAGTACCGGTCTGTGGCAAACACCGCATCTGAGATACAATGGATCTGCAACATTCTCACTGAGTTAGGCCTCAAACTACCAACGCCACCTGTTGTCTATTATGATAATGTTGGAGCAACATTCTTGTGTGCTAATCCGGTTTTCCACTCTAGAATGAAACATGTGGTGCTTGATTATCACTTCATTCGTGGACACGTACAACGTGGGAGTCTCCGTGTGGCTCATGTCAACACCAAAGACCAACTAGCGGATGCACTCACTAAACCACTACCTCGTGCCAGATTTCTAGAACTGCGTAACAAGATCGGAGTGTCTTGAGGGGCGTATAGAGGATACAACGATAACGACATTTACTTCAGTAATATTCTACTTATGTATATATGAAATGTGTTATACCTAGGCTCCTCCTCTGCTTTAGTATATATATGTAATCATATTCTCATTAATAAAATATAGCCTTAACAGTAACGACCTTGTAGTTACACAGAAGATTTTACTTGTTGAGGCCTTGACAGTGAATTTGACTACACTTGATGGTCGGAGATTGACGATCCCAGTCAACTATGTGATCCATCCTGAGTACGAGGAAGTGGTTCCAGAAGAAGGAATGCCGTTGCAGAAAGATTAGACTAAGAAAGGTAACTTGAGGATCAAGTTCCCTTCAAGATTAACCTCAGAGCAAAAGACATGAGTGAAGAAGCTCCTCGGCTGAATCGAGTTATAATCAGCATATTCCAGACAAAACAATGTAGAACAGAAGAGGAACAAGAAGACCAAAGCTTCTATATATCATGTTGCAGATCGCAGAGATTGTGATTAAATACTGTTGTGACTTTTTTCATCGATTTGTAACATATGAATGATTGAAGAATACTCCCAATAAATTTCTTGCTTTTCCTATAATCCAAACGCTGTTAAACGGTACCTATAAATGCAAGAGAATTATTGTTTTTAATTACATCATGATCCTGATGTGAAGCAAACAACTGCAACACTGAAGAGATCTCAGTCCAAAAAGGTTTACTATTATCTCCTGCACAACATTGTTCACCTCTATCAAACTAGAGCCTGGCATTTTCTTCATTTCTCCTTTCCTTATAAGCTTCCTCAATCTCGAAACATCATCCCAATTTCCTAAATCTGCATAAATATTGCAAAGCAAAACATAATTCCCTATATCCTCTGGTTCTAGCTCAACAATGAACCCCGGATCTTTCTTTTGAGTCAGTTTCATTAGCATTGTCTTTGTTACCAAAATATCAATCAGACAACCGTATATAGTGTTCTATCTTGGGTTCT
The DNA here is from genome assembly GCA_028015245.1 of Cardamine occulta. Taxonomy (NCBI): domain Eukaryota; kingdom Viridiplantae; phylum Streptophyta; class Magnoliopsida; order Brassicales; family Brassicaceae; genus Cardamine; species Cardamine occulta. The sequence goes on from CM051372.1 coordinate 21,179,517, forward strand.
ATATCATAATCTTGTCTCATCATATCAAAATACTTCAACCCTTCTTGCCACTGACCAACATGTGAACAAGCTGATAAAAGACCAAGGAATGTGATCCCATTAGGCTTCACCTTGGCTCTCAAACACTATTTCATTGAATGTTTCAATCGCTCCATGATATAACATCTTTCTTGTTGATTTGGTCCGAACAACTGAACAGCTTGACTAATCACACCACATTTCGAGTACATTTCAATCAAAGCATTGCAAATACCAGTTTGTTTCAGAAATCCATCTAGGTTAGTAGATGGCTTATCTATATAAGTAGATATGCAATTCTATTTTGCTAACAAATCTTGATTCTTCTGAGGCCACCATCGCAAATTTTGAGGCCTAACGTTCGGCAATATGACCTTTGTATATCCTACGAGAAATTCGGACACTACCGTTGAGAAATCAAATGAAGAGATGTTATTAGGGGAAATAGAAAAATAAATAACTTGTACGTGTAACTTTCAGGTCCCAACTAGTTGAAAACAAAGACAAAAGTTTGCCAACCACAACAAAATAGATTTTTTCAATTCAACCAAAATCAAATCAAATAAGCCCGACTTGAATGAAAGCTATTATTTTATTTTTTTGTTATAAAACTGACAAAATTTTCATGGAATTTATACAGAGAAAGTATTATTAAAGTTTACTCACGCGGTTGCACTTGTTGTCTCTCTCGCTCTTTTTACCGCTACACTCCAATCTTTTAATATTTTTGACTACACCACATTTCCTAATTCTACATTTCAACAAATCATTTGTCGCTTAAATTTCAATTGTTTGTGTAGTCATATTATAATATAATATATTCATCATGTTTCTAACATGAACTGAACCGTGACCAGACGGGACATGTTTCTAACACAAACTAACAACGGGACAATTGACTACATAAACAAACTTTTTATCAAATGAAAATACATTGGTTTCTTGTCTTTGTAGTTTATTTTTCCCCGTACTGTTGTAACAAATGAAAAATAAATCGGGATGTTGCATTTTCACAACCATATGTTTTTTTAATGGCGATTTGAAACCTTGTAGACCTTTTTTGCCTTGCTATTTGCAAGTTACTTGGAGAGTACATATACGTATGGTAAGGTATTTTACAGCGACAAAGTGATGATTGTTGGCATCATAATTAATGACAATATAGGCCAGTCCATTTATGAAAGTTGCACTTCATTTTTAATAACAAGCACACATGATTTCATTTCCATTCTTGTCGCTATCAAGTCACATGTGGGTGTGGCCCTATACCCACTGATTGGCAATTCTCTAATATCAATTTCAAAAATAATATATGTACACAGATATAGCTTTTCTTCTCGATCTCTATATAGATTCAATACTCAATTTCCTGATCAAGATGTGTTATTGTTCAATGATATATATCATCTTATATTACTCGAGTTCATAGATATAATTTGTTAACCTCTACGATTTAGATTTAACTAGCTAGTTTAAATACAGTACTAGAACATATATATAAACTATGAAACCATTGTAATGTTGTCTCCAAAAATGTTTTCTTTGGATCCATATTTACTTTATGCGGGGAGAAGGGATCGAACACCTCACCAACCAGAGTGTCGGGCCGTAGACTGACTAGTTGACTATGAGATCTTAGATAGCTCCAAGAATTGTATAATTAAAACGATATAAGTCCACTATAACTTTCATATACCGATGTGGTATCCCTTTGTGTACGTTAAACCAAATCAGTTACATAGAAGACTAAGTCATAAATAAAAACTTTGGTTATCCTATAAACGGCAGCAACAAAACCACTCAAAGATTCATGTATAAACTCCATCATAGAAAGGAGCCTACGAATCGTTCAACAACCAAATCTTTGGAACTTACTTGACTTTGCGAAATACCTGATTCAATATATATAATCGGTAGATGTGAGTTAGACTATAGCAAGGGCCTGAAAGTATTTGGAGCTTATCAATATTTTGTTTTCTTACAGTGTGTATGCTGTAAGAATATTGCGAAAAATTCACATATATAGGTATTAGATCATTTAGATTCATACATATAGCGTGGCAACAAGCAACAGCAATTATTGTAACTCTTGAGGACCCCATATAAGGTCATGCATGTCCACTTATACGTAAAGAGACAATGCTGTCCTTTTTTGTAAGAGCATCTTCCAGTTCCACAGCTTCATTTGTGAGTCTCATTCTCGTCAGGAAGGGGTACTACGGTAAATGATTATCTACTTCCCATCTATAAAATCCCATCATAGATATATAAATGGCACTCAAAATTCCATCCGCGGATATATAAGTTGACCAACATATATCTTTTCTTTAATAGTGAGCCTAAATAACGGTTCGGTTCCCTTATGCCACAAATCCAATTTTTCTTTGAGTCGGAAATGCATACTTTAAATTGAAATAGAGTAAAAGTTGGCTTCGGATACCGAAAGAAATTATAGACCAAATGTCCAGAATTCCCGTGATTAAAAAAAAAACTTCTGAAGCCAATCTAAGAGATAAATAATTAAGTTAAACAAGTAGGCCTAAACAATAGTACACACAACATTAAGAGTTTCACCTACTCAAAATTCATCGAGAATTTTTGTTTTTTTCCATCGAGAAACAATTTTTATTCCTAATAGTTTAGCTTTTTAATTGCATGCAATAATATTTAGTGCGATTTGACTTTATTATTTTCATTTTTAGAATTCAAATTAAAATATATTTAAAAAGAAAAAGTTATCTGGTGGATCAATAATGGTGTGACATAACCAAATTCAAAAGACCGAAAACAGTAAAGAGACAAATGCGACATGTAGATATTGAACCTTAAAGTTGTGGTTCTGATCCAATATGGCCATAGTTTCGCTTAATAGCTCTCTCCACTTTCAAATCAGCCAACCCAATTTGTTTTTGTTACCAACAAAACAGGCAACCCAATTAGCTCCACTAAGTATAAGGGATATAATGTGTAATCCTTTATAGATAATAATTACTCTCTGTGTTTTTAAAAAAGTGTTATCCTGATATTTTCAAACAAATTAAGAAAAGTATGTAAATTTTTTTTATACTCTTTATTATTACATTTTAAAAAGTTTTTTCTCTCTAATTAATAAGCTGAAATAATATAGACAAAACTGATATTTGATTTACAAATTTGCATTAAAAACATAAAATGACACTCTTTGTAAAACAAAAATTAAGTGTTGAAATAACACTCTTTAAAAAACAGAGGGGTATATAATATAGAATGTTCGATTTAAATTATATAACATATATATAATCCTAATTATATAACATTTAATTAATCCTACATAATTTATTCAAAATTATATAAATTTTGCAGATGCTTGATTTATTCACACATATATACATTTATGTACATTGCTGTCATGTTTATGTATCTATTTGTATCAAACGTGCCATAAGTGGTTTACTAATAAGATAAACACAATATTCTTTTCAAACACTATTTCAAAATTACAAACTTAAATGCAAATATATATATATATATATATATATATATATATATATATATATATATACAAAAGTTGTCTCTTTCAAGTTGTGACTCTACGTTTCAATAGAGAAAACAATATAATTCTTTGTCATAAATCACACATACACGTAATAAATTACTGTCATCTTTAGTCTCCTTGGTTCAAACTTATAGTTACTTTCGATATCAAACATGTCTCGCTCTCTATTTTGAGTCTATCCTATATACATACCATATATCTCTACCTCTCCGATTATACATCTCATCTTTGTAAATCAAGTTGGGATTTACAAGTGAAGATTGATCGATGTTAGCTCTGTCTCCGGCGACAAGAGATGGTTGCGATGGAGCGTCAGAGTTTCTTGATACGACTTGTGGATTCACGATCAAGCCTGAGGATGATGAGTTTCCGGAGTTCGCTGACCACGGTGATCTCCTCGACATCATCGACTTCGACGATCTATTCGGTGTCGCCGGAGATATGCTTCCTGACTTGGAGATCGACCCTGAGATCTTAGCCGGGGATTTCTCCGATCACATGAACGCTTCTTCGACGGTTACTACTGCATCGGATAAGACTGATAGTCAAGGGGAGACTAATAAGGGTATTTCGGGGAAAGGTGAAGAAGTCGTCAGCAAAAGAGATGATACTGTGACACAGTCGGTGACTTATGATGGTGACCGGAAAAGGAAGTATTCCTCCGCCGGTTCTTCCAAGAACAATCGGATAATAAGTAACAACGAAGGGAAGCGAAAGGTGAAGGTAATTATTTATATCATATATGATTGATTATAAACCCTAGCTATAGCTAGACTATCAAATGGACCGATCTATAATGGATTTGTATTTTCTTCTAAAATTTAACTATTTCAGTCATGTTTAGAAAGAAAAAAAAGACATCACGTGCATCTCTAGCTTAAGATATTGTTTCTAGTGAGTCTTAAGCTTGTTGTCATTAAAACAACTTAACGAAATCACGTAAATTCCAATTCGATATATTATCAAAATATATGTTTTCAAACTAGCTAGGAAAATAAACTATGTACCAATCAAAATCTATATAATATATGTTGGGATGGGAAATAAATTATTAAGAAAGATATGGTTATATGTTGGGATGTGTGTGAAGGTGGATTGGACACCAGAGCTACACAGGAGATTCGTGGAGGCAGTGGAACAGTTAGGAGTGGACAAAGCTGTTCCTTCTCGAATTCTGGAGCTTATGGGAGTCCACTGTCTCACTCGCCACAACGTTGCTAGTCACCTCCAAGTTACTATTTAATTACCCTTTCTTAATTTTTAATTAACCAACCCCTTCAATTTCATTTTGATGATAACCAAACATACTATAATTTGGTGTACTAGAAATATAGGTCTCATAGGAAACATTTGCTAGCTCGTGAGGCCGAAGCAGCTAATTGGACACGCAAACGGCATATCTACGGAGTAGAAACTGGAGGTAATATTATTAATGGTCGGAATAAAAATGGATGGCTTGCACCGGCACCGACTATCGGGTTTCCCCCGCCGCCTGTGGCTGTCGCATCGCCACCTGTCCACCACCACCATTTTAGACCGTTGCATGTGTGGGGACATCCCACGGTTGACCAGTCCGTCATGCCACACGTGTGGCCCAAACACTTACCTCCACCTTCTAACGCCATGCACAATCCGCCGTTTTGGGTCTCCGATTCTCCCTATTGGCATCCAGTAAGTTCCCACATTTGATAAAATATTTCATTTCTTTTATCAAATGTTTGTATATTTTAACTTTACAAATAAACCGGATTACTACTGAAACCCAATATTTTTGTATCATATGATTGTCGTTAAAACTAACATTTTTCTTTGGTCGCATTTAGATTCATAACGGGACGACTCCATATTTGCCGACCGTAGCTACGGTAATGAACCAACATGTCTAATATTTTTTCCGTATTTACATACAATATTGTTTCCGTAATTTTATATATGTATATATGTTTTTTGCTTCTATATATATATATATATATATATGTTTAAATCATATTTTTTTTGCTGTTAATTATTTAGAGGTTTAGAGCGCCGCCGGTTGCCGGAATCCCACAGGCTTTGCCGCCGCATCACACGGTGTACAAACCAGATAACGGCTTCGGTGGTGGTCGTCCTCCGGTGGACTTACATCCGGTATGAATCTAATCTATTTTTTTTAATAAATCTAATTTAATGTAACCGTACGTATTTGACTTGTCGCATTTGCTTATGTAACCGTGTTTGTGTACAGTCAAAAGAGAGTGTGGATGCAGCCATAGGAGATGTATTGACGAGGCCATGGCTGCCACTTCCGTTGGGATTAAAGCCACCGGCTGTTGACGGCGTTATGACGGAGCTTCACCGTCATGGTGTCTCCGAGGTTCCTCCGACCGCGTCTTGTGTCTGAAACGGACACGCGCTGAAGGCAAGCTGAACCAACAAAAAATTCGACGACATGTCTTTCGTTTCTTGTATCTTTTTTTTTGTTTTTTCCAAGGGTTGTTTTTGTTTAGACCCTTGTTGAGTACGCTGAGAGTTTAGGTCTCTTTTCTTATCATCCCATGTGACTAATAAGTAGACCCTTTCATATGTAGGGTGCTAAGTACACTCTATAGCGCAAATAAATGACATATGTCTTTTCTAACCGCTAGAGATTTAGACCATATATATATTTTTTTAAGTATAACATATATATTATTATCGAATGATACATGATGAATTGCATTTGCGGACGCAGATGCAAACGTTTACAACGTCGTATTTTCACACGCGTTTAGATAAATGTCCTTGATTATAAAGAGGACAATATGACTATAAATCTACAGTAAACATAACTTAGTTAAAAATCTCACCCGGTTATGGCGAAAAAGGAATCATGCATTTTTTTGATTTACCATATAGAAAATATAATTTTGGGATAATGAGAGAACAATGACATAAATAATAATGAGGAGGAGACAGAGGACCACGGGATAAGAAGAGAAGGGAGTGCATGGAGGCAACGTAAAATCCAACGTAACGACCTCTTCTTTCTCCAATTGTGACCACACTCTCACTCGTCTCCTTCAAATTTGAATGATCCCTTCTCTCTCTTCATCATTCATATACATGCGTTTCCTTTCTCTAACAACGCGGATACTATTACTAGCATCTCATTTTATATTCACACATGTAAACATATATCTTTTATATGTTGGTGCTATGCTAGAAAATAGAAATACCATATGATAGGTGAGAAGAGACCTAACATATATAATAGTTATGCCAATCAACCTATTACTAATGAATTTTGAGTTAAAAGCCCATAGAATTAATATAAAAGTTCAAATTTGATTCAAGTAAGATGGTCCAAGTAAGAATTGTTTTCGAAATAAATAAACAATAAATTTTGCAAAAAAAAGAACACCAAAATTTACCCAAAGAAATTGTTTTATAACATAAAATGGAATTTGGATAGAAATATATAGGAAAACAATCATCTCAAAGATGGGTGTTAAGAATTACATATTAAAAATGAGATGGGACGTACAAAAAAAAAAACATGAATATTCAAATTTTAGACATGCGAGGCCAATGTGCGAAGAACTCACTAAATGAGCCCAATAAATTTAATGGGCTGAGTTGACGAAAACAAAAGTATAATGGGCTAAATCCATAATAGAAATCTTGATCGAGGGGCTATCTCCTCCGACATTATTCTCGAGTTGCAGAAGAGTTTTGTTTAATTCGTCGCTAGGTTGCAATTCGAGTTTTCGACAGCACAAGTTTCAGCTTCTCGATTCAGCATTCCAAGCTCTTTCGTGAGTTTTTCAAATTGATCTGCTGCTAATTTAACAGAGATGGCTCCAACTCCGGATCCCAACAGTATCGGCGGCGGTGCTAAGCAGGATGAAGCTACCGTGAAGGTTCCGTCTAAGGATCCCAAGAAGAAGGATGATAAAAAGGAAGAGGACCTGGTTAGTCTTTTCTCGGGTTTGATTTAACTTTCTTTTTCGACATCCTTAGGACTGTTTAATATCTGGGTACATCAGAAAGGAAGATAATTTCAAATCTGTAAAATCTGCAGTCAGTTTTTAGATAGAAATCGATCGAATTGAAGTAGGATGTTATAGAATTAGGGTTTTGCTGCTGGCAAGCTCTTCATTTGACTAGTGGCATTAAAAAGTTGTGGATTTCTAAACTTAATGTTAACTTGTGATGAGAGGAGAGTTTTTATAGATAGTATTTGGTTCACTTAATGACTCGATTTACGTTGTGTTGTGATTGTAGTCTGAAGAGGACTTGGAACTAAAGCAGAACCTTGAGCTCTATGTTGAGAGGGTTCAGGATCCCAATCCGGAGTTGCAGAAGGCTGCTCTTGAAAGCATGAGGTAACTCTTTAATCTCTTAAAACCAAAAATTGACTTGATTAGCTTGGGATTTTCAGATTACTGCCATTGAAGCTTGTTTCTTTTTTCCTGCTCTTAGTGTACATGTCTATGTTTTGTATAACTCCTTGTCTTAATCTAACCTCGTTGGTGTTGTTTTTTTTGGTTCTGTAGGCAGGAAATCCGAGCTTCAACCAGCTCCATGACTTCAGTTCCCAAACCATTAAAGTTTCTCCGTCCACATTATGGAACTCTTAAAGCATTTCATGAAACAATGGCTGATTCTGATCTCAAGGTATGTCATCATACATTTTCATCAAGTCGTATCTTGTTAAGACCTTCTTTGTTCCTTTTCGTGGGTATGGCTTAAAGATTACGTTTTGCTATGTTTGCAGAAGTACTTGTCCGATATCCTGTCTGTCTTGGCCCTTACCATGTCTGCAGAGGGTGAAAGGGTATGTCTCTAGCTCCTAAAATGGGCTTTTATTAAAACATGTTTTCCTACCTATATGTTCCATCTTTATTGAGTTCATTCTTCTGAGTTGTATTTTTGAGGCATATTTGAACTGATATTCACTTTCTTTTACAGGAAAGCTTAAGTTATAGGTTGATTGGAACGGAAGGTGACATCGGATCGTGGGGTCATGAATATGTCAGAAATTTAGCTGGAGAGATTGCGCAAGAGTATACAAAGCGTCAGGTTTGAAATCAATTTCCCATTTTGTCTTTCGCAATTCAATTTCTAGTTCTAGGACTTTTGCACATATTTTAAGGTTATTGGAAGTTGTGTCTTGGGTTTATCCTTTTTATGGTTTTGAGTTTTAAGGAGTGACTATATGTGTCTTATCATTGTTATCAATGAGAAAGGTTACTGAGATATGGTTATCTACCTGTTTGTTATCTCAGAGTGAGGAGGCTCCTATTGACGATTTGATGGAGCTTGTGCAGCAAATTGTTTCTTTTCACATGAAGGTGAATTCCTAGCGATTGTTATATTTCTTATTTCTTTGACCCTTGTCATGCATATGTTGGAAGGGATTTTATAATTAATAGGCTTGAGAGTAGCACCTTTGGGAGTTTTTTTTTATCTGTCTAAAGGATTTCATTTTACTCCTTGCAGCATAATGCAGAAACCGAAGCTGTTGACCTTTTAATGGATGTTGAGGATCTTGATCTCTTACTTGAGCATGTAGACAAAACAAATTTCAAGAGGACATGCAACTATCTCACAAGTGCTGCAAAGTACGGCCAACAATCAATCCTATTCATTTTATTTTTCTTCTCTCTTAATTGTGGTTTTAGACCTGTCATATTTTTATTTTACTGATCTTGTTTTAGATCAGTCATGTAGAAGTAAGTGGTAATTTTTGCTTGATTATATTGCTCACAAAAGTCTCTTTGACGTCTTATATATTTGAATTTTCAGGTACCTTCCTGGACCAGATGACATGTTGGTCCTTGATATTTCCTACATGATTTACATGAAGTTTGAAGAATATCCAAACGCTCTGCAGATTGCATTATTTCTTGATAACACGCAGGTAGGATTCTAATCGTCCTATTGAACGTAGTATCATTTTATTATTTCTGCGTTGTGAAGCAGCTGGCAAAAAGCAATCCTCTGTTAAGTATTTCGAGTATTTGCGTAGACATTTCGATGTTTAATTTGCTCTATGATATATTTTCTGTATTGCAGTATGTTAAACAAGTATTTACCTCATGTGCTGATCTACTAAGGAAGAAACAGTTCTGCTACATGATTGCTCGTCATGTAAGTCCTTAACTATCTCTACTTTACTAAATTTAACATTTCCATCTCATTCGTTCTTTTTGTTGTAAGTTTTGGATCTATACTCCTATATGCTTTAAGAGTTGGTTGTGCTTTTATTTGATTATATTTTGTTTTTCCGGCTGTTACATAGCGGTAACATAAAAAATGAGAATGCTGTTTGTAGTTGTTATCGAGCATGATCTAGAGGGAATTTGAATCTGTTTCTTGATTACCCATGAATGTTGGGCCTGTTACTTGTTGTTTCCCTTGTTTTAGTACAACTTTGTATAAGTTTTCTGGGAAGACGTCATTCATTAACCACATTGGCCTCCTCCTATTCTCTTCTAAGGCAGACACCGATCAACTGCTGCATCACTGCTTAATCACTGCTTAAAATTGCCATTCATATAGATACACAATGCCCGATGTATACTTTCTTATACTTCTTATTTATTCGTATGCCTCCCTGCAGGGTATAACCTTTGACCTTGACGATGAGATGGTTGCAGATGATGATGACCGAGAAGTCCTACAGGATATTGTTAACAACACTAAGTTATGTGAAGGATATCTGACTCTTGCAAGGGATATTGAGGTCATGGAGGCCAAAACACCTGAAGATATCTACAAGGTAAATCAGTTTTACTGGATGTTATGCCTGTTTTTCGTTTATATAGTTACAAATTTGTTTTCCCTAGTCATTGACCTACCCTTTTGAATTTTGTAGGCTCACTTGCTCGATGGCAGGGCCAGCTCTGGTGCAAGCGTGGATTCTGCCAGACAGAATTTGGCTGCTACCTTTGTCAATGCGTTTGTGAATGCTGGTTTCGGTCAGGTATGGTTGCAGTTTGAAATAAAATAGATCTATTGGGAGACATATCCTCTTAATATATTTGCTTATTGCAGGACAAACTAATGACAGTGCCTTCAGACTCAACCACCGGATCTTCTGGAAATTGGCTCTTCAAAAATAAAGAACATGGCAAGACTAGTGCAGCTGCTAGTCTGGTATACCTTTTCTTACTTGATGAATTTCTTTGCTGTGTTCAGATCAGGGAAGTAGAAATTGTAACCAGATCTTGTTGTTTACCTATAATAGGGTATGATTCAACTGTGGGATGTGGACTCAGGACTTGCCCAACTCGACAAATATTTCCATAGTAACGATAATCCTATCATCGCTGGAGCATTGCTGGGAGTTGGGATTGTAAATTGTGGCGTTAAGAACGATTGTGATCCTGTGAGTTGATGTCGTGTTTGATTTTTGGGGAATCACTTGTGCTAATATTGGCAGCTGTTCTTTCATCTTACTCAGCTTTATTTCTCAGGCATTGGCACTTCTTGGAGACTATATAGACAAAGAGGATTCATCTGTCAGAATTGGTGCTATCATGGGTCTTGGAATTGCATACGCAGGTTCCCAAAATGACCAGGTCAAGACATGCTTCTTCTTTCATATCTTATTACTACTTGAATGTTTTGGGTGTTCACGAAACATTAACATGCTCACTCTCTTGACAGATAAGAAGCAAATTGTCGCCGATACTGAATGATACGAAAGCGCCTCTCGATGTAATTGCATTTGCTTCACTTTCTTTGGGAATGATCTATGTTGGTTCCTGTAACGAAGAAGTAGCACAGTCTATTATATTTGCTTTGATGGATCGAAGTGAGGCAGAACTGGGAGATGCCCTCACTCGTTTCTTGCCACTTGGCCTTGGACTTCTATACCTGGGCAAACAGGTTGGTCATATGTTGTACTTAATCTCTTTCATTGTAAATAATCATTATCTGCGAGCTTGACCAGCATCAACTTTTTCCAATATCTACCAGGAAAGTGTAGAGGCTACAGCTGAAGTTTCAAAGACGTTCAATGAGAAGATTAGAAAATATTGTGATATGACACTTCTATCCTGTGCGTATGCTGGAACTGGGAATGTCCTTAAGGTATCTAATCATTTGTACTGGTAGTTGGATGACATAATTCGTTACTTTCTATTTTAGTTGCTGACTCCTACTTATATGTTCAGGTCCAAGACCTTCTTGCTCAGTGTGGAGAGCATCTTGAGAAAGGTGACATCCACCAGGGTCCAGCTGTGCTTGGATTAGCAATGGTTGCTATGTCTGAAGAACTGGGCATTGATATGGAGATCCGTTCTTTGGAGCGGATGTTACAATCTGGAGAACAAAACATTCGGCGTGCTGTGCCTTTGGCCCTTGGTCTCCTATGTATATCAAATCCAAAGGTGAATACTTTTGTAAATCTAGTTTTACTTCACCTGCTTACAGAATATTGCTTGTGGTTTGCATAGAGTAATACTGATTTTTAATATTTTTCCCACAATTCCAGGTGACTGTGATGGACACCTTGAGCCGGCTTAGCCATGACACAGATTCGGAAGTTGCCATGGTTAGTAATCATTTTGTTTCACAGCCTGTTCAATAGTTCTTAAATTGAATAGTATTAATAGGGGACTGATCTTTCTTCTGACATATACAGGCAGCAATTATATCATTGGGACTGATTGGCGCAGGAACTAATAACGCAAGGATAGCCGGGATGCTTCGAAACCTCTCCAGCTATTATTACAAGGACGCCAGTCTTCTCTTCTGTGTAATGTGTTTTTGCTTTTATCCCCTTCTAGAAAACTGTTGTCTTGTTGGAATTGTAGTGTACTAAATTGTTAACTCATTATGCAGGTGCGTATTGCTCAAGGGCTGGTGCACATGGGAAAGGGTCTCTTAACACTAAGCCCCTTCCACTCTGAACGGTTCTTGCTATCGCCGTAAGTTGATCATTCTCTTTGTTACCCGCTATAACTAGAGCTTTTTGATAGTTGGATGTTCAAAGCTTGGTCATGTGAATCCTTACTCTGCTCATGTGAGCTTTATTCATGCAGAACTGCACTTGCTGGTATAGTGACACTCTTGCATGCATGCCTTGACATGAAACCAATCATACTCGGGAAATACCATTATGTGCTGTACTTCCTCGTTTTGGCGATGCAAGTGAGTTCAATTTCAGTCCCGTGTTTCCCCTTCTTTTTAGTCAAGTCTGATTATCTTGTTTTGATTGATTTCGATCCGATTTTGTTTGTTAAAAATTGTAGCCAAGGATGATGTTGACAGTGGACAAAGACCTGAAGCCACTGTCAGTGCCAGTGCGGGTAGGACAAGCAGTTGATGTGGTTGGACAAGCGGGTCGACCCAAGACCATAACCGGTTTCCAGACACACTCCACACCTGTTCTCCTGGCTGCTGGAGAGAGAGCCGAACTAGCCACCGACAAGTATGTTCTTTCCTTCTTTGTACCTTTTCTGTTTAATACAAAAAGCTTCAGTGTCTGATTATAAAACTCGGGTTGCAAATGGCAAACAGATACATTCCTCTATCGCCGATACTTGAAGGGTTCATCATTTTAAAGGAGAATCCAGATTACAGAGAGGAGTGAAGATATAAGGAGTAATGCTTTTTCGAGACTACCACCTGCTGCATTCTCACTCTTCACTAGTTTTTAATGTGTTTATTATTTCGTCTATGATCTCATTATGATTTTAATTTTATGCCTTTTATATCTCCGTTTACGTTATTTCATTATCATGGAATCTATGTATTGACATGTTAATTTTAACTTCCTTGTCTGTTTTTGTTTTGCTTTACTCGCAAGTCGACACATCCTCGATCAACTCGATGACCTTGGTAAAAAGAGAATGTGAACACTAAAATTAAAATCCTTTTACACCCAAAGTACAGTTTTACTAATTTTCTTTTAATAGAAAATATGAAAAACCAAATCGAAGTTCGAATTGAAAAATAATTGGTACAAAAAGTTTAGCAGAAAGAAGTCACGCATATTAAAATTGGGCCTTTGGCCCAAAAGCATAGTGGCGTGTATATATCGCGCGTTTGTAACAAAAGCTTTCGTCCAAACAGGCTTTAACGTTTTATGGGGTTTATCATTTCATTTCCCGTAATAGTAATCGTAATTGGAACCGGAAGCCATTGATTCACCACTCTCTTCTGCAGCTGTAGATTTTGACCTTCTACTCAGATTCTCTCCCGATGGCCGCCTCCGCCGTCGTCTCCGGTGCCAGATCGATGCTTCGAGCTGCTTCTTCACGGAGTATCGCTTCTTCCACTGGCCGCTTCGCCTCTCAAGCCAAATCCGCCCCGCCGTTGTTTAGAGCCACTGCCAGAAGAAGCCCTCTGCTTTCTCCTCTCCGGTCTGATGAGCTTCTGTGTTATACCCATTTCCTTATTTTATCTCTTTTCATAGTTCTGTGCTACTTGAAGCTTGTCATAGTATCAGAAGATATCTGATCCAAAGTTATATCTTTGGATGAAAAAAATTAATGTTTTAATGTGTTTTCTTCACTTATTGGAACCTTAGAAGTATATAATTTGATCAAATTGTGGAAATCAATTTTTGAAAAGAAGGAACTTTTGTAAGTTCCGGTTTGTTATAATCTTGTTTCCAGATCGATTATTCAAAAGTGAGAAGATGAAATTTTGCATCTTGATGTGAATTTTAATGCAAAAAGTCTCTTATCATTAATTAACTCTTTGATTTGTTATTTTGTGACAGAAATCCTGTGGAACTGAGCTTCTGTATGGAGTCAATGTTACCATACCACACTGCCACAGCTTCAGCACTAATGACATCAATGCTTTCTATCTCTGGCCATACCTATGGCTGGCTTTCTGACGGTATTTTCTCACATCTTTATTGTTTGTTTAATTCTGCAATGCTTGAATATGACTTAGATTTTGTACTAAATGAGTGGAGACATGCTTTGATTGATCAATGATGTATTTTAAGTTAGCCTTTGTGTGAGCATAAGTACTAGCCAGGGTTTAAAGATTGATATGTCGGACATGGTTAGAGAACTAAATTATATTTGCTATTTGAGAAGCTTCAATCAGTTTAGAACTTTTTGTTTATTGCTATGGGCGAAAAACTGGATCAATTGTTGTTGTCTTTCTGCTTAACGTTGTAAAGAGATGGCGACTCAATTGGTCTAGTTTTTCGATGTTGTAGGCTGACAGAAGAATGGATGAAGACAAAGAAGCAAAGATGTGGTCTTCATGCAATAACATTTTATGAACTTCTATAGAAAATTAGAATGGGTTTCTTCAGGCAATAGGCTTTAGATACACCGATCAGTGATTGAACCGGTTGTTACATATCTTCTTAAAATAAAACATGTACCCGGGAATTCTTAATGGAAAGTGTGTTCTTCTCTTGATGGTTATTGCGTTTGAGTTGATTTCTGGAGAATTATAATGAAAGAATCATTACTGATTGGTCTTATACTCTCAGCTTGCAATGATGATGTGTGATGAGTTAGCCAGGAGAACACTGAAGCTACAGTTTATGTACAAAACTCTACCTTTTAAAGCCTTTTTTCCCCGGAAAACTTAGGAAATTAAACCCTCTTGACTTTGCCTATTTTTTCTGAGTTTTTTGGAGAGATTGTGTTTGTTTTTAGCCTATTAAGACTTGTTGTATTGACTAGATGAGTAACTGATGTTTTGTATAATTTATCAGCTTGCAAAGAGGACTTTTGATGATGTCTGCGCGTACCCTATGCAAATGCAAGAGAAGGTTTAAGAGACTTTAGGCAAAGAATAATTGTTGTACTACTCGAACACATATGATCTCTTTGTCTTGAATTTTCATATCAAAGACAGATATCTTCCATCTTTCAAATCAACTCTCTATATAATATCTGTTACATCAACATGCAAACTCAAATTTGCAATTTTTTTTCACTCAAAACATACCTCTTTTACTACTTGGAAACATCCATATCCATGAGTTTTGATACTAAAATCAAGGATAGCATAGTAAGAGTTGCAGTTTTGGCAATCAAATCGGTACATTGATTTGCTTGTCGACCCTTAAAACTTGAAGGAAGGTTTTAAGATTCTCCCATGTGAACATTGTAGTCTCGGCCAAAGATGAGTTACCTTCAAAACTTAAATGAGAAGTTTTGTCAAAAGGATCTCTTTGTCTTCAATTTTGACATGAAATTACAGATATCCTCCATATCTCTATTACATCAACTCGAGTTTTAAAATTTCATGTCTGTTAATGAGGTTAGACACAAAGTGCAAACACTAGACTTTCTTTGATCCTTCAGTCTCTGCAACTACCATCACTAACGCTTGCTCTTCTTGTGGCTGCTTCTGTTCTTCTTCCTGTGGAAGTGTTTCTGCTTCTTGCTTCTCATTCTCAACAGGCTCAACTTCCTCGGGATTTAGATGTAGATTCTGTCTCCTATACCGAATTACCACCAGGATGATAAAAACTGCAAAACATGAAAGACTTATAGTTTATAGTTTGGTATAAAGCAAAGCAAATACTCTTATCAACCATTGGTCAGGTATATTACCTGCAAAAATTCGGGTTCTAATGCTTGTCAAGTTCCAAAACGCTGTCAGCGCAGAGCCTCCCAAGACCTTCTTGTGTGAGCAGGCTCCCCATGCTTCAACGATTCTAATTTTCACTGTTTCAACTGCTAAATTCAAATTCAAACCAAGTCAACATTTTTAACGAACTCTACAAACGTAAACCAAGTCTTGCTTGTAACCCAATTGACAATATGTGAATGAGTGTCATACGATTTCTTCACCTTTTTGGCTAATCTGATGGGTGTAACATGAATACAACTTTGGGATGGTGAAGCTGAGGAAGAAACCTGTTTCCGTAACATACACACATAACAGTTCAGTTCCAATCATGCTCAACATTGTTTCAGTTTGTGTTCTAAATGTCATACCAAATGCAGATAGCCTCCAGAGTGTTATGAGATGACCGTACTCAGCTCCAAGTAGCAGAAATGGAGTCACCTGTTACGAAAGAGAAAAATCAAATGAAAGGCCAACTAAACCACCAACCAAGCATCAAAACTAATTTGATAGAGAGAGACAGAGAAGTATTTGTCGATTTATACTTTGAGTGTCATTGATGGTTCTCCTGAAAAAAGCTCACTAGTCTTTGAAATTGCAAAGTTGGTAGCGGGAAGCACTCGTCTAGCTAAGCGCAAGACATCATCTTCACTCACATGGAACACGCTCTTTGAGTCTTTGTTTTTCCTAAAGACAATACATAGATGAATCAAACTAAACAAGCTTACGGAGAAGGCCAAATAATACAGCAAAGGGACCACAAAAGTAATATACCTTTGGCAAAAAGTGTTTGACAAGAACGACCCGCAAAGTAACACCAGTCCTAGATTGGAAACCGCCGAGAAAACGCTTCAAAACACACAGAAAAATGTCATAACTTTCAGATCTGATTGAGCCTAAGAAACACAAACTAGAGAAGGTAATACAATTACGAATGTATGTTACCTAAAGTTGACTCCTTTAGCAAAGCAAGAAGATAGGAAACATAAACATCCAAAACCAAACCAGAGGGTTGATTTCGCAACATCTCTCCACATTACCAAATCACTTATAATCTCTCCAATCCGATTCAAATCGCTTTGACACACATCTTCACCTGAACATGAACCAATACACAAGCAAATCAGAATTAAGCAGAAACATAAGCAGATAATGAAACCTCAGAGAAAGAAGAGTTTAGAGAATGTACTTGGAAGATCTGAAGACGAACAAGGAGGTGGTAACAAAGGAGCTGAATTTGCCTTATCCTTCTTAGGTCGACCATTCGTCTTCCGTTTTCTAGGCTTTACGATTTCGTCTATCACTACATTAGCTTCTTTCTCTTCCGGAGCCTCTGACCTTCGTCTCGATCTTCGGGAATTCCTGGGAGAAGCTAAAAGACTCTTTTGCCGTCCTTTCGGTCTGCTCCGCTTACGAACCACCGCAGCTGGATCAGCCGCATCTTCAGAGGCCATTTCGATTCTATCGGCTAAACGGGTCTTCGATTTGCGGAGTGGAGAAGGAGAAAGGAGGAGAATTTCGCGAAGAGGAACAGGAGAAGATGATGATCTGAGGGAGAGAGTGTTGTTGCTCTTCGGAGATGATAGAACTAAATCAAGACAGAGTTTTTGAGGTTCTTGATTTGAATCGTCGAGAGAATTGTTGGCACGAGCGAGATGCGAAGCTGATTTAGTGTTCGATCGGTGATAAGGAGGCGTAGAGTCCATTCTTATAAGCTTTCTCAGAGAATTGAATTGAGAATCTCAGAGGATTCTTAGGGTTTTATTGTTTTGCGAATTGGAATCTGAGAAAATTTATAAGCTTTCAGTCTTCGAAGAAGAAGACAGTGGATCAGATAGCCGTTGGAGGAGTTTTTGTTTTCCTTTTTTAAGATTCCATTTGAATCTTGACGGTGAGCAACGTGGCTCCGTCTATTTTAACGGTCTTATATTACCCAAGCCCAAAGGTTTAAACTTTTATTAAGAAAGACAACAATGTCTTTATACAATGTAATTCTGATTTGCTTTGGCTGTGGAAAATGAAGCATCTCCTCGCCTTTTGTGGTTTAGATAGAATTGACACTACCATAGATCTGTGATCCGAACCCCACATCTTGAGATACTCCACATTATATTAATTTATAGAGATTTTACTGTGACTAATACATATATACATCTAGTTCTTGTTTTCACTAACACATACAAGATCTATTCAATTTTATAAAATTTAACACTTTAAAAGACATCAGATTTTGAACATGAATTGTAAGGAAGGAATTTTTTGGAGACAAAATAACTGATCAAATCAAACAAAAATTAGGTAACAAATCTAATCAAAGTCAAACAAAAATTAGATAATGTACATGAATGCATTGAATCAGTTTGATTATAAATAAAAGTTGATTTCATGAAAATAATATAACAATCACAGAATAAAAAAGATAATAGATAAAACAAAGTTTGCTTTTGTAAGATCTAAGACGCTCAAAAATGGCAAAAATGGAGTGTAATAGTAGTGATAATGATGGTGGTGATTGCTGCAGTCACAGTAGAAGCCGACCAAGAAAATCTTTGGACTCTTTGTTTCCGCGGCTGTGCTAGTTCTTGTGGCGATGATGATGGCAGTTGCCTTGAACAATGTAAAATCAAATGCGGTGGCCCCAACCCTCCCCATGGTCCTCCTAATTCCCATAGTTCCCCAAGGTACTAGTTTCTCTACTCATGTCTACAATTCTATAAATTATGTATTGACGTTTTGTTCTAATTATTATATGATATTTGCACGAATAGAATCTCACGTGGGATGGCATCTGTGGAAGCTCGCAGAAAGAGAGATTGATAAGAAGATATATTTGTAGTGGATTTTGTGATCATGTCTACAGTTTTCACTTCATGTTTTGTGTTAAGAATTTATAATAAAAAATATTAATAAAACGAGAAATTGAATAAAGAAACCCTGAATTTTATCATAAAACATGTTAAAAAAGGGTAACCTGAGTTTGTTAAAAAATAGTATATTTTCCGTGCTTTGTGATATGAAGTATCGATGCGAACTGCAATGGAACTTTGATGGTTTAAATTAACAAAATTTTTACATTGAAGGTTTATAGTGGAAGTAAAAAACCTTAGAACACCCACATTGGTTATTCTTTGTGGGGTGTCTTTAAACATAAAAAAAAAAAAAAATGGGTGTCTTTAGATGTATGAATAGTGTTGATAGTGTCTTTCTAGAAACACTTTGGATCCCAAAAGTGTGGGTGTCTTTAAATTTTAATATTAATTAATTTTTAAATTACCCACGAGAGTATTAGGGATGAAGATGGGCTTAGAGGTTTAAAGATAAATGTTTGCCAGTTTAGAAGTTTTTTTATTAGATTTTTCCTAGGAGTGGGCAAAATAACCATAATCGAAAAATATGGTTATCTCGTACTGCCCCATGCAGTTTTGAGGAATCGTATGTATCATTACCTCTTCTCAAGACTGCGTTTAGAACAAAACGTATATTCAAATGAGCAAGTCTAGAGTCGCTTATCCCATACTGCCCCGTGCTTGAAGATTTGACCATTGTTAGAAGAGTAGATGGTAATGTTAAGTATTTAAGAGTGCGTTCTCAGACACTAACCAATCTCGGTATAAAATTATATCTTAGTTGATCCAAGGATGATAAGGAGGTTGATATCCTGTGGTTAAGGATTATGGAAAGTGGGGGTTTTTGATTGATGCCCCTAGACTCAAGTATTTGAATATCGAAGATGAAAGAACACCTATTAAAACCATAACCAATTCGGGTTCCTTAAACAAGGTCATTCTTTTTGGCGATTTTCTTCTCCAGGGTTGTAGTGATCAATTCCATAAATTTTTCACCAGTTTCTCTGGAGTTAGAGATCTGAATCTCTCTATCGGGCCTTCCATGGTATACACGTCTATGCAATTCATATACAAATGCTCTTTTGTGTGCCATTGTACTTATCTCCCTTTTTTTGTGTGTAGTTCTTCATGAAAATTTCGTCGTCTTAAGGGATCTTCTTGCATTACCGAGGCGATCTAGCACATGTCAAATCATAGTTTGTTGACCGTTAAGTGACTTTTAGGTTGAAAATTCTATTTGAGTATTCTTGCTTTTGTTGATCACCAAAAAAAAAATGCACTAAAAGCTTATTTTCTTGGTTGTAAAACCGGTTCAAGACTGTGTTTAGTAACCGATTTAGACCGACAACGATGAATTTTCAAAAATGGTAACCGATTATCCATTTTGGTTCTGATGAATTTTACTAACAAAGAATTGGCGTGGAGGCTGACGAAACCGAAGATGGGTCTGTGACCTCTCGTTCTAGATCGCGTTGAGTTCGATCTCGTGCTTTAATTAAGATAATTAAACTAAATCTGTATACTTTAATTACGGTAATATAATTTAAAATCAGTAAAACCAAAACATATTAATGAAGGTCACAAATTATAATTCATAATTTTACCTTTGGCAACAGCCATTATTGTCTCAGCTGTTACTTCCAATAGCCCTTCAGCAGCCTGTGCTTGTAGTATAGCTTTGTTCAGGTTGATTTCCTTCATACGATCAACAGGTCCTGAAAATTGTCAAATTGTGCACACCATAGACTAAATCAACAGAAAAGAAATCACAAGGACTAATTTCACCAAATCAATTGACTATTCCGAATATCTATGAAATGAATATTAAACCAAAATTTTAGACAACTAACCACCGAAAGAGGAAGGTGCTCGAGGCTATAGAGCTGGGTTGATTATGAAACAAAGAAGAGAAGGGGAAATGAAGATGGAGATGACGGCGACTGTGGTTAACGATGCGGTGGCGTACCTCCGACGGATTGAGATACAATCACCGTCGTAGTTGCCTCTTCTTCTATCGGAGAAATTTTTTATGGCTCTGTTGCTGTGATTTTAACGGAGACTGGGTTTTAGCTAGAACCCTAGAATCAAAGATGACAAGTATATTTTCCTAATGATCCCTCAAAATTAGCTTCTTTATGGACCATACCCACTATTTTTCCGGCGATTCACGACTCGCACAAGTCTCATAGTCGCTGCTTCTGAGCTTATGAGCTTGTCGATTCCTTATCGGATCTTGGCCTCTTCAAGGATACAAGTGCTGATTCACGCAGAGGAGATAACGAAATCATACCTTTCAATCAAACAAACTGAATCAAACCCTGATTCAATTTATCGATTTGAGAAAGGCATGACTGGAAAATCTAAAAACAAAAGAAAAAACCGACATCAAAGCCAGATTTATTTGCCGACAGCCACCGTCGGAAACTATTGACAACCAAATAAGTCTCTCTGTCTCTGAATATATAAGAAATACTCTCTCTCTCTCTCTCAAAGATCGATGTGAGAGAAGAGAGAGAGAGATCTCCGGTTAACCCCTCGAGAGAGACAGAGACTTTTTAGTTGTAGTCATTTAAGGAGTTATGTGATTTGGTAAACTTTTGGAACATGATTGAAAAAAGCGCAAGCTGGATGAATCAACTGAAGGCTGGAGCGCGAGTTAGATGAGTCAACAACGGCTGGCTCATAAGGCAGAAATCTATGAGTACGAGCTCATATCAACAACGAAAACTTGGTCACGAGGCATAAATCACAAAGTAGGATCAAAGATCACTCTCAAGACATTCATTCATACTCGACTAGAGCCAGAGCTAAAACACTATTCACTGATTTTTTCCCTCTCTAACTTGTGATCTCCCATTCGATATGTAACCTTTTCCACTCAATAAAATTCACTTTGTTTATACAACACTATTTAGTTCGTTGCTTCATACGAGAATCTAAACCTTAATTTTCTTTTACGTTATATAAATTTCTAACTGCGAGTTTCATGTTTCACATTTTAGTGCCGTATGTGGAGAAAAGTTCATAGATCTCTCTTAACACCAGAGCCAACATTTCTCTCTTGAAAAAACGAAATGGATCCAATCCAATCAGAAAATGTCAGATCAGATCAAGCCTTTGGGCACATATCTCAATAGAATCAGATATTCCGAGTGGCAGCGTTCCAGCTCACGCGAGCGCTGTCGGCACAACTCCAATGGTTGCTGCCGCATCTAGCTTGGGGACAACCAGAATTGCCCTGAGTACCATAGCACATGCGACTCGAATAGATTCTGCCATGGTGGACATCGGTGTTGCTCATCAAGACGCGACTCCAGACCTTGGGTCGCAAAATCAAACCTCCGTAATAAGGACCACTGTGGCTCAGACCCAAAATGACGAGGTTTTGCAAACCGTTAAGGTCTCTGACTCACAACCAGAACATATCAGGTCCTACCCCCTCTATGGAATGGAGAACTCCTGCAACTGGAGTTTGAATCACTGAGACTTGAGATCCTTTGAGATCTCCGAATCAAGGAGAGCAAAACCCTGCAAGCTCACCCGATTATGATATAAGAAATACTGACGATCTGGTGCAGATGCGTTGCATGCTCGCCTCACTGGTAGATCGGGCTTACAAACAAGAAGCTATGAACCTTGTTCTCATCATGCTTCTTTAGCAACAATAAATGAACTTTAACTCTCATCTAGCTGGGATCACAAGACCGAATGGTCACCCTACTCAGGAGGGCAGCTTATCACACACCATTTTTTTATTTGGTGACTTTAATTGATTAGAAATAAGAGTAATTTTAATAAAATCACGGGTTATATTAATAGTCACAGATTATTTTAACAAAATCATATATTATTTTTATTTTGCTTAATAATATCATTGGTTGTAATAATACTTGATAATAGATTAAATTATTTCGTTTATACATAATTTAATCATAAATTCAATGAATATCTGTTGTAATAATTATATAAAAAATTATTGGGCTTAAATTAAGCCTTATGTAATGTATCACATTACCTGTTTTATTTTTAAAAAATAGATTTAGTAATGGATCTTATTTGGGCTTTGTTGTTTTATAAGTATATAATGAAAAATACCAAGAAAAAATACAAAATTCCGATGTTTTACACTTAAGGGGACCCAAATATTAATCCATCTAGGGTTTTCTGCAAATTTCCTCAATGGAAAGCGAACTCCAAGTGTCGATGGCGTCCAAGGCGGGGCAATCGGAGAAGGATAAGAGCCGCGAGGAGATGATACGCTTCCTGGAGGAAATGGATCGGGAAATGGAGCAGAAGAGGATGGAGGAAAACAGAAAGATGGACGAGATGAGTTTCATCGACCAAGAGAAAATAATTCGAAGGCGTAGAGAGAGGTTAATGAGGCATTATTTCAGGCGGAAGAAGAAGAATTCCATATCAAAGGATTCCGAATCTTTCACCAGTGACTCAGACGACGAGGAAGTGAAACGCCTCATGGAAAAAGCCATCCGGGAGACTCTTTTGATAGAGGATTCCAAGGCCGCCGGGAAGATTGAGGATTCCAAGGCCGCCGGAAAGATTAGGATTTCCAAGGACGAGAAGATAGACGAGAAAATATTCCCAAGGCGCAGAGGGAGACTAATCAGGCGGCACAGCTCCAAATCACCCGAAGAAGATTTCCAAATCGAATTCCATCATCTCCAGTTGCCATCGGACGATGAAGACGAGGAGACGAACAATGAAATAATGTATCCTGTTTCTATTAAACCAAACTCTCAATTGATTTGATTATGTATTTCGGTTACAGAGAATATGACTTGGACTTTGACATACCAATTACATCTGTTGCAAACAGCTTACCATCACGTTCAGAGCACATTGGTCCTCATCATCACCTGCAAGCGCTCATTGCAACCGACACTACCAACTATCAAAACGTCTCTTTCTTGTCACAATGCGCCATAGCTCTTTCTTGTCATAACCGACACCACCAACTTTTTTCGTTTCTTAGTGAGCTTCAAAGACTACCAACACTCAATTAAATGTCACCAACAACACAGGGCTCTTAAAATCTTTGATAGATTCGGAATTACCTGCTCGATGTTATAGCCAGGACTTGGATCATTAGACAACTTCAAGACTCTACCAAACCGGTCCAAGCAATTACAAACAGCAATATCAATTGTCTCACCAAAAATCCGGTATCTACTTTCACCATAAGCACTGTTCCTATGGAACACTATAGGATATTAAACACTGATAAGAACAGATACTACACTTGATCTTAGCCAGAAGGCCGAGAAAGGTACGAGTTTTTCATATTCATAATTTGTTGATAATGACGAGTTTTTCATATGATTTGAAATCGTATCGTTAACATGTCAAACATTTGACCCAAAAAAAAACATGTCAAACAAAAATTAAAAACATGAGGAAACAGTTGGGGAAAAAAAAACATGTGGAAGCTAAAGTACAGTTAACCGAATTTGAGTTTCAACTCCGTTTTATTCTTAGGATTTTAGGAAGGCTCAAACTCTAATCCGAACTTTTGTTTATAAAAAAAAGAATAATTTATTTTTTCTTGTGGACTTAATTACGCGTTATCTAATTGACATGTCGACAAAAAAAAAATCTAATTGACATGTCAGCCAATAATATTTTTTTTTTTGTTAAATATCGAGGTTGAAGATTTTCTGATAATTTAGGGAAATAAATGTGTGCAAAATATTTGTTTTTCAACTGTAGATTTGATGTTTACTTGGTGATTGACGATTGTGTAGATGGACATTCGCTTTCAGTGGGAGCAATTGTGGGAATTGTGGTTGCGATCGTCGTCATTGTCCTGCCGCTTCTCGCTATTGTGTTTGCTTTTTACCGGAGGAAAAAATCGTACCGAGATGCTGATTTTCAATGTGAGTTTTATTGTTCGTATCTGTTACATTTGGTCACGTTTTATCTTCAAAATCAGAGGAATTGTGAATTATTTCGTGAAATTTTGCGATTTCTTTGTCGGATTTGTCTCTGTGCTCTGTTTCTCTTATAGCTAGTGCTCCTTAGCTAGGAGACGATGTTGATTTAGAAAAACTACTGTTTCAGAAGAATTTTAAACAGTGTAAAACTTTTGCTGTGTAGCTGGTGATGATTTTTCAACTACACATTCATTGCAATTCTCTTTTAAGACGATTGAAGCTGCAACTGATAAGTTTTCCAGGAGTAACAGGCTAGGTCAAGGTGGATTTGGTGAAGTATACAAGGTACAATAACTTCTTTAACTTTCTTGATTTTTGTTACTTAAGTTGATGGTAAGAAACTTTGACTGTCATGGTTTGGTAAATGTCAATTCTTTCAGGGTATACTTCCAAATGGAACTGAAGTCGCGGTAAAGAGACTGTCGAAAACATCAGGACAAGGTGTACAAGAGTTCAAGACTGAGGCTCTTCTAGTAGCAAAGCTTCAACATAGGAACCTGGTTAGGCTTCTTGGGTTTTGTTTGGATGGTGGAGAAAAGATTCTCGTGTACGAGCTAGTTCCCAACAAGAGCCTCGATTATCTTTTGTTTGGTAAGTTGCAACTTCAATACTTCTCTTGAAAACTAGGTTCTTAGTCATATGCTAATGACTATCTCTGTTTGTGCAGACCCTGAAAAGAAAGGTCAATTGGACTGGACAACGCGAAACAAGATCATTACAGGGATTGCTCGAGGAGTTCTATACCTTCATCAAGATTCACGGCTTACAATCATACACCGCGACCTCAAAGCCAGTAACATTCTTTTAGATGCAGATATGAACCCGAAAATTGCGGATTTTGGCACTGCCAGGATTATTGAGATTGATCAAACCCTTTACAATACAAACAGAGTAGTTGGAACATAGTAATTTATTTTCCCCTTTGTATTCCTATGAGTTGAAGTCTTTGAGAAACCTTTCTTGTCATCCGTTTGCTCAAATTTCACTCTATGTTTCAGCGGTTATATGTCTCCTGAGTATGCTATGCATGGCCTGTATTCCACAAAATCTGATGTCTATAGCTTTGGGGTCTTAGTTCTCGAGATTATTAGCGGCAAGCGAAATAACAGCTTCCACCAAACAGACACTAATGGCAGCAACTTGGTCACATATGTGAGTATGAAGATAGAAATATGGAAACACAAGACTTCTCTTAACTTCAATCAGGTTTCTGAGTATTAGTATATCGATTATTATGTAGGCATGGAGGCTTTGGAGAAATGGTTCGCCATTTGAACTAGTGGATCCAGATGTTGGAGAAAGTTGTGACAGCAGTGAAGTTACCAGATTCATCCATATCGCGTTGTTATGTGTTCAAGAAAATCCCACGGATCGTCCAACTTTGTCGACAATCATCATAATGCTAACTAGTAACACAATCACTTTACCGGTGCCTCACCAACCTGGATTTTTCTTCGGAAGCACACGCGGTCACGACTTAGCAGCTGAAGATTTGGAGTCAGGTCTTATTCCTTTCTCTACCACTGATGCAACAATTAGTGATTTGGATCCTCGTTAAAGATCAATCTTGATGTTCTCTGTTTACTGAGTTATTGTTTTGGCTTTAGAATCTTAGAGCTCCAATCTCCATACATTTCTTTCTCAGATTGTACGCTACTCTCATTTTTGTGTTGTGTGACTGTAAATTTGTAATCAAAGAACCTTAATTGAATTTCTGGAGGATATCGTATCAGTTTCGTTAATGATTCAGGCAACTATGTCCAGACGTTCTGTATTTTCAGACTCTGATACTTATGATAATACCTAACCTTATGCCTCTTGCTTCCAAGTCACGGCTTGAGATGGCTTCTACACTGCCTTAGGTCGGTGAAAGGAACGGTCAGATCTATGCTTCCGCATTGTGCATCCCAGGTACTGAAGCTACAGTCTCTTTGTTACCTCAACATTCATTTCTCTGTTTTATCGGTTTATTCTGTTTATTGACCGCAGTGATTTACAACTGTAAAAATTAGTTTCATCCAAATCAGTTCCGTTTCAAATATTCTGTTTTTGACCATCATGTTCATCCTCTCTGTACTTGTCATATATAAATTTTGTATTTATATAAGATATTTTATGTGAGGATTCTAGGCTATTGAAAAAGAATGGAGATTGGTTACAATAATACTAAAGAGATAACAATTGTGAAGTATCTAACGAGTCTTCAAATCATATTCAGAAAACGTCAAGAAGACTCGACCAGTCAGAGGAATAATTTGTCATCTTTCAACCTTGTGTTCGTGGTTATAAATTAATTATGTACAAAGGCACAAAGATACCTACCTCATTAGCTTTATGCTGTTCTCAAACAAAAATCACCATGAAAATGCCCTTACTGTTCTTTTGGTTTGTCTTCACAGGCACTGGTTTTGTGTCTGCGCTTCCATGTATGAACACCAGCTTCTTTACACCACTTTCTACTTACGACACAAACCGTCGCCTTGTGCTCACATCTCTTGCCTCTAATGTCACGGTTCACCTTGGCTTCTACAACGCCTCAATAGGCCAACCTCCTAACAGAGTGTACGCTATGGTATGTGCATTCCAGGTACTGAACCAGATATTTGTTCAGCATGTATCATGTCTGGATCTTATGCGTTGATAGTGAACTGCCTCAATCAGAAAGATGCTTCTTTCTGGCAATCAAACAGAACTCTTTGTATGATCAGATACTCTGGCAGTTCCTTCATCGGTTCCCTTGAGTTAGAACCGCGTTTTAATGTGTTCAATCCTATGGACCTCAAAATGAATGCAACAGAGTTTTCTAGAGCATGGAAGGGATTAACTCTCCGTATGATACAAGCAGTTTCCTCAAATAACGAGACAACGCGGTCTGGTGGCAAGTACTATGCAGCTGATGTAGCAGCCTTGCCAAATTCTCAGACACTCTATGGACTCATGCAGTGCACTCCTGATCTGTCGAAGGCTGATTGCAATCTTTGTCTCCAAGAAAGTGTTAAAAACTACCAGCAGCTTTTCCTTGGGCAGGAAGGAGGGGCTATAATAAGGCTAAGCTGTTTTCTCCGGACTGAATTATTTCCATTTTTCGGAGCTTTTCAGAATATTATTGCAAGATCTCCATCGCCACAACCTGTGTATAAACCCACACCACCTCCAAAACCATCTCTAACCAATCGTGCCACCGTCACCAAGACAGGTAAGTCCTTACAAAGCTATTTACAAGAACCTGTGAAAAGATTCAAAAGCTTATATAGTTATTTTGTACTTCTGCAGGTAGTGGGAAAATGTCATCAGGAACTACTGTGGCAATTGTTGTTCCCATTGTAGTTGTTGTCATCATCATCATCATCTTGGGATTATTTGCTTGGCGTTTTCAAGTACTTTGCTGGAAGAGAAAATCTAATCAAGAAATTGATTTTGATGACTGTAAGTGTTGTTCATATGTTTTTCTTTTGTCCTATAGTTCATGGAACTAAAAAAAAAATTATTACACTATCAAATTATGAGTTGTTGCTGATATCAGATAGTCTGTGTTTTGATTTGATTCTGCAGCTGGTATTACGACTGTACACTCCCTGCAATTTGATTTTAAGACAATTGAAGCTGCAACAGACAAATTTTCGAGGAGTAACAAGCTCGGTCAAGGTGGATTCGGCGAAGTTTACAAGGTACAGATATGTTGTTTAGCTACTTGGTTCATTACATCTACTGAAGAACTCGAACCTACTGATTCATGTTAGCTCCTATATGTAGGGTACGTTACCTAATGGAACAGAAGTTGCGGTGAAGAGGCTATCGAAAACATCATCACAAGGTGCACAAGAGTTCAAGAATGAGGTTGTTGTTGTTGCAAAACTTCAGCATAGGAATCTTGTTAGGCTTCTTGGGTTTTGTCTGGAAGGAGAAGAGAAAATTCTTGTTTATGAGTTTGTCCCCAACAAAAGCCTCGACTACTTCCTCTTTGGTCTGTGGACTTCACATATCTATATATAGATTCATGAATTCCATCTGTCAGGTTTTTCTAGCTTACTAGTTTTTCAATATGCAGACCCTACAAAGAAAAGACTTTTAGACTGGAAGACACGGTACAACATTATTGGGGGAGTCACTCGAGGAATTCTTTATCTTCATCAAGATTCACAGCTTACGATCATACATCGTGACCTCAAAGCCAGCAACATCCTTTTGGATGCTGATATGCACCCGAAGATTGCTGACTTTGGGATGGCAAGGATCTTTGCTATGGACCAAAGTGGAGCTAATACAAACAGTATAGTTGGGACACAGTAAGTACTTGTTACCCTTGATGGCTTATGATCTGAAGTTTCAAGAATCCTTTCTTCACCAATATAAATTTTATCTTGCAGCGGTTACATGTCCCCGGAATATCTGATTCATGGCCAATTCTCGATGAAATCTGATGTGTATAGCTTTGGAGTCTTAGTTCTTGAGATTATATGCGGCAGGAAGAACAGCAGCTTCCACCAGACGTCAGCCACTACGGTTGCGAATTTAGTCACCTACGTGAGCACCTAAACAGAACAATCAAATCTCAAAAACATGAACCTATTATTGACTGATGATTAGTTTTTTTGTTACAGGCTTGGAAGGTTTGGAGAGATGGGTCACCATTAGACCTCTTGGATCCAACCATTGTAGATAATTATCAGAGTGAACAAGTGACGAGATGCATCCACATCGCGCTCCTATGTGTTCAGGAAGATCCAACAGATCGTCCCAACTTGTCTACGATCATGTTGATGCTCACTAGCAATACCCTCATTTTACCTGTTCCTCAACAACCTGGATTCTTCCTTCCAAATAGACGCAACCAAGGACGAGGTTTGGAGGGCTTTGATTCAAGCCAATCTACGATCAGCTCCAGTTCTCAGAGTATCAATCAGTTAACCATTACGGACGTGGCTCCTCGTTAGGAATGATGTTCCCTTGAGACCATTGGAACTGTTACTTAAAGCAGGACAGAATCCAGTGTTTCAGCTGAAACTATAGTGTGATTATTCAAAGTTGTGTATGAATAGTGAGATACTCAATCAGAATTTTATCTACATCAATTGATGTATGTATATAACCCACATGTTGTTTAAAAGACAATCTATTTTCTACAGTATATTCCTAACTTGTTTGACAAGTTAGATTCCACTACAAGTTGGACAAATATTTGGATGGATTTGTCATGAATGTAAACCCAAACCAATTTGGCTCGAGATGGCTTGTTTAGGTCAGTGGGGCCATGTCATTGTGCATCACTGCATCCCAGGTATTAAACCAAATACATGTTCGGTTTAAATCCGATATCATATAAACCGGAAACTTAAGCTATTAACTGATTGTTCCGAATCAGCATTTGTAAGTCTCTGTTTTCGCTAAACTCAGTTTAAGGAATTAGGGTTTAACATTATGGTTCTAAATTCTAATGGCGCTCTAGGATTTAGATTTCGGGGTTGGTTTTGTAGTCTTTAGAAGTTGACGTGTTGGACATGTTTAGTCTTCGAAATTAGGTTATAATTTTTTTTTTCCTTCTTGTAGGCTCCATTGATTGCTGCTTTCTCTGCGGTAGTCCATTTTCCATTTTCCATTTTCCTTTTCTCTATCTTTATGTATCTTCGTCTGTATGCTTTTGGCATGTCTACCTAGAAGATACTATAACGTGTTATTCTGGGTGCCGAATCATATAATCAACAATCTTTGCACATGAGTCAACACGATATGCATTGACTTAGACTGGACCATTGAGCAATGTGTCAAGGACAAAAAAAAAAAAAAAAAAAGGGGTCATGGAAAACTTGCAATGAACATATTAACACAATGTACTACGGTGCCGGCACACATAAATATATGCATATACATACACATTGTTGCAATCCTAACACAAACAACATCTGTATGATATTGAAAATGAAACTGATTAATCTCTTCCCATTCTTCTTGTTTGGCTTTGTAAGCTTTCCTCTTTTATCAGCACAAAAATGTGGGAAAACTGGTTTTTTTACACCTCAGTATGATCAAAACCGTGGTCTTCTCCTCTCTTATCTGGCTTCTAATGTCTCAGCTCAAGGCGGTTTCTACAATGCTTCCTTTGGACAAGGAACCGATCGGGTGTACGCTGCCGGGACGTGCCTCCAAGGTGCTCAACCAACGCGTTGCTCAAAATGTATCGATCGTGTTTCTAAGAGGTTGACAGACGAATGTCAAAACCAAACAGAAGGCTTCGACTGGACCTACAAGAAGACTCATTGTATGATACGTTACTCCAACCGTTCGTTTTTTGGTTTAGTCGAGATGAAACCATTTTATTATGAGTGCAATACCGCAGATTTCCAAGTCAACTTGACGGAGGTCGATCAAACATGGTATGTTTTAATGCTTCGTTTGATAGATGCGGCTACTTCGCCGTCCAACCCAATGTACTACGGTGCCGGCACACAAAATATTAATGGGACTCCCCGAGACATCTTCGGTTTCGTGCAATGCAGTAAAGATATATCTCCGGGGAACTGTGCCAAATGTTTAAGACAGAATTTGAATGACTCTAGGTTGAATTGCCATGGGAGTACAGGTTCAGGCATGAGTTTGAGCACGAGCTGTTTCATGAGATGGCAGCTCTCTTCATTCTGGAATCTCTTTCCTAAAGTTTTTGAGAGTAAGACTTCGCCTACTCCTCCTCGTGAAAAAGGTAGAACCTCTGAAACTATCTTGTCCAGCTCTGTTTTTTCGTAATCTTTTAGCTAACAATGATTGATCTTTGTCTGCTCTGTTCACATCGCCCTTGAGTTTATACTCATTAATCTAGCTCGAACCCTACGCTACTAGCTTTTAGTCTCATATATATGTTCCCTTAACCGCAATAATCATAGGTAATGGCCTTTGATCAGATGACAGGAAGATTTCTAAAGGAATTATCGTCGGAGTCAGTGTTGTTCTCGCCTTGGTGATCACTGTACTGCTTGCTCTAGTGTATACTCTATGTAGGAGAAAAAAACCAAACCAAGAATTCGCAACTGAAAGTGAGTTTTTCATGATTTGGCTCAAAGACACACATTTATATCAATTATTAGTTCAGGGTATAAGCGTTTTCAAATTAAACATATCTATATTTTGTTCTTCTTATATGGTTATATTTCTACGTCAAAAAAGAATTATATTTCTTTTGCAGGGAGGTCAATGACGACTTATGGTACTGAACCACCAAATGAAGGTAAGAAATTATAACACTCTTTGCATTAAAACTGTTAATGCCCCTTGAACAAGCTCCAGCATAACACTATGTATATATGCTTCCAGTTTCAGCTGCAGATGATATTACAACTTCAGGTTCACTCCAATTCGATTTTAAAGCGATTGAAGCTGCAACTAGTAATTTTCAGAACAGTAACAAGCTAGGTCGTGGTGGATTTGGTGAAGTTTACAAGGTATAATGTTCTTCAACTTTCTCAATTACTAGTTTGTGTTATAAACTAGAGTAGCAAAAAAAAAAAAAAAAAAATTCTGTTAGTGAGTAATCAAGATCGTATGAAATGACAGGGAACGTTCCCAAATGGAACAGAGGTTGCTGTGAAGAGGCTGTCTAAAACTTCAGGACAAGGTGAAGAAGAGTTTAAGAACGAGGTGCTTCTTGTAGCAAAGCTCCAGCATAGAAATCTGGTTAGACTTCTCGGCTTCTCTGTCGAAGGAGAAGAAAAGATACTTGTCTACGAGTTTGTGCCCAATAAAAGTCTGGACTACATCCTCTTTGGTAAGAAACATATGATATATAAGCTTATATTCTCTGAAACCTTTGTTCTTCATCTCATAGGGATAGTCTAATGGCTCTAACCGTTGGATATGCAGACCATAAAAAGAAGGGTGAGCTGGATTGGAGAAAACGATACAACATTATTGGGGGAATTACTCGTGGGATTTTATATCTTCATCAAGATTCACGGCTCATTATCATACATCGTGATCTCAAAGCGGGTAACATTCTCTTAGATGCTGATATGAACCCGAAAATCGCGGATTTTGGAATGGCAAGGAATTTCAGAGTAGACCAGACTGAAGCCAATACTATAAGAGTAGTTGGAACATTGTAAATAATTGTCCATTTCAGTTACTCCCTGTCTGGTCTTTTTTTTTTTTTGGTTCTGATAAAACTGAAAGTGATATGTGTTGTATTTTGCAGCGGTTACATGCCTCCCGAGTATGTGGCAAATGGGCAGTTCTCGATGAAATCTGATGTTTATAGTTTCGGAGTATTGACTCTGGAGATTATTGTTGGCCAAAAGAATAGTAGCTTCCACCAGATTGATGGTTTAGTAGGCAACTTAGTCACATATGTTAGTACTAAAGAGCCCTATAATTAACTTTCCTAGTCTTTTAACTCTGATCATTGCCCTGAACATTTGTTTCTTGACAAATGGCTTAACAGGTTTGGAGGCTGTGGAATAACAAAACATTGTTGGAACTCGTAGACCCGGCTATGGGAGAAGATTACAATAAAGATGAAGTCATTAGATGCATCCATATCGGGTTATTGTGCGTTCAAGAAAATCCTGCAGATCGTCCAACCATGTGCACAGTTTATCAGATGCTCACAAATACTTTAATAACTCTCCCTGTGCCTCAACCACCTGGATTTGTCTTCAGAGTCAGATCCGAGCAAAACCCATTAGCCGAGAGATTGCAGACTGGTCCGTCTACTACCATGACTTTTATTTGTTCAGTTGATGATGATTCAATCACTAATGTTAGTCCTCGTTGAAATTAGAGGGAAATGATAGTATGTAAACTGTTTGACGTAAACCATGTTTCAAGTGTATTTAAATGTGTTAGTCAAAAGTTATGCATGAATTGTGGGATTTACTCAATCAAATGTTATAAACTAATTCTCCATCATTTCTACATTGTATTATCAGTTCTCTATTATGAATATCTTCTAATTTATATTCTTGGCTTCAGAGTTTAACGATCAGCTCCAGTTCTCAGAGTATCAATCAGTTAACCATTACGGATCTGGCTCCTCGTTAAGAATGATGTTCCCTTGAGACAGTTGGAACTGTTACTAAAAACAGAACAGAATCCACAGTGTTTCAGTTGAAACTATAGGGTGATAATTCAAAGTTATGTATGAATAGTGAGATAATCATTATACAAACTCTTTATCATTTCTACATATTGTAATGCCAGCTCTCTGTAATGAAAATATTCTGATATGATATGAATGGCTTCAGAATGTTATCTACATTAATTGATGTATAACCCAAATGTTGTTTAATCGACTCAATCTATTGGAAGATCTGCTCAATATTCTATTAATGACTCGCGATTACTGATTTATTCTAATTTTTTCCTGTGAGCGTCTAAGTTATGTTTCTAGTTTCTACAGTATATCCCTAACTTGTTTGACAAGTTAGATTCCACTACAAGTTGGACTAATATTTGGATGAATTTGTCATGAATGTGAATGTAAACCCATACCAAGTTGGCTCGAAATGGCTTGTTTAGGTCAGTGGGACCATGTCAATGTGCATCGTTAACTGATGGTTCCGAATCAGCATTTGAATGTCTCTGTTTTCGCTAAACACAGTTTAAGGAATTAGGGTTTAACAATTTTTTGTTCTAATGGCACTCTAGGATTTAGATTGCTAGGTTTGTTTCGCAGTCCTTATAAGTTGACGTGTTTGACATGTTTAGTCATCGAAATTAGGTTATAATTTTCCTTTTAGGCTCCATTGATTTCTGCTTTCTCTGCTCTGTTACCAGGCATGGTACTCTGATTTTCCCTATCAATCGACGAATTTTCCATTTTCTATTTTCCTTTTCTCTATCTTTATAACAATTCGTCTGTATAATTTTAGCATCTATAATTTTTTTTCTTTCTGTTTTGCTACAAATGATTAAATGTGCATCATCTCTACCTAGAAGATGCTATAACGTGTTTTCTGGGTGCAAATAATTCATTCATTTACGACGCTTGACTCAAGAAAAATTCCGCATGAGTCAACACGATATGCATTGACTAATTAAGATACAGGGACCAATGGGCCATATAGGACAGCTTGTAATGAACAGAAATTTATGCATATACATACACACTTGTTACTATCATCTGTACATGATATTGAAAATGAAACTGAATAATCTCTTGCCAGTACTCTTCTTGTTTTTCTTTGTTAGCTTTCCTGTTTTATCAGCACAAAAATGCGGGACTTCTGGTTTTTTTAGACCCGATGATAAGTATGATACTAATCGTCGCCTTCTCCTCTCTTCTCTCGCTTCTGGTGTCTCAGCCCGAGGTGGTTTCTACAATGCTTCGGTTGGACAAGGACCCGATCGGGTGTATGCTGCCGGGAGTTGCCTGCAAGGTGCTCAACTAAAGAATTGCTCAACCTGTATCGACCGTGTTTCTGATAGGTTGATAAAGAAATGTCAAAACCAGACAGAAGGCTTGGACTGGACTTACTTCAGGGGGATTAATTGTATGATACGTTACTCCAACCATTCGTTTTCTGGATCACTCCAGATGTCACCATATTATAAAAAGTGTTATAGTGCAGATTTCCAAGTCAACTTGAGAGAGGTCGATCAAACATGGTATGATTTGATGCTTCCTTTGATAGATAAAGCTACATCGTTGCCCAACCCAATGTACTACGGTGCCGGCACACAAAATATTAATGGGACTTCCCGAGACATCTACGGTTTCGTGCAATGCAGTCAAGATATATCTCTGGAGAACTGTGCCAAATGTTTAAGACAGAATTTGAATGAAACTAGGTTGTTCTGCCGTGGGAAAACAGGTTCAGGCAATACTTTGAGGCCGAGCTGTTTCATGAAATGGGAGCTTTCTTCATTCTGGGATCTCTTTCCATT
The DNA here is from genome assembly GCA_028015245.1 of Cardamine occulta. Taxonomy (NCBI): domain Eukaryota; kingdom Viridiplantae; phylum Streptophyta; class Magnoliopsida; order Brassicales; family Brassicaceae; genus Cardamine; species Cardamine occulta. The sequence goes on from CM051372.1 coordinate 21,215,255, forward strand.
ATATGAGAATAAGACTTCGCCCAATATTCCTCCTCGTGAAAAAGGTAGATTCTCTGAAACTATCTTGTCCAGCTCTGGTTTTCGTAATCTTTTAGCTAACCATGATTAATATTTGTCTGCTCTGTTCATTAATCTTAGCTCGAACCCTTAGCTACTAGGTTTTAGTCTCATATATGTATGTTCCCTTAACCGCAATAATCATAGGTAATCATATATATATGTTCAGATGGTGGAAAGATTTCTACAGGAATTATCGTCGGAGCCACCATTGTTCCCGCCTTCGTGATCAGTTTACTGCTTGCTCTAGGGTATGCTCTTTGTAGGAGGAAAAAACAAACCAAGAATTTGCCTCTGAAAGTGAGTTCTTTATGATTTGGCTCAAAGACACATATATATTTATATCAACTACTAGTTTAGGGTATAAAAGTTTTCAAATTATATATCATGTTCTTCTCAAATGGTTATATTTCTCTAGCAGGGAGGTCAATGACGACTTATGGTACAGCACCACCAGATGTTGGTAAGAGACTATATAGCTCTTTGCATTAAAACTGTTAATGTTTGTCCATTGAACAAGCTCCAGCATAATATTGAGTATGCTTTCAGTTTCAGCTGCAGATGATATTACAACTTCAGGTTCACTTCAATTCGATTTTAAAGCGATTGAAGCTGCAACAAGTAATTTTAAGAATAGTAACAAGCTAGGTCATGGTGGATTTGGTGAAGTTTACAAGGCATAATGTTCTTCAACTTTCTCAATTACTAGTTTATTTTCTTATAGTGAGTAACCAGGGTGCCAAAAAAAATAAAATAATAATCTGATAGTGAGTAATCAAGATTGATGAATTGACAGGGAACATTGCCGAATGGAACAGAAGTTGCTGTGAAGAGGTTGTCTAAAACTTCAAGTCAAGGCGAAGAAGAGTTTAGGAACGAGGTGCTTCTTGTAGCAAAGCTCCAACATAGAAATCTGGTTAGACTTCTCGGGTTCTCTGTCGAAGGAGAAGAAAAGATACTTGTCTACGAGTTTGTGCCCAATAAAAGTCTGGACTACTTCCTCTTTGGTAAGAAACATATGATATATAGGCTTATATTATATGAAACCTTTGTTCTTTTTCTCATAGGCATAGTCTAATGGATCTATAAGTTGGATGTGCAGACTATAAAAAGAGGGGTGAGCTGGATTGGAGAAAACGATACAACATTATCGGGGGAATCACTCGTGGGATTCTATATCTCCATCAAGATTCACGGCTCACAATAATACATCGTGACCTGAAGGCTAGTAATATTCTCTTAGATGCTGATATGAACCCAAAAATCGCGGATTTTGGAATGGCAAGGAATTTCAGAGTGGACCAGACTGAAGCCAATACAGCAAGAATAGTTGGAACATTGTAAATAATTGTCCATTTCATTTACTCAGCTGTTTTTTGTTTTCCTGATAAAACTGAAATTGATATGTGCTACGTTTTGCAGCGGTTACATGCCTCCCTAGTATGTGGCAAATGGGCAGTTCTCAATGAAATCTGATGTTTATAGTTTCGGAGTATTGACTCTGGAGATTATTGTTGGCAAACATAATAGTAGCTTCCACCAGATAGATGGTTCAGTAGGCAACTTGGTCACATATGTTAGTACTAAAGAGCTCTCTAACTTTCCCACTCTTTTTAACTATTATCATGGCCCTCAACATTCGTTTCTTGGCAATGTCTTAACAGGTTTGGAGACTTTGGAACAACAGAACGTTGTTGGAACTCGTAGACTTGGCTATGGGAGAGAATTATGATAAAGATAAAATCATTAGATGCATCCATATCGGGTTATTGTGCGTTCAAGAAAATCCTGCTGATCGTCCAACCATGCCCACCGTATATCAGATGCTCAGTAATACTTCAATTACTCTGCCCGAGCCTCAACCACCTGGATTTGTCTTCAGAGTCAGATCTGAGCAAAACCCATCAGCCGAGAGATTGCAGACTGGTCCGTCTACTACCATGACTTTTATTTGTACCGTTGATGATGATTCGATTACGTATGTTAGTCCTCGTTGAAATTAGAGGTTAATGATAATAGTAATATGTATCCTTTCAGAACTTTAAACTCAATAATAGTCACTTCATTTACGGAAATTGCCACGTTGACTTTTTTGCTGATGCCAAGTAATTGATCTCTAAATTCATTATCAGAAAAAAATAAAAAATGAATGGCTACATAAGTGAAGTTGTTTTCGCTCAACTCAGGTTAGGATTTTTTCGGAGCTCAATGTCCCAATTCATCTGGCGACTAGCTCATACTCAGCGCCTTTGACCTCCTCTGTCTCACTTCCAGACTCAAGTGTTTTAGCACAAGCCATGCATGGTTGGGAAATTCACTGTTTTTTTAAGCGGGCTTTGAATTTTGGTGGGCATATTTAATCACTGAAATTAGGTTTTAATTTGTCTGTGTAGACTCCATTGATTGTTGCTTTTGCTGCTCAGGATAGTAGAGTTACTAGGTCGATTGGCTCTGCGTTCAAAAGTGTTTTCATTGAAATACTGTTTTTACAATAACGTTACTCCTGTCCGTATTATTCATATATATAGAATCTGGAGGCAATGCGGTAACCCATAAAAGAAAGGATACCTTGTTAAAAAAAAAAAAAAAATACCAAAGAGATAAGTTTTGTGAATCTTTGTGTTTCGTCTTCGTCTTTGATAGTGTTGCTCTGAGTTTTCCAATCAATTGACCAACTTTCCATATTGTTGTTACCATTTTCTTTTCGCTATCTTTATCACTTTATGTCACTTAGTCTGAATGTGTTGGCATCATCTCTGTTAACGTGTTCCTCTGCGTTCCACATACCATCCATTGACTTATCACGCAAGTCTCCGTAGGAAAAAAAAATGAAGATTCGTCAATTCCGCACAACATTCCACGGGAGACTAGAATTGAATATTCAATTCGCTGTTAAAAATAAATCTCTGAGACATCAAACACAGTGGCAAAAAATAAGATGGTCGACTTGTCCGTAGTCTTCTGGTTTGTGCTCATAAGCTCCCGTGCTGTCTCTGCACAAAATTGTTTCTACAACGTGTCAAAGGTTTTCACGCTCAGTGATACCTACGACGTAAACCGCCGCGCGGTGCTCTCGTCTCTTCCTTCAAATGTCTTGGCCAATGACGGCTTCTACACGACTTCGATTGGACAAGATGAGAGCAGAGCATATGGTCTGGGGATGTGCATCCCAGGTGCTGATCCAGAGGATTGCTTCAACTGTATCGACCTTGCTTCTAATGGCTTGATAAACATGTGCCCTAACCAGACAGAAGGCCTCGCCTGGGCGTCAATTAAGATTTTCTGTATGGTACGTTACTCCAACCGTTCATTTTTTGGATCGCTCGAGATGGAACCAGCTCGTATACAGAACAATATTGATTTAGTCCAAGTCAACTTGACTGTGTTTGATAATACTTGGGAGGCTTTGATGCTTCGTGTGATAAACGAAGCTACTTCTTCGTCCAACCCCGTCTACTACGGTGCTGGCGTACAAAAACTTGGGACTTCTAGAAACATCTACGGTTTCGTGCAATGCAGTAAAGACATATCTCCGTGGAACTGCGTCAAATGTTTAAGACAGAACGTGGATGACTATAAGTCTTGCTGCCGTGGGAAGCAAGGTGGCCTTACTCAGAGGCCTAGCTGTTTCATGCGATGGGATCTCTATCCATTCTCTGATGTTTTTGAGAATAAGATTCCACCAGGTTCTCCTCGTAAAAAAGGTAGAACATCGTGTCCAGCTCTAGTTTTGTAATCTTTTAGCTAACCATGATTGAAGTTTGTCTGCTCTGTTCTTGAACTCAACTCTATCCAATATTTTTCCCATAACTGCAATAATCATAGGTGATTTTGATTTCTGCAGAAGGCGGAAATATTTCTACAGGAATTATTGTGGGTACCATCGTTGGTCTCACCCTGCTGCTTGCTCTTGGATTTGCTTTCTGTTGGAGGAGAAAAGCTTACCAAGAACTTGCAAGTGAAAGTAAGTTCGTTATGAATATGATATTGCACCAAGACATATATCTTATGTCGAATTTGGGTTTCAGGTTATAAATTTCAAATTATATGTATGTATATTGACATCTATCTTCCATGAGTTGTGGTCTCCTTCTCTGTGTTTTCTGAGATGGTTATGTTTCTATTGCAGGGAGGTCAAGGACTACTTATGGTACTGCACCATCAAATGATGGTAAGAAACTATAAGTCTCTTTGCGCTAAACTGTTATTGTCTCCTTGGACACGCTCCAGCATAACATTATGTATGCTTTCAGCTGCAGATGATATAACAACTTCAGGTTCACTTCAGTTCGATTTTAACGTAATTGAAGCTGCCACAAGTAATTTTCACAATATTAACAAGCTTGGTCATGGTGGATTTGGTGAAGTTTACAAGGCATGATATTCTTGAACTTTCTCAACTACTAGTTTCTGTTATAAACTCAGGTGCCAAAAAATAAAATTCTGATAGTGAATGAAGATCAAACGAATTGACAGGGAACATTCCCGAATGGAACACAAGTTGCTGTAAAGAGGCTGTCTAAAACTTCAGGACAAGGTGAACAAGAGTTTAAAAACGAGGTTCTTCTTGTTGCAAAGCTCCAGCATAGAAATCTGGTTAGACTTCTTGGGTTCTCTGTTGAAGGAGAAGAAAAATTACTCATATATGAGTTTGTACCCAACAAAAGTCTCGATTATTTCCTTTTTGGTAAGAAACATATGATATAAAGGCTTTTATTCTTTGAAACTTTTGTTATTGATCTCAAAGGCCTATGGCTCTATACGTTGGATGTTCAGACCATAAAAAGAAGGATCAGCTAGATTGGAAAAAACGCTACAACATTATAGGGGGAATCACTCGTGGGATTTTATATTTTCATCAAGATTCACGGCTTACAATCATACATCGTGACCTCAAAGCGAGTAACATTCTCTTAGATGCTGATATGAACCCGAAAATTGCGGATTTTGGAATGGCAAGAAATTTTAGAGTGGACCAGACTGAAGCCAATACAGAAAGAGTAGTTGGAACATTGTAAATAATTGTCCATTTCAGTTACTCCCTGTCTGTTCTTTTTTTTTTTTTTTTGGTTCTGATAAAACTGAAAGTGATATGTGTTGTATTTTGCAGCGGTTACATGCCTCCCGAGTATGTGGCAAATGGGCAGTTCTCGATGAAATCTGATGTTTATAGTTTCGGAGTATTGACTCTGGAGATTATTGTTGGCCAAAAGAATAGTAGCTTCCACCAGATTGATGGTTTAGTAGGCAACTTAGTCACATATGTTAGTACTAAAGAGCCCTATAATTAACTTTCCTAGTCTTTTAACTCTGATCATTGCCCTGAACATTTGTTTCTTGACAAATGGCTTAACAGGTTTGGAGGCTGTGGAATAACAAAACATTGTTGGAACTCGTAGACCCGGCTATGGGAGAAGATTACAATAAAGATGAAGTCATTAGATGCATCCATATCGGGTTATTGTGCGTTCAAGAAAATCCTGCAGATCGTCCAACCATGTGCACAGTTTATCAGATGCTCACAAATACTTTAATAACTCTCCCTGTGCCTCAACCACCTGGATTTGTCTTCAGAGTCAGATCCGAGCAAAACCCATTAGCCGAGAGATTGCAGACTGGTCCGTCTACTACCATGTCGTTTGCTTGTTCCATTGATGATGCATCGATCACCAATGTTTATCCTCGTTGAACTTAAGAGGTTAATGATAATATATTAATATGTATATCTTTCATAAGCTTAAACTCAATAATAGTCACTTCCTTTACGGAATTGCCACGTTGACTTTTTTGCTGATTCAATAAATTGATTATTATCAATAATTAATGGGGTAAAATCATAATTTCTAATTTATAGTCATTTGTATTCCGATGGTTCGATTTTTCGATTGATTATCAGAAATCTTTTTTTTTTGTTTGATAAAGAATTTCTTTAGCACTGTTTTTGAAGAAATATAAAGTTAAAGTTTGGTGGATCCAATGCAGCTAAAGCAATAATTAACATTAAGCGAATGATCTAACTTAACATTAAGGGAATGAATCTTATTAGTCTTCGCTAATGATCTAACTAACATTAAGGGAATCATCTAGTTTTATGAATGGTTTTCGAAACATGCATGGGCCATTTATACCCTTTATTTTTAGTTGACCAGTCAATCTGTGTATAAAAACGAATTTGATGTGAATGTAACCCAGACCTGTTAATTTCATCAGTTTTGCAAATTCTCTGTTTTCGCTAAACTCAGTTTAGGATTTTTTTCGGAGCTCATTGAATTGAGCCAAAACAGAAAATTCAGCTGATGTCCCAGAATTGAGCTCGTCGCCAGCTGAATTAGGACATGAGCTCCGAAAAAAAACGGAAGAGGTCATAGTTTAGGAATTTTTCCAGAGCTCAATGTCCTAATTCAGCTGGCGTCTGGCGACGAGCTCATACTCAGCGCCGGATCCTCCGTCTCACGTCCGGACCCAAGTCTTTTAACACAAGGCATGCGTGTTTGCTAATTCCCAGTTTTTTTAACCGAATTAGGGCTTAGCATTTTGGTTCTAATGGCGCTCTAGGATTTGCTTAGAATTGATGTGTTGAGCATTTCTTATCACTAAAATTAGGTTTTGATTTGTCTGTGTAGACTCCGTTGATTGCTGCTTTCGCCGCTCAGGATAGTGAAGTTACTGGCTCGATTGCTCTGCTTTAATTTTTGGTTTTATTGAAATAAATTACTCAACTTTTGTTTTTAAACAATCTGACTAATATAACATTTGGAGGCAATGCAAAAGAGATAAGAATTGTGAAGCAGCTAATGAGTCTTTAGTATTTTGTCTTTACTTGGTCTTCTCATCTTTGATAGTGTTGCTCTGTTTTAATATCCAATCAATTGATGAACTTTCCATTTCTTTACTTCATCTCAATGTTTCTTTTTTGGTTTTGCTCCAAATGTTGAATCATCTCAGCATAGGAGATTCTACAACATGTTATTCTGAGTGCCACATGATTCATTCATATATTTACAACATTCTTTTTACAAGTACCAATTTTTTTACTACGCTTGACGCCAAACAGAAACTGCAAACTAGTCAACTCAATAGACATTGATTAAGACATTGGGACTAATGGCTCCAGAACAACTTGCAATGGAGATTGATTGACACGAAGGTGTTGATTGACATAATTATACACTTATTTGCTATTCTATCCCAAACAACATCTATATGTTTTTGAAAATGAAACTGAAGAATCTCTTCCCAATCTTCTTGTTTTTCCTTGTAGGCTTTCCTGTTGTGTCTGCACACAAATGCGGCGAAACTGGCTTTTTTAGACCCCATGGAAAATTTGATACAAATCGTGGCCTCCTTCTCTCTTCTCTCGCTTCTAATGTCTCAGCTCAAGGCGGCTTCTACAATTCTTCTGTTGGACAAGGATCTGATCAGGTGTATGCTGTGGGGATGTGTATCCCAGGTGCTGAACCAAAGGTTTGCTCAAACTGTATCCACCTTGCTTCTATTGAGTTGATAGAGAAATGTCCCAACCAGGCAGAAGGCCTCCTTTGGTTCGAGAAGGAGATTCTTTGTATGATTCGTTACTCCAACCGTTTGTTTTTTGGATCACTCGAGATGGGACCAAGTTATAAGGTGTACAATACTGCAGATTTTCAAGTCAACTTGACTGAGTTTGATAATACATGGGAGGCTTTGATGCTTCGTGTGATAGCCGAAGCTACCTCATCGTCTAACCCAATGTACTATGGTGCTGGTATACAAAAAATTGGGACTTCGCGAACCATCTATGCTCTCGTGCTATGCAGTAAAGATATATCTCCGAGGAACTGCGCCAAATGTTTAAGACAAAATGTGGATGACTATAAGTCGTGCTCTAGTGGGAAACAAGGTGGCCTTACTCTGAGGCTGAGCTGTTTCATGGAATGGGATCTCTATCCATTCTTTGGAGTTTTCGAGAATATGATTTTGCCAACTCCTCCTCGTGAAAAGGTCGAATCTCAGAACTATTGTGCATAGCTATGGTTTTTGTAATCGTTTAGCTAACCATGATTGAAGTGTCTGCTCTGTTCTTGTTGTAAAATCTGTTCATACCTCGCGTAAATTACACTCTCTAATCTAGTTTGAACCCTTTGCTACTATAGCTTTAGTCCCATATTTTCCTTTTAACTGCAATAAGTTAATATAGGTGATTTGGGCTATGTTCAGATGGCGGAAAGATTTCTACAGGAGTTACCGTGGGAGTCATTGTTGTTCTCACCTTTGTGATCAGTATGCTGCTTGCTCTAGGGTTTACTCTTTGTAGGAGGAGAAAAGCGTACCAAGAATTTCCATCTGAAAGTGAGTTCTTAATGATCAAGATTTTGCAAATTAAATGTCTATATATAGCTGGCATCTCTATCTCTGTTCTTCTCAGATGGTTATATTTCTCTTGCAGGGAGGTCAATGACGACATATGGTACTGCTCCACCAGATGATGGTAAGAGACTGTATTGCTCTTTTCACTAAAACTGTTAGTGTCCCTTGAACAAGCTCCAGCATAACACTATGTATGCGCTTTCAGCAGCAGATGATATTACAACTTGTGGTTCACTTCAGTTCGATTTTAAAACAATTGAAGCTGCAACCAATAATTTTGAGAAGAGTAACAAGCTAGGTCATGGTGGATTTGGTGAAGTTTACAAGGCATAATGTTCTTCAACTTTCTCAACTACTAATTTCTGTTATAAACTCAGGGTGCCAAAAAATAGAAAAGAAATTTTGATAGAGTAAAGATCATACGAATTGACAGGGTACGTTCCCGAATGGAACAGAAGTTGCTGTGAAGAGGTTGTCTAATTCTTCAGGACAAGGTGAAAAAGAGTTTCAAAACGAGGTGCTTCTTGTAGCAAAGCTCCAACATAGAAATCTGGTTAGACTTCTTGGGTTCTCTGTCGAAGGAGAAGAAAAATTACTCGTCTACGAGTTTGTACCTAACAATAGTCTCGATCATTTCCTTTTCGGTAAGAAACATCTGATATTTAGTCTTATATCCTCTGAAAACTTTGTTCTTGATCTCATAGGTATAGTCTAATAGCTCTAAACGTTGGATGCGCAGACCATAAAAAGAGAAGTCAGCTGGACTGGATAAAACGTTACAACATTATAGGGGGAATCACTCGTGGGATTTTATATTTTCATCAAGATTCACGGCTCACAATCATACATCGTGACCTTAAAGCGAGTAACATTCTCTTAGATGTTGACATGAACCCAAAAATTGCGGATTTTGGAATGGCAAGGAATTTCAGAGTGGACCAGACTGAATCCAATACAGCAAGAGTAGTTGGAACATTGTAAATAATAGTCAATTTCAGTTACACTCTCTCTGTCCTTTTTTGTTTCTGATAAAACTGAAAGTGATATATGCTGTCTGCTGTGTTTTGCAGCGGTTACATGCCTCCCGAGTACGTGTCAAATGGGCAGTTCTCAATGAAATCTGATGTTTATAGTTTCGGAGTATTGACTCTGGAGATTATTGTTGGCAAAAAGAATAGTAGCTTCCACCAGATTGATGGTTCAGTAGGCAACTTGGTCACATATGTTAGTACTAAAGAGTCACTGCAATCTCTAACTTTCCTACACTTTTTAACTATGATCATGGCCCTCAACATTGGTTTCTTGACAAATGTCGTAACAGGTTTGGAGGCTTTGGAACAACAAATCATTGTTGGAACTCGTAGGCTCGGCTATGGGAGAGAATTATGATAAAGATGAAGTCATTAGATGCATCCATATCGGGTTATTGTGCGTTCAAGAAAATCCTGCTGATCGTCCAACCATGTCAGCAGTATTTCAGATGCTTACTAATACTTCAATTACTCTGCCCGTGCCTCAACCACCTGGATTTGTCTTCAGGGTTGGATCCGAGCCAAACCCATTAGCTGAAAGATTGCATCTTGGTCCGCCTTCTACCTTGTCTTTTACTTGTTCCATTGATGATGCATCGATCACGAATGTTAGTCCTCGTTGAAATCAGAGGTAAACGATTGGAGAAGAACCTAACCGGATCTACGCAGTAGGAATGTGCATCCCAGGAGCAGATGCAAACGACTGTTCTAGTTGTATCAAGTCCGCATCTGATTCGTTGAAACAACAATGTACAAACTAGACAGACGCTTATTATTGGGCATTTGATCCAAGCTTTGCCTTGTCCGCTACTCCAACACTGCTTTCTCAGGAGCTTCATCATCTTATTGGGAAATTACACCGCGGTCTTTGGTATACAACCTTGATAATATCAAATCAAATCTGACAGAATTCAAGACAATATGGGAAGCCTTAACAGTTAGTATGCTTGCTGCAGTCTTCAAAGCAAGAAGCACACCAACGTCCAGTAATAATCATTACACAGCTAATGTTGTAGCCTTGACAAAATTCCAGAATATATACTCATTGATGCACTGCACGCTAGATATTTCTCCTGATGATTGTGTATCCTGTCTTCGAATAGGCGTAGACGAGTACCAGGTATGTTGTGGGAATCATACTGGAGGCTTTGTTATGTGGCCAATTTGTTTTTTCCGGTGGCAGGTTTATACATTCTCTAAGGCTTTTGGTAACATTACGTTGGCCCCGCCTCCTTCTCCTCCTCCGCTGCGACGTCCTGCAATTGCTGCACAACCACCTTCTGCAGGCGACCCGGCCAAGACGAAAGAAAATAGTAAGTCCTTGCAGAGTTATGACTTTTGAGTACTGTCACAAGAACCTGTACGATGATTCTAAGGCTATATGGTTATTTGGTTTTAACTCTGCAGGTAGCTGAAATATCTCAATGAGAACTATTGTAGCAATTTTTGTGGGTGTTGTAGTCATCATCATCCTCATCTTTGGACTTCTTTTTTGGTGGTTTGCACGGAGTCGGAGGGGAAAATCATATCAAGTAGTTGAACTTAATCAAAGTGAGTGTTGTTCATTTGCTTTTGTTTGGCGTAATAGATTTTAGCAGATATATAGTCATTGGAACTAATTAAGGCCATTTGTTAAAACTTTAGCTGGTGTTACAACTGTACGATCCCTCCAATTCAAATATAAGACAATCAAAGCTGCAACAAATAATTTTTCATCCGACAACAAAATTGCTCGAGGTGGATTTGGAGAAGTTTTCAAGGTATCATTTCTTTAGCTACTTGGTTCATGACTTGTCTTGAAAAAACTTAGAATTCCAGAGTCAAAGTAAGCTGACCCATATTGTCCTTGCTTATGTTATTGGTAGGGTATATTGTCTGATGGAAAAGAAATTGCCGTAAAGAGGTTGTCAAGAACATCAGAACAAAGTAAGAAAGAGTTCAAGAATGAGGTTGTTGTTGTCGCGAAACTTCAGCATAAAAATCTTGTCAAACTTATCGGCTTTTCTGTCAAAGGAGAAGAAAAGATCATAGTCTATGAGTTTTTGCCCAACAAAAGTCTCGATTACATCCTCTTTGGTAGGAAAATAAAGAAATGATAGGGTTATATTATCTGAAACTTTAGTTCTTGACCTCATAGCCTAATGGGTCTATATGAGATGTGCAGACCCAACAAGGCAAGGAGAGTTAGACTGGAAAAAGCGTTACGAGATCATTAAAGGAGTTTCTAGAGGGATTCAATATCTTCATCAAGGTTCACGACTCACAATCATACATCGTGACCTCAAAGCGGGTAATATCCTCCTGGACAATGATATGAACCCGAAAGTTGCAGATTTTGGGACGGCAAGGATCTTTGGGATGGACCAAAGTGTAGCTAACACAGAGAAGATGGCCGGAACTCCGTAAAATACTCTTATTACCCTTGATGACTTATGAACTGAAGTTTCAAGAATATTTTATTCACCAATGTACAAATTAATCTTGCAGGGTGAAAACTGATGTGTATAGCTTTGGGGTCATAGTTCTAGAGATTATATGCGGCAAGGTGGACAAGAGCTTCTCGTCTCAGGCTCTGTATTTGGTCACATACGTGAGTACTAAGTACCTAAAAAAGAAGAATAAAATCTTAAGATGTATGATCCTATCTAACTGTGATTGTAACTGTAAGTTTTTGTTGATCACTGAAATTTATTACAGGCTTGGAGGTTATGGATGAAAGGGTCACCATTAGACCTCTTGGATTCAACCATTGCAGGGAATTTTCAAACCGAAGAAGTGACAAGATGCATCCACATTGTGCTCCTATGTGTTCAAGAAGATCCTAAAGATCGTCCCGACTTTTCGATAAACATGTCTATGCTCACTAGCAATTCCTCAACCACCTGGATTCTGCATTCCAGATAGGCCCAACCAATCTACCACGAGGTCTAATTCCCTAACTATCAATGGTGGAACTTGATCCTAGTTGAAGATGATGTTCCATTGACACATTGGAACTGTTTGAGGTTTAACCATGTTTCTGCTATTTCAGTTTAAACTGTAATGAATTATTCAAAAGTTATGTGAATTGTGAGATACTCATCAAAGTTATGTAATCTTTGATCATTTATCTATTTTCTACATTCTAATACCAGCTCTTTGTTATGAAATCCTTGGATCTGAATTTTAATCAATTACAAACCAATTGATGTATAATAATTTAAATCGGTTTGCTTACTTAACCGGTATTAGCCGTCTCCTACCGGTTAGCCAGTATGTATCTCTTAATTATTATGGACTTGTTCTTCCTGATACCAAATGAATTTTACAATCAAGAATCTTTGTGGAAAAGTAAACTTAGATAGCATATAATATACAAAGGCTCTAATATATTGGATCAGTTTAATTTTGGACTTGTTCAAATAATGATCATTGACCCATAATAAAAACTTGTCAAAAATCAACTTCATATTTCAGTACACACTTGCAGATTCTTAGTTAGGTTATATTAGCCACAAATTGGCCGGTGTAACACACATGTCAAAAATCAATTCTCTATTCATAAGTTTCAATTTGGTTTAGATTAATATAACAAGGACAGGCCACTCGTTCACATAAATTCCAAAAGGAGATATAATAATTGTGAAGAAGATCACAAAAAACAAGTCTTCATACTTGTCTGCTACTTCGTTTACGTCAATTTACACGTATTTCCACGAAAAAAATGACATGAAGAAAAATATCCCTGATGGATTATAAGTCATTTTCAAACTTCTGTTCGTGGAAAATTAATCAATATCCAAATATGTCTATTAATATGTATCTTCAATAGCTTCATGCTGTTCTAAAAACCAAACACAACCATTGAAAAATGCCTTTACTATTCCTCTGGTTTGTCCTCACGAGCACTAGTCTTGTCTCTGCACTTCCATGCATAAACACAACCCTCTTTACACCTAATTCTACTTTTGACACAAACCGTCGCTTTATCCTCACATCTCTTCCTTCTAATGTCACATCTCATTTTGGCTTCTACAACGGCTCAATAGGTCAATCTCTTAACATAGTATATGCCGTAGGGATGTGTCTTCCAGGTACTGAAGAAGAGATTTGCAAAAATTGTCTCTTAATTGCTTCAAATACGTTACTAGAAACATGCCTCAAAGAGAAACAAGGTCAGAGTTGGGTATCAAACAGAACTATTTGTATGGTCCGTTACTCTGATACTTCCTTTGTTGGTTCGTTAGAGTTAGAGCCGCATATTGAGTACCTAAGCCTTAATAGTTACAAAACAAATGAAACAGATTTCGTTAGAGTATGGAATGGATTAACTCAACGTATGGTACAAGAAGCTTCTTCGAGTACAGATGCAACATGGTCTGGTGCTAAGTACTATGTAGCTGATGTAGCCGCTTTTCCTGATTCACAGACTCTCTATGCACTGATGCAATGTACTCCTGATTTTTCTCCAGCTCAGTGTAATCTCTGTTTAACAGAGTGTCTTGGTAACTATCGGAGATGTTGCCTTGGGCAGCAAGGAGGTTCTATCATTAGGTTTAGTTGTGGTATCAGGGCAGAGGTATATCCATTTTCTGGAGCTTTTACTGTTATGACAGCAAGGCCTCTTTACCAACCTCCACCGTCTTTGACCAAGACAGGTAAGTCCTGTGCAAAGCTATGAGTAATTTCACAAGAACCTGTCAAAAAGATTCAAAACTTATAGGTTATGGTTTTGAAATTTCGCAGATAGCAGAAAACTCTCAGTAGGAAATACTGCTGCAATTGTAGTTTCCATTGCAGTGGTCATCATCATCATCTTCTTGGGACTGTTTGCTCGTCGATATGCGCGAAGGAGAAAATCATATCAAGAAATTGATCTTGACCAGTGTGAGTGTTGTTAATATGGTCTTTTAAGGTCTTAGCTTGTAGTATATATATATAGTCTATAGAATTAAGAATATTGATTGATGATAAGTTGTTAGTAATATAGTATCTTTGATATTGCAGCTGGTATTACGAATGTACACTCTCTGCAACTCGATTTTAAGACTATTGAAGCTGCAACAGACAAATTTACATGAAGTAACTAGCTTGGTCAAGGTGGATTCGGCGAAGTTTACAAGGTATAGATATATTCATTAGCTACTTGGTTCATTAAATGTCTTGAAAAACACATGGAATTACATAGTTAATTAAGACTAAGCTGATCATATCATCATCAACTTGTAGGGCACGTTAGTTAATGGAGCAGAAGTTGCAGTGAAAAGGCTATCGAAAACATCAGAACAAGGCACACAAGAGTTCAAGAATGAGGTTGTTCTTGTCGCCAAACTTCAGCATAGGAATCTTGTTAGGCTACTTGGATTTTGTCTGGAAGGAGACGAAAAGATTCTTGTTTACGAGTTTGTCCCCAACAAAAGCCTAGACTACTTCCTTTTTGGTCTGTGGCATTACCATACATTATTAGTCCTGAGATTCTGACTAGACTTATATGATTGAAATCTCAAAGTGGCTCATGTCTAATTGTGTCTGTGCAGATCCTACTAAGAAAGGGCAGTTAGACTGGTCAAAACGATACAACATTATCGGAGGAATCACGAGGAATTCTATATCTTCATCAAGATTCACGGCTCACAATCATACACCGTGATCTCAAAGCCAGCAACATTCTCCTAGATGCCGATATGAACCCAAAAATTGCTGATTTTGGAATGGCAAGGATCTCTGAAATAGATCAAAGTGTAGCTAATACAAAAAAGATAGCTGGAACATTGTAAAATACTAATTACCCTATGCATAAAAGCCTCAAAAATCTTTTCTTGACCAATCTAATTTAATCTTTCTTTGTGTGTTTTAATCTTCCAGCGGCTATATGCCTCCAGAATATGTGATACACGGCCAATTATCAATGAAATCTGACGTCTATAGCTTTGGTGTCTTGGTTCTAGAGATTATATGTGGCAAGAAGAATAGAAGCTTCTACCAAGCAAACAACACAGCTGAGAATTTGGTCACATACGTAAGTACCAAAGAAGAAACTTAGAATATTGATCCAACCTAACTCTGTTTGTAAGTTTGATCATTAAATTGTTGTACAGGCTTGGAGGTTATGGAGAAACGGGTCACCATTAGAGATCGTAGATTCAACCATTGTAGGGAATTGTCAAACCGAAGAAGTGATAAGATGCATCCATATTGCGCTCTTATGTGTTCAAGAAGATCCTAAAGATCGTCCCAACTTGTCAACAATCATGCTGATGCTCACTAACAATTCCCTCGTTTTACCTGTTCCTCAACCACCTGGATTCTTAGTTCCAGAAAACAGTGAACGTGATGGCTTTGCGTCGAGCCAATTTACGATGAGATCCACTTCTCAGACTCAGAGTATCAATGATGTAACCATTACATGTCTTGATGCTCGTTGAAGCTGATGTTCTTCTATTGAGATGACATTGGCAATGTTACTAGAAAGCAAGGTAGAATCTACAAGTCAACAATCATTGATACTCTACATGTCAGGTATTTTCGGTTGAAACTGAAATGTGATGATTCAAATGTTATGTAAGATATTTGTGAGATACTTTTCAAAGTTTTTTTTCATACAAACTCTTTTATCATTTCCACATTGTGATTAAAAAAAAAAAATCTGATATTTTACGTATGGGATGGCTTCTGAATTTTATCAATATACCAAATTGATGTATTACGAAACCGGTTTATAAACTTAACCGGTCCAATCAGACTTTCACTCGTGTGCGTCTCACGTGAGTTTGTTGTTGAGAGACAATCGTATAATGGGCCTGATTGTTGTGGCCCAATCTATATCTTTTCACCCGAGCTAACACCCACCTTTCTTCTTAAACTCTGCGTTTTGATCTCTTCTTCCTCTTCCTCTTCTTCGTAAACTACCCATTTGGAAGTGCTGATTCAGCTGTGTTCAACTTATCTTCTTGTGCTTACGCTCTACTCGTTTTAAATTCGGTTCGCTTCCTGATTTAGTGTCGATTTAAGGTTAGCAAAAGTTCATGATTTTTCGATTTCGATGTAATGTACTATAACTAATGAAGAGAATATATGGAAATTAAGGTTCTGACTGTTTGTTTAATTTGTTAAAAGTTTCGTCTTTTATGTCATTTACTTGTAAATTAATGATTTTTTTGTTTTGTTTATAACTCTGTTTCATGTTTTTCATCTAATTAAATTTCCATACTTTGCTTTTGTGGAAATCATTTGAGCTCTCGTCTTGTTGTAGTTTGATATCAGCTGAAAAATGTGTGGTGTTTTCTTCACAGATGGTCTATTTGCTTACAATTGAGACCACTTGAATTTTATTTGCTTAGATTAGCACGATTTCATTGGTGCTTGGCTCAAAGTTACATTTTTAATGGAAAATAGGAAATAGTCAGCGTAGACTAGGACCATTAAAAGTGCAATCCTCTCTGTAAATGGTAACTTGCGAAGTGCGCCATTGAAGTGACAACACACTAACAGTTATTTCACACTCCTTACTTACTCAAGTTTTCAAAGCATCTGTGTAATGTAAATCTAAATCCTTTGAAAATGAAACAGAATAATCTCTTGTGGTTTGTTCTTGTTAGTTTTGGTGTTGTTTCTGCACAACCATGTGTTAACAATGGTTTTTTAGACCCAATAGTACATATGATATTGATCGTGGTCTCATTCTCTCTACGCTCTCTTTATATGTCAAGGGTTCTAATGGTTTCTACAATGCATCAATTGGCCAAGGACTTGATCGAGTGTATGGAGTGGGGATGTGTATCCCTGGTGCTGAACCAGACCTCTGCTCAGAATGTGTCGAGGATGCGTTTGACGGGTTATTACAGAGCTGTCCGAACCAGACTGAAGCTTTTACATGGTCTGGTGGAGGTAAAACTCTTTGTATGGTTCGTTACTCCAACAGTTCATTATCTGGGTCACTCTATATGGACCCTCCTTCATTAGGGTACAATATTGGGGATATCAAATATAATCCAACCGAGTTTGATAGAACATGGGAAGCATTAACGCTTAAAATGATAGCCGAAACTTCCACTGGAAAAGATGCATCATTGTCTAATAGTAAGTACTATGCAGCCAACATAGCATCCCTGACAGCTTTTCTGAATATTTACGCATTAATGCAATGTACACCGGATTTATCTTCGGGAAACAGCAAAACCTGTCTTGTGAAAAGTGTTGGTGACTATCAAGCATGCTGCCATGGGAAGCAAGGTGGTTATGTGTTTAGGCCAAGCTGTATTTTCCGGTGGGATCTGTATCCTTTTAATGGGGCTTTTGATCATATCACATCGACAGTGCCACCTTCACCTCCTCCAACATCTCTGCCTCAACTGCCAGTTTCTTTGAAATCTCAAACATCTGGTAAATTTTTCAACTGCGGAACTTTGATTGCAAGAACCTGTCAAAACATAAAAAATTTCTAGTCTTTGGCGCAATATTTGAAGTTGGCATATAACTGATTCAAAACAATATGCTTGTGCTTTTTGTTTTCAAGTGTGTAAATTACCTTCTATGTTTGGCTTGCATAGATAGAAAATCAATCTCAAGAGGAATCGTTGTGGTAGTTGTTGTTCCGGCTGTAATTGTCTTCTTGGTCCTGGCTGCTCTAGGATTTGCTGTTTTCAGGAGGAGGAAGTCACAGCAATCACTTGACCGTCAGTGTGAGTTGTTTCACGTGTTTCCCATCATTTACTTTTTCCTTTATCCAGCACCATGGCATAGGAACTAAACATCATAATATACAAGGTCTCGGTTAGGTGACTCTTGTGGTTTCTTGGTGGATTTTGAACTGAAAGTACATTTCTATATGCAGCTGGCATTGATATTACGACAACACACTCGCTGCAATTTGATTTTAAGACAATCGAAGCTGCAACAGATAAGTTTTCAGAGAGCAACAATATAGGTCAGGGTGGATTTGGAGAAGTTTTCAAGGTACAATTTTGTAGACTTTCTGGTTTGTTTAATGCCTAGAGATTTTGGAATTTACATACCACACCCAAGTGATGTAATATTTTTTGTAGGGTGTGCTTCCAGACAGGACAGAAGTGGCTGTGAAAAGGCTTTCAAAAACATCAAGTCAAGGCGCACGAGAGTTCAAGAACGAGGCTGTTCTGGTGGCAAAGTTTCAGCTCAGAAATCTGGTTAGGCTTCTCGGATTTTGTTTAGACGGAGAAGAGAAGATACTCGTCTATGAGTTTGTGCCCAACAAAAGCCTCGATTACTTCCTTTTTGGTGAGTTCAATTTAATAGATATGTTGAGAGAACCATAATGATCCTTCATTAGCTATTATAGGAAATTGGTTGCAAATGATTGTACATTTATATGCAGACCCTTCAAAACAAAGCCAGGTGGAATGGGCAACACGATACAATATCATTGGAGGGATTGCTCGAGGAATTCTCTATCTTCATCAAGATTCACGGCTCACAATCATACACCGTGACCTCAAAGCGAGTAACATTCTCTTAAATGCTGATATGAACCCGAAAATTGCTGACTTTGGAATGGCAAGGATTTTTGAGATGGACCAAACTCAGGCTTAAACAACCAGGATAGTTGGAACATAGTAAATATATTTTCCTTGTCTGCACTCTGCAGTTATCATTGAAGTTTGAATTTCAAGGATTTTTAGGGTCGCTCATACTTTTGTTGTGGTTGAAGTTACATTTTTTGTTTTTCTTTTCATGTCCTACCAGTGGTTATATGTCTCCAGAGTATGCAATGAAGGGTCATTTCTCTGTGAAGTCTAATGTCTATAGCTTTGGAGTTTTAGTTCTTGAAATTATAACCGGCAAGAGGAACAGCAGCTTGGACCAGGACGGTAATGCTAGAAACTTGGTCACATATGTGAGTTCCAAAAAACCAAATTTCAAAATTTTTAACTTCCAATACTGTGAGGATTGTAAGCAGTAATGGATTTTGGTTATAATGTTAGGTCTGGAGGCTTTGGAGAGAGGGTCCAACATCAGAGCTCGTGGATCCGTCCATTGGAGAGAACTATGATAGCAATGAAGCTACAAGATGCATCCATATGGCGCTGTTATGTGTTCAACAAGATCCTGCAGATCGTCCTACATTGGCTTCAATCCTATTGATGCTCACTAGTAACACAATTACTCTACCAGTGCCTCAACAACCTGGTTTTTTCTTCCAGAGTAGACTTGATCAATACTTTGTAGCTGAGGGGTTGGATTCAAGTCAATCTACAGGAAGATCTGCTCCTTGTTCTGTTAATGACGTGTCGATTACTGATTTAGAGCCTCGTTAAAGATGGAAGTATTCTGTGTGTGTAAGTTTGAGTGATGCTTCTACAGTATTTTCTTATTATGTGTGACTTCAAATCTTGAATATGCATCTAAGTTCTGTTTCTACTGTAATTTTCTATTTTGTGCGACTTGAATATGCATCTAAGTTCTGTTCACGTTTGCTGAAATCATATGGTTGGCTTACTTACTAAACCGTGAACCAAAGACATTGCTGAAATCATATGGTTGGCTCTGAATCAGCTTTATGCATATTCTCTCTTTTCTCTTTCTTGTTGTTGAGGGCAATCGTATAATGGGCCTGATTGTTGTGGCCCAATCTAGATTTATTGACCCGAGCTAACATTCTCTTCCTTCTTAAACTCCGCGTTTTTATCTCTTCTTCCTCTTCCTCTTCCTCTTCCTCGTAAACAGCTGATTCAGCTGTGTTCAATGAAATTATGTTGTTGTGCTCACAATACTCGTTTTAAATTCGGTTTAGAACTGGGTTCGCTTTCTGCTTTAGTGTCGATTTAAGGTTAACAAAAGTTCATGAGGAGAATATATGGAAATTAAGGTTCTGAGTTCTGACTGTTTGTTTAATTTGTTAAAAGTTTCGTCCTTTTTTTTGTCATTTACTTGTAAATTAATGGTTTTTTTTGTTTATAACTCTGTTTCATGTTTTTCATCTAATTAATTTTCATACTCTGCTTTTGTAGAAATCATTTGAGTTCTCGTCTTGTTCTAGTTTGATATCAGCTGCAAAATGTGTGGTGTTTTCTTCACAGATGGTCTATTTGCTTACAATTGGTACCACTTGAATTTTATTTGCTTAGATTGGATCGATTTCATTAGTGCTTGACTCAAAGTTACATTTTTTTATGGAAATACTCAGCGCAGACTTGTGCAATCCTCTCTGTAAATGGCAACTTGTGAAGTGCGCCATTGAAGTGACAACACACTCACAGTTATTTTACACTCCTAACTCAAGTTTTCAAAGGATCTGTGTAATGTCAATCCTTAGAAAATGAAACAGAATAATCTCTTGTGGTTTGTTCTTGTTAGCTTTGGTGTTGTTTCTGCACAGCCATGTGTTAACAATGGGGTTTTTAGACCCAATAGTACATATGTTATTAATCGTGGTCTCGTCCTCTCTACTATCGTTTCAAATGTCAATGGTTCTAATGGCTTCTACACTGCATCAATTGGCCAAGGACTTGATCAAGTGTTTGGACTGGGGATGTGTATCCCCGGTGCTGAACCAGAGCTGTGCAAAGATTGTATCGAGAAGGCGTCGGGCGAGTTATTACAGAGCTGTCCGAACCAGACTGAAGCCTTTACTTGGTCTGGTGGAGGTAAAACTCTTTGTATGGTTCGTTACTCCAGCAGTTCATTATCTGGGTCACTCTATATGGACCCTCCTTCTTTAGGGTACAATATTGGGGATATCAAATATAGTTTAACTGAGTTTGATAGAACATGGGAAGGATTAATGCTTA
The DNA here is from genome assembly GCA_028015245.1 of Cardamine occulta. NCBI lineage: Eukaryota > Viridiplantae > Streptophyta > Magnoliopsida > Brassicales > Brassicaceae > Cardamine > Cardamine occulta. The sequence goes on from CM051372.1 coordinate 21,236,433, forward strand.
GATTGATAGCCGAGGCTTCCACTGGAAAAGATGCATCACTGTCTGATCATAGGTACTATGCAGCCAATATAGGATCCCTGACAGTTTTCCAGAATATATACGCATTAATGCAATGTACACCGGATTTATCTTCGGGAAACTGCAAAACCTGTCTATCGAAAAGTGTTGGTGACTATCAAGCATGCTGCCATGGGAAGCAAGGTGGTTATGTGTATAGGCCAAGCTGTATTTTCCGGTGGGATTTGTATCCTTTTAATGGGGCTTTTGATCATATTACATCAACAGTGACACCTTCATCTCCTCCAGCACCACTGCCTCAACCGCCACTTTCTTTGAAATCTCAAGCATCTGGTAAATTCTTGAACTGCAGAACTTTTATTGCAAGAACCTGTCACAATATTTGAAGTTGGCGTATAACTGACTCAAAACATTATGCTTTTGCTTTTTGCTTTCAAGTGTGTAAATTACCTTATATGTTTGGCTTGCACAGATAGAAAATCAATCTCAAAAGGAATCGTTGTGGTAGTTGTTGTTCCGGCTGTAATTGTCTTCTTGGTCCTGGCTGCTCTAGGATTTGCTGTTTTCAGGAGGAGGAAGTCACAGCAATCACTTGACCGTCAGTGTGAGTTGTTTCACGTGTTTCCCATCATTTACTTTTTCCTTTATCCAGCACCATGGCATAGGAACTAAACATCATAATATACGAGGTCTCGGTTAGGTGACCCTTGTGGTTTCTTGGTGGATTTGGAACTGAAAGTACATATCTATATGCAGCTGGCATTGATATTACGACAACACACTCGCTGCAATTTGATTTTAAGACAATCGAAGCTGCAACAGATAAGTTTTCAGAGAGCAACAATATAGGTCAGGGTGGATTTGGAGAAGTTTTCAAGGTACAGTTTTGTAGACTTTCTGGTTTGTTTAATACCTAGATATTTTGGAATTTAGATAACACAATCCAAGTGATGTAATATTCTTTGTAGGGTGTGCTTCCAGACAGGACAGAAGTGGCTGTGAAAAGGCTTTCAAAAACATCGAGTCAAGGTGCACAAGAGTTCAAGAACGAGGTTGTTCTGGTGGCAAAGCTTCAGCACAGAAATCTGGTTAGGCTTCTTGGATTTTGTTTAGAAGAAGAAGAGAAGATACTCATATACGAGTTTGTGCCTAACAAAAGCCTGGATTACTTGCTTTTTGGTGAGTCCAATTTAATAAATATGTAAAACGAATCATGATGATCCTTCATTAACTATTCTAGAATGATTGTATATTTTTATGCAGACCCTTCAAAACAAAGCCAGGTGAACTGGACAACACGATACAATATCATTGGAGGGATCGCTCGAGGAATTCTCTATCTTCATCAAGATTCCAGGCTCACGATCATACACCGTGACCTCAAAGCGAGTAACATTCTCTTAGATGCTGATATGAACCCGAAAATTGCTGACTTTGGAATGGCAAGAATTTTTGTGATGGACCAAACTCAAGCTGAAACAACCAGGATAGTTGGAACATAGTAAATATTTTTCCTTTATCTGCAGTTATCATTGAAGTTTGAATTGCAAGGATTTTTGGGATCGCTCATACTTTTGTTGTGGGTGAAGTTACATTTTTTGTTGTTCTTTTCGTTTTCTACCAGTGGTTATATGTCTCCGGAGTATGCAATGAAGGGTCATTTCTCTGTGAAGTCTGATGTCTACAGCTTTGGAGTGTTAGTTCTTGAGATTATAACCGGCAAGAGGAACAGCAGCTTGGACCAGGACGGCAATGCTAGAGACTTGGTCACATATGTGAGTTCCAAAAAACCAAATTTCAAAATTTGAACTCTCAATACTGTGAGGATTTTAAACAGGAATGGATTTTGATTATAATGTTAGGTCTGGAGGCTTTGGAGAGATGGTTCACCATCAGAGCTTGTGGATCCGTCCATTGGAGAGAACTATGATAGCAACGAAGCTACAAGATGCATCCATATCGCGCTGTTATGTGTTCAACAAGATCCTGCAGATCGTCCTACATTGGCTTCAATCATATTGATGCTCACTAGTAACACAATTACTCTACCAGTGCCCCAACAACCTGGTTTTTTCTTCCAGAGTTGACTTGATCAAGACTTTGTAGCCAAGGGGTAAGATTCAAGAGCCTCGTTGAAGATGCAAGTAATCTGTGTGTACAAGGTTGAATGCTTCTATAGTATTTTCTTATTTTGTGTGACTTTTAAGTCTTGAATATTCATGCGAGTGTTTTTGTTTCTACTGTATCTTCCTATTTTGTGTGACTTGAAAATATGCACCTAAGTTCTGTATCACTTCGCTTTTCCTGTTTTCGCTAAACTCAGTTTAGGAATTAAGATTTAGCATTTTGGTTCTAATGGCACTCTAAGATTGAGATTACTGGACTCGTCAACGTTTTTCTTTTCATTAAGATTTGATTTTGATTTTTCCGTGTATGCTCCATTGATTGCTCTGCGCGAAAATTGGTTTCACCGATATAAATTCTCAATTTTGACCAAGTTTTAAGAGTCTTTAGTATTTGTCTTGTCGTCTTTAATAATATGTTGATTTTTCCAACCAATTAATAAACTTACCATTTTCCTTTTGTCCTCTTTTTCACGTTAGTCTACAGTAATCACAGAGACAAGGAAAAATAAATGCATTATATAAATGGGGAGCTTCATGATGAGAAAGTTAAACCGTAATCAGTGAATTTCAAACAATGTCTTTTCGCGCCTCTTTCATCTTACTTTTCCTTTTCTCCTTCCTCACTATCTTCAGAGCTTCTGCTCAAAAATTTTCCTACGTAAAACATGTTTGTCCAAATATAACAACGTTCTCCAGAAACAGCACTTACTCCACTAATCACAAAGCCCTTTTGTCCTCTCTCTTCCCGCAACGCCTCTTACTCCACCGGATTTCAAAACGCCACGGCCGGACAAGACCCCGACAGGGTCACCGGACTTTTCCTCTGCCGCGGAGACGTCTCGCCAGAAGTTTGCCGTAACTGTGTGGCCTATTCCGTCAGCCAAAGTTTAATTCTGTGCCCGAATGAGAAAGAAGCCACGCTTTATTACGATGAGTGTATGCTTCGATTCTCTGATCGTAATATTCTCTATACTCTTACATACGATGGAGCATGGGTTATGTTGAACGGTAATATTTCAACTAATCAAAATAAAATAGAGCGTTATGGAGATTTGGTTTCGTACACGATGAACCAAGCTGCCGCTGAGGCAGCTAACAGTTCTAGAAAGGTCTATACAATGAAGGCAAATTGGACCGCACTCCGAACTTTATACGTACTGGCTCAGTGTACTCCTGATCTTAGTAGAGTAGACTGCTTGAGCTGTCTACAATACTCCATCAATATAATGCCTCTTTACAGAATTGGAGGAAGATCTCTTTACCCTAGTTGTAATTCAAGGTACGAGCTTTACGATTTCTACAACGAAACCGCCATCACGACATCACCACCAGGTCCACCACCGCTGCCTTCTCCTGCGTCTACTCCTCCGGTGTCATCTCCTCCACGACCTGGTGAACTCTTTATTCTTCCTCTGTTTTTTCCCCTGATTTCTCGAAAAATAGCTCTACGATTAGGATACAGATTTTTAATTCATCTGACTTGGATCTTAAGCAAATGATGTTTGAAACGCAGGGAAAAGTGGGAATTCAAATGTGTTGGTGGTAGCCATTGTTGTGGCTATTATAGTTGGTGTTCTGCTTTTCATAGCTGGTTATTGTTTCCTTGCAAAAAGGGCAAAGAAGACTTTTAATGCTGCACCAGCCTTTGATGGTAAGAATTCGAATGATAACAAATCTGAATTCGTTTGATTAATGTCATTGACTACGAGGTTTACTGTGCAACAGGAGATGATATCACAACCATTGACTCGCTACAACTTGATTATAGAACAATTCAAGCTGCAACAAATAATTATTCAGAAAATAATAAGATTGGTCAAGGTGGATTTGGTGAGGTTTACAAGGTACTATATCGCCTGAGGTTGTGTGTTTTTAATTGTAATTTGGTGTCAACACATTTGGATAAGGAGATGAAAACGGATAGGGTACACTTTCAAATGGGAGTGATGTTGCGGTGAAGAGACTGTCAAAATCATTAGGACAAGGTGACACAGAGTTCAAGAATGAGGTCGTTCTTGTTGCAAAGCTTCAGCACAGAAATCTTGTTAGGCTTCTCGGGTTTTCTGTAGACGGAGAAGAAAGGGTACTCGTTTACGAGTATGTGCCCAACAAAAGCCTTGATTACTTCCTCTTTGGTCAGTTGCATTTATTGCTTTGTTTCAATGATTCTTTAGCCTTTCTTGAAACTTGAGGTTACAAATCTTTAGATTGTAACTGTAATTCATTTCATGGATATGCACACACAGACCCTGCAAAGCAAGGTCAGCTGGACTGGACTCGACGATACACAATCATTGAAGGGATTGCTCGGGGAATTTTATATCTTCATCAAGATTCAAGACTCACAATCATACACCGTGATCTCAAAGCAAGTAACACTCTCTTGGATGCAGATATGAATCCCAAGATTGCTGATTTTGGAATGGCAAGGATCTTTGGAATGGACCAAACCCAAGCGAACACAAGCAGAATAGTTGGTACCTTGTAAGTCTTCCACTTAACTTTTCATAAGCTGAAGTTTATTAAACAAGATTTTGCCAATATACCAAAGTTTTGTTGTGGATTTCAGCGGTTACATGTCTCCCGAATATGCAATACATGGCCAGTTCTCAGTTAAATCTGATGTCTATAGCTTCGGAGTGTTAGTTCTTGAGATTATAAGCGGTAAGAAGAACAGCAGCTTCTATGAGACAGACGGCACACATGACTTGGTCACATATGTAAGTTTAAAGGCAGTCAAGTTCTCTATTTACATCTCTTACAATATAAGCAAAGGTTGCAAGAACTGATTGACTGATTGATATTCTAGGCTTGGAGGCTTTGGAGTAACGGAACAGCGTTAGACCTCGTGGATCCAATTATTATAGATAATTGCCAAAAGAGTCAAGTGGATAGATGCATCCATATTGGACTTTTATGTGTTCAAGAAGATCCTGTAGAGCGTCCGATCTTGTCAACCATTTTGATGATGCTCACTAGTAATACTGTGACTTTACCATTGCCTCGGCAACCAGGGTTTTTCGTTCAGAGTAGACCCGAAAATGCCCAGCTTGATATAGATCAATCTACAGGGTCTATTGACGATGCATCGGTGAATTGAATATGGTGTTAACCTTTAAGCTTGAACCAATTGGTATTTTTGACCTAAACTTGTAGCCATTTTTTATCTTGAACCAAAACAAGTTAGCAACTTTTGTCGGTGTGGGATTAACCTCAAACAAATATTTACATAGTTCTGGAGGTGGTCAACCCAGAGGTTCTGGGCATGTGTGAAGTCTGTTATATTGTACATGGCCAATAATAAATTGAAAAACAAAATTAGTGTATTTTAGGGTCCAAAATAATAATAATAATAATAATAAGTTATATGTAATTAAAGTTTATATAATAAGATACTAAATGGGCCAAAATTTGATTTGGTTTTTCTGGTTTTATGGAAACTGAAATCATATAAAACCATTTGTATTCTAATTTGGTTGTTGTATTGTTTGATGCAATTTCGAAGTTTTGATAAGCATGATTCCGTTATTTGTTGTTATCAGCGGTCTTGAAAAGTATTTTGCTATGCAAAATTCTCACTTAAAAATAATAAAAAATAAACAAAACTAGCAGCTTACCAAATTAGTTAACAATTCCACCAGTCCACTTTTCAGCTCAATTTGTTTTTTCCAATATTAAGATAAAAAGAAAAAACTTTAAAACCATTTTTCACCGTGTAAAATCCTAATTTCAAAGTCGTAAACTTTACGTTTTAAATTTTATTGGAGCTGCTATCCCGATTCAGCTGGCGACGAGCTCATTCATACTCTGCGTTCTCGCTCAACTCAGGTTAGGAATAAGGGTAATTCATTTTGATTCTAATGGCGCTCTAGCCTCTAGGATTTAGATTCCTTGATTCGTTTAGAAATTGATGTGATGTGCATCTTAATCGTTAAAATTAGGTTTTAATTTGTCTGTGTAGACTCCATTGAATAATTGTTGCTTTCCCCGCACACTCTGTTACGTGAAAATTGGTTTCATTGATACGAAATTTCTCATTATTGACCACTCATGTTCCTCCTCTCTGTACTTGTCACATATTCAAAGACGATTAATAATGAATGGAGACTTTTGACTTTGACTTTTCCAAAAATACCAAAGTCATACCAACTTGTTTACTACAGACTCGACCGAAATTGTAAATGAGCCAACATAGGAGACATTGATTTGTCTTTGGATGGTTCACACTTGGCATAACTTCCAGCTGAAATTTAACTAACATGGAAATGTATGCATTTGAAAAATCATGTGGAAACAGAGGAATTCATTATTAATCCTCTGTTTTGTCCTCTTTGATGTTGCTTCAGCTTCAGCACAACAATGCATGAACACTGGTACTTCCACACTCAACAGTATCTTTCACGCAAATCGCCGTCTCATCCTCTCTACTCTTCCTTCCAATGTCATGGCTCAAGACGGTTTCTTCTTCACAGGTTCGATCGGTCAAGAACCGAACCGTGTCTACGCAAGAGGGATGTGCATCCCGGGATCAACTTCAGATGACTGCTCTGATTGTATCAAGACTGCTTCTGATGGTTTATTACAGAGTTTTCCTAACCAAACAGGCGCTTTTACATGGCCAGGTGATCCCACGCTTTGCTATGTGCGCTACTCCAACGCTTCTTTCTCAGATATATCTTCAGAGCTATACCCGAGTAGTTTGGTCAACAACACTGGAGATATCAACTCAAATCTAACAGAGTACACTGCAATATGGGAAGACTTAATCGCTCGTATGATTGTTGCAGCCTCCAAAGCAAAAGGCACGCCATCGTCTAGCGATAACTATTATAAAGCTGATGTTGCAGCCTTGAGACCTTTCCAGAATATATACGCATTGATGCAGTGCACGCCGGATTTTACTTCTCATTCTCATGATTGTGAAAATTGTCTGAAACAAAACATAGCTGACTACCAAATATGCTGTAGACAGAAGCTTGGAGGCGTTATTATGCGTGCAAGCTGTTTTTTCCGTTGGGATATGAAAACATTCTCTAATGCTTTTGGAAATATTACGGTGGCTTCTTCTCCTCCTCCTCTGCTGCAACATGTTAAGAGATCGAAAGATTATACTGGAGCTATTGTGGCAATTGTTGTTCCCATTGTAGTAGTCGCCTTCATTATCGTCATCTTAGTACTGTTTGCTCGAAGATCTGATGTTCTTTGCTGGAGGAGAAAACCAAATCAAGAATTTGATTTTGATCAATGTGAGTGTTGTTCATATGCTTCTTTTTTTTTGGCCTTTTAGCTTTTAGTATGAATATAGTCTATGGAATTAGTTAATAACATTTATTACAACACTCTCAGATGATGATAACTTGTTGTTTTGGTGATATGATATTCAGAGATTGTGTCTTTAATTTGATTATGCAGCTGGTATTACAACTGTACACTCCCTCCAATTCGATTTTAAGACAATTGAAGCTGCAACAGATTAGTTTTCAAGGATTAACAAGCTCGGTCAAGGTGGATTCGGCGAAGTTTTCAAGGTGTCATATTTCTTTAGCTACTTGGTTCATTACTTCTCAAGACAAAATTTGGAATTACATGTCAAAGTAAGCTGATCATATTGTCTTTCTTATGTCATTTATAGGGCATGTTGCCTAATGGAACAGAAGTTGCAGTGAAGAGGCTATCAAAAGCATCAAACCAAGGCGCACAAGAGTTCAAGAACGAGGTTGTTGTTGTCGCAAAACTTCAGCATAGGAATCTTGTAAGGCTTCTCGGGTTTTGTCTGGAAGGCGAAGAAAGGATACTTGTTTTTGAGTTTGTCCCCAACAAGAGCCTCGATTACTTCCTGTTTGGTCAGTGGAATTAGCATCTTTATGTACATTCATGAGTTTCTATTGGAGCGGCTGGTTAACTATGGTTTATACTTGGTTTAGTATTTTAGGATATATCCAATTAGTTCTGCATTTTCGTAACAGAAGCAGAGTTGTTAGTCTCTGTTGTAGATATCGCTAGATCTTAGCTCTGTAAAGTCTCTATATATGTAATCATCTCTCGATCAATGGAACTCAGCAAATTCATTCGGTCTCTTTCTTTATAGTTTCTCTATCTGTTGTGGTTCTCTGATTGAAATTTAAGCTAATAACTACTAGTGTATGTGCAGACCCTATAAAGCAAGGCCAGTTAGACTGGATAAAACGGTACAACATTATCTTGGAAATTACTAGAGGAATTCTATATCTTCATCAAGACTCACGGCTCACAATCATACACCGTGACCTCAAAGCCGGTAATATACTCCTAGATGCGAATATGAACCTGAAAATTGCTGATTTTGGAATGGCGAGAATTTTTGGGATGGACCAAACTCGAGCTGAAACACGCAGGATAGTTGGGACACGGTATATGCGTATTACCTTTGATTTTGGCCATGTACTGAAGCTTCAATAATCATTTCTTGGCCAGTAATGTACTTAGTTTTGCTTGTGATTTACTCTTGCAGCGGTTACATGCCCCCAGAATATGTGATGCATGGCCTGTTCTCAACAAAATCTGATGTCTATAGTTTCGGAGTCTTAATTCTAGAGATTATATGTGGTAGAAATAACAGATTCGTCCACCAGTCAGATACTACTACAGTTGAGAATTTGGTCACATATGTGAGTACCAGAGAAGAACTAAGTTATTGATTGATGATTAAATGTTTAACCAATAATATGATAATTGCGGTTGTAACTATCTGTTCTTGATTGATGATTAAATTATGTAACAGGCTTGGGAGTTGTGGAGAAACGGGTCACCATTAGAACTCGTGGATCCAACCATTTCAGAGAATTGTCAAACTGAGGAAGTGACAAAATGCATCCACATTGCGCTGCTATGTGTTCAACACAATCCCACAGATCGTCCTAGCTTGTCGACAGTCCACATGATGTTTACCCACAATTCCCTTAATTTACCTGATCCTCAACAACCTGGATTCTTCTTCCCAAATAGACGCAACCAAGAACGAGATGGCCTCGAGTCTTGTCAGTCTACGAACAGGTCCAATTCCCAAACTATCAATGATGTAACCATTACGGATCTTGAACCTCGTTGAAGTTTTTGACATAAACCATGAATTCAGTGACTTTTAAGTTGAATATTCATGTGTATTCTGTTTCTACTGTATCTTCCTATTTTGTGTGACTTGAAAATATGCACCTAATTAAGTTCTGTTACACTTTTGCTAAATCAGACGATTGGTTTGTATACTAAACCGGTTTCATGTAAACCGTAAACAAAAGCTATTAACTGATGCTTCTTTCCCTCACTCTGATACAGCTTTTGCGCATTCTCTGTTTTAGCTCAACTTAGTTTTGGATTTAAGGTTGTGTCTTAGGATTTAGATATTTGGGTTTGTTTCTATAATTATATCGCCTTTCTTTTTTCGTCTCTATGTTTTATTCTTCGAATCTTCTTGTTCCAACTTGTTGTTAACTACGCTTGACTCAACAAATATTGCATACTAGGAAAACAAAATGTTTATTTTACACTTTGACTTTTGACTCTCATTTTACGACCGTGTATGCAGGTTTAAGGACCAATGTATATCTGTTTGACGAATTCAACATTACGAATTCACTGAGATGCTACAATTTCTGTTTAAATACCAAAACAAAGCTATATTAATCCTTAAGGAACAATGAAGCAGAGGAATTCATTCTTAGTCCTCTGTTTTGTCCTCATAAATATCGGTGTTGCTTCAATTTCAGCACAACAATGCATGAACACTAGTACTTTCAGACTCAACAGTATCTACGACGCTAATCGGCATCTTATCATCTCTTCTCTTCCTTCCATTGTCACAGCTCAGGGCGGCTTCTACAACGGTTCAATCGGGCAAGAACCCGATAGAGTTTTCGCAATAGGAATGTGCATCCCAGGATCAGCTCCAGATGACTGTTATGATTGTATCAAGAAAGCTTCTGATGGTTTGATACAGAGTTGTCCTAACCAAACAGACGCGTATACGTGGCCAGGTGAGCCCACACTTTGCCATGTGCGCTACTCCAACACTTCTTTCTCAGGATCTGCAGATATGGATCCACGTATACTGGTCTACAACATTAGAGATATCAACTCAAATCTAACAGAGTTCAAGACAATATGGGAAGACTTAATTGGTCGTATGATTGCTGCAGCCTCCACAGCAAGAAGCACGCCATCTTCTAACAATAACCATTACACAGCTGATGTTGCAGCCTTGACACCTTTCCAGAATATATACGCATTGATGCAATGCACGCCAGATCTTTCCTCTGGTGATTGTGACAGCTGTCTGCGACAAAGCGTAAGTGACTATCAGTCATGCTGTGGTCTGAAGCAAGGAGGTGTTGTTATGCGACCAAGCTGCTTTTTCAGGTGGGAATTGTATACATTCTCCAAGGCTTTTGGTAATATTCCGGTGGCTCCTCTGCAACCTCCTGTGACTGTGCAACAACCATCTTCTAATTCTGCAGGCGATCGGGATAACATTTACGAAAATAATGGTAAGTATTATAAGTTCTAAGATGAGTAAACTATGATTGGAAGAAGAGTTTATATATATATATATATATATGTTATGAGCAGATTGCAATGGGGTCTCAGCTGGAATTGTGGTGGTGATTACAGTTCAAACTATTGTTATCATCTTGATACTGTTTGTTCTCGGATTGGTTATTTTCCGGAGGAGAAATTCAATCCAAAGAACAGAACTTCAATGTTAGTTTCTTGAGTCTTTTAGCTCATTATAGTTTTCATTTCATTTCATAGCATATTTTTTGTCTCTTATTTAGTCAAGAGAAGATTCAAGAAGCATAACTAATACACACTTGCATTTGCAGCTGATAATCATGTTTCAACTAGACATTCATTGGCAATATGACTGAAGCTGCAAAAAACAAGTTTTCAAGGTGGAGTTGACCTCGGCGAGGTTTACCAGATTACCTAAGTTTATATTACATATAGGTTATGAAGAATTGGAGTTTTCTTTGTGCGAGTTTGAGTTATGCTTCTATAGTTCTTGACCTGAAATGAATATTGTTTAATGTTTATGTAGTTCTGTAGCTATCTCCTTATATAAGCAGAAGAAAAGAAAAAGACACATTAGCTTGCAAAAAAATCCATTTGGTTCATCTTTGTTTATCAAGTCATTGTTGTATTTCATTTTGATCCATAATCAATAAAATCCATTTGGTTCATCTAAGTTGAAATCATTTTGCTCATCCAACGAAGTCAGTGTTGTATCTTCTTGATCTCCGATTTATTTCTATTATCTGAACCTGAAACCTATTTGTGGATCTTGCATCCACAATATAGTAGCTTTGGAGTAATTGTGTTAGTTCTCTTACATATATAAGCTATTTAGTGATGGTTCTTGTTCCTCACTTCCTTCCTTCTCTCGTTCCAATTTAGCCTTTTTGAGAAATTCTCTGTTTTTTTGGCCCATCTCTGAAATTAGGTTCAAATTTGTTTGTGTAGACTCCACTGATTGCTGCTGTCACCGCTCAAACCACAATGTTATAGGATGTCTCTGGTTGAAAATTTGTTTCATCGAAATAAATTACTCATTTTTTCACAATAAAGTTCAAAATGGACTTTATCAAAATTGGATTTAGACAAACTGGACTTTGACAAATTGGACTTAAAAATGGTTAACTTGTCCAAGCCGTGTTTTCATTATAATAATAATGATGATCCTTGGGATGCAAGGAATTTTAATTATTTTTAAATAATATAAAAATTTTAAACCCTTTTATTTTATGGTTGAAAAATGGTAATGATAGTCAATCGAAATTTTGATTAGGTTGAAACTCATTTAAAATTTTAAAGATTTTCTCGTTTTAGTTCTGGATTTTAGCCAAAACGGTCTAGTTAAGACCCAATCTAATGTTTGCTATAAGGATTTAGGAATAAGGAAACGAGAGCTCTTAAGGAAACCCTCTGGCGAAGTGGGGTACCATTAAAATTAATTAAATGCAAGATATTGTCTTCTATTAATATTATCTGGGACGTACTTTTGAAAAATATGATTTTTAGTATAAGTTATTATATTATTTGTCATTGCAATGAATAGAACAAAATTTAAGTATAAAAATGCCTAAATGTTCTAATATTTATTTTTATATCCAAACAAGTGTCAAAAATCTTTTCTTACTATTCATTCATCATAATACAATTATAAAGATTACAGTTTTTTTTTATAGGAACTCTTGGTAAAACGATAAGCTTCTTTTTTCAACTTATGCAGAGAAGATTAAAATAATCAAGTTAAGACAATTTTATTGAATTGATAAATCATATAGATTGTTCAATTTGTATTATGTTAACATCGTTATTTATTGTTATAAAAAGCATCTATTTTTATTGATGGTAAATTCTGCATCAATTTGTTTAATTGATGTCACAAAAAAGACTTAGCAAATACATCAATTAGATAACTAATGAAAATTCATATTTTCGTGTTGATTTTTCTTAAGCGATGTAAATAGATATTTATTAATATCAATTTTACTTGATTGACATTAAATAATTGAATAATAAAACAACTGATATTAAATTACATAAATAGTATCACTTGCAATTTAATTAGTAATATAATTTTACTTGCGAAATACTTTTCTTTTTGTAGATATAAGATCCCACAAACGGACAGCTGAGCTACATATTAAACACAACGATTTGACTTTTGCTATATAATCTTCAAGGAACAATGAAGCAAAAAAGTTCATTCTCAATCCTCTGTTTTATCCTCATAAGCCTCCATGTTGCTTCTATTTCTGCACAACAATGCATGAACAATGGGAATTTCATACCCAACAGTACTTACGATGACAATCGCCGCCTCAAGACGGCTTCTTCTATAACGATTCCATGGGACAAGAACCGAACCGGGTCTACGCAATAGGGATGTGCATCCCAGGATCAGCCTTAGATGACTGTTATGTTTGTATCGATACGGCTTTTAAAGGTAAAATAAAGAGTTGTCCAAACCAAACAGAAGCGTATTCATGGCCAGGTGATCCAACGCTTTGCCTTGTGCGTTACTCCAACACTTCTTTCTCAGGATCCGTAGATCTTGACCCGCATGTACTGGACAGCAACACTGGAGATATCACCTCAAATCTAACAGAGTTCAAGAAAATATGGGAAGACTTAATTGGTCGTATGATTGTTGCAGCCTCCACAGCAAAATGCACACCATCTTCTAGTTGTAACTATTACAAAGCTGATGTTGCAGCCTTGACAAAAGTCAAGAGTATATACGCATTGATGCAATGCACGCCAGATATTTCTCCCGGTGATTGTGAAAAATGTCTGCAACGAAGCGTGATGGAGTACCAATCATGTTGTGGCCAAAAGCAAGGAGGCGTTGTTCTGCAGCCGAGCTGCTATTTCAAGTGGGATTTGTATCCATACTCTAAGGCTTTTGATAATATTACTGGCGCTTCTCCTCCTCCTATGGCTGTGCCACAACCACCACGTGATCAGGGCAACACGACCAAAAATGGTAAGTTTTCCAATTGAAAAAGCTACCATTGTAAGAAAAATTGAAATATATGACATGTTTTTTCTATGTGTTGTTAGAAGATAGCAAAGGAATCTCAGCTGGAGTTGTTGTGGCGATTACGGTTCCGACTGTTGTTACCGTCTTGATACTTCTTGTTCTAGGACTTGTTCTTTGCAGGAAGAGAAAGCCATACCAAGAAGAAGGACTTCTTGCTAGCTGGTGGTTTGCTCGGAGGGGAAGATCATATCAAGAAGTTGAATTAAATCAAAGTGAGTGTTGTTAGTTTTCTCTTAGTTTGGCCTCTTAGATTTTTAGCAAATATATAGTCTATGTAAACTAACTAAGACCATTTATTGCAACTGTAGCTGGTGTTACAACTTTTTTTTTTTTTTTTTTGATAATCCAGAGGTTCCTCCGGGCCTTAGGCCCAGATTAATCCCCCTTAGACCCAGCTTCTTTTTTGCACAGCTTCGCTGTGAGCTGGGTGGCCAAGTGGATTCAAACTCGGATCTCAAGGCAGGCACATACCCAACTTCAAGCCACTGGGATACCACCACTTGGTTACAACTATACACGCCGTGCAATTTAATTATGAGACGATCAAAGCTGCAACAAATGATTTTTCATACGGCAACAAAATTGGTCAAGGTGGATTTGGAAGTGTTTTCAAGGTATCATTTCTTTAGCTACTTGGTTCACAGCTTTTCTTGAAAGAATTGGAATTACAGAGTCAACAGAGACATATTGTCTCATTGATGTTACTTGTAGGGGACTTTGCCTAATGGAAAAGAAATTGCAGTGAAGAGGTTGTTAAGAACGTCAGAAAAAAAAAGTAAGGAAGAGTTCAAGAACGAAGTTCTTGTCGCAAAACTTCAGCACAAAAATCTTGTCAAGCTTATCGGCTTTTCTGTCAAAGGAGAAGAAAAATTCATAGTCTACGAGTTATTGGCCAACAAAAGTCTCGACTACATCCTCTCTGGTAAGAAAAGAAAGAAATGATAGGTTTATATCCTCTGAAACCTTAGTTCTTGATCTCATAGCCTAAGGGGTTTACATGAGATGCACAGATTCTACAAAGCGAGGAGAGTTAGACTGGGAAAAGCGGTCCACGATAATTGAAGGAATTGCTAGAGGGATTCTATATCTTCATCGTGATTCACAACTCACAATCATACATCGTGACCTCAAACCGGGTAATATCCTCCTGGACACTGATATGAACCCAAGAATTGCAGATTTTGGGACAGCAAAGATCTTTGGGAAGGACCAAACTAGAGCTAACACAGAGAGGAAGGCCGGAACTCTGTAAAATACTCTTATTACCCTTGATGGCTTATGAACTGAAGTTTCAAGAATCTTTTATTCACCGTTGTTCAATTAATCTTGCAGTGGTTACATGTCTCCCGAGTATGCAATGTATGGCCAATTCTCAATGAAATCTGATGTCTATAGCTTTGGGGTCTTAGTTCTTGAGATCATTTGCGGCAAGAAGGCCAGCACCTTCGTGTCTCCACATTTGGTCACACATGTGAGCACCTAAAATGAAGAATAAAATCTTAAAGAGTTTGATTCTATCTGAATATGGTTGTAACTGGAAGTTTTTGATTGATCATTGAATTGTGTTACAGGCTTGGAACTTATGGATAAACAAGTCACCATTAGACCTCTTGGATTCAACCATTGCAGAGAATTCTCAAACCGAAGAAGTGACAAGATGCATCCACATTGCACTCCTATGTGTTCAAGAAGATCCTAAAGACCGTCCCGACTTTTCGAAAATCATGTCTATGCTCACTAGCAATTCCATCATTCCAGATGTTCCTCAACCACCTGGATTCTTTGATTCACAAAACAATGATGGTGATGGGTTTGTGAAAAGCCAATTAAAAAAGGGATCCATTTCTCAGACTATCGATGTAACCGTTACATGTCTTGATCCTCGTTGAAAGTTCATTGTTCCACTGAGACAACATGGGATTTATTACTGAAAACAAGGCAGAATCCACATGTTAGGTATTTCACTTGTAACTAAAATGTGATGATATGTGATACTCTTCAAAGTTGTGTTTTCATGCAAACTCTTTATCATCTCTACTTGGTAATATCAGCTCTTTGTATTGATATATATATATATATACATATATATATATATATATATATATTATGAATGGCTTCAGAATTTAATTGAACATACCAGTTGATGTTAGTATCCCAAGTGTTTCCATCACTCACCTTGATGCTCATAATTACTCTACCAGTTTACCAGAAACCCTAGTATTAATTGAATCAATCAAAAGAAATATCTGTTCCTTATTCTATCAATGGCTCGCCGATTACTAAGTAAAACTTCTACAGTATATTTCTCTTGTGTTCGACTTAACTGTGCATAAAATGCTCTGTTTTCATCGCAATTCCTCTGTTTTTATCTCCTTGCTGATAATGAGCATCGCTCTGGACAATAAAAAATCTCTTTTTCTTACTCCCTATTTCAACGGATTCATTAATAGTATGATAATATATTAACTAGAGATTGGCTGTGTAAAAATTGGATTCATATTAATGAATCCCATATCGCATTCTCCAGTTCTTGACCATCATGTTCCTCCTCTTTCTATTTGTTATATGGAGATTTGGTTTATTCTAAAATTTTCAAATGAGTAGGGCTTAGGCGTTACTTCCGCTTCAGCACACACATTTAACGGATTTTATATAGTTATAACTTACATGACTAACTATATTCATTAGTTAATGACATTTGTAGATAGGAGATTCTGCAGAAGCCTCTGCTTCGTTCGGTTTGGTGATAAGAGATTATGGGTCCAAACACTTAAACATATGGTCAAGACTCAAGAATGATGATGATTCAACGTTTTACATAAGGTCAAAACTTTGACTTTGTCTCCGGCCCGTTTTACACCGTATATGTGTGCATGCATGGAGGGTTTAAGGACTATACTGTCCACTGTTAATTATCAGTTTAACGGATTCAACATTTAGAAAGTAATGAAATTCCGAAAAAGACAGAATTAGTGATAATCTTTAAATAAATAAGACTATGTGATGAACGCTTGATTGTATCGTTTGGGCTGCCGGTCGAGATGGTTTCTACAACGGTTCGATTGGAGAAGTTAAATACCAAACCATTATCCAAAAAAAAAAAAAAGTCAAGTACCGAACCGGGTCTACGCAGTATGGATGTGCATCCCAGGATCAGCACTCCAGCTGTACTGCTCTGATTGCATCTGATTGTCCTATCCAGACAATCATAGTTTACCATTTTTTTTATACCACTACCCTAATAAACTGTATATACATTATTTTTTGGTCAAACTTAGCTGTATATACATTAAAGTCAAAAGATTTGTTTGACTTAAAAAGATAAATACTGCATAGAAATGAATCGTTTTTACTATATTAATAGATACAGATACAGATACAGATCTGTGTACACAATATAGATAGAGATACATAATCTTGTTTTGTGGAAAATGGAATTTGACAGACCAGATGGTGACATGGCATTTCAGCTCCACTATATATATATATATATATATTGTGGATGAAAGAGTGGTCTTCCCTCAGTAGTCTTATATCGAAAGCTCCACTTTCTCTCTTCTTCCCTCAGTAGTCTCTCTCTACGAGCCATACTTAAAAAAAAAAGTCCTCTCTTTTCTCTCTCGTTTTAGGGTTTCTTGGATATTTGCAGTCAAATTCTGGCTGCTCATCTCCCAGCGAATCGACTCTCGAACCTCCTCTAATTTTCTTTGTCCAGAAGCTTCTCAATCAATTGTAAAAATATCCATGTCGGAAACTCACATGTAGATCGATAACTTCTTGTCGGAATTATTCAAGTGCATAATTTCTTATCGGAATTATCTAGGTGTGTGTGTTTTGACATGAATCTTCTTACAATCATATATCAATTGAGAAGTTAATTTATAAGAAGATTAGAGCAGCTTCGAGGATCGATTCGTCCATAGGTTAGTAGAATTTGACTGCGAATTTTCGACAAACCCTAAAATTAATGAGAGAGAAAGAGTGACTTCTTTTTCTATGGATTTTAGAGAGAGACTGTTGAGCGAAGAACATAGAGAAAATAAATTTTGCGTCGATGGTTTTATTTCAATCAAATAAATAGTTTATTAAATAAATTTAAAACAACTGATCATCTACGGAACATGACAATGCAATGTCACCATCTAATACTCTTTTTTTTTTTTTTTTTTTTTACATTTGCAGCTGATAACCATGTTTCTACTTTCTACTTTCTACTATACATTCATTGCAATATGATTGAAGCGCAGCAAACAAGTTTTCAAGGGGGTGGTGGATTCGGCGAGGTTTACCAGATTAACTAAGTTTCTGTTAAATAGTATGAAGAATTGGAGTTTTCTTTGTGCAAGTTTGAGTTATATGCTTCTATAGGTCTGTAGTATATTTTTTTCTTTTCCGGAGAAAAAGGATAATGTAGTATCTTTTTGGCCTGAAATGAATATCATTTATATAGCTGTCTATTTTGGGTTACCAAGAAGAATAACACATTCAGACTAATAACGAAAGCGAGAGAAACAAATCCCAAAATCTAAATCCTAAGGCACAACCAGAATTTTCTTGTCACGCTAGTGGAATTTTCTTGTTACGTTTCTAATTAATGTCACGGCTGAAGTTGGGCAAGTCCCGTCAAAGTTTATTCCATGCATGGCCATGTGCTTCTATATAATCTAAATATCCTACAATCTCTTCCTATCTTGTGTGACGTGAATATGCTTTTGTGAGTTTTATACAGTGGTGGTGTACATTTTGGGCTTGTGTTTGGGTTTGGTTTTGGCTCGCCTAGTTTGGGTTTTACAAATTTCTAAGTGAGGTCATATTGGTTTGGTTCATATCAGCTAGAGATTATTAACGGATTATATATAGTTATAACTTACAAGACTAAGCTAAGTGACTAACTATATTATGACAATTGTAGATGGGAGATTCTGCTTCTTTTGGTTTGGTGAGATTTAAACATATGATATGGTCACGAATGATATGATGAATTCAACGTTTTACATTCATTAGGTCAAAACTTTGACTTTTGTCTCCGGCCCGCTTTACACCGTATATGTCTGCATGCATGGAGGGTTTAAGGACCACTGTCCAAAGTTAATTATCAGTTTCATGAATTTAACATTGAGAAACTAATGAAATTTTGACAAAGACAAAGAACTAGTGATAATCTTTAAATAAACAAGACTATGTGATGAACGCTTGATCATATATTTGAATGATCTACTGCATTATTTACGAATACAAATGAGTGTATAGCGGAACTTAGAGCTCACGAAACTAAGGGGTAAGGACTCACCAGGAGGTGGTGGTTTTTGTGGGAACGTAATACACAAGCAATTATCGTCAGAGTTTTCCACAATGAAAATAACATAACCCTTTAAAAAGTAATGACAAAGATACATTTAGCTCAGTGTTCATCTGGTCATTCTCCATCGGCCTATGCAGCTATACTTCGGTGATACATACGATGCAAATCGCGATGCTTCCTCTCTTCTCTTCCTTCCAATGCCGGTCGAGATGGTTTCTACAACTGTTAGAGTGGAGAAGTTAAGTACCAAACCATTAACCAAAAAGAAAGTTAAAAGTACCGAACCGGATCTACGCAGTAGGGATGTGCATCCCAGGATCAACAGTCCAGCTGTACTGCTCTGATTGTATCATGTCGGAAACTCACATGTAGATCGATAACTTCCTGTCGGAATTATTCAAGTGCATAATTTCTGATCGGAATTATCTAGGTGTGTGTATTTGACATGAATCTTCTTACAATCATATATCGATTGAGAAGTTTATGGATAAGAAGATTAGAGCAGCTTCGATTATCGATTTGTCGGTATTTAAGTAGGAATTGACTGCTAATTTTTGACAAATCCTAAAATGAGAGAGAAAGAGTGACTTCTTTTTCTATGGCTTGGCGAGAGAGATTGTTGAGGGAAGAACATAGAGAAAATATATTTTTTGCGTCGATGGTTTTATTTCAATAAAATAAATAATTTATTAAATAAATTCAAAACAACTCATCTACGGAACATGACAATGCAATGTCACCATCTGTATCTGTTAATAGTAAAAACTAAAAACTAATATACTTTTTTTTTGTTTTGCATTTGCAGCTGATAATCATGTTTCTACTATATATTCATTGGAATATGATTGAAGCTGCAACAAACAAGTTTTCAAGGTGATGGTGGATTCGGCGAGGTTTACCAGATTAACTAAACTTCTGTTATATACTATGAAGAATTGGAGTATTCTTTGTGCAAGTTTGAGTTATGCTTCTATAGGTCTGTAGTATTTTTTTTTTTCGGAGAAAAAATATAATGTTGTATCTTCTTGGCCTGAAATGAATATCATTTATATAGTTGTCTATTTTGGGTTACCAATTGAAGAGCAAAACATTCAGACTAATAACGAAAAAGAGAGAAACAAATCCAAAAATCTAAATCGTAAGGCACAACCAGAATGCTAAAACTTTAAATCCAAAACAAAGTTGAGCGAAAACAGATATTATTGTTGGCAAAAATAATACCAGTAGCTTTAACAATTACTAAAACACAAACACATTATCTGAATCATCAAAAGAAATGAAAAAAAAAAAGGAAAGAAGAGTTATGTATCAGTTCTATGTTTCTTCTTATTTGAAATCTCAAGTGATATTTTTGTTTTTGCACAATATTTTATGAACACTAGTGGGATTTTAAGACCCTATAGTCACTATGACAATGATCGCCTTTCTCATCCTATCTTGTTCCGCTTCTAATGTCACGGTTGAAGTTGGCCAAGTCTCGTCAAATTCTATGCCATGCATGGCGATGTGCTTCTATAATCTAAATATCCTACAATCTCTTCCTATCTTGTGTGACGTGAATATGCTTTTGTGAGATCTTTACAGTGGTGTACATTTTGGGCTTGTGTTTGGGTTTGGTTTTGGCTCGCCTAGTTTGGGTTTTCAAATTTCTAAGTGAGTCATATTGGTTTGGTTCATATCAGCTAGAGATTAGTTGGGGGGGGGGGGTTTCTTAGAGTTTGGTTCGTTTACTATCCGTTTGACGTATTCAACATTAGGAATTCGTAGTGAAGTTATAATTTCTGTTTAAATAAATACCTAGATAAAGTTATAAACTAGGGTTTTTTTTGTTTTTTTTGATAAAGAAGTACTCAATTAGTTCCTCGTTGAAGATCCTATGATTATTTGCATGTTACATCCGAGGCATATGATACTTCCTTAAAATCATTGTAAGTCAACCTCTCATAGAACAGATTATATAGTTCTTTTAACAGATTATGCAGTTATAACTTACAATATGAACTATATATATATATATATATATATATATATAATGCTGCCTGTTGAGATTATTTCTACAACGGTTCGATTGGAGAAGTTAAGTACGGAACCATTAACCAAAAAGAAAGTTAAGCACCGAACCGGATCTACTAGGCAGTAGGGATGTGTGCATCCCAGGATCAACAGTCCAGCTGTACTGCTCTGATTGTATCAAGTCCTCATTTGACTGGTTGGTGCTAGATTGTCCTATCCAGACAATCATAGTTTACCATTTTTTTGATACCATTACCCTAATAAACTGTATATATGTACATTATTTTTTGGTCAAACGTAGATGCATATACATTATTTTTTGGTCAAACGTAGCTGTATATACCATTAATGTTAAAAGATTTTTTTGACTAAAAATGATAAATACTGCATAGAAGTGAATCGTTTTTACTATATTAACAGATACAGATACAGATTTGTGTACACAATATAGATAGAGATACATAATCTTGTTTATTGTAAATGGAAATTGACAGACCAGATGGTGACATGGCATTGTCATGTTCCAAAGATGAGTTGTTTTTTTTTTAACAGCTCCACTATATATATTGTGGATGAGTGAGTGGTCTTCTCTCACTCTCAGTAGTCTTATATCGACAGCTCCACTTTCTCTCTTCTTCCCGCAGTAGTCTCTCTCTACAAGCTAGCCATTGAAAAACAATATTCCTCCTTTGTCTATAGTCTTAGTGTTTCAGAAAATTTCAGTCAAATTCTACTCATCTCCCAACAAATCAACCGTTGAATCTCCTTTTCTCTTTTTACTCGTAAATTTTGCAATCGATATATGATTGTAAAGAAGATTCATGTCGGAAACACGCACCTGGATATATGAATCTTCTTATAACATATATCGATTGAGAAGAGTATATGGATAAGAAGATGAGAGGAGTTTCAAGGTTGTTTTGTCAGTAGGATTACTAGAATTTGACTGCAAATTTTCGAGAAACCCAAATACGAGAGAAAAAGGGAGACTTATTTTTCTATGGTTTATAGAGAGAGAGACCGTTGAGGGAAAAACAGAGAGAAAATGGAGCTTTCCTAGAGAATATGCATGCATTGGCGAGATTCTCAAATATATTATTTTATTTTTGACATAATTAATTAATTATTTTTATTTTAAATAATAAATAAAATTTGAAACCAATTATATGTTGACATAGGAGAATAAGAACCGATCTTCTTTCTCTCTTAATTTTTAATATTTTTCTTTTTAGATATTATTGAGAATGGTATAAAAAAATGGTTAGTCTTCTAAGTTCCAACGTACTGATCTATGACTGTAAGTAGAGTTGATAAATTAATTTATATGTCATTGAGCATATTGCGAAGGAATCTCAGCTGGAATTATAGTGATTGATTTGCGTTCAAACTGTTGTTGTCATCTTGATTTGTTATGGGAGGAGAAGTTCATTACAAAGAACATAGCTTCAATGTTAGTTTCTTTTTCTTCTTAAATCAGTATCGTTTCCTTTCCACTATAAGCTGATATATAGTTAGCTAATAAAAAAACCAATAATTATAACTAATACACATTTTCTTTTCATTTGCAGCTGATATATATAATCATGTTTTTACTATACATTCATTGCAATAAGATTGAAGCTGCAACAAACAAGTTTTCAAGGTGATGGTGGATTCGGCGAGGTTTACCAGATTAACTAAGTTTCTGTTATATATAGTATGAAGAATTGGAGTTTTCTTTGTGCGAGTTTAAGTTATATGCTTCTATAGGTCTGTAGTATATTTTTTTTCCGGAGAAAAAGGATAATGTAGTATCTTTTTGGCCTGAAATGAATATCATTTATATAGTTGTCTATTTTGGGTTACCAAGAAAAATAAAACATTCAGACTAATAACAAAAGCGAGTTAAACAAATCCAAAAATCTAAATCCTAATTAAGGCACAATCAGAATTTTCTTGTTACGCTTCTAATTAATGTCACGGGTGAAGTTGGCCAAGTCCCGTCAAAGTCTATGCCATGCATGGCGATGGGCTTCTATAATCTAAATATCCTACAATCTCTTCCTATCTTGTGTGACTTGAATAAGCTTTTGTGAGTTCTTTACAGAGGGGCTTTTGCAAAATTTAATTTGCTTAGGGCTGTAAAATCTTATGAGATGGGCGTGGTCATATTGGTACTGTTCATATCAGCAAAAGATTAGTTGGGCTTTTCTTAGAGTTTGGTTTATTTATTATCAGTTTGACGAATTCTGTTGGATAATTTTAAAACTTGAAGAAGAAGTTATTTACTTCTAGAAGAAGCTAGAAGAGATAAGAAAAAAGAAAATATAACAATATCTAAATAAGTAGATTAGATATGGAAGTTTATCTTTTCATAATAGAATAAGGAGGTGTTTGTTTTATTATAAATGCAAGTTTATGGAGAGTTGTTCCATAAGACTTTAAGAGAGAGATTTAGTTTTGAGAGAGTTTCTAAATCTAATAAAGAAAAGTTATTCTTTAAAGGTTCTTTCGATTTGAATTGGTATCAGAGCTTAAGTTGAAGACTCGATCAAAGGTGGTGATTAGGGGTTCATGGATTCAAGAATGGGAGACATGACTCAATCACTGCGAACGAAGGACCTTGGAGCTCTGTCAATCCATTGTCCGATGCCAACATCAACAAACTATATAGTTTGGGCGATGCGGATGAAGATAACTCTTCGAGTTAGCAAAGTTTGGGAAACAATCAATCCAGGGTCTGCCGATCCAAAGAAGAACGACGTGGCGACATCACTCCTGTTCCAATCCATCCCCGAGACACTCATCTTACAAGTCGGAGAATAAGACTCAGCAAAGAAACTGTGGGACGCCATCAAATCTCGACACCAGGGAACAGACCAGGTGAAAGAAGCAAGACTTCAAACCTTGATGGCGGAATTGGACAAACTGAAGATGGGTGACACCGACTCGGTTGACGAATTTGCAGGCAAGATATTAGGCCTCGCAGCTCAATCAGTCTCCTTTGGAGAAACAATTGATATGATGAAACGAAACTGGTGAAAAAGTTTTTGAAGGAACTTTCGAGAAACAAGTTCATTCATATCGTAGCATCTCTAGAACAAGTCCTAGACCTAAAAACAAAGGGATTTGAAGATATAGTTGGAAGACTAAAGGCGTATGAAGAACGTGTGGGGGAAGAAACTCAATTGCTGTTCAACACTGGGAATTCATGGTGAACTTACAATTTCTGTTTAAATAAATACCAAGATAGAGGCTACACAAGTACTCAATTAGTTTTTTTTCCTTTTGATAAAGAAGTACTCAATTAGTTCCTCGTTAAAGATCCTAGGATTATTTGCATGTTACATCCCAAGCATGCATATGCCTGTATGGAGGTTTTAAGGACCATAGTTTAGTTTTAAAATAAAAATGGGTTCATCTTCTTATTAGTTTGAAGAATTTAACTTTTACAAAGTTGCAGAGAAACTTCAAGTAATTGGTAAGAAACAAGCAACACATGTGGTAGTAGATCTAGGAACATGGCAACTTCACATATATTGTTGATGTGGTCGATCTCTCAGTTGGATTACCTCTGCTAGGAGACGGCAAGAGATTCTGAAAAAGTTATTGACAGCTTAAACTCGTGAGTCGTCACCACGTTTGGTGGGTCTGTTTAGATCTACCTTGTTTGTGTCGGTTGCGGATCTGTCTCTCGCGATGGTGTTGCGGCCACCGTGTTCTTCCCAATGCTTTGGTTTTGTTGAGTTTCAAATGGTTGTTGTCTTTTTGAGGAGCTGGTCTTGTGTTGGCTTGTGCTTTGGTTTGTGGAGTAGTTAACTTGGTGTTTGGAGAAGCTAGTAAGACCTTGTAGATGTTAAGCACTGTTCTTTCTTGTTGGATTTTTGCTCTGTGCTAGCCGACCTCGGGAATAAGCTTGGTGAAGTGACCTTGCATTTTTCGTTTCCTTGATTCGTGTAGTTCCACTCCGAGATAACTCATGGTTAGTTCGAAGTTCCACTCTCACGTCTAGCCAACCTCGGGGAAAAAGCTTGGTAGAGTGAGTTTGCGCTTCTTGTTTTTAGCCGTTGACGGCTCACTCTTCTCGGGCTACAGGTGAAAATGCTTCATTACGCTTGGTTTTCGATGATTCGATCATCACCGTTTGACAACATGTAACTTTCCCTTCAGAGTGTTTTTTATTAGAAAGTATCAGAATTGGTTTACCACTTCATTGATTCCAAAAGCATTGTTGCTCTCATTGATGTCAATGGACTAGTTGTTCTTTGCTTCCATGTTTTATCTCTTTTTTTTACATGGAACCAACCTATAGGAAGTGCCTTGTGTAATTCCTAAAACTTTTCATTATTAATGAAACATTTGTTGTTTCACTATATATATTTAATTATATATATATATATATAGTTGTATGTGTTCGCATTTCTAACATGTATCCGTTTCCTAATTTTTAGAAAAAATCATTTCTACGTTTCCACACGTTTCGCTTCCGCGTACTCATTTCCGTTTCCATACATGCTACTTAGCATTCTTATCAAAATATATATATATATATATATATATATATATCATCTATAAATTAATAATATTGGGACCAAAATTTTTTATTAATTTATGGAGGGTATTACTTTATCGATAAATTATTAATTTATAGAGAGTTTTTCTGAATTTTAGAAAATGTTATATAGAAAGTAGAAAAATGAAGAGAATACTTCGATATGTTTTAATGCATTTACACATTAAGAACTAATCATTGCATATTAATTTTTTTATATAATTTTTTATGCAATTTGAGAAGATAATATCATATATTTTTGATATTTTAAAGAAAAAAAATATTGATAAACTCTAACAAAATTACAAATTTACGAATAAATAAACAACACTAGAATCATATTTTACTAAAATATCTTATATATATATATAAAAAATTTATATGATTATTAATTTATGTTATTAATGAGACCATATATTTACATAGAAGTTTCAAAAAAATTATTATCTTATTATTTTATCGAAATGTGTCAATTATTACACCGGCCCAACTTGGGACTGAGACAATATATTAATTTAAAGAAATTATTAATTTACCTAGCATTAATTTATAGTGGTTTTACTCTATAATGAGGTAGATAAATGATCATAAGCTTCCGCGTTACTTCGGCTTCAGCACACACATTAATTAACGGATTAAATACAGTTATAACTTACAGGACTATTTACCCCAAAAAAAAAGTTTACCGAACCAGATCTACTCAGTAGGGATGTGTATCCCAGGATCAACACTCCAGCTGTACTGCTCTGATTGTATCAAGTCCGCATCTGACTTGTTGGTGCTAGATTGTCCTATCCAGACAATCATAGTTTACCATTTTTTGGATACCATTACCCTAATGAAGCTGTATATACATTATTTTTTGGTCAAACATAGCTGTATGTATATACATTAATGTTATAAAAATTTTGACTAAAAATGATAAATATTGCATAGAAATGAATCTTTTTTTTTTTTAACTATTAACAGATACAAATACAGATTTGTGTACACAATATAGATAGAGATACGTAATCTTTTTAGGTCTAAATGGAAATTGACAGACCAGATGGTGGTGACATGGCAATGTCATGTTCCATTGATGAGTTGTTTTTTTTTAACAGCTCCACTATATATATTGTGGATGAGTGAGTGGTCTTCCCTCAGTAGTCTTATATCGACAGCTCCACTTTCTCTCTTCTTCCCTCAGACCTCAGTAGTCTCTCTCTACAAGCCATAAGCACCTGGCTATATCCGACCAGAAATTAGCAAAAAGCGACAGTGAGATTTGAGCTGGATCTTAAGCGGCGAGGGTAAAATTACATCAGTTAATTGAGAAGGTTTTGTATGAGAAGATGTAAATTTTAAACTTCTCAATAGACCAATGTAACTTTTTTCCATTGCCGCTTAAGATCGAACTCGAATCTCGCAATCACCTTTTCCTAATTCCTGGTCGGAAGATTAGAAGAGTTTCGATGTCTGTTCTTCGAGAGATGAGTAGAATTTAACTACAAATTTTCCAAAAACCCTAAGAAAACAGAGAAAGAGGGACTTTTTCTATGGCTTGTAGAGATAGTGGGTTTTATTTCAATAAAATTATAATTTATGAAATACTGTAAATAGAAAGAAAAAAACAACTCATCTGTGGAACATGCATGACAATGCCATGTCACCATCTGGTGCCTCTTCTTATTAGTTTGGAGAATTTAACATTTACAAATTTGCAGAGAAACATCAATTAATTGGTAAGAAACAACGAGATGTGTAAATACTGTAATCTCTTAAGGAATAATGAAGCAAAGGAGTTCCTTATCAGTCCTTTTTTTTTCCGCATAAGCATATTCTTTACCTCTGCTTCAGCACACACATTAATTAACGGATTATATACAGTTACAGGACTAACTATATTCATTAGTTAATGACATTTGCAGATAGGAAATTCTGCATAAGCCTTTGCTTCCTTTGATTTGGTGGTACGAGATTATGGGTCCAAACACTTCAACATATGGTCACGAATGATTATGAATTCAACCTTTTACATTAGCTCAAACAAAACTTTGACTTTTGTCTCCGGCCCGTTTTACACCGTATATTTCTGCATGGAGGGTTTAAGGACTACTGTCCACTGTTAATTATCAATTTGACGAATTCAACATTTAGAAATTAATGAAACTTCGACAAAGACAGAGAGTTTAGGGATAATCTTTAAGGGGGATCAACATTAATCTTGACGAATTCTTAGTGAATGCATTCATGCAGATGATTGTATAGCGGAACTTAGAAGGAGTAAAGACTCATCAGGAAGTGGTGGTTTTTGTGGGAACGTGATACTAATATAACCGGAAACGATATCATATTGTGGCAATTGTTGTTTCCATTTTAGTAGTCGTCTTCATCATCTTATTGGTACTGCTTGCTCGGAGATCTTCTGTACTTTGGTGGAGGAGAAAACCAAATCAAGAAATTGATTTTAATCAATGTGAGTGTTGTTATGCTTTTCTATGGTATCTTAGCTCTGTTATCATATAGTTTATATGGAATTAAGAACATTTCTTATACTCTCAGATGATGATAGGTTGTTGTTGGTGATATGATATTAGAGAGTGTTTCTTTAATTTGCTGTGCAGCTGGTATCACAACGGCACACCCCTCCCAATTCGATTTCAAGACAATTGAAGCTGCAACCAACAAATTTTCAAGGAGTAACAAGCTCGGTCAAGGTGGATTCGGAGAAGTTTTCAAGGTGTCATTTCTTTAGCTTCTTGGTTCTCTAATTCTCTTGAAAAAACTTGGATTTATGGAGTCAAAGTAAGCTGATCCTATCATCTTCCATTTGTAGGGCATGTTAGTTGATGGAACAGAGGTTGCAGTGAAAAGGCTGTCAAAAACATCAGATCAAGGCGCACAAGAGTTCAAGAACGAAGTTGTTCTTGTCGCAAGGCTTCAGCATAAGAATCTTGTTAGGCTTCTTGGGTTTTGTTTGGAAAGAGACGAAAAGATTCTTGTTTAGAGTTTGTCCCCAACAAAAGCCTCGACTACTTCCTTTTTGGTTTGTGGCATTACCATATGTATTATTCCTGAGATTCTGATTAGATGATTGAAATCTCTGAGTGGTTCATGACTACTTGTGTATGTGCAGACCCTACGAAGCAAGGGCAATTAGACTGGTCAAAACGATACAACATTGTCATAGGAATCACTCGAGAAACTCTATATCTTCATCAAGATTCACGGCTTACAATCATACACCGTGATCTCATAGCCAGTAACATTCTCCTAGATGCCGATATGAACCCGAAAATTGCTGATTTTGGAATGGCTAGAATTTTTGGGATGCACCAAAGTGGAGCTAATACAAAAAAAAATAGTTGGGACACGGTAGAAACACGTCTTATCCTTGATATGTCTTAACTGCTGAAGCTTCAATAATCTTTTCTTCACCAATGTATTTCGTTTTGCTTGTGTTTTACTCTTGTAGCGGTTACATAGCCTCGGAATATGTGATGCAAGGCCTATTCTCAACAAAATCTGACGTCTACAGTTTTGGAGTCTTAGTTCTTGAGACTATATGCGGCCGAAAGAACAGATTTGTTCATCTGTCAGACACTACAGTTGAGAATTTGGTCACATACGTGAGTACCAAAGAAGAACTAAGTTCTTGATTGATGATCAAACACTACAAGAAAACAGCCGGGATCAGACGGAAAAATTCATCGGAAATCCATCGAAATTAGTAAAATCCATCGGAAATCTGTCAGTTTTTATCGTCTGAACTATGTCGTCGGCATTGAAAACCGCGTCGGAAATCCGTCTGTATTTCTGATGGAATTCTGATAGATTTTAGTTTCTGGATATCCGTCGGAATCCGTCGGTTTCCTGTCGGAATAGTTTCCATCGGTTTCCTGTCAGAATAGTTTCCGTCGGTTTCCCGTCAGAATATTTTCGACGGATTCCTGACAGAATTCCGATGTTTTTGAACCGACGGTTACCGACGGCGTTCCGACGAAAAAAAATCAACAGATTTCTGACAGATCTAAAAACCGACGAATTACCGATGGCCAAGTTTTTTTTTTAGTATAATAATTTGAAAAATCAATAAATGTATTAATTTTAAGAAAATTAAATTAAAAAGAAATGAAAATTAAAATTGAATTGTATTGAAATTTAAAATTGAATATTATTGAAATTTTTTAATAATTCAAATAAAAAAAACATAAAAATTGTTTCTAATCCGAAAATCAATCTAAACGTCCGGTGGAGGTGGTCCCTGTCGAGGTGGTGGATATTGCGAAAAGAATTCGTTCATCCGTCGGACCATCGCTTGTTGCTCAGCTTCATATTTCGCCCTTTGCGCTTCTCTGGCCTCTTCAAGGTGTTGCATCTTCGCATTCATCTCCTCCATTTCAGCGTGACTCTGTGCGAGCTCCGCCCTAAGATCGACAGTAGGATCTCCGAAATAGCGTGAAGTAGCCGAGTAAGATGATGAATCGTCCGGAAGACCAAAGACCCGACCTTTGGTCTTCGGAGTACACTACAGAAATAAAAAGTTGAATAAATATTTGAAATAAAATAAAAATTGATTAAAATTTTAAAATTTACTTACCTCGTAGACGAATTCGTTGATCTTCTCGATCGGGACTTCGTTGAGAGGCGGGGTTCTTTCAATGATTGGTTGAGTAAAAAGAAACTTTTGACCCATTTTCCTGACGTTGCCAACGATCTCCCGAGCTACACCATCTTGGATTTCTTCACTACAAGAAATTTACCGCAAAACCGATAGAATTTCCGACGGAATATAAATTTGTTGGAAAATTCCGATGGATTTGCGATGTATTTCCGATAGACATGAAAATTGACGATTCCGTCAGAAAATTTCCGACGGACACACCTAGTTACGTCGGAAATCTGTTGGACATTTTCCGATGGATTTCTGATGGATTTCTGACAGATTTTTGATAGAATTTGTTTTTCGGCTTGTCTAGTCATATGTCAGACTAAACCTTAGAACGAGACACGTGAAACCAAAAAACCGTCGGAAATCCGTCAGGAATTTCTGACGGATTTCTGACGGTTTTGTGGTTTCGTGGTCTTTTACGATCCATTTAACTTGAAATATGTTTGTAGTATGCTATGATACTCATTTCAATCATAAAATAATACCAAAAACCTTGTTATATATCATATATACCAAAATTAGAAAAATTCATACAATCATGTTTACATGTTAGACAATGATACATATACTTAACCGATGATTTATAAACATAACAAATAAAATTTTCTAATTTTGGTATATTTAATATGTAACAAGGTATTTGTTAGTATTTTATCATTGAAATGAGAAACAAATCATATTACAAACATATTTCAAGAGAAACGGATCGTTAACGACCACGAAACCACAAAACCGTTGGAAATCCGTCAGAAATTCCCGACGGATTTCTGACGGATACTATATCAAATGTGTTAAATATGTTGCATATGAGTTTATATATATTTTTAGATTTTCTGTCGGAAATCCGTCGGAAATTTCCCACAGATTTCTGACGGAAAATGAAAATTTGACCGCGTAAGTTGTCTGCGTGAATTAAATTTGTTTAAATTTTTTGCTATCCGTCGGAAATTTTCGACAGATTTCCGACCGATAGCAAAAATATAGGCGCAAATGTTACAAATATTTTCGAAAAACACCGGCAAATATTAAATTTTTCGCAAGTTCTGACGGATATATCCGTTGGAATTCTGTTTTTATATATCACTTTTTTTTCTCAGCAAATTCATTTCTCATTTTAGAAGAAGAAGAAGAAGAAGAAGAAAACTAAACTAATTTTAATTTTAATTTTAATTGTAATTGAAATTTTATAATTAAAATTTATTTATAATTATAATTTTAAATCATAATTTATATTTATTCCGAAGAAGAAGAAGAAGAAGAAGAAGAAGAAGAAGAAGAAGAAGAAGAAGAAGAAGAAGAAGAAATCCGTTGAAAATATGTCCATCGGAAATCCGTCAGAATGTGTCGGAAATCCGTTGAAAATATGTCCGTCGGAAATCCGTCAGAATGTGTCGGAAATCCGTTACAATTTTTGACGGAATTCCAACGGAATTTTTATTTTCGACGAGATAGAATAGACAGAAAAATCTATCGGAAATTCGTCGGAATCGGCCAATTCCGATGGATTTCTGACGGATTTTTCTGTCTATTCTACCTTGTTTTCTTGTAGTGACGCTTACACACCACTGCACCAAGTTCCGCTAAACTCAAATAATGAGGAGGCTCCTTTGTACGGATTTGAATGGGATTTCTATGATTTATATCATTTCCTGGTTGTTTACTTCTCCTCGTACGGGCCACCATTTCTGCTGGGGAAAAGGAAGAAGATGAATATATATGAAAATTCACCTGAACATTACTCAACAATCAAACACTTAGGGTTTCAATTCATAGCCCGAAAAGCTTGATTTACCTACGATTACAACCGAAAGTCTTCGTCTTTCGCCTCTCGCCGATCGATTCCGACGGTTTTGTTTTTCAAAATCTGAAAAATGGATTCCCCTTTCGATTTTTCAGGATATAATCAGCTAGATCTGATCCGATTCAGCCGGATCACAAATTAACTTGATCCAAATTGTGGTTGGATCGGTAAATAGTTAGATTTGTATGGTTTTTAGGGTTTTTTGTCACTATCCTGATTTAAAAATAATTCAAAATTAAAATAAAATATCAATAAGAGTATTTGAGAATAGATTTTAACTAAGAGGAACATTTTTGAATAAAATTTTAGATTATTCCTCCAATTACAAGTTGATGTTAAAAAAAACAATAAGAATTGGTATTACTCGTTTAGTTGACTTTTGACTTTCCAGAAATGGACTTTTTTGTTTTTTTTTTTTAAATCATTGACTGGCTGGCTGGCTGGTTTCACACTCATTCGTTAGAACTCAATAAAACAGTAAAAGGGAAAAAAAAAAAAAAAAAAGAGAAAGGAGAAGAAATTGGATAATGTCTGCTTATACCTCATTAAAGTCTCTCTTCTTTGTCACTTTTTTCATTGCAAGATTGAGAGCTTCTGCACAGTTACAAGACCCTACTTACGTCGGCCATGTTTGCAATAACAGAATATCAAAAAACACCACTGACAACTCCAATGTCGTAACCATTTTGATTTCTCTTTCTTCCAGCAATTCATTCTTCTCCAATGGATCACACAGCCTCGTAGAGGGTCATAACGCTGAAAAGGTGTTCGGACTTTTTCTCTGCAAAAGAGATATATCGCCGGAACTTTGCGGTGACTGCGTTCAATTTGCTTCTAAAGCCGCTCTGAAACGATGTCCAGGAAGGAAAGAGTTCTTGATTCAGTATGACGAGTGTATGCTTGGCTACTCAGACCGGAATATCTTCACGGATACTGTTTCTGATGCCTCAACTAAAATAATCACTTGGAACCCTCAGACCGTTATGGCGGACCAATCGGGCCGATTCAATGATTCAGTGGTTTCTTTGATGGAAAAAACTGCAGAGGAAGCGGCTAAAAGCAAAGAAAAGAAATTTGCGGTTAGGAAGTCAAATTTCTCTTTGTCCCAGACGATTTATGCATCGGTTCAGTGCAATCCTGCTCTGACTAGTGAAGATTGCTTAAGCTGTCTGCAACAATCCATCAAAGAATTGAATTTTAATAGAGTTGGAGGAAGAATTCTTGTGCCGGGTTGTAACTCAAGGTACGAGATTTACCCTTTCTACAATGAAATTGTAGAAGGAACTGTTGTTCTTCCTCCGCCGGCTTTAGCTCCTTCATTGCCGCCTGGTAAGAGCTCTATCTTATTTATATTATGTGATTGTTATATTAGTTTGGAACATTCAAAAATTTAGGAAATTATTTGTCCTGTCTAAGTTAATACTTATGCAGGAAAAGTCAAAATTTCCAGAGTGATAATCGTTGTGCGGGTAGCTATCTCTGTTCTTATTTTTGTTGCTGTTGTTATTTTCCATGTAACAAAGAGACCGAAGAAGACTTATGATACAACAGCTGCAGATAATGGTAAATAATTCCAAAATCTTTGTGTACTTCTCAAAAGTTTTATAGAGAAATTCTTTTTTGTTTTGTCGACAAGAGAAATTCTTAAAATCATTTCTTTCTTTATTTCTGCAGAAGGAGATGACATTACAACTGCAGGCTCACTGCAGTTTGATTTTAAGGTTATTGAAGTTGCGACAGATAAGTTTGCCATATGTAATAAAATTGGTCAAGGTGGATTCGGACAAGTTTACAAGGTATTACAAGTTTATGGTACTTCTTTTTTGGTTGCGTAAGGGAGTTCAAATAAGGTGATGGTTCTGTTTAATAAACAATATTTTTAGGGCATGCTTCCTAATGGATTACAGGTTGCTGTAAAGAGACTATCAAAAACATCAGGACAAGGTGAAAGAGAGTTCAAGAACTAAGTTGTTGTTGTGGCAAAGCTTCAGCACAGAAATCTGGTAAAGCTTCTCGGATTTTGTCTGGAGAGAGAAGAGAAAATACTTGTTTATGAGTTTGTGCCTAACAAAAGTCGTGATTACTTTCTATTTGGTAAGTTAAACCAGTGCTTAGGAAATATATTTTCATTTTTTGTTTTGGTATAAAGATATTTCATTTTTAAACCCTTGTTTTTTATATATATAATAACTATATATGCATTTGCAGACTCTAGGAAGCAGAGCCAGCTGGATTGGACTATACGGTACAAGATCATTGGAGGAATTGCTAAAGGAATTCTTTATCTTCATCAAAATTCATGACTCACAATCATACATCGTGATCTTAAAGCGGGTAACATCCTCTTGAACGCTGATATGAACCCGAAAGTTGCAGATTTTGGAATGGCGAGAATTTTCGAAATTGACCAAACCGAAGCAAATACGAGAAGAGTAGTTGGAACCTAGTAAGTTTTGCTCTTGCCATCTATAAACTGTAAAAACAAAGTTTCCTTATTAGCTCAATCCATTATATATTGTGGCAGTGGTTACATGTCTCCCGAGTATGCGATGTACGGCCAGTTCTCAATGAAATCTGATGTCTATAGCTTCGGGGTCTTACTTCTTGAGATAATAAGTGGGAGGAAGAACAGCAGCCTCTATCAGATGGATGGTAGTTTCGGAAACTTGGTTACAAATGTGAGTACAAACACTTTAAATTTGCAACTTTTTCTTTTCTGTTTAACCGTCGCAAAGATTTTGAGTCTTAAAATGATGAATAGGCTTGGAGGCTATGGAATAATGGGTCGTCATTGGAGGTCGTGGATTCATCATTTGGAGAGAATTGTGAAAGAAATGAAATAATTAGATGCATCCATATCGCCTTATTATGTGTCCAAGAAGATACTGAAGATCGTCTAACCATGTCAGCGATCGTTCAAATGCTTACTACTAGCTCTATCACCCTCGCTGTACCTCGACCGCCAGGATTCTTCTTCCGGAATAAGCATGAACAAGCAGGTTCATCAATGGATAAGTCTGCTCTCTGTTCCATTGATGATGCATCGATTACTAGAGTAGCTCCTTGTTGATTGAAAAACTCGTTTCATATACCAAAAATAATTGCAGTTCTAAAATTTGCAATTTGTGTGTTGATATTATAATTTAGGAAATTTTTACTTGCTTTGAGGTAACGGTCTATTATATGATTATAAAGAAAGCTGTGAATGTTGTGTTTATTAAGATAGAGACGTCCTTATAAAGATATTGTAGACATTTGTTGTTAATATTATAGAGATTGTATCCATATAGTTTAGAAAAAATGTACACAACAGACATGAAATATCTCTAAGATGTAATCTAACGAGAGGAATACAATAGTCTTCTTCGAGCATTCACTCCAATGATATTGTAAATGAACATGATAGACTGTAGACTATCGAGCATTGACAATGAACAAAGATTTATCTAAGTTAACTTTTTCCACTGTTCATTTTCTTCATGTCCTCGGCAAGTAAAAAAATGATGCTTTCGTTTACATATTATTGTTATGTCTAATAACTTAAAATAAAATGTAATGTTAAGGGGTCCTATTAGAATAAGGTAAGGGATGACACGGACCGTACAATTACAAATTATTATATTATTTTTAAATAAAATCAAACCAATTACATATTACATATTGTGGATCCGCCCCTACACACACACACACACAAAAACAATAAGGTCCAGTTTGCTAATTAGTAGCCTAAATACACACGTCTGAGTGAACCAAATCAATTTTAGAACAAATGGGGAAAGGAGTTAATCGGTCTCAGGTACAAAACGGTATTCAATGATCTTCTTTGATGAAGTTGAAGCTAGAGTTTTTTTGAATAAAGGATGAAGTCGAAGAGTTAATTGCCTTTTTGGAATAATTAGGGTTTGGAAAACTGAAAAGATTGATAAATGTTGAGTAGCGATTGAAAGAGTTTTAAGGTGAGCCGTGGTTGCGAGTCACTTAAGGCTGGCACCCTATTTTAGTTGATAAAATCTCTATTTCTATGATATATTTGAAGCAAATTATCCAGAAATAAAACCAACGATAGACAATATTTTTGATTTATAATATATAATCCATACATGCCAACAAATGTAACCAGTATGGCACTCTAAAGATATCTAAACTTTAATAACTGATGTTTTAGATAATACGTCATAAAAACAAGGAAAATAGAATCATATGCATCATACCTTGAAAGGAAATTCTAGGAAAATATCTTTTTAGAGATTAAGATAAAAAAGAAGAAGAGCATGCAAGATATTATTATTATATTTTTTTAGCCTTCGAAAGAATCTTGAGTTCAACAATTGTGGAGGTGGATGCAACACTTTCCTCCAGTTTCGGTTCTTCAAAGCTGCCAGCTTTTATTTCATCAAAAGAGAAACCGCGCTGATCCCACGGAAAAAAAAAAACCTCTGTCACTTTAACAAGTCAAAATTACTCAAGGTTTGATTAATTAATAATAAATATGTTTATGAGCTAATAGATATTCAGCTTAAGGATTCATAACAAAACAAACAAAATTAAGGATTCAGAAGAAATGTGAACAAAAATATGTGCATGAAAGAAATTACCATTAGTTCATAGCGCGTCATCTTTATAGCTTGTTCAGGCTTTAATTCTCCATTGAGAAGTCGTCTAGAAAACACTTGTGAGTTCTGCAAATAATAACAATTAAACAATCAAATATGAAAGGTGAAATAAATCAATAAAATAAAAGCTAACTCAAAATGGTATTTGCAACAGACTGAAAACACATTTACACAATTTTTATTGTTCTCCAATATAGTCAAGAATATTAGTGTAGATTTTACTTGGATCATGTAATCGTTGTTGTGATTCTTTTTATAGAAAAAAGTATCCTATAGTATTTGTATAAACGATCACGTGTACGTCTATATGTTGTGTGATGACATATCGTCAAGACCAACATTTCACAACTGTAGATTTTGTTTTTGATGAACAATATTTCATCATTGATTGTCAAGAGACTCAAGAGCAACATTTCACAGCTTAGATCGAAATATTTGTCAAAGACATGCATTAAAGGAAAAAAATCTAGAAAAAAAAAAAAAGAGGAGAGAAAAGAAATGAAACTAACCTTAAATTTATCAACCAGATACTCTACCTTGTAATTATACATTGGTATATCTTCTGCCAAAGAATCATATAATGCATGCTCGAGAGCTTGCACTATTGGAAAAACATCATAATCACCAGCTTGCTTCACTGCTTCCATAAGCTCCTCTACTCTCTTTTCCCTATCTAAATCACTAGATATTGTTATTGAAGCTCCTCCAATTTCAAAATTCTTCTGGATCGACTCATTGTATAATGCTCTAGAAGCTTCTCCATCCTCAAAATTATTGCAGATCGACTCATCATAGAACCCATTACTAGTACTCCTTTCATGCATCGTTCTCTCAGCTGTTAAGATATGCCTTTTCGGAACAGATTTCTTACGCCTCGAAATCTTACTCATTTCCACTTTATCAGTGGTAAACAGATCACCAACTCTTGAAATCGTCTTTTCCACAAGGAGATTAATCTCATCCTTTTGCTTCATGTTAAAACCTCTATGACTAAAATTCAGGAGCTTTTTTTTGATATGGTCATACAACTTTCGAACGATGAAATCCGGAGACGCTCTAGGGTTTGGGAGTTCCTTATTCTCTGGCATAAAATACACAAGGCATTTATGCATCACAGATTCAGCAGAAACTTCATCGCGATGAAAACTGTAGACGAGGTCTCCTGAGTCTTTGGATTCCCAGTTTCTAACATATTTTTTTTTTAAGTCTTCCGGACGGTAAAACCAGTTCACTTCAAGTTTTACGTATCGCTCTTTCCCTTGTTTATATATATCCTGTCCAACAAACAACTTGATTATTATGATAAGGTTAAATCTGAAAATTTTATCAATTTTTGTTCTTCTTCTTTTCTAACCTTTATAATAGCGATGTAAGGCCTTTGGGTTGCCTTCTCAGGATGGCATACAACCGTGTCCTCCTATGCAAAAAAAAAAAAACATATATAATGTTAATTGTAATACAATAATAACTACAGCTTTAAATCAACAAAAATTGGAAAGCAAAACAAAACTCACCAATCCATACTCTTGACCATGAAACTCAAATGTCTCGTAATGAAATTTCTTATTTACTCCTTCACCAGAAAACTTATTCCATCTACCATATGTATGTGCACAATCCTCCGGTCTCCACTCTAACTTTGTTTTCTTTTTCAATGACATTTCCTCATTATCTTTCTCCCAATTTATTTGCTTCATCTCCATTTCTTTGGTGTTAAACTTCAAATCCCTTAACCTTGCATCACCAAGAAAAAATTCACTAATATTCAATTAAGCTTACTTATTAAAAAAATGGATTTTCAAATTACCAATAAAAATGGAGAATTTATCAAGAGAAAGTTATTTGAATGAGGTAATAAATCATAAATAAATTATTTTACCAGGTAAGAGGATGAGGCAAGCAATCCACAAATATATCTATCTTCAACAAATACTTTATATATATATATATATATATATATGCGGCTATAGTTACAAAATACACAAAAATTCGAAAATTTACTAACAGAAGCTACTTAAACTATGTAAAAGAGATTGCTTAGATTATTTACATTAGTTACAGAAAAACTTACGAAATTCTTATCGCACCACACCGATGTTTGGATGTATCTCAGCTACGTTTTATAACTAGATAGCCAAAACGTTTGGGGTGTTTTTATTTTCTTTTTCTGTAGAGCTTTTCTCAACCTTTTTTCTTATAAACTGGTTTTTAATAATCATGTCTCTGGCTCTGCAGCATTATATACTAGTTAGACTGTATCAACAAAATAATCTACAAAGTAAAAGACATATACAGAATTAGTTCATAAAATAAATGGAAAATCTTTTTTTTTTAAAACAAATCAATAATATCTATATAAAATTATAATTATTTCCTTTAATAAAAAAAATAAAAAATCTATATATTTTTTTACTATTTTCTTTTGACAGCAATTAGAAACAAATGTAAAATTTCAATATTTCCTTTTAATAATACGCTGTCTACCACTCATTTTCTGATTTTGTTAACTAAAACTACAACAATTCAAAGCATGAACTGTCATTAGCCATTTTTTGTACAAATGCAATGTATTTGGCCTTATGTGATCTGTGAAAAATTAATATTCAAAAATTGGATATTCATGAAATCATGATTTTCTAGATTTAACCTGAACTATTTTAGTTATACATTTTTTTTAATTTAATCTACATTTCTCGGTTAGATAAGAGTTCTTATCATATAATACCATGTACTTTACTGATGATGTGTTAATTTAGCTAGAAAATGGTGGTCGACAATTTTTTTATATTCTTGATAACGATTATGTTTTATTGAATAATGCAAAAGAATGACAACATTTCTTGTAACAATCAAAATTAAATTAGAAAAAAAAACCATTACGATTAAAACTCAAGTGAACAAAGCAAGTTGAAAACATAATTTTCTTGATTAATGTGATGTTGACGTATGAGCTTGATGAGGTGGGTAGGACATGTGAAACCACAATTATAGAAGGCTACTTCCTAGTACGGGTTTTTTGGTTCCTAAAGAAATCGGTCAATCAAATAGAACAAAGAAATGTCCGTCTTATTTGGCATAAAACTGCTTCGTAATGGTTTGTGCTAGTAACATGGTGCAGTTACTATAGAACCATGAGACGGACTGGTGGTAGTCCGTTAACAAATAGAACAAAGAAATCGGTTAACATATGCTTTGTGCTAGTAACATGGTGCGAACCAGTTTTATGCCAAATGAGACGGACTGGTGCTAGTCTAAGAAAATGTCATACTCTCTTGTCACTAAAGGCATTTTTTTTTCTCCCACCAGAAAAAAAAAAAAAAAACATATCCCTATTTTTAGTAAACGTGGATGTCGATGAGAAAGCTCTTGGCACATCCATTTAATTGAGTATATATGTTAGACTACAATTAAATTCAAAATTTTATTGATATTAAATTACAAAAACGAGAGAAATGAAAATTCTCTTTGTCTATCGTCTAGCTTGTTTTCTAGCAAGAAGTCTCATTTACTCTTCACGACTTCCTCGTTATAGTTGTGTTCCTTGTCAATGCGTGCAAATTATAACGCCCCCATCTCTATAACTGGAGATACGCCCGTTTTATTTTTAATTTGTTCAAACTAAATTGACCACTTTGAAGTTTGAACTATACTGAAGTGACGTGGACTGATGGAGTGATGTTTCCTTCATAAACTTTCATTATGGGCCTTGAATGACAATGGAATCCAAACCAAAAATCACCTAAATGGCTATATTAAGAAGGATTTAGGACAAGTTGGGTTGATTGGATTTGGTACAAGTTTCAACTTTTGTAGTAAGAGCTCGAGAGCCGAGAGCAAGACGAAGCATAATAGATAGAGGATAGATGAAAATCAAACCATTTAACATGAAAAGATAAATAGTATAAGAAGGAAAATGAGGTTTTGTGCACAAAGGTTTGAATCATGATGGAAAATGATGCAAACTTTTCCCCCTAGTCCTTGAATGAAATTTTTGCATTGGTTCAAAAAACAAATACCAATAGACTTCAAGAGATCACAAATCGTTTAAAATCTCTTCAATATAATCAATCATATCTCGCTAGATATAGAGCATCAATTAAAATGAATAAGTATGTGTGATCATCTAATTACATTGTGCTGAAAATGGGGGTTTAATGTAAAATCAAAAGTTTACGACTATAAATGAGAGAAAAAAATGTGTAAATAGACATTAAAATATTAAAACACACTCGGCCTTACTTCGCATCATTTTAGAATTTCTTTTCACTTTTTGACGGCTACGTCAATGTTCTTTCTTGTTTTGACGGCTATATAAATACTGAGATTTCGATTATGTCAAATGTTAATTATTTAAAATTATAATATAAGTTTCGTGAAACGATGTGACGAAAGCGATAGGAATAGAAAGAAACTGTGAAGGTGGGTTTCGTTTACGTCTTTGGTGTGTGGAGAGTAGAAGTCATGGCCGCCACATTTGAGTCACGTGTCCACCTACTTTACCTCATAACATATCATTCATGTTTCATAAAATATTATTTCGAGTGAATATTAATTTAAAATACATTACACAGAAGTACACATTTACACGAATTTTTGTTTGATTTTTTTTTTTGGTCGCAACAAGAGTTTTTTACTTACGTATATGCACACGCAAGCAGTTCTGCCGTTATTTGCGTTTCAATGGCAGCCATAATTGATATCAAATAAATAAATTCCGAACCCCACATTTTGGGATTCAATAAAACACAAATTTTCGAAAAAATTTACTATGATATTTTCATGCACACTAAATAAAATGGCCGTTTTTAATTATTTTTTAAAATGAATTCCTTCTATAGGTGTAATATTTTGAACAATCTAAACAATTATAGCAAAAAAACTCCTTCTATGTATAGTTGTAATATTTTCAAATTCATTCCGTATTTATTAATTATTACAAAATTGTGACTTCTGAGGGTGATTCATTATCTACCATTCACATGTTTTCTTTCATTCATTTGTTGTTTATAAAGTAGCGTTCGATCCCACCTACTAAGAAATTCTAGGAGATAATAAAAAAATACTATGCTAATTTTCGTTCATCAAACCAAGATTTTTTGTCGACACAATCACACCTAATAGTAATAGCTATGATTAACAATACTGTTTTTAAGTACTTTCCTTTGTTATAGTTATTGATTTTGGAGTATTTTATCTGAGAACATGTTGTTAGTGCCACATTTTTTTTCATTATTTTGTTGTTCTAGTTAAACCCTTAAATATTGGAAAGAGGTGCGAAGTTTATAAAGTTTAGTAGGAATATCATGACTACATACAGTTAACCTCATTGAGTTTAATCATGAAATCTATAAACTAACATAGGCGGATTATTGTAATTTAAAAACTAATGGGTAAATTATGTGAATAATGGAAAAGAAAGAAGCAAAATGCGAAAGAATCTTTATAGAATGATTATTTTAATTTATCGCTTTCTTTGTAGGACAGCTCAGCTCTACTGATCGGCTCTTGCTCACAGTAACTGTTTCAACTTTAATTTATAATTTAATTTCTCCATCATCATCTTCTTACGGATTAAGTGCCAGACTAACCTTATTGAAATAAAAATGATCTACATAACCTTTATAAAAATAAAAATAAAAAAAAAAAAATAATAATAAAAATAAATAATAATAATAATAATAATAATACAATATACGATTACTGTTTGTATATACAGATGTCGGCATACCAACTTTATACGATTATATTCGTATACCGACATATGGGACCCACCTAATCAAGACACTTACAAGGAGACAAAGGATTTGACTCAGCTCCTACTCAAGACGTGCCAATTAGTCAAGACTTCAACCAATCAGAATTAAACAACAAAAAGTCTAAAATTGACATCTCAAATCTTAATTGAGATTAATCAAGATTCAATCTTCATCCTTTCTATTAAAAGTTTGAATTTTATTTTGTAAACTATTTCAAAGTTCAATTTTATTTCTATTTCAAGAAATTTCTTCCCAGATTCCTTCTCTATTCCGTTTCCTATTATTCTTATTAATTTAATTAAGAAAAGTATGCTCTTCTTTATGCGGTTTATCCGATCTTGCAAATCGAAATTCGATTATCCGATCCTGTTCCTTTTGGTATCGAGCCAAGTAGGCTAAAACCGTTTTGATTTTTAAAGGAATCAAAAACGCGTTTATAAAAAGAAATAATTAGTCTTAACTAAAAAGGTCATTCTACTGAAGCCTTTAGTCAAGACAACGGGAACCCCGAGTCTTGGACAATCTGGGCTCCTTCGACTTATCGTGTGGTTGCACCTCGTGTTTGTACCCTCATTCGCCGATAGTATCCTGGATTTCATCTGCTATAGCGGATTTGAAACCTTGTTTTATTTTTAAAACGTTTTCAAAAATCTTAGATTCTATCCTAACCCGATCTAAACCCTAGATCTGTTTAGGATCCACTACCCTAGTTCTAGAACCCTCCGGAGAGCTGGTGTTCGCGGGCATTAAGTCCCGTGGAGGCAGTAAGACCAGCTGTAAGCTTTGAGAGTCTATTCCCTGGTTAGTGAAATTCTTTATGAGTCTAGATATAGATTGAGTTATCATGGCATCTACGATTAGAAAGTATTTTAAAAATAAGCAAGATAGATCATCTGCTTCGCATATGATTAATTCAAGGGAAATTATGTCAAAAATTACTTCATTTAATCAATCTATTATGCAAAATCAATTACCTCATATTAATCCAAAAATTATTTATCAAATTGGTACTTTTGATTTTAGAACTGCTTATTCAATAAAAGAACATGAACAAACTCTTTCACTTAGAAACGAGTTTGAAGAAATTAAATTATTATCTTCAATAACCTTAGATAAATATAAACAAAAAGGATTTAATTACCTTCACTTTGGTTTAATCCAAATAGCAATTAAACCATTATCAAGAACTGGTATTGATTCACCTATTCTTATGTTATTAAGGGATAGGACTTTACTCAAATTTGAAGATCTCTATTGGGAGCCGCTCAATCAAACTTATGCAACGGTGCAGTTTACTTTAATTGCAGCTCCAAATTATCAAGTAAGTTTACATGATCCAACTATACTCAATACTTTAGTCTTAAATATTCATTTACCGAAATGAAATTTGAAAATAATGTACACGGATACTTATTATTGTACCGGTATATTTTAAACAATCAACATCTGAGTTTAATCCTAGATGTTTATTACAAGATGAAAAAGGTGAAACCACTATTTTAGCGGTTCATAGTAAAGATACTCCAACTGCGACTTACGCACCTAAACAACTAAAATGGTCTGAAATTACTATTCCAGATCAATGGCAACTTAATATTACTCAACCACCTAGGAACTTTGAGCAAAAAAGTATTTCAAAAATTATAGAAAGAACCGATGGTAAAATATTATTACAATTCGGATCTTTTAGAGAACCATTACCACCGAGAATTAGTCCATATATGTCAAGAGCTTCTTTCTCCGAATATAGAACTGGTCAAGCTAGTACTGAATCGGAAGAAGAAATTACTCAACAATCAA
The DNA here is from genome assembly GCA_028015245.1 of Cardamine occulta. Taxonomy (NCBI): domain Eukaryota; kingdom Viridiplantae; phylum Streptophyta; class Magnoliopsida; order Brassicales; family Brassicaceae; genus Cardamine; species Cardamine occulta. The sequence continues at coordinate 21,280,625 of CM051372.1, forward strand.
TTAATCAAGAGAAGATTAATTTTACTACACCAATAAATTGAACCTAAACCTGATCTTTATCCAACATCACCTACTCATTCTGATTTTAAATCAATAAATGTTATTTCAACAGAATTTGAAATTAATAAACAATACATTAAAGAAGACTTTTATTCAGAAAATAATCAAGAAAAACGGTTATGGTATTTTAAAACATTTACTAAAAAATTAACCACCTTCTATAGAGAAGAATGGTATAAATGTATGAATAGAAAGAGAATTGATATCCCATTCTTTATATGGTTTGAAACATATGCAATAGCTAATAACATTGATTATCCATTTAGAGAAATTAATACATATACAAGTTTAAGTCAAGTATGGGAATCTCTTAATGGGGATAAATCGAAATCGATTCATCCTCCATTAAAAGATCTAAAAATTAAAACAAATGATAGACAAATATTAGCAAAACCTTTTAAAACTGGAGCTAATAGAGAAGATAAAGAACCTATTATAGTTTCAGATATTAAATCGGTATATGAACAAAACAATTATCAAAGTCAAATATTATATACAATAGCTAAACAGATTGATCATATTGATGCAAAATTAGAAATCAAATTAGAACCTAAAACAGACAATAGTATTCAACACCCATTCTCTTCAATATCTCAACCTCTATTCAAACCTATGACCCATAAGGTCAAATTTCCAGAAAATGAAATACTCAAATCAATATCCAAACGATTAGATAATATGGATAAAGGTAAAGGTATCAACACTATGAGCGATAATGAAGATAACCTATCAATTGAATCAGAAACTAACCAAGAAATTAATAGAGTAAGAAATAAACTTATGAATTCAAGAAAACCATATTATCCAAAACATACTCCACCAGATTTATTATATGAAGAACACCATAAATTCTCACAAAACGTATACACGGTGAAGGTGTGTATGAATGGAATTTAGATGGTCGTTCAGAATATGAAATGATGAACTTATTCCAAGAAATGGGAACAGCCGAATTGCATATAAAGCAAAAGGCTTAAGTGATAAACAAGGATGTGTTCTATTAATAGCTGGTTTTAATGGAGTATTAAAATATTGGTGGGATAATGCACTAGATCAGTATTACTCAAGATTCTATTTTAAATCATGTAGAAGTTAAACAAGTAGAAGATGCGGATGGCTTCCTTGAAGAGGTAGAAATCCAAAACGCTATAGAAGTATTAATCCATACTATAACTATGCATTTTATTGGTAACCCACAAGAAGAATTAGTAAGCAAAAAATTAATATTAACCAACCTTAGATGTCCAACTTTAGGAGATTTTAAATGGTATAAGGATATATTTATGGCAAACATATTCCAAAGAAACGATTGTAACCAACCATTCTGGAAGGAACGGTTTATCTCAGGATTACCGACATTCTTTGCAGAAAAAGTAATTAGTAAATTAAAAGATTATTCAAACGGAGATGCTATTCCATGGAATACCATCACCTATGGTCAATTATTTGCATTCGTTAAAAAAGAAGGTTTACAAATATGCCAAGACCATAAAGATAAGCAAAAAACTGATAAATTAAAATTTGGATTAACAATGGGTTCATTCTGTGAACAATATGGTTATGAACGTTTAAATCCACCCTCTAGAGTTAAACGATTAAAACATAGGCAACAAATCAGTTATTCAAAACCCTTTTATAACAAAAGAAATTTTTCTAAGAAACCTCATAATCCATATTATGCAAAAAATAAACGATATACTAAGAATACTAAAGACAAGGTAGTTTGCTGGAATTGCAAACGACCAGGTCATAAATCTAATGAATGTAAAATGAAAAAGAAAATTAATGAGATTTTCAAAGACCAACCTGATATTCAAGATAAATTAACCAAATTACTTATTTCTGATTCAGAAACAAGTAATACTAATAATGAAACTAATAGTGAAAATAACCTAGATATAATAGAAAACTCAAGCGATTCGTCAACCGAATCTCAAGAGTTAATAGATGACTTATGCAATTGTAGACAAATAAATGTTATAACAAAAGAAGTCGATAAAAAATTTCTATTAGATATCATAGATAAAATAGATGATCCAGAAACTAAAAAGGATTATCTAATGAAATTAAAAGAAATTATTCAACAAGAAAACCAATTATCTTTACCCGAACCATTTAGTCTAAACAAGATATTTCAAAAATATCCAACTCAAAGTTTATTCAAACAAGTAACTACGGGAGAATTACAAAGTGAGATTAAACAATTAAAATCACAAGTAAAAGAACTCCAGATAGCAGTTAATCAACAACATTTAGACCAATTACAAATTAATGCAAAATTATCATTAATAGAAATGAAGGATTTTAAGAATGAAAACAATACTTCAAAATCTAAGGCTTCTTCTAGTAAGCAAATACCAGAAGAAGAAGATAGGCAAGAAAATGATAATGAATATATTCAAATCATAAACAAGATAAACTATCAAAAATGGTATACGCAAATAATCTTGCATATAAGTCATGATTATCAAATTAAAATAATAGCTTTATTAGATACAGGAGCAGATTATAATTGTATTAAAGAAGGACTTATACCAACTAAATACTATGAGAAAACTACCGAAAGACTTAGTGGTGCTAACGGTAGTAGTTTAAAGGTTAATTATAAAATACCCAATGCCAGAATATGCAATAACGGTTATTGTTTTAAAAACCAATTTATTTTAGTAAAAAACCTTACTCAAGAAGTTATATTAGGAACCCCCTTCTTTACTCAAATTTATCCATTTAAAGTTAATGAAGAAGGTATTACAACTAAGGTTGTAGGGGCTAAATTACTATTCAAATTCTTGTCACCTATCAAAACTAAAGAAGTAATGGAATTACAACATCATACTATCCATAAAACAGTAAATTTAATATCTAATAAGAAAAAGCATATTCAACATCTCCAAGAAGAAATATCCTATAAAAAGATTGAAGAACAATTATCAAATCCTCAAGTAATCGATAAAATTAAAAAATTAGAAAATGATTTACTTACCCAAGTTTGTTCGGAAATTCCGAATGCATTCTGGGAAAGAAAGCAACATATAGTCCAATTACCTTATGAAAAAGATTTTAGTGAAAAAAATATTCCAACAAAAGCTAGACCTATCCAAATGAATCATGAATTATTAGAAACATGTAAAAAAGAAATTCAAGATTTGATAAGCAAGAAATTAATTAGGCCATCCAAGTCCCCTTGGTCTTGTTCGGCTTTTTATGTTAATAAACAAGCAGAAAAGGAACGAGGAGTTCCAAGATTAGTTATCAACTATAAACCATTAAATGAGGTACTACAATGGATTAGGTATCCAATACCCAATAAAAGAGATTTATTAAAAAGATTATATAACGCAAAAGTATTCAGTAAATTTGATATGAAATCTGGGTTTTGGCAAATCCAGATAGATGAAAAAGATAAGTATAAAACAGCATTCACTGTCCCATTCGGACATTATGAATGGAATGTTATGCCATTTGGTCTTAAAAATGCACCTTCTGAATTTCAGAATATCATGAATAATATATTCAATAATTATTCAACATTTACGATCGTTTACATAGACGATGTATTAATCTACTCCAACTCAATAGATCAACACTTCAAACATTTACATACATTTTTACAAATAATCAAGAATCATGGTTTAGTAGTTTCAGCTAAAAAAATGCATTTATTCCAGACTAAGATAAGATTCTTAGGACATAATATATATCAACAAACTATAACCCCTATATCAAGATCAATAGAGTTTGCGGATAAATTCCCAGACGAAATAAAAGAAAAACAACAATTACAGAGATTTTTAGGATGCTTGAATTATATTTCAGACTTCCTTCCTAATATTAGAAAAACTATCCAACCTTTATTCCAAAGACTGCAAAAAACCCCTGTTCCATGGTCTAGTTTGCATACTAGTCTAGTTCAGGAAGTTAAACAAAAGATTAGGACTCTACCATGCCTAGTCATTCCTCATCCTAATGCAGCTATGATAGTAGAAACAGATGCTTCTGAGTTAGGTTTCGGAGGAATCCTTAAGCAAACCCTTCCAGGCAATAAACATGAGTCTATAGTTAGATTTCATTCAGGTGTCTGGCTAGGACCACAGAAAAATTACTCCACCGTTAAAAAAGAAGTTTTATCTATAGTCAATTGTATTTCAAAATTCCAAGACGATTTAATTAACCAAAAGTTTTTATTAAGAATTGATTGTAAATCAGCTAAAGAAATTTTAAAACAAGATGTAAAAAATTTAGTTTCAAAACAAATATTTGCCAGATGGCAAACTATTTTATCAGCCTTTGATTTTGATATAGAATATATAAAAGGAGAAAACAATTGTTTACCCGATTTCCTAACCCGTGAGTATTTACAGGGACATTCAAGTATCCAAAATGAGTGAAACACAGAGCGATATCAAGAAAAAGAAGCCTATGTCTGCTTCTGACTACATCAAGTCCCAACCAATTATGCAAGGATCAAGCTCTACTCAAACTACCCAAAACAAATTTTCGGCATTAGCCGAGTTTCCTCCACTATCTTATGCAAAAGCCGTAAAACCAACAGTTTCATCCCAACCATTACCCAAGAAAACAGACTATATCCAAAAAGCCCAAGCCCAACACATTATGACCACAAACTACACCAAACCAATCCCTTTGAAGGAACTACAATCCTTCACAGATCGCCTTTTTTATCCAACCAGCCTCTGGATAACTGATAATATCAACAAAGATCGAATGTTCTACGAATTCATCTTAGTTGATACCAAATCAGTAGAAATTACCCATTACCCTGATCCTCATAACCCTACCATTACCAAATACTCAACCTGCAAATTCCTTCGAGTTTGTAGTATTCAAGACTTAAATCTTATCCACCACCAAGTTACCAAACCATTTTCTACCCCAGGTTATCATGTACCAGGTTTTACATACATGGATTACCGTAACGCCTTATTCAACACTTTTTACCTCTACCCCAGAGACCATTCCTGGTTCTTTTCCTTTGATAAGAACTGTCCTAAGCAATTCCCAGGATGGTTCTATGAGTGGTGGCATTGGTTTGGTCCTACTGATCAAATCTATCCACCCTTTATCACAAAAACCGCCTTCCCTACTACTCAAAAAACCATTTTCTCCAAAGCTATACCATGACTACCATGAATCTTTTACACAAATTTGTTTTCACTTGGACATGGGAATCCCTTGGATTGCCTCTTGGCATTTCAATCTCACCCAAGCCCTACCCAAAATGCCCTATTCATTAACTCGAGAGTTTGAGTCAAATGGTGGGACAAATATAACCAAGACCGTTGTTTTACTCAACCAAGAGAAATGGCTTCACACCACCGCCTTTCTCAACAACAAAACCAAACATCTATCCAAGCTTTATAACAACGCCCAAAGAAAGGCCTTCAACATCCAAACCCAATAAACCCAACTACCAAAGCTAGACCAACCCAATCTCCTTCTTCCTCGACAAGCTCGAAGAAGAAACGCACCCACAAAATTAGAAACTCCTCCGAGAATTAATGAATTCGATTCATCCGATGATGATGAAGAAATTATCAAATCCAAAGTTTGGATTCTTCAAAACGCCAAGATCCATTTAAAAAAAAAAAAAAAAAAAAAAAAAAAATCTGGAGGTCATCCAGACAATTGAAAAACGAGGGAGGTCATCCCAGCATTTGATTCTCTTCTTACTCATTTCTCAGTCGGATATAAAATGGAGTCGACGATGCGTTCTTACTGAAGGCTTTCTTTTTGCATTAGCTCTTTCACTTTCCGCTGAGGTTGACGGATTCAGGTGTGATTCGATTCTTCATCTTCTTCTTCTCGTCTCTTAGGCGTCTCTTGTTTATTGAATCTTCGTTTTCTAAACTTCTGGATGATTTTTTTTCACTGAATTTTCTCGGTCTGTTTATGATTTGTCTGTTTTTTTGTTGAATCTGAGATCATTTTTCATATAATTTTGGATTTGATTATTGTTTTCATTTCGTTCTGGATAGTTTGATTGGAGTCGAATATATCCAGATTTGGTTGTTGTTGTTGTTTTTGGTTTGATGATCCACGAATTTTGAACTGTTCTGGAGTAATTTATACTCAGATCATTATGGTGAAAATTTCGATTGTGTGGAAGCTTGTGATTCCAATGAGGTGACATGCTAGGGCTCTTGAGTTCCATAGTACAAAATTTGACAAGAGATATATTTTATTGAAATGGTAAAAAATGTGAAATGTGAAATGTGATGACATGAACAGATGATGAAACGAATAGATAAATTATATAACTTTGTCTAATAAATGCCACTGATTTGGCCTACTAAGAATGATCTGTTTGTGATGATGATGAATCGTAATAGTTGCAGGAACTATATACGATGGCGCTCTTGTCTCAGGCGGGAGGATCATACACTGTCCCTTCTGGACCTGTATGCTCAAAGAATGGAACTAAAGCAGTTTCTGGTGGTGTGAGAAATTTGGATGTGTTGAAGATGAAAGATGCTTATGTTAGCTCGTACTCTAGGAGTCTATCTACCAAATCAATGCTCCTCCGTTCTGTTAAGAGGAGCAAGAGAGGGGATCAATTGATTGTTGCGGCAAGTCCTCCAACAGAAGAGGCTGTAGTTGCAACTGAGCCGCTTACGAGAGAGGATCTCATTGCCTATCTTGCCTCTGGATGTAAATCAAAGGAAAAATGGAGGTGTGGTTTGATTCTTATATATTCTGTTTAATTTACTGCAGCATTGGAGTTGTTTGAACTCATCCAGTTCATTTGTCTATTGGAAAGATATTCCATTTCGCTAACTTACCTTTTCTGTGTTTGTAGAATAGGTACAGAACATGAGAAATTTGGTTTTGAGGTCAATTCTTTGCGCCCTATGAAGTATGATCAAATAGCCGAGCTACTTAACAGTATCGCTGAAAGATTTGAATGGGAAAAAGTAATGGAAGATGACAAGATTATTGGTCTGAAGCAGGTAAACATTCCTCTGTGTTTCATCTTTTGAGCTGTTCTTTTTTTTAAATACCTGTAGGACATGTTGGCTTGATATACAGAAAAGAGATGCTAGATATTAAAAGGTTTATTTTCCTCTTTTTGGGGTTTCTGTAGATAATTTGATCTGTCCTTTTGTTGATCAGGGAAAGCAAAGCATTTCGCTGGAACCTGGGGGTCAATTCGAGCTTAGTGGTGCACCTCTTGAGACTTTGCACCAAACTTGTGCTGAAGTCAATTCACACCTTTATCAGGTAACTCATAAGATAATTATTGCCAATACTCTTACCCTAAAACGACATACAGCCAACTCTCTATGGATGTTGACAGGTAAAAGCTGTCGCTGAGGAAATGGGAATTGGCTTCTTAGGAATCGGCTTCCAGCCCAAATGGCGTCGGGAGGAAATACCCATCATGCCAAAGGTACGAGGCTTTCTCTATTCTTAAAAGTGGAAAAAGTTCCTATCTTGTTGTTGCTAATTCTGATATGATTATCTGGTTCTACATGGCTGATGTTTCATTTCATTGCTGTTTTATTAGTATCATGTTTCTAGCTATGACGGTCTGGCAGTAAGATTTGACATAATGTGTTCTGTGCAGGGGAGATACGATATTATGAGAAATTACATGCCGAAAGTGGGTACCCTTGGACTTGATATGATGCTTCGAACATGTACTGTTCAGGTTAGATGAATACTCTGACTTTGCATGCCTTTAGAATTTCCTTCAACTATATCTTATCTTGAAACTTATAGAAGCTGCATTACATGCATTCTTGACAGGTTAATCTGGATTTTAGCTCAGAAGCTGATATGATCAGGAAGTTCCGCGCTGGTCTTGCTTTGCAACCTGTGAGAAGCTCGAGCTCTTTGTAGCATAACCAGAATTTTTTTGATTAACTATTATGACTAACCATTGCCTCAATATTATCCAAATTAAACAGATAGCAACGGCTCTATTTGCGAATTCCCCCTTTACCGAAGGAAAGCCAAACGGGTTTCTGAGCATGAGAAGGTTTCTAGATCCATTTATTATCATCCACAAATTCATTTTAATTATTGTTTCCCTCCCACGTTATAACTTTGATTCTTTTTGACAGCCATATATGGACAGACACTGACAAGGACCGCACAGGAATGCTACCGTTTGTTTTTGATGACTCTTTTGGGTGAGTATAAACTTTTTTATCCAAGAACAACAATCACATTACATCAGTTAGTTTGATATGAAAAACTTGTAAAAAATGACTGTTTGGCATTCTTGATGAGTTATTGAAAAGTTAATGTGCTATTCTGCGGAACTTCTTACATATATATGTGTTAAAGTCATAAAGATGTGTGGATCTTTTTCCTTTTCATGAAGCAGTGTGGCTAATCTCAATGTACTACTCTCTCTTTTGTTCTTCTCTGTTATAGGTTTGAGCAGTATGTTGACTACGCACTCGATGTCCCTATGTACTTTGCTTACCGAAACAAGAAATACGTTGACTGTACTGGAATGACATTTAGGGTAAAAATCTATCCTTAATCTTTTCTGTTAGCTTCTTTAACTCTTTCCTGGCATGGGAATAACAAATTGCAAACCATGGGGATCTTCTTTAATCATTTCTAATCTCATCATTTTCTTCATGCTGGAGCAATTTTTGGCTGGAAAACTTCCTTGTCTCCCAGGTGAACTGCCTTCATACAATGATTGGGAAAATCATCTGACAACAATATTCCCAGAGGTTTATAATCTGCCTCAAGAATCCACTAATTAGCCAATGACTTTCAGTTCCCTGTCTTATCTTGAAACCTGACGAAATTCCATAACGTTGAATAGGTTCGGTTGAAGAGATACTTGGAAATGAGAGGTGCTGATGGAGGTCCTTGGAGGAGGTTGTGTGCCCTGCCAGCTTTCTGGGTAACTACATGCTATATCTTGCTTCATGAGTTCTGATTTCAAGAAATATTACCTGTTAATTAGATCTTATCTGCAAATTTTTTCAGGTGGGTTTATTATATGATGAGGATACACTCCAAGCCATCCTGGATCTGACTGCTGACTGGACTCCAGCAGAAAGAGAGATGCTAAGGAACAAAGTAACTACAAGACACACCGCATTTTACATCCTCTTATTTTTGCACTGTTAGAAAACATCCTGGGTTAAACCAACACTTGAATTTCCAACAGGTTCCAGTAACTGGCTTAAAGACGCCGTTTAGAGATGGTTTGTTAAAGCATGTCGCTGAGGATGTTCTGAAACTCGCAAAGGTGTGTTCATGTTGCACTCTCTTAGAAACCTCAAGCCAGCTTTCTATATGGACTTGTCCAGTGCCTAACTAATAAAATATATATTGGGCTTCTTTTTTTTTTTTCCTTCTTCCTCAGGATGGTTTAGAGCGTAGAGGCTACAAGGAAGCTGGTTTCTTGAATGCAGTCGATGAAGTGGTCAGAACAGGTAAATGACTCTTCCCAATGTATTATCGAATCGGGCTTAGAAATTGGTTAAGCAAAACTTGATGGTGAAATTTTGGTATCGAAAATGGCAGGAGTTACACCGGCGGAGAAGCTCTTGGAATTGTACAATGGAGAGTGGGGACAAAGTGTAGACCCCGTGTTCGAGGAACTTCTGTACTAAGAATGAAATGGCTCGTTTCTGAAAAACTGAAGAACTAAAGTCTCAGGAATAAGGTTTTTTTTTGTTGTTGTTGTTGTTTGGTTGTAATTGGATGTTAGTGGTAGTGGTCAAGAGTCAGAACATCTTCTTTTAGTTATCATTTAAAAGTTTTTGATTCGCATCAATGTTCGTTGATACACATGACAATTAGAAGTATTATCATAACAAACAAAAAAACACACAGGATGATGTCTTACGTTAATATTGCTGAAAGTGAAAACAATAATTGATTGACGAATTCTAATTGATGATGGTTAGTACTCTTTTACTGATTATGAGTATGACGTTAATATATTTACTTTTGGCGTCGAGTATGAGGTTAGGTTTAATTACAAATTACAGGGAAAGGTCTCACATGTCTACATCGAACTTGCACTAGACACAGACATCGAAACGTACCAATTAGTCAATTACCAAACATCGCAACTTCGCAAGGAAAGTAATTGACCCATAAATCAATTCTTATGAGTATGTAATTTATTAGTAGGTTTAGGTTTAGGAAATGTTATATTGAATCTACCAGACTCCGCATAAACCAAACTGACTGCAATGATGGATGTCGGTAATCTTGTGGAACTCGAAGATGTGACACGTACGTTCCGACAAGTATTGATAGACTAGGTCCCTAGACACTGAGAAGCAATTATCGAGAACGTAATAGATACCCACTTTTTCTCTCCTTATTCACTTACTTCACTTCAATCAACGTTTACACGTCCGTAAACACACTCTAGAATTCTCCTTGTTCAAGACCGTATATTCATAATGATAATAGAGTCGCCAGCTTTTCCGTATCTTTGGGATTATTCGGTTATCGAAGAAGGTCATATTTTTTTTTGTTTTTCGATTTGGCAAAATTGGGAAGTATCAACTCAAAATTTCCCCTTTCCTTTTTTCCTTTTTTTTTTGTTTGGTTCAAGCTAAATTTTGACATTTGGTTGGCTAACTGACCGAGAATGTGTAATTTGGTCAAGTGAAGAATGACTAACACAAAATTATCAAGTTTGAATTACCCATAAGTTTAATTGTCGGTGTTTATTTGTTAAGCTGCTATTAGCAAATAAAAAATAATAAAATGGTATTGATAAAATTTTGGATATAAAGTATACCATTTTTACTTGGACAAAATAATCCATTGTGATTTTCTTAATTTTCATAATTTTTGGTGCTGTAGAATATTAAGGAATCTAATGCAAATTCTTTTCTCTTGTTCATCATTAATAAAAATAATTTTGTCACGTGGTTTCGGCAAACCCATCTGTTTAATTTCATTACTTTGTTAACTGGTTAAGTAATCATAGTTAGTGTAACAATTAACCATATGTGTGTAAAGTGTCTACATTCATTTGACTCTTAAATAGTGTGCGTTTTCAAAAGTTAAGAAAAACATAACTAATCAGTCTTGATCGAAAGAAAAAAAAAGAAGAAGAAGAAGCATATGAGTAATAATATATCTTATCAACAACTATATAGACACATGTATACTCATAATTAATACTCCACTAGTTGTAATTTACCAATACTACATTGTAATAAAGATACGAATACATACCGGACCGATTGCATATATACTCATAATTAATACTCGATCGAGTTGTCATAAAGATGCGAAGACAGATTAAATACTTGCCAAGCCTTCCTACTTTAGCTCCTCTTCTTCTTCAGCCCTAAATTAGACAACTTCAGGTGATTCTTCCTCGCCTTAATTCTTACCTCTTCATTTTTGTTTTCTTTAATCATTATTGGAGACATAGTTTTTCTTTATTATTGTTTGCTGTTGTTGTCATAATAATATAGATTTTTTAAAGGATGTTTTCCATTTACATTGGAAAAAAGTTGGTTATAGATGCAACATATATATATCATACAAAGATCCGTTGCTAATTTCTTAAATTTCAAAGTATTTATCTACTATGAGACAGATTTCTTACGGACTATTTTGCTACAAGTGAAAGATTTATCTCCAATTTCTCATATGTATCACACTATCTCAAAATCTCACAAACTATGCGAATGCGACTAAAAATATACAGTCAGCCAAATTTCGTCTCTAAATGGTTAATTCATTTGAAGTGATATATGACTAATTAATGTATGGGTTAGAAACTTATAAAATTGGCTGCAGTAACTAAGGCATATATATGGCGCTCTTTCTATCTTCTTCTGGGATTGGTGCTGTGATAAACTCGGGTGCTTTGAAAACCTGTGTTAACTTCTCACCCAAGCAGTCTCTTACTTGTAAAATAAGCAATCAAGGGACTAAGGCAACTGCAAGCGCTTCTACTATTGTCACAAGAGAGCCAGTGACTAAAGAAGATCTCATTGCCTATTTTGCTTCTGGATGCAAACCAAAGAAAATGTGGAGGTACTAGTCTGATCATCATCTCATCTCTTACTCTATCAAACTAGTACTTATTTGTTCAAACTCATTTTTGTATTGTTTTATCTCTTGGATTGGGTATTCAGAATAGGTACAGAACATGAGAAATTTGGTTTCGACGTCAAGACTTTGAAATATGAACAAATAACTGCACTGCTTAACGGTATTGCAGAAAGATTTGATTGGGATAAGGTGATGGAGAATGAAAGAATCATTGGTCTGAAACAGGTAAAATTAATACTATATTCTCTTCTCTTTAAATTAAATATTCAACAATGATGACAAAAATTCATATGTTTTTTTTTTGGGATTTTATTATTTTATTTCAGTGAATGCAAAGCGTATCATTAGAACAAGGAGGCCAACTAGAGCTAAGTGGAGCACCTCTAGAGACTTTGCACCAAACTTGTGATGAGCTTCGTTCACATCTTTACCAGGTGAAAACTGTTGCTGAGGAACTGGGAATTGGTTTCTTAGGAATTGGCTATGAACCTAAATCGAGTCTCGAGGATGTAACCACTGTTCCCAAGGTTCCTTCCTCTATATATAAGCTTATAAGTTCTAATATTACTTAATGTGGCATACACTTGCTATTTTGTCTGATTATTCAAAGTATTTTCTATGTGTAGAAAAGGTATGACTTTATAAGAGACCACTTAGTGAGAGCTGGCTCAGGACGTGACACGATGCTCAGAACATGTACTGTTCAGGTCAATCTAGACTGTAGTTCAGAAACTGATATGATCAGGAAGTTTCGCGCTAGTTTAGCTTTGCAACCTGTGAGATATGTTTGATGCTCTAATTTTAATGCTAATGGTTTTTTATCTATAAAAAAAATCATTTGTATCAATCTTTTGTTATATTCTAGTCGAACAGATTGCGACTGCTCTGTTCGCAAATTCTCCTTTTAGTAATGGAAAACCAAATGGGTTTCTAAGCGTGAGAAAGGTTTGTTTCTACATTACTCTTAAAAATTTTAAATTTCTAAAATATCTCTAAAATATAATTTTGTTTTCAAATTTATTTTCCTTTTTATATAATATTACTTTTAAAATATTTTAAATTTATTTCCGTTTTTAAAAATTTTAAAGATAATTTTTGGTATTAAAATTTTTTTTTAAAACACAAATTTTCGACCAAATTATAAAAATTTCTGACCAATTTTCGACCAAATTAAAATATATATATATATATATTTATATATAGTCAGAAATTGCTCAGAAATTAGTTGGAAATTGGTAAAAAAATTTTGACTAATTTCCGACGAAAATATCATTTCCGTCTCTCATATACCGACAAATATTCTTGTCAGAAAATGCTTTGTTTTCTTGTAATGTTACTTTCACTTTCGTGTTCCCTTTCTTGGTATAAGTTTCTCATCTATTGACACGCTTTGACAGTCATTTATGGGAAAATACCGATAAGAACCGCACATGAATGCTACCTTTTGTTTTTAATGACTCATTCGGGTAAGTATAATTTTTGTTTTTCTAACTCTGTGATCGATCTTAGCCCTAAACAGTATGGTTACTTAATCTTCAATGTGTTGATATATATAGGTTTGAGCAGTATGTCGAATACGCACTTGATCTTCCAATGTTGTTCTTAAATCGAAACAAAAGCTATCTCAACTGTAGAGGAATGACATTTCGGGTCTACTTCTTCATCATAAGAAAAATTCATTTAAGTTTAAAAATATTCTTGAACCAGGTTATTATGATCTGAACATATTTCTTGTCCGGTAAAATTTCTTATCTCTCTAATGAACAACCCACCATTAAAGACTGGGAAACCCATATAGGAACAATATGGCCAGAGGTTGGTCACTCAGTTTCAACAACAGTACCATTCAACATCCCTATTTCGTATTGTGATTCAGAGACATTTTTCTTATAATTCAATTTTTTTATAACACTATTAGGTTAGGTTAAAGGGATACGTGGAGATGAGAGGTGCTGAAGGAGGTCCCTGGAGGATGTTATGTGCCCTACCAGCTTTTTGGGTAATTAATTACATTTATATTTCATTAAGACATAAACACTCTTTTATTGTTTTACAGGTTTATTTAGGATATGTATTTGAATCTCAGGTGGGTTTGTTATACGATGAGGAGTCTCTCCAACTGTTTTTGACATGATTCTTGATTGGACTCCCGAAGAAAGAGAGATGCTTAGGACACAAGTAAACTATAACAGAGAACAAATACTTTCTTTTACGTTCAAATTAACGAAATATTATCCTTTGAAACCAATTCTCATTGGGTTTCAACAGGTTCATATCACTGGCCTAAAGACAGTGTTTAGAGGTTTTCCTTTGAAACATGTCGCAAAAGATGTCTTAAAGCTAGCTAAGGTATGTGCATGCTGCTCTCTCCTTATTATGTAAAATATACATATTGAAGTTATTTTTTTATTGCTCAGGATGGTTTGGATCGTAGAGGGTACAATGAAACCGGTTTCTTGAACGTTGTCGCCGATGTGGCTAGAACAGGGGTTTCACCTGCAGAGAAACTCTTGGAGTTGTACAATGGAGATTGGCGACAAAGCATAGATCCTGTGTTCCAGTGACTGCGGTACTAAAAAGATGAAATACGATCACGATAGAGATGAAGAACGTTCGAAATCTTATTTGGAGTTGATAAAGTATATAAATAATTTTAACCCAATAAAAAGGTATATAAATAAATTCTCCTGTCGCTTGAAAATGATAAATTTGTAGTTGGAAAGTTTATTCTTTTTGTTTTCTTTTAGATACTTTGGATGTTGCATTTATGGATTAATGCTTCTCACTATCGAGTTTTCTTTACACCTCCATAACTAAGAATATGAGCTACATGTTTCCAAAAGGACTTTGTTGTGGCGGTCACTTTATAAACCTAAAACAGCGTGGTTTTATAGTCAAATCAAACATGGCAAAATATTAATATACATTATACAATATGTTGAACCATACCCAAGTCAACAAAAAAAGTATTTCTTAAATTAAGTAGTTTCCATCAATACATTTAAAAGATTTACTGTTAATTCTTGACGTTGACTGAAAAAAACAATTTTGAACAACGAAATATGAGTAATAGTACATCACTAAGTTTCCTTTTATTTTTATTTTTTTTGTCAAACATCATTAATAAGTTTCCTTTACAATTTGTTGAACTTAATGATGTTTAACGAAACGCTACTTTTCTCCAAAATAACGATACCATATCTTTAACAAAAAAACAACAACAACAATGAAAACCCTTAAACAAAAATAAACGATACCACTTGTTACTTTAACAACAACAAAAAAAACACACGATATAATTATACCATTTGTTATCGTAAAGTAGTGCATTATATTTAATTTAGTTACTAAAACATTAACTTCGGTCTCTCTTAACTGTACATTACATGAAAAAAAAAGATTAAAATTTATGTATTTTCATTTAAATGTGGATGTAATATATTATGTAAACATGTAAACGCAAACGCATGTTTTTGTGGTTAAAACAATCAACGCCGTAATAGATATATTACCAAAACCAAAAAAGAAGACCGTAATAGATAGACTTATTTCAACCAGAGACTAAATTTCCTTGACTCCTTATCCTTATATTTACCCGTCACTTGCTCCTTTTTCCACATCGCAAATCTTAAACTTACCTCCAGTTATTGGTTGTCTCTTCAGTCTTCACCAGCAACAAGATGGTGCGTATTCTTCTGATTAATTAAAACTTTTTTTTTTAAGTTTTCTTTGACCTCTTCTTTTCCAATTTCTAATGATACAATTTGTTGGTTGCTTCTTTTATAAATATTTTAGGCCAACGGATCTCCAAAGAATCCAAACCCAAAAGGTACGTATGAATATGATCAGTACAGTACAATTAAGGTCCCTGGATTTTTAGTTCCATTGAAAATTGTGTCAAAATTATAAAATTTTCCTTTTCATATTTTGACTCATGATGACTTCATGCACATACAGTTTGTTCTTCTTTCTTCTATAGCGTACGAGTTCGACGTGGATGTGAAGTCCGCGTTTATGGCACCTATCTTCCTAAAAGTCAAAAGCCCATTTTTTTTTTTTTCTATTATAATAAATATATATTGGAATCACTACAAATCGAATCTTATTTCAACGTATTCCATTTTCAGGATGTGATGAAGGTGATCAAAGCATACGCTATGAATATGCAACTCGGGTTAATCATACTGTCAGCAATAGGAGATGTGGGTAATGTTGTGTTGCCCAAGACCACTAAGAAATTTTTTAACGAGGTATGATTTCTTTTTGTCACATACTCGTATTTTGTTTGTCAAATTAAAGAATTAAATTCTTTAATGTTTTTGTTTGTATCAAAGGGAGTCTACCCAATAATATCGTTATCGGGTAGAGTTGTACCTTGCAATGGAGGATTTCTTGGTGGCATCAACCTTATAATGTCTAATATTCACGGTTCAATGGTGGGTGGAGCCGTAGATAGTTTTGTTGCTTACACTACTGTTGAGGTGATAACATTTCATAACAATACATATTTGTTTTGGTCAACTTTCATATCAATACATATATATATTATATCATAATTTTGTTTTACGTATATATCTTAATTTGTTTTCTTGATTATAGGTGACTATGTTACCGTTTCATCATCAACCGGCTGCTTCTCTTCGTTTTGATATGGATCCTCCCAGGCTGTATGGACGTTATCCCTCTCTGCCAAGTTCTTCTGACGAACTAAGTTTTTCTGATGAACTAAGTTCTTCTAAGTTCTTCTGCTGAATCAAGTCTTTTTGCTGAATCATGTTCTTCTTCCAAACCATGTCCTTGAAATTGGTTTGGTGTAAGGATTAATATCATAAAATATAAATCTTATGAATAAAAAATAATAATGGCGTTTATGTATGGACTATTTTTGTCAAACAATTTCTTATGATATGGAACTTGTTTAATTATAATTTAAAGTTATGAATATTTATAGATCTTTCATCTTCTTAAAAACTAATTAAATTATGTTGGCATGTTATTACAAGTGTCAAAACATTACAAATATTGGATTTGTTAAACTATAGTTTAATAAAACTTTTTTGTATGCACCAAAATTTCTAAAAGTAAAAAACAATATTGTAAACTGGTTAAAAGCGATAATGGAATAATTTCAGTTTATCTTTTTTTTTTTTGGTGATAAAACTATTTATACTTTTATATAATTTTGGAAATTGTTAGAAAACTAAATTGAATAAAAGTCTAGATTTATGATTTTTTAAAACGTGATCTAATAAGTTCATTATATTTGATTTTTAATAATTATAAAAATGTTCAAAAGATAGCCACAGATCTTGGTAATGATATAATCAATAAGATATAAGAGGTTGTCGTCTTACCAAATGAATGATATGGTAAATATAACTGCCTATAAATAACTCTTTTCTCTCCCATTTTTAATTAACAAAGTTAAATAAACAATCAATTCAAATAAAATATATATTTTTAATTAAGTTCTCTAAACTTTTTAAAATGTTTTCCATATATTTTTTCAAATGTTTATTCTATCG
The DNA here is from genome assembly GCA_028015245.1 of Cardamine occulta. Classification (NCBI taxonomy): domain Eukaryota; kingdom Viridiplantae; phylum Streptophyta; class Magnoliopsida; order Brassicales; family Brassicaceae; genus Cardamine; species Cardamine occulta. The sequence goes on from CM051372.1 coordinate 21,298,237, forward strand.
TTGTCCTTTGATTTTTTCATACAATAAGGTTTTAGACTATTGCTAAACAACCTATTTGCACCCAGGACCTCCATAAACAAGTATATGACCTGCAGGTTCCCAAAACGATTCTGTTGTGTCTCTTACTTTATAACAATCATTGTTGTCTGAAAACGTCTCCGTGTTCTTCACAACGTCATCTGTTTTATAATTTGCGTCTACGGTACTTATCAAACGGATATAAGAATCCATTTTAGGGTTTCCAACTGGAAAATGGCCATTTCCCATCGGAGGACTTGGCAATGAAGAGCTGTATACTTCACCTCCCCATTCTACCTTCGTTCCAGAACTCTCTTTAAACCTGTTCGCTGGCCAGAATCCAACTTTTATTTCGGAGGGACCCAACAACAGCCACCAATTCCCATCGTTTTGGACCTGTATTCAATAAAATATCCAAATTTCCAGGATCAAATGCCAAAATGACCTCCTGATTTAAAATTGTGATCTCCATGACCTTATTTCATTTCCGTGAGAACTCGATCAAAAATAAAATCTTTTCTGACCATTATAATTCCGTCTGGACATAAGTTATTATAACACGAACGTCCTCCCGCCTGTATTAAGCCATATCAACACAATGTGACGATTAATTGATTTATCAACACAATTCATTATGCATAAATCTTATACTATATTTTACGGAAATAAGATTTATGAAAGTAAAATCTAACTATTAATTATTGATTTATGAACAAAAAAATCATGCATAATAATAATATGTATCTATAGTATGTAAATAAAATAAATAAAAACAGGATCAGCCCGCTCACGTTTGTACATGCGAATAACCGAGTTCCAGCGGGTCCAGGGTACAATTGTGGATATACCTAAATAAATAGATAATGTGATTCATATACATTAATATTAAAAAAAAAAATTTAAAGGATACACCATATAGTATAAAAAAATAGTGGATCTAAATTAATTGACTTACGGTCCAACCGGCTTGGATGTAATCATTTCCGATTTGAAAGTGAGAGCAGAGCTGAATTGGTTAGCTGCTGCAACCGAAGGTGTGAGTACACGAACATTCATAGACGCTCCATTGTAAATCCTTGGCTTTCCTTTAGTCCTCACCACAGCAAACTGAATATATAATGTGCTCAGAAATTAATATCAATACCTAGGTATTATTAGAAACCACTATTTTTCTGTATTCAAATATAACTGTATCAGGTAATAGATAGGTTAAGAATATGATACTATTTACTTACGTTTTTAATATATCATGTGCCATTTAAAGCTTGATTGGCATAATTTTTAGAAGATCATTATTTTTTTTATTAGGTAATCAACTTTTGTTAATAGAGTATATTATATATGAAAGAGCGTTAAAAAGTGTAAATAATCTGCTAATGTTTTTTTTCTATGCTTTCAAATGGAAGTTTTCCAGAGCATTAAATTTTAAATATTTTAAAATAATTTTATATAATTAATTTATTTGGTTAGATAACATAAAAAATTATTTATTTAAAATTTTCAATTTATTAAAAAATTAATTAATATTTATCATTATTTTATTTGTTATATTACTTTAAATTTATATGCTAATAAAATTATAATTTAATAAATAATATTTAAATATGAAAATTAGAAGAAAAATTATGATACAACTGCAATATATATATATATATATATGTATATAATGCATTAGAGTAAGTATAAATATATACCTTACATATTTTCATATAATTTTATATTTAACCACTCTCTTTATTTATGTCCTTTACCACTACTGTTCTACTTACAATTTACCAAATATTAATCAATATTTCACGGCTTTAAAAGAAAACTATATATATACATGTTAAAAACTGTAGCTAGACAAATATTATTTTATTCATCAACTTAAAAATTAGATTTTAATCATTTTATAATTAATCATTCTATGCAAACATATTCATTATAGCTTTAGCTACTCCACCAGTCTCATAAATGCGGCTATTATATTTTTGACATTTATAAATTGTAATAGTAAGTTCGTAACAATAAAAAACTTAAAGAAAGCACTTACATGATGAGTTTGGTTGGAAGACGACTCAAGTTTATAGGTATTGCTCCATGAACTCCGCGGATTAGAAAGATTTGAGAGTTTGGTACGACTTGTATGTTTGGTTAAATCATATGTTTGTTCACGAATCTTAATTTTGTCGTGATTACATGTGACTATGTGTCCGTTTTATCATGATTCGTGTAAGTCTTGTCGATTTGATATGGATCCTCCAAGACTATGTGGGAATCCTTTTTTCCAAGCCCTAGCAAACCAAATCCTTCTGGCGAACAAAGTCTTTCTGGCGAATCATGTTCTTCTGGTGAACCCAGTCCTTGAAATTGGTTTGGTGCAAGGACTAATATCATAATATATGTTACCTTATGAATAAAATTAATGGTGTTTATGTAATGCCGTCGCAACTACTATTTTTGTTAAACAACCTCTTATGTTGGAACTTATTTAATTATAATTTATGGTTATGAATATTAAAGATCTTCTATCTTCTTAATAAGTTTTAAATTATGTTGGCATGTTGTATAAAAATTTAAAACTTTCTTCGGTTTGGAAGTTTGACAAGCCATTATAAACTCGCCAAAAATTCGTAAGTATCAATAGTTTGTTCGATATGAAATTTTTTTAATGCGCCAAAACTCGTAAATAACAAGAGTCTATTGGAAATCATTATGAAACAATTTCTTTCGAAAATTTAAATTTTGTTAGTATATTGCTTTACAATTATTTAATTTTGTTGGTATGATTATATGTTTCTAGTTTAATGTATTATAATTTATACGCGTCAAAATTCATACAAATAAAAAACTGTTGGAGACAATTATGTTTTCCAGAAATAAAAGCAATTGAGATTTAGAGATGCCACGTTTTTGTCTTGTGGCAAATCTCTTTCTTTGCTTACGTCATATATAGTGACGCGGCGTTAAGACTTGAGCGTCACTGATATTTAGGACCTGCCTACTTTTGGCTTCTTCAATCACAGATTGGTGCCAAAATTTGTTACGTGTTTTAAATTTAAATAAACGAAAGAAAATTAGTATTTGCATTCATGGATTGTAAATGCATAGAGAGACGACAAAAAATAGAAGATAAGTCCGTAGAAAATTAAAATGCGATGGCCACCTCGTGGCAAATAAAAGTCATACAAAGGACCTAGCCAAAACATCTGACTTACGTAGTACAATTTAATGAAATAGGACACTTGGACTATGTAGATGAGTAGATGAATCATGCTGAAATAAGGTTTAGGGAAAAGTAAGCATTTCAAGTCCAATCCAAAATTTCTGTAATTACGTTTGAAAACCACCGATGGGAGTAGATAAATGTATGTACGTTTGAACTATCCAAAATGCGAGATCTTAATTATTAATAAGCTCTTAATTTTCTTATAATAATAAGCCAGATGAAAATATTCATCGATTTTATTCAGAGCAACTAATTATTTATCACCATGTTGATTATTATTGGGTTTTGTTTGCTCCTAGATATTATTACATGTAGCATGTTGACAATTATTTTCATTCATGGACAGAAAATGACATTGTAGTTGGTTCCGGCGGGGCGAGTGAAAAGGCTGGTGGGATCATCTTTAGGGTAACTATAGGCATCTGGACAACGTTGCTTGAAAAACCTAGAGAGTGGGGTCGATACACAATTACCAGAGTTGCAACAATGTTCCTCTGTCTTCAACACCGGACACGGTCCGTTGCAAGCACCGTCCATTCTTAGTTGGGCAGGGCATTGTGCTATAATATCTCCAGTACACCTGAAAAATATATATGAAAACGGTTATTTCACAAAATATATATGTAGTTTGTATGGTTAGTACATATTTTATGTGTTAAACTTTGATTTACTTAATAACGCGACTGCATTGAGCAGATGCAGAAATAAACTGCATTGGTATATTGAATCCATCGATCACCGAAATATCGATGAAATCTTGGTTTGCAAATTGTGCGAGCGCATATTCTGCCAAGGTATTTGGTGCTCGTCCATAAGATTTGCACTCAAGGAGACCATTACAGTCTCCGGTCTGGCATCTACCTCTTCCAGAGGCATCGAAGTTGCAGTTGGTGCGGCCCCAAATCCGAGCCTGGATGGTACCTGGATCAGCAGGAACGGTCCATGTTTCGTCTCGGTTGAGTCATCTCCCACCGCCAGGTTTTCCCGGAGCATATGTGGCAGCCCAAACAACATATGGACAATTGTTTCTCACTGTGATCGTAGCTGCATCTGCTGAGATCACAAAGTATATGGTTACAAATGCAAAGAAGAAGACTATGGGGATGGTTTTATGATAAGCCATTTTTTCCAAGTACTCTATGGGGCTAGCCCTTTGCTAGATGGTGTTCTGGTGTTATATAGAAATGCCAATCAAGGGTTATTGTTGTAATTTAGTAGATAATAATTATATGGTGAGAGCAAAGAATCTATACTATTAATCGAGAGAGGAATGCAAAAAAAATTACAAGCCGTTTTAGCCAAATTTACTTATTTATGAAGTATGCCATTATTTTTTAGTTTTGGCAAAAATAAAATAAAATAAAAGTTTGGGCATTTACGGAAATCACGTACAGATCCAAGCCGATCCGAGCCGAAAACTTTTACCGACCCAGATTTAAGGGATGCGGATCTGTTTTTGGCTAAAATGTCGACCCATTTTCTCTAATTTTGCACCGTTAATCTCTGTCAATTAGATCCAAATATGAGAACCCAATATTTATTCGGCCCTGAAAATGAAACAAAAATTATTAGAGTCCAATTTATAAATATCTCATTCATATAGTTAATCATGTTATATATATATATATAACAACCTTTTGTTATATATATATATATATATAACAAGATTAACTATCTGAATGAGATATTTATAAATTAGACTCCAATAATTTTTTGGAATAATATATATATATATATATATATATATATATATATATGTAACAAAAGGTTGAGATATAACTTAGATCATGTGTGTAGAGACTATGAGAGTCTCTCAAATATATTATTTTAAGATTTTTAATATAATTTAATTATTTATTTAAATTTTAAATAATAAAATAAAATTTAGAACCAATCAGATGATATGTGTGAAGAAAGGTTCTCAAGGTTTCTCAAAATTTCTCATTTTAGAATCGATTATATTCTTTCTCCCATACTTTTTATTATTTTATTTTTTATATTATTGAGAATTCTTCTGGAAAACTACTAATGCACATGCACTAAGAGCATTCACAATCTGAGAAACCCACAAGAATCTCTAAGAAATAAAACAATAGTTTTTTTAAATATAATTTAATTAAATAATTAAAATTTAAATAAAAAAGAGTAAACAAATGAAAAATGTACAAGTGGACAGTTGATTTTGAGAGACCTTTCTCATTTGATAAACGTGAACTCCGATGAAGGTGTTGTAAGTGTTCATAAAATATTTTTAAATCTCTAAAATCAGATAGATATTTTTTTCACAAAATTAAAGAAGTGTTAAAAACCATCTGTTTGTAACCATGGGTTTTACTCTGAAACCAATTCCAGACCTAGTTTGTATATTTATTCATAAAAACTGAATAAGAAGAAATAGCAATGTATGTTTGCACTAATTAAACCAAATAAAATAAAAAAAAATAACGATGTACATCATCAAGGCTAACTGAAATTTATCTTTTGATAATTATTTCCGCTCGCTTTTTTATTTGAAAAGATATGTTTTGAAACAAAATCCAGTGATTAAATATATATATATATATATTAGTAGTTAGATAGTTATAGAATAAATGAATAATATATATATGTTATTCCAAAAAAATTATAAGATTTTAGTAATTGGATAATTAGGGAAAATATAAGAATCCTAATCTTGATAGGAATTATAGAACTTTTACTCATCATGATCCAATCAAAGACTATATATAATCGATGGGATAGGGCTGATCATAATATATAAAATCGATTGCATAATTATTTGACGCCGATGGAGAATCCATCAAAAGAATTTCTGGAATGGATCGACATACAATTGATAATTGTGTTTTCGGTAATGATCTTCTTCCTCCTACTTACCTTTCTATCCCTCTGCGGCTGCCTCTTCTTACTTCAACATGCGAAGACTTATAATACAAACGAAGACGACATATTAGCGACATTTCATCGAAGATCAGAGATACAATCAACTACGGCCTAGATGGACTTATTGACGACAAAGAAAAAAGAAAACAAAAACAAAAAAAATGAGATGGACTTATCTTCCTTAGCTATATATAATAAACATCTTTTTAATTCTTAATTTTTTTGGTGTTTAACTTAAACGAGTTTTACTTCTTTTTCATTTTTAAATAATATTATACTGAGGTTTTGACAATTGTAATTTATTCATCTTACCTTCTGTCTTTATGATTAAAACGTTACTCTAATATAAGCCTTTTATTTTCGGGCTTTGCGTACGTAGTTTCTTCAATTCTTTAATTTGCTCTTGCAATCACCGATTGATCATTGAGATTAATCCTGTCAGTTAACAATTTACTCTTTACAAACGATTAGAAGAGCGTATAAACGTGTACATGCTTCACCCCTCCACGCATTTATTCTCCGGATTTCTTATATATTTTTTACCAATGGAATCATGTACATATATATATATATAGTCTGCTGTAACAAGATTCTTTTTGGTAAAAACAAATGTTCTCAGCTAGAATACATAATTCCCAGTGATATCAAAGAAAACAAAAAAAAAAACCGAAACATAACTGTGGAATTGGTTCCACTGAACGATAACTAGAATTTTCTAGTAGATTTTTCTACAATTAAAAAAAAAGAAACTAATAACAAGTGGAACTAAATCCCATAATTAACGAACAAACTATTAAGTTTCAAACTCGATTGACGATGTTGGATCCTTGTTCCACGTCGTCGTCACTGATCTCATCGTCGGTTCTGAGAATTAATAGTATATGAGGGCTTATCAAGGGATAGCCATTGACGAAAATAACAAAATACATAGATTCCCAAAAGGACAAGCCAAAGGAATATGCCTCCGACCACCGCATACATTAACATTAATTTATCTTTTGGGGATAATTCATCATCATCCATGGTCAAGCGATCGACAAAGTAAGTGTCCACCACAAACAAGTTTAATTGTGATCAGATCTTTAACTAAAAGGTTTTCAGTTTTTCCTATAAATAGTGAATTAAGCACTTGAAGTCCTAGCTATTTCTTGTTGTAATCAGATTAGAAGAATAATATTGGGTTTGATTAACTGTTTATAAATATTATGGATATGCATAGGTATAGAAATAAAATAATACTTTCTAAAGATAAGCACAAGATTTTTTTTGGGTAAAAATTATTAAAAAGGAGATAAATCTCATAGGTCTTAAAAGACTAATAAAACATATCCCAAATTAACAAATTAAGAAGAAGAAGAAGAAAAGCAGCGATACAAACGCTAAATCGACATTATTGTTATTAAAACAAATTCTCTTATATGTTAAAATATTATTTTATTTTATTTTGTCATCTGATTTATTAATAATACCATAGTGGAATCTTTGGTGAAATACAAAGATAAGCTGGCGGAAGTATATCCCACTATCCTATGCTTTTATCAATGTTTTACATCTTGTTGTATTAAGCTCTATTTGGGTTGCACCCTCAAACTTTGTAGTCCGTTTGATTATTTAAATGGAAAGTTAAGTAGTTGAAAAAAACCAGAACTACAGAGATCCTTTATTAAAAGGTATCGAAGAAGCCCTCGGCCTATACCATCGACACTCAAATCAAGCAACTATTTAAAACACAAAAAAAAAAGTAATAAATAAATAATATATGAGATTATTGTCTCTAGAAATCAATGGCCGTTTTGTATCTGGTGGATGATGTCCCCAGCCGGTAACCTCCCTAGTTCGATGTCGCCTAAGCGACTGTCTTCCTTATTAACATCAGCATTAGTCAACCATTCCAAAAACACCATCCACATTATTACATATATGCTCACAAAAAAAAACATGTAGCATACACACGAGCTCGCAATATCTATCATATAATCACGCAGTACGCCAAAGGTTTCTGAAGTAGCTACAAACGGAGGAGGTGCCATAGCTTCCATTCTTAATTAATACTTTGCTGAGCAAATAAGTAAAACAATACTAACACAATTAATGTTTATATATAAATAACTGCGAATTCTATTTCAATCCACGTGAGAAATCTTATAAAACAATAGTATATATCTAATCTAGATTTTTTTTTGTTAAGTGGATATTCTCTTTAATTGGATGAAATATAGGAGTATTCACAAAATAAAATAAAACTGAAAAATTTGGAAAATTGAGTAAAAAATCCTTACCTTTTTTTTTTTGATAAAATTAACTAATTATTTAGGCATGGCACTTATCCATTACTAAACTAAATCTCCTAATCTACGTTTTTTTTTTTAATATATATACATCTTATTTATCTGTCAAGAATTTCACAATTACTGCACACATCTCATCAGGATTCGACAAAAGAAAGAGGTTTAATTTTTTTGGAGTCGTCACGCCAAGGCCATGGATACTACATCACGATACGAAGAAACTGTAATAGTGTTGTTTCGGGTAATGGTGGCCATGTCCTTCTTTGTTATCTTTTTCGGCTCTTGTCTTTGTGTTAAATTTTGCTCGCGGATGCGTAATCAGAAAGATGACGATATTGTGTATCTGAGTTTCAACCAATGAATCTTGTACACGAGCTTGAATGATGGATGACGATCAAAGCAAAGCACGAAGTTTGCCAATATAGATACATACATTAGTGATTAGGAATTAGGGAATGGCTTCTTTTATTTTTCGTTTTGATTTTGTTATATATGGGTTTTAAATCCTTGTTTTTTTTGTTGTCGTCGTTACGTTCTCTCTGTTTTCTTTAAGTGATTTCTTATGGACTTTTTTTCTTGTAGAATTTGCTTCATCAGTCCTTTTTCTTTTTCTTTTTTAAGGCCTATCAGATTACATGAATGATCTTACGGTTATGTATACATATGATGTATTTATCTTGTTTCGAAATTATTTATTCTTTTTCTGTTTAAAATTTCTCCACAGTTAATCAAGATCATATTTTTCTTATCGGGTTAAGTACTACCAGGGGTAGCCTCATGTTTATGAGGCATGAGGCACTTGCCTCGTGTCTATTTTAAAATTAATGTAGTTTTTAGTTAAAATTTATAATTTATTTATTGAAATTATTAAAAGTTTCAAATTTATATGAATTGTGTCCCATATAAATTTAATTTATATGAATTAGTGTTTCATATAAATTTACTTTCTAGATCTGCCTGTGTTTTCTCCTTTCTAATATATGATTGAAAGTGGAATCAGATTGTATATGGATGGACCGATGGACTCATGGGATTCATAGAGCATATAATAGAACATAGAGTTTTTTTTTTTATAATATAGAACGTAGAGTTTGCATTCAAACCTATATATATCAGAGAGGCCTGAGCAACTAACTACAGCATCTTAAAGAATCTGGTTTATAACTATATATGGAAGGATGAACAGTGACCCACAACACACAATGTGAAGCATTAGAGCATCCTCAACCAAGAGCTTGGTTAGAGTATCATTACCTTAATTTAATCATATATTTAATAATAATTAATTAGTTGAGATTCGATTAGAAACTGTTAATATTTCTGTGTCCAATGTGAGACTCATATGGGGTTCTAAAGAATTAAAAAAAATTAATTTATTTTGAAAAAAAAATAGAATGAAAAATCTTGTAAAAACATGATGCAAAATGAATTAAACTCGGCTTTAGTCTTCAGTTGTGCGAAATTTTAGCCAAATATGCTCAACCAAATCAGCTTTCAATTGTTGATGCATTCTTTCCTCACGAACACGAGCTCGATTGACCATCACGTTGTTCACATTTGTAGCTGTCTTTATAGAATATGTGTAGTCCACTTGTGAAGTCCCGCTTCCTTCTCCTTGTACGAATTCTCAGAAATCATATTGAGTGCATTGGTCTCATTCGTCTTCGACTATCATATTGTGCAATATGATACATGCTCTCATTATCTTGCCTATTTTTGCCTTATCCCAACACTGAGCTGGGTTTCGAACAATAGCAAACCGAGCTTGCAAGACTCTAAAAGCACGTTCGACATCTTTTCTGACACCTTCTTGGTAATTTGCAAATAATGATGCTTTCAGACCTTGTGGACGAGAAATTGATTAGATAAAAGTGGCTTATTTTGGATATATACCATCTGTGAGATAGTAAGCCATATGGTATTAACGTCCATTGACAAAGTAACTGACCTTTGGAGCTCGACCTTCTAATATATCATCAAATACTGGTGAACGGTCAAGCACATTTAGATCGTTACGTGTCCATGGAGCTCCAAAAAATGAGTGCCAAATCCATAGATCTTGTGAAGCCATTGCCTCTAAAACAATTGTGGGTTTTCCATGTCCACGTGAATACTGTCCTTTCCAAGCGGTGGGACAATTCTTCCACACCCAATGCATACAATCAATGCTTCCTATCATCCTGGGAAATCCCCGAAACTCTCTGATATTGAGTAATCGTTGGAGATCCTCTGGTTTAGGCCTTTTGAGGTACTCATCTTGGAACAGATGTATAATTCCATCCACACAATTTTCTAAGCAACTGTTCGCAATGGATTCACCCATCCGGAGGTATTCATCCATTGCATCAGCTGCAAGTCCATATGCCATAAGACGAATAGCAGCTGTACATTTTTGTAGTGCAGACAGGCCGGACCTTCTGGTAGCATCTTGTCTTTGTTGGAAGAATGGTAATTCGTTAGAGAGACATTGAACAATATGCAAGAACAATCTCTTGTTCATTCTAAAGCGCCAGCGAAATATTCCATCAGGATAAACAAGTTGCTCGCTAAAATAATCATTCCATAGTCGAATGTGCCCTTCCTCGCCTCCCCTTTCTATATGAGCTCATTTTTTCTTGGATTTTTTGGCAACTTGACGTTTTTCGTAACCTTCTAAACAATTTTGAAAACCTCTGTCAAAGATTTCATCAAAGGTTTCATCAAAATGGTCATCTAATGTGGAACGGTGTGGATGAGATGCCATATAAACCAATAGAATACAAAGAAGAACTTGATTCGATACAAAGAAAAACTTGATTTGTACAAAGAAGAACTTGATTTGATACAAAGAAGAAGTAAAATACATAACCAAATATATATAATATAACCGAACATTTTGGTACACCTACTTAGAGCATCCTATATTACAAAAAAAAAACACATTTTCCACATTCCATTACTGTATCACCAACTTCATAAACATCACAATGCAGACACATAAACATCCAAGTCTACAATAAGACAAAAGATAAACAAAAACAGAAATAAGTGATAGGAATAAGAAGAAATAGATAAAGAAGAATGACTTACCAATCACAACATCTCATAAATTAGCTTGTTCTTAAGGGTGATTTGAATGTCAGATAGTGGTTCGGATTTGGCAATGAGACTATCAAGTATTTTCTGTTTGGATAGTCTTTCTTTGGTAGCATTATCTCTCTCCTTAATAGCCCACATCTCTTCAAGTTCTTTCAAAGAACTGCCCTCCAATTCTTCAGTCTTTATACCTTTCTTTCTCCCTTTCGCCTTGGCAGCCTTTACACCCATAGGCCTCTCTATTTTATCCTCCTCCAAGCCACAGTCTCTATTAGAGCTGGAGACATAGTCACCCTCCTCATTTACCTTGCTTCTTTTGGAGGATGGATTAGTTTTTGAAGCATTCAAAGTACATCATTTTTGATCAGCCTTTAGTAGACTCCAAGCATGCTCAAGATTAAACTTTGTCTTCTGATCTTGGAAGTACACCTTATAGGCCTGCTGCAGCACATCATCCTCTGTCTCTCCACTCCGATGCTGCCTTGACGCAAAGTCATAACATCCTGCAAACTTGCTTACTGATTCGTTTAGCTTTGCCCATTTCTGTTTACATGTGTTACTCCCTCGTAATGGAAGGTTGGTAACAGCAGGACTTGCAGCATAGTATGCTGCAACCCTTTGCCAGAATACACCTCCTTTCTGCTCAGTCCCTACTATGGGATCTTTGCTTGTGTTTAACCAAGCAGAAACAAGCACTTTCTCCTCAGGCAATGTCCATCTTTGCCTAGACTCTCTGTTTTTTTCAGGTGAGTGATTTTCGGATGTAGGTGTTTGAATTTGTGGATAAGTTTGTGGAGTATTGATCTCTTGTTGGCTGTTCAAGAGATCAATAAAGGTTTGAGATCCACTAAATAAATCTGTGGAATCCATTTACTTGGTTGTGAATTTTTTTTTGGTTTTAAGATATTCAAGGTTCTTATTTGGTTTGGTTATAAAGCCAAAGTCACAATAATGACTCACTGCCTAATCAATTCGGGTTAGCTTATCAAACTTAACTCACAGCCACAGCCACAACCAAAACCATTAACTCACTGTCTCAATCACCATTAAAGTCACCATAAGTTTTAGAAATGTTTTAGTACCTGTTTTAGCTTAAACTTATCAGCAAGAGCTTCAAGAATATGTCGACATGGCATATTGATATATTATGCGGTAGCAAAATTGCTTCCATCTCCGTTACTTTTATAACGTTGAAGATTATCCAAAGCAAAAAAACATAAATCCTCTCAAGGAACTCAAAAAACCATACAACAATTTCCCCAATTCCTCAGACCACCGCTTATTTAGTTTTTCACCAGGTTCATCTTTCATAAATTGATTCATTGACAAAGAATTGATTTGAAAGAGAATAACAACAGACGAAGAATCACATCAGAGAGAGAGAAGGGAGAGAGGAGAAACAAAAAATTGACAAATGAAATGAAAAAAAAAAATTTCTTCTACACTCGTGATACACGATCTAATAGAGAACCGTCGCGTGTCCGGTTGATACGTATCAACCAACTCCTCCCACTGATACATATCAAACGATTTTGCCATTTTTATTTATTTATTTAAAATTAAATATTTGATACGGTAGAAATATTTGATCATTGAAATACGTATAGAATAATATTTTATAAAATTTTAAAAGAGAATATCTGATATTTATCTTTTTCTATTTTTAATTAATATTAAATATTTTATAAATCCTAAGAGATAAATTTAAAAATTAGTTAGGGTTTGAATATTTATTTATAGGAACATTGTTTTATAGGAAAAATTGATAAATAAAATTTGAACAAATACTCAATCTTCTTGGACTTATCATATATTTCAAATAATACTTTAAATTATATTTCAAACAAAACTTTTAAATATTCTGAATACATGTTCCAATATTACCCACTATTACCCGTTTCGATAACTATAGTGGAGACACTTCTATAAAACAACATATAAATATTTAAATAATTTTATCTTTTTGTTAATCTTTGTTTCTTTGATGCAGCTGAATTTATTTATCAATTGATGTAGATTAACTGATACTAGAAGTGTACCGAACGGGTTAAAAAACTCGAAGATTTGATATCATATATGTGTATATTTGTTTGGTTATAATGTTAATAACAACAGTTTGTTGGGTATTTCATTGAGCTTTGATCTATAAATGAATAAACTGATGTAGCGATATAGCGTTTGGATGAGTATAGTTTATGTTAGGAATATTAATCGTAAGTGTAAGGATTAAAGAGTGTCAAAACGGATTAATTTGCTCTATTTAACTCATGCCATGGTGGATTGAACTTAGTTGTGGTTTTTACCCACGGTGGAATGAACTTAGTTACGGTTTTTAGCTAGTTGATCTGCTTGTCTGCTAGTTCAAAACTAAGAACATTCTCATTAGAGTTTCTATGTGAGTATTTACATGAGTTTTTTATCTTCAAAAAAACAAAAAATAATATTAAAAGAAGAAAGAGAATCGGATGGGTTTCTCTAGAAAGAAACTCTACAACAAAAAATGAGAGACTCCATAAACATTTGTCTCAATGTAATTGATTTAAAAATAATTTAATTAAACAAACAAAATAAACTAAAATTATCAATAAAATAAGGGAGATTTGGATATAAAGAAACTTTAAAACAATTTTTGTCCATCTACACCTTTATTTTATATTTTTGGTGATGTAATATTTTTGAAATATGAAATTCCAATTTACCTTTTAAATCTATTTATTTTTGAACAAAATCTAATATCAAAACACTCTAATTCATATAGAGTCTTCACCATTTCCTTTTTAAGTAAAATATATTTATCTAATGAGATAAAAATAAAATACCCTAATTTATTTTTTAACCATATCGAGATTCAATTATCCCAACCCTTCGCCGGTGATTGTAAGAGAAATCGGAACATCCTTTCTCGTCGTCTCTTTCACCCTCTTTCGCCGGCGTTCTGCAACTCTTCCGGCGATATAATTTTTCAGGCGCCTCCAATGACTTCAAGCATCACTCGATATCACTCTATTTGTAAGAGTTTAATCTTCAATGCCTCAATCTTCTTTGGTCCACCAATCTATTCACTGATTCAATCTATTATCTTATTCAATTACTTCTCTTATTCAATCTCTTCTCTGATTCAATCTCATTTCTGCTTCATTTTCTTTGATTCAATTTCTAGGGTTTATAATATATGAATTTGGGGATTTTGGTTGATAATTTATAAATATCTTTTTGCATGTCAGGAATCGTGTCCGTTTGGTGTTCCTGGAATTGTCTCTCGTTGTTGAAGTTGTCGCCATTGTTACACAAGGTAATTATCTATGTTACATTGTTTACATTAATCAAGAGTGTATAAATAATGGTTAAAATTATAGGATGGACATTAAAACTATGCTAAGAGTTCTATACGAATCATGGTTGCTATGGTTGCTTGTGTAGAATCTATTGTTATAGCTCATGTATTGGTTTAATAAATTCATCGATCAGTTGGCTAAGACAAAGGCGTATACAATCACAGCCTGTCTGATCCGTCGATCAGATAAAGTGATCGATCGGTAGATAAATCTTTGAAACCAAGACACCGACTTGACATATAAATATTTAGGATACGTGGATGTAGAGTATTTGATGTGTTTCAAAATGTTTGTCTTGTTTATATGATCAATATGTCTTGTATGTTTAGCTCAATTTGTGACACTTATATTAGCTTTTTGATTATTACACACTAAAACCAGATTATTTGTGTAGACATGGAGAAGAAGTATCCATAACGTCTTTTTACAAGAGGACATGAGCCAAAAACGAAACAGATAAACAATGCATGCAAAATGAATTTCTTCGACCTTATCAAGGATGCAGTGCCTCTAGAGTATGCTACAGTTCAGAGAGATGAAGTCTTTGGACCCATATTAGCGCTACATGACAACAATCTTTGGTATTCAGGTCGGTTGGTACATAGCATGTTGACTAGGCAGTTGGTGACAAAGAGAATACATGAGATGTGGTTTGTTTTTGGGAATAACCCACTCCATTTCTCGCTACAAGAGTTTCATGCAGTCACTGGTCTAAAGTGCACAAACGATTTCAATTCCGATTTAGAGGAGTGGACATATGATAAGGGGTTCTGGAGTGATGTGTTGAGGAATAAGGAAAAGGTTTGGGTACAAAAGATTAAGAAAGAGTATATACCATCACTCACCGTTGGGATCCAGCTGACAAAGTTAGACTGGTGTATGTTGGTTTGATTGCTGCGGTACTATTTGGTTTCACTGATTTGAAAGTCATCCCAAACGAATACATCCAGTTAGTGATGGATATACATAAAGTTTGGTCTTGTCACTTCACACATATTTTACATTTCTTACTCTCCTTATAGTTCTCACTGTCATACTCTTTTGAATTATTACAATAGGTTCACAAGTATCATTGGGGTCTTGTAGCTTATGACCATCTACTCAAGTATCTCAGAAAAAGGAAACGTGAATTGAAGAACCACCGCAGCTATTCTCTTGAAGGTTTCTCCTATGTACTTCAAATATGGGCTATGGAAGCAATACCTCTACTTGGAGAATTGACTGGAGTCAAGATTAGTGATGAATTCCAATATCCTCGGTGCTCTAATTGGAAAGGCAATATGAGACCTAATTTTGATGGCATTATTACCATCGAGAAATCATTTGTACCAAAGGTTAGTTTATATAAAATCATTTATCTTTTGCTCATATGTTAAATACTGTAACTATCATATAGTTTCTAAATTGACATAGTAAATCTTTTAATCTTTTTAAATACAAGAGATTGTGTATCCATACATTTCAAAGACTCGAAATTTTGGCGTATGTGACTCTGCAGAGTTTTTCAGGGCTGATGAAATCGAAGATGTTGAAGTGGAAAATTTGAAAGTTTTGATTAGAAGTGGATATGATTTTGACGGTTTCAGTTGGCAATGTGTTAAGCAAGAAGATGTGTCGAATAATAAAAACCGTGTTGAAGAAGAGCAAGATGATACTGGAGTTTATAATGACAGTGTTCAAGCGGAGAATGAGGTTAGTAATGCGTGTGATGAGAAGCAAGATGCCAATGTTGTTGGGTCAAAGAGCAGTGAGAAGAATCAAGCTGCCAATGTTGTTGGGTCAAAAAGCAGTGAGAAGAATCAAGCTGCCAATGTTGTTGGGTCACAGAGCAGTGAGAAGAATCAAGGTGAAAGTGCAAGAGAAATTGCAAGAGATGTGCTTGCTTTAAGGAAATTAAACTTTTTTCTTAGAAAAAAAATATCCTAGATAGAAATTGCAAGAGATGTGCTTGCTATTTCTGTTTCTAATGTTTCATTAGAATCTTTTTTTAGCACATGAGATCACATGTTAGACCCATATCAAAGTACATTAACTCTTTTTATGGTCGAAACTATGATTTTAACACAAAAATGGCTTAAGATGTCATCTTATACAGATGAAAACCATAAAATTCAGAAAATGTTAGAAGAAACTGAATTTATGAATTCTTTTCCACAAGATTATGTATTTGTATTATTTTAATTATCTTAAGCTATTTTGTTAAGTATTTTGATCTTATGCTAATTCTCATTGTTATTTTATTTTATTTTATTTTGACTAGAGATTTATGAAACAACGTGTATAGGTGAGGAACCATAGCTGATGATGATGATGAAAGTTCTCAAAGTTTTTCTCGTTCTTCTTCTAGTTTTATAGGTTTGATTTTAGATTTGCAATTTGGGTTTATTTTATTTGATTTGGATTCAATTTTTTTGAACTTCATACCTAAGATTCATTTTGTTTTATTAAATAATCTATAAAAAATGAAACCAAAACAAAACCAATCCAAACCGAATTAATTATGGTTAAAAACATTAAAACAGCAAACCAAAAAAAAACAAACCGAACCAAATCGTATTTCAATCGGTTTTTAAATGGTTTCATTTTCTATGGTACCGAAAAATCGAAGAAACCGAACTGTAAACTGGAATGCCCACCACTGCTCTACAATACATCTTCAAATATCTCCTCATATGAATCTTCATTAATATCTCAGATATGCAAAATCATTCCCACAAAATTTATAGACAAAAACACATAATTGAAGCAACATCGAATATAAAGTTGCACAAATTATAAAGAACATAAGTATAAAAAGAACATCAAATTAAGGAGATAAGTTAGTTAAAATAAAACAAAAATATAAATATGAAAGCTGAAAAAAGGTATGTGTTCTTGAATGGAATAATTTGATATTATAAGAAGAGTGTAAGTTTAGAGATTTTTAGAGAGGATATTTTTTAACTTACTATGAAATTTTATATATTATTTACTGTATTTTTGATAGTTAAATACATTTAAAACATGAACAGTACTTCAAATTTTGACCGTTAAAATTTTAGAGAAATTATCACGAATACCCTTATTGCATACCATTTTCTACAAATATAACTTTTTTGGCCATTTTCAAAACTGTCACTATGAGGCATGTCATTTGACAAAAAAAATATCCTTAATAAAAATAATAATTAATTATTTTGATAAAACTACATAATTATTTTATATTAGGAAACTATAGAACAATTTTTTTTGTCACGAAAATTATGAATCTTTTTTTGGCAGAATAATTGTGGGATAAAAGTTTTGGCAGATAAAATTGTGGGATTAATTAATTAAACATAATATTGTAACATCTAAAGTTCAACTATAACCAGACGGAGTTCAACAAAGTTTTCTTTTTTATTATTTAATTTCATTTAATTAATTAATTAAATATAATATTGTACCATCTGAAGTTCAACTATAACCATACGAAATTCAACAAATTTTTCTCTTTTATTATTTAATTTCATTTAATTAATTAATTAAACATAATATTGTACCATCTGGAGTTCAACTAAAACCAGACGAAGTTCAACAAAGTTTTCTCTTTTATTATTTAATTTCATTTAATTAATTAATTAAACATAATATTGTTCCATCTGGAGTTCAACTATAACTAGACGGAGTTCAACAAAATTTTCTCTTTTATTATTTAATTTCATTTAATTAATTAATTAAACATAATATTGTATCATCTGGAGTTCAACTATAACCAGACGGAGTTCAACAAAGTTTTCTCTTTTATTATTTAATTTTATTTAATTGATTAATTAAACATAATATTGTACCATATGGAGTTCAACTATATTATCTTATAAATCCTTTTAAACCCCTTATATTACCTTGTAAAACTCTTTTAAATGTTTATAAAATCTTATATAACCTTAGTAAACTGTATAAAAACTTTCTTATATGGTTTTATAAAGTTTTTTATGAGACCTTATACTCTTATATGATTTTATAAGGGCTTATACTTGTCTTATAAAAATTTAAGGCCTTATAAAAATAAAAACATTTATAAGGATTTTATAAAGTTTTAGAAGGTAATATAATTATTTTATAAGGTAATATAAGAGTTTTATAAGATAGTATAAGAGTTTTGTAAAAACATTTAAAAGATTTTATAAGGTAATTTTCCCACCAAAACTCGATTTCGTATTTTTAATTAAAATACAAATCCTTATTTTTATGAAAATTTAAAGTTTTCAATTTTCTTGCACAAAAAAGTTCATTTCGTAATTTTCCGCCAAATTATGTTTTGGCAATTTTCCCGCCAAAATGGATCCATAATTTTTCCGCCAACAAATTTATTCTATAATCTCCTATTATAAAATAATTAATCATGATCTTCATTAAGGGCAATTCAGTCCAAAATATACTCAATGTGGTATAAATGAAAAGGGATTCCTTCCAATGGTATTTCAGAAAATGGACATTGAACACCCATATAGTGGTATTATTGAAATTCTCCAAAATTTTATATCAAAATTAATATTTATAATTTATAGTAAGATCAAAACTAATGTTGGTTTTGACATATAGAAATATTGAGAATTTAATTAGATTTGTGTTTTTGGTAAGATTTGTTATACAGTTTTGAAAAAATCTTTATGATCAAAAATATATTTTCTCTTAATTTATAATGGGGTAGAATTAGAATACTAAATGAACAAAACTTCAACTGAAATGTCTCTTTGCTAATGTATTGATTCTCAGTTTTTTCTTCTCATAAATACGAGATTGGACGGGTTTTCAGTTTTAAAATGAACATGCATAATTTTTCATACATGATACACTTAATCACACATAGATATTTTTAAACTTGAACCAGATTTCATTTATGGCATCTAAATTTAACTACAACCATAATTAAAATTAAAATAAAATAATTATCAAATAAGTTTGTCTTACAAATATAACCATGCACACGTCGTGAGTCCGAATCTAGTTAGAGATAATTTTGAAAATATTTTTAATTTATAAAATTCAAATCTATAAATTTAAAAAAGGAATATATGTTTATTGTTGTTGATATATACATTTGCTTTTTCTGAAACCAAAAATATATAATTTAAAAACATAAATAAGATTAGAGATAAATATTAAAGTATCTCCACAGTATTTTTAGAAAATGTTTTGAAAAAATGTTTCTATTTTATAAAATTTGGAAAGGGAAGATATGATATTTATTCTTCTTCTTTTTTGCTTTTTTTTTATGATTGTTAAATATTTTATCCGAAAAAATTTTTTATAAGAGATCAATCTAAAATTAGCGAGGGTTTAAATATCACAACTGTAATAGTGTCGTTTCGGGTAATGCTGGCCAACAAAAATAATTTTTAGCTCAAATTCTGATACGGGGACAAAGGAAAAAAAAACAAGCAAAATTCTTAAGAAATTCAGAGAACAAGCAAAATTCTTAAGAAATTCAGAGAACAAGCAAAATTCTTAGGAAAAAGAAAAAACAAGCTGAAGTGTGCGAGAGAAATGGTTTCCACAGCGGGGGGATGATCCTGAAGGAGGAGAAAGAGACGCTAATAAAGCAAATCCATTGAATTAAGATGGTTTCTTACCATGGGCTCAGATCATCGCAAGACTTGGCACAATTGCCGCGATTGCAGTTCCTAAAATGGCGAATCCAACAACACAGACGCTCTTCTTAAATGGAATTTGGTAGGACGTGCTCCAGACAGAAGTATACCCGATCTTCAAGCCAACTGCTACGACTGATGTTACAACGACTCGAATCCACCATGTATGGATGAATCCTCCAACAAGTAGTGGAAGAATACCTCCTACTAGTATCCATAGCACGGAATTGAAACCTTTGAGTAGTGTTGGAACGATACTAGCATCTCTGTCATCTGATAAGCGAGTGACGATATTATTTATCACTTTGGCTATCACCATACCAAAGAGAGTGACAAAGCCAGCTGTGGCGGTGACCTTGACAGTGTTGTTTGCAAAGGTCACTATGTTTGCTGTGGTGGGGACAAGAGCTCCCATCAGTTCTCCAAACTCCTCTCCGGTCACTTGGCCTGTAGGAGCCATCGTTTTCCTCAGAAAAACGGGGAGTGTATCTACAAGTTTTTGTAGAGGTGAGCCGCTGTTAGGTGGAGCCTTATTCTGAAAAAAACAAATAAACTGTCAGATACATTCTACCAAACACAAAGTTTTATTGTATTCTCGTTGAAACTCACAAGTTGAAGAATTAATTTGTAATACTCTTGTTGAAACTCAGTCTTTTCCTCAAACAGTTGAAGACTTCTTGTTTCCCAAGAGTTTCTCTCCTTCTCCAACTGAACATAAAACTAATAAACTCAGCAATCATAAGAAAGTATTTGAGACATAACTATGTGAGAGAGGTTTAGTTACCTTCTCAAGCTCTTCATGATTTTTCTCTAGCTTTTCTTTGAGAGATTCTCGTTCCATCTTCCAGTTTTGAGTTATCCTGTCTTGATACTTCAAGGTGGAGACTAATTCCTCCCAAAGCTCTTCATGATTTTTCTCTAGCTTTTCTTTGAGAGATTCTCGTTCCATCTTCAAGTTTTGAGTTATCCTGTCTTGATACTTCAAGGTGGAGACTAATTCCTCCCAAAGCTCTTCCTTTTCTTGCTCTAAAGCATTGACATTAATCAAAGCATCAGTCAAAGACGATTCAGATTCATCGTCGTTAGACTCCTTCTCTACCATTTCCTTTACACAGTCAAGTGCTGTGTTTGCTGCTTTCACTTTCTCCATCATTATTCTAAGATCGCTTTCTCCGTTGCTCTCGCCGAAGACCTCTGAATTTTTCTCCATTTTTGAGTAGAGAAGAATGAAGGAAAAAAAAGAAAAGAAAAAGAAGAATGGAGGAAGATGACAAAATACTGTAACATTCTGAGGCGTCCCTGTTTTTGGTATGGATTTAAAACTTTTATTTTACAGCTGTCAGCATCACAATGCTACGTGTATTCAAATCACGACCGTCTATGCAGGTCACACTTGATTTTTAATGTTCCCGAACTTTAGGAATTTGGCATATAGTGTGCATGCTATATTTGGACATTTTGCGTCGTTTCATATGACTGCCTACGTTAAGTGACGTATATTGCAATGATATATATGGACTAGCATTTGGCGTTTGCAAATATTTTAATCTTACAAGCGTAGTTGCTTATAGGCTATATGGTAAAAACCCCTCATGGGTTTTTACCATTTGTTTTAATATAAATTTTTCAAAATTCTAAGTTAAGAACTTCATTAAGAGTTCTTAAATTTTTCTTCTTTCAATGGTAAAACCCCACTTGGGGTTCTTAAAAAGAAAAGATTATTTTTAAATTTTATTTTATTTAAACTTCAAAGAAACCAACAAT
Organism: Cardamine occulta; assembly: GCA_028015245.1. NCBI lineage: Eukaryota > Viridiplantae > Streptophyta > Magnoliopsida > Brassicales > Brassicaceae > Cardamine > Cardamine occulta. The sequence continues at coordinate 21,320,423 of CM051372.1, forward strand.
GATACCTCTCCTACTTTGATTTCAGCAAAACTTAAATAGAAAGGTTAACTAACTACAAAAGCTCAGTTCCATTACAGAATGTGTTTAGTCTATTAATCAGCCTATTCTATGAAGATAGAATACCTCAAAGATGGCTATGCCTAAGGACCTGAATCGATGAATGGGAAGATGTACTTGAACCAAGAATTAATTGTTAACCTCAGCTCTCACCTTTTGTGCAGAGACAACAGCATTTGCTCGTGCGTCAGCAAATCTCCATTGCAGCAACCTATTATGCAACAGCCTTAACAAGTGAGCATCCGAAACCCCATTCTCTCTAATCTTCTCTTTAGCATCCACAGCAAAATCCAAATCAAATACAATAGCTTACCTTAGTTTGCCAACATAAGTGCTGTTGCTTCGTGAGAAGTTTTTAGCAGATAGCGAGATTATAAAATCTGTGCATGTCGCTCTTCTACTCCTTGCTGCTAACAACAACTTATCGTTCTCTGCCTCAACTGAAATTCAAAAAAGGATCCAACTTTAGAACAATGATTTCCACATTCTTGAACATAAACTTTGAAATAAGGATCACTCACAAGGCATCAAGCCATAGTAGAGAATATATGTAGCTGTTGCTCTGTTCCTTTGAATAAAGCATTGAATAGGAGAGTGTCTTGGCCCTGGCTGCTCACAATCAAACAAACAAGAATTTTAGATTTTAAACATAAGTATAGTTCTAGAGACTTCAGAGCTTAGAACAAAGAGTGAGTACCTGTTTCAATGAGATTGGAAAAGTGAATTTCCCACAAAGCTCAGGGATTTTAACAATCTCCATAGTGATACCTCTCCATGATTTACAGACAGAAGCACAAGAGACAACAGTTGCACGAGCAGGCCAAGAGGTCTCACTGTCTTCATCTCTCCGGATAATGTCAAGAAGCAATTCAGGAGGCAAAGAAGCCCATGGGCTCTGCGGGATGTTATTATCTAGTGGTGAAGCTGTTTGATCAGGAGCAATGTGAGACGACTTTGACCACTTCGCTTTGAGATACCTCCAAGTCCATCTCTTACTTCCTTGAGATCACGAAGGAAGCTTTTTAATGACATTATCTCTTCTTAGCATACCAAAAACTCCCCCCAGAAACTGCAATCAAATAATAAAGTTCATGTTTTTATAATCTCAAGCTCAATACTTAATGGAAACAAACAATCTATGCCTAAATTCGTCTTCAATCATGGCTAAAAACAAACACAGAGGATTCTAATAACCCTAATTTCGGTAACATCAAAGAACCCTTATTTTTCTAAAATCATAGAACCCTAATTTCGATCTCATCAATAAATCACAGAACCCTAATTGGAGATGGTCTAATTTATCAAGATCTACAAAGATTATAAGATAGATTCCTACTTTGACAAAGAGATTGGAGCATCCTTCAAGCAAACTCTTCGATTTCGTGAACAAAATCTCTGATTTTGTGACGTTGATGAGTCGCCTTCGCGAGAGAGACGAGAAAGAGAGAGAGAGGTGCGGAAGAGAGACACGCGAAAAAAAAAAACCCCCGATTTCGTTCACTGTAGACACCCAATAGTACGCTGCCACGTCATCTTTAGAACTTCTTAAAATCCTTAGTTAAGGGTCGGTTCTTAGTCATTTCCCCATTTTTTTTTTTAGTCATTTCCCCTAAAAACATTGGTTTCTAGAATGGTTTTTAGTTTTAGATTTTCTAAAAATCTATTTTTTTGCCATTTATAATTTTAAGAAAAATGGATTCCCTATCAATTAAGGAATCTAGATTTTGATGATTTTTCCATATTTGTGAAAAGAATCCAAAATCTCACTTATATGAGTTTTTAGGAGATTTTGTCTCTAATCAAAAACCAAAAAAAAAAAAATCAAAAACCAAAAACTAAAAACCATTTAAAAACTATAAAACATTTATTACCTTAATTTTTGTTTACTTTTGCGTTAAAAACCTACTTAAAACTCCAGTTGGAGATGGTCTTAAGGGGTATTGTATAATAGTGTAAACGGCCATAACTCATAAGTATAATTAACGTGTAAACTTATATCAAACTTATATGTATTTTCTTCTGAATTTGAAACTTACCATTTTTTATAAATTTTACCAAAATATATAGCCCATAATTGTTTGTTAACTGCTTACTGGATCAGAATCTACCAAAACATTTTGTAAACTACCGTTAACCTTTTACTGAAAAAATGGTATTAACTACTTCACCTTTTACCGGAAAAAAAAATTTTTAACCTTAATATTTACTATTTATTAGTCATACCAAAACTTTAACAAGAAGAAAAAACAAGTGTTTCTCGTGTCATAATTTGGATTCTGGTTGTGTGCATTTGTGATTACGTTTATCTTGAATTATTGTATGTCGTTATTTAAACGGTTTAATTGAGATTCAATGTTAATTAATGTTAAATTGAAACTTTTCTATTTTTGTTCCTATTTTTAAAATAACATAATACAAACTTGTTGATTAATAAATTCGCTCAAGAAACCAAGTTGCCAACTACAACCAGAATATAAAACAAACAAAAAATTTACTTTAAAACGTGTTAGTTTTCGAATCAGTTTTACTTTCGAATCAGTTTTACTTTAATTGCCAAAATGGTTACTTACCTACGTACTACTCCCTCTGTTTCATTTTATTTGTTGTTTTAGGTTTTAACACACAAATTAAGAAAACATTCAAATTTTCTTTTTTACCCTCATTAATATACTAAACAAGTTTTTTCACTGGTTATCACATTAAAATAATAGGAGTAATAAAATAAATCTAATTTAAAATCTGCATTGGAAACCCAAAACAACACTTATTTTGTAACAAACAAAAAAACCATAAAACTACAAATAAAGTGAAACAGAGGGAGTATTAGTTATAACATTTCGAACTTTAAACAACAATACTTTGGATCTATTAAATTGCAGTTCTACTTCTAAAATTTGGTGTATATATATGTATATATTTGCAATTTTGTTTTTGGTCCCCTATTGCCAAAATGGTTATTTACCTACGTACTTTTGGTTACAAAATTTCAAACTTTAAACAAAATTCAATATGATCTATCAATCCCCACTTGGTTACAGTTTTTGGTTTTGAATTACTAGTGAATTTTACATGTACTTCCATATAATTTGTTTCAAACTTCGGCCGCGCTAACTATTTTATATTTCTGGTAATATTATTGTTAAATTTCCCTGTGTTTCCTCCTTTCTAATATATGATTGAAAGAGGAATCAGATTGTATATGGATGGACCGATGGACTCATGGGATTCGTAGAGCATATAATAGAACATAGAGTTTTTTTTTATAATATAGAACATAGAGTTTGCATTCAAACCTATAAATATCAGAGAGTCCCTGAGCAACTAACTACAGCATCTTAAAGAATCTGGTTTATAACTATATATGGAAGGATGAACAGTGACCCAGAACACACAATGTGACCCAAAACTTAATGTATAATTAGTGTTAGGGATTAACATATTTAGGAATAGAAATGGACGAAACCGACGTTGGGAAGTGAGTGATATCGTCCGTAGAATCCGCTTTCGAAGCCACCAAGAAAAATCGCAGCCCTCGATGTTAGAGTACCGAAATGATTTTGGATTGCATAGAATCAAACCGCAACATCTCCTAGCTTGTTTGATAAAATTACTTTTAACTTATTAAAAGTAAAAGAAAAGTAATATACTCCAATAAAAAAATCATGCAACGTTATATTATATACTAGTACTCCGCTAAAGATCATAAGAAGTATTAATTCTGAGGTGATTCGCTTCGCTTCGTATGGTAGCGTTAAAAACGACGAAAAATGAGCAAGTTTGTAGTTTTTCTACAATTAAAAAAAAAAGAAACTAATAACAAGTGGAACTAAATCCCATAATTAACGAACAAACTATTAAGTTTCAAACTCGATTGACGATGTTGGATCCTTGTGATCCAGAACACACAATGTGAAGCATTAGAGCATCCTCAACCAAGAGCTTGGTTAGAGTATCATTAGCTTAATTTAATCATATATTTAATAATAATTAATTAGTTGACATTCGATTAGAAATTGTTAATATTTCTATGTCCAATGTGAGACTCATATGGGGTTCTAAAAAATTAAAAAAATTAATTTATTTTGAAAAAAAAATAGAATGAAAAAACTTGTAAAAACATGATGCAAAATGAATTAAACTCGGTTTTAGTCTTCAGTTGTGCGAAATTTTAGCCAAATATGCTCAACCAAATCAGCTTTCAATTGTTGATGCATTCTTTCCTCACGAACACGAGCTCGAGTGACCATCATGTTGTTCACATTTGTAGCTGTCTCTATAGAATATGTGTAGTCCACTTGTGAAGTTCCGCTTCCTTCTCCTTGTCTCGAAGAAATCATATTGAATGCATTGGTCTCGTTCGTCTTCGACTATCATATTGTGCAATATGATACATGCTCTCATTATCTTGCCTATTTTTGCCTTATCCCAACACAGAGCTGGGTTTCGAACAATAGCAAACCGAGCTTGCAAGACTCCAAAAATACGCTCGACATTTTTTCTGACACCTTCTTGGTAATTTGCAAATAATGATGCTTTCGGACCTTGTGGACGAGAAATTGATTAGATAAAAGTGGCCCATTTCGGATATATACCATTTGTGAGATAGTAAGCCATATGGTATTAACGTCCATTGACAAAGTAACTGACCTTTGGAGCTCGACCTTCTAATATATCATCAAATACTGGTGAACGGTCAAGCACATTTAGATCGTTACATGTCCATGGAGCTCCAAAAAATGAGTGCCAAATCCATAGATCTTGTGAAGCCATTGCCTCTAAAACGATTGTGGGTTTTTCATGTCCACGTGAATACTGTCCTTTCCAAGCGGTGGGACAATTCTTCCACACACAATGCATACAATCAATGCTTCATATCATCCTGGAAAATCCCCGAAACTCTCTGATATTGTGTAATCATTGGAGATCCTCCGGTGTAGGCCTTCTGAGGTACTCATCTTGGAACATATGTATAATTCCATCCACAAAATTTTCTAAGCAACTGCTCACAGTGGATTCAATTTTGAAAACCTCTAATGTGGAACGGTGTGGATGAGATGCCATATAAACCAATAGAATACAAAGAAGAACTTGATTCGATACAAAGAAAAAATTGATTTGTACAAAGAAGAACTTGATTTGATACAAAGAAGAAGTAAAATACATAACCAAATATATATATAATATAACCGAACATTTTGGTACACCTACTTAGAGCATCGTATATTACAAAAAAAAAACACATTTTCCACATTCCATTACTGTGTCACCAACTTCATAAACATCACAATGCAGACACAGAAACATCCAAGTCTGCAATAAGATAAAAGAGAAACAAAAACAGAAATAAGTGATAGGAATAAGAAGAAATAGATAAAGAAGAATGACTTACCAATCACAACATCTCATAAATTAACTTGTTCTTAAGGGTGATTTGAATGTCAGATAGTGGTTCGGATTTGGCAATGAGACTATCAAGTATTTTCTGTTTGGATAGTCTTTCTTTGGTAGCATTATCTCTCTCTTTAATAGCCCACATCTCTTCAAGTTCTTTCAAAGAACTGCCCTCCAATTCTTCAGTCTTTATACCTTTCTTTCTCTCTTTCGCCTTGGCAGCCTTTACACCCATAGGCCTCTCTATTTTATCCTCCTCCAAGCCACAGTCTCTATTAGAGCTGGAGATAGAGTCACCCTCCTCATTTACCTTGCTTCTTTTGGAGGATGGATTAGTTTTTGAAGCATTCAAAGTACACCATTTTTGATCAGCCTTTAGTAGCCTCCAAGCATGCTCAAGATTAAACTTTGTCTTCTGATCTTGGAAGTACACCTTATAGGCCTGCTGCAGCACATCATCCTCTGTCTCTCCACTCCGATGCTGCCTTGATGCAAAGTCATAACATCCGGTAAACTTGCTTACTGATTCGTTTAGCTTTGCCCATTTCTGTTTACATGTGTTACTCCCTCGTAATGGAAGGTTGGTAACAGCAGGACTTGCAGCATCGTATGCTGCAACCCTTTGCCAGAATGCACCTCCTTTCTGCTCAGTCCCTACTATGGGATCTTTGCTTGTGTTTAACCAAGTAGAAACAAGCACTTTCTCCTCAGGCAATGTCCATCTCTGTCTAGATTCTCTGTTTTTTTCTGGTGAGTAATTTTCGGATGTAGGTGTTTGAATTTGTGGATAAGTTTGTGGAGTATTGATCTCTTGTTGGTTGTTCAAGAGATCAATAAAGGTTTGAGATCCACTAAATAAATCAGTGGAATCCATTTACTTGGTTGTGAATTTTTTTTTGGTTTTAAGATATTCAAGGTTATGATTTGGTTTGGTTATAAAGCCAAAGTCACAATAATGACTCACTGCCTAATCAATTCGGGTTAGCTTATCAAACTTAACTCACAGCCACAACCAAAACCATTAACTCACTGTCTCAATCACCATTAAAGTCACAATAAGTTTTAGAAATGTTTTAGTACTTGTTTTAGCTTAAACTTCTCAGCAAGAGCTTCAAGAATATGTCGACATGGTATTGCTATATTATGTTGTAGCAAAATTGCTTCCATCTCCGTTACTTTTATAACATTGAAGATTAGCCAAAGCAAAAAAACATAAATCCTCTCAAGGAACTCAAGAAACCATACAACAATTTCCCCAATTCCTTAGACCACCACTTATTTAGTTTTTCACCAGGTTGATCTTTCATAAATTGATTCATCGACAAAGAATTGATTTGAAAGAGAACAACAACAGACGAAGAATCGTGAATCACGCGACTCGCACACACAAACCGACAACTTTCAAAAACAGACAACTAAACTCAACTTAAAAAAACAACATCTCACATCTACATTTAACTCAAATTAGTTCATCTAATGGTTTGATGTTTTAATTAGTTGTGATATTTAATGGTTCGTGCATGATAATATGATGTGGCAGATGATAATTGGAGAAGAAAAATATCAAAATAAATAAAAAAAACTTTGAAAGTTTGTTAAACTAATTTACTAACCTCTCTGATGTCGTTGATAGACGATCCGTCACTGACATGTGACCCTACACACTCCCCACTCTTTATAACTGCTACTCCGCTTGATGACTGAGTCACCTCCGAGTTCTCGTTACTAAAACTCGACGACTCACCGGCGGCGTTTGACAATGTCACTCCACCAGAAAACGAATCCATCGGTTGATCTTGACTCTCTAAGAGAAAATCTCCAAATTATCTCAACCGTTGGATCTTCTGTTTACTATCTTTCATTTTCCGTTCGTTCTCTCCGTCGACGTTAAGTTTACGGCGAGAAGGTTTCATCCAGAAGTTTCTAGTTGAGAAAAGTCCGATAGACGGAGATTTAACGGAGAAAGGTAACGGCAAGAATTTAAAGGCGCTGAGTAACGCCGTGGAAGCTTTGTGAACGGCGTGAGTGAGCGTTAATCCGCAAGTAAGACGTCGACTGTGGTGGAACAATCCTGACCGTTTGATCTCTGTATTGAAGAGACGACGGACGGTGGGGAACTTTGATGACGAGGGAAAGATTTGAAGCCGTTGGATGAGCAAGAGCTGAGATCATCGAGAAGGTAACCTCTCAAACTCAACGGCTTTAGTCGTTTTTTGCTCACCGGAAAGCGATGATCGGAGGAACTGATTGATGCCATTGGAGGATTAATGAATGAGTATTATTTGTTTCAGAGCATGTGAATATGAAAGATATGAGTAATGACTAATGAGTGATGAGTGTGATAGAGAGAGTTATATAAAGAAGAATTAGTAAAAGAAGCTTCTTCTATTTTACTTAAGCTGATCGAGTTTGATTTTTCTTGTTTCCTTAAATCTTTTGGATTTGAATTTACGTTTGATAATTTTATTTTATTTGTTTGGAGGTTTGATAAAATAAAATATCAAACGTAAATTCAAATCCAAAAGATTTAAGGATATTTGATTGGGGATATAAAAAAAATCATCAATGCTAAATTTCAAAAATTTAAATTACAGTCGGCAAGAGGCTGAGTGAATCATGTTGAATTTGCTTTCGCATTGACAGTTGGTTGACAATATAATTTATTTTTGAAAATACTGTAAATGTCAATAAGTTAAATTTGCTATATACTTTCAAAATGATAACTAATGCCAAGATAACATCAATTTAAATTAATACCAACATGACAACATAAATGAAAAAAAAAACTAATGGTAACATAAATTAACAGCAATAAACGAAAAGTAATATTTATGAATTTTTGGCATTAATAAACATTTATGAATAAGAAATCACGGCATTCACTAACTATATATATATTATTATTTGGGAAGCACACATTGTAAAATGAACATTGAATTGTAAGTAATTACATGAAATGTCATTACATTAAAGGAGAAGACAAAAAACTTGGGCAATTTTGGAAAACCACAAAAACAAAAAAGGACGCAGATCTTTATAGGAGTAGCCGGATCTTGGGTCATCTGTTGGTTGATTCAGAAAAAAGCTCATAAAACAAATTTTTATAACAAGGCCCATATAACAAAAATAAATATACACAACAAATAAAACAAAAAATTATAAAAAAAATCTTAAAATAAATTTCCCTCCATTTCGGAAATTTACACAAAACAAAAAAAATCTAATCAGAAATATATAAAAATGAACTTAACAAACACTACAAAATAAAACAAAAATTTACGAACCATCCCTTTCTAAAATCTAAAAAACAATTTAACTAACGAAATATATTATTATATAAACTAAAATCAAATTTTAAAAAAACAAAAATATTTGAGTAATATTTACTAACAACCGTACAAACATTACAAAAAATATTCTCCCTCGGTTGGAATATACCAAACAAATAAACATAATAGTTAGAAAACAAATCTTGATTTAAATTTTATTCCATTTCAAAAATTTACAAAAAACAAATAAACCTCATCGGAAATATTTAAAGATTAACTTAACAAATAGTACAATCAAATTAACTAACGAAATATATTATTAGATAAACTAAAATCAAATTTTAAAAATATATAAAATCTTGCAAGTACAATATTTGACTAAATATTTACTAACAACCGTAGCCAATTTTCTTAATACTATAAATATCATATCACTTTCAACTTCATAAGTCATAATTCCACATCAATCTTTAAATATTACAGCTATTTTTTTTTAACAATGGTTGATTACACAAACCTTTCGAACATCAAACCTTACAAAACAGCTTGGACCATTCAAGTTAAAATTTTGCATTCGTGGATTCAACTAACAAACTACGGTGGAGAAACTTTGGACATGATTTTGTCTGATGCATCTTTTAGTATACATTACAATTTATATTTATGTTTATAAAGATCAAATTATATTTTATACAAAAATATAGCTAACTATTTAAACTATATTTTAGGGTACTCTCATTCATGCTACGATTAAAAAGCCACAAATTTACAAGTTTCAAAGCAAAATCAAATCTGGAGAATGGAGAATTATTGAACATTTCACTCTCTCTAAAGCAATAGGAAAGTTCGAGGGCAACAAAACACACCTACAAAATGTCCTTCATGAACACGACTATTATCACAAGATCTGCTAATATTTGTGATGATATGTTTTTTGATTTTGCCAACTTTCAAGATGTTTCAAATGAATCGGGATTGAGTGAAAATATTTTCATAGGTAACCTCTTATTGTCATCATTTTTTCTAATTATATTGATATTTTTAATTATTTAATAACCATAATTAAATTAAAATCTGAACACTCTTTGTTTAACGTACATATTGGAACAGTGATCAATGTTGGTAAATTGAAAACTCATGACATCAAGGACAAACCTACAAAGAAACTTGAGATTGAACTAAAAAACACAAAGTATATTTACTACCCTAATATCTGTTATATTTTTATTATTAGGTTTATTCTCCATAATAATTTATCTATACTCATAATTTGGCTCTTTTATAGTGATGAAAGATTACCATGCACTCTCTGGGAAAACTATGCTTTGAAACCATGTGGAATGCATGTCAGAATGCATGCAAAAGAAAGGGTCATATGTTTAATTCGATTTGCTAAGATCGATATTTTCAAAGGTTTTTTTAATATTGCCAAATATAATTTCATTTATCTTTAAATATCTATATAGAAAGATGCATATATACAATGCCGTTAGATGTTAACATTCGAAACACGTTGGATAATTTAAATACAGGTGAAAGATCGAGTTGCTAATGCTTATGACACATCTTTGTTAGAGATCAATCCAAACTACCCGATTGTGGAAGAGTTTATGGCCAAGTATATATAATTATCTTATTATATATATATTCTCATTCTAATTTAGATCTTAGTAATGTTTTATTGCATGTTTTTCCTATTGACAGCTTACAACCTGATCAACTACCTTTAACAATAAAACCACGTAAGCCAAAAGAGTGCAAGATTGTGAAAACGAGAATATTTTGATCAGTTTCCTCGGAAAACCATTTCAGAACTGTTTGATGCCACAAAGGTAACCATTAGTATTAGAATTTTTTTCATATACTACGTTTTCCAACTGATTTACTAACATGGCCTAAATGTATTGTTTATTTGTAGATTGGAAAGTGAAAAATCATGTGTACTATCTTCACAATTGATATAGACTATTCTTGGTATTACTTTTGCTGCCTGAAGTGTACCAAGACAGCATACTTGGTACCTAAAAAAGAAAATGAGGTTGTCAAAAAAGGTAAAAAATCTTTGTTCTTGTGTGCTACATGTTGTGAAGAAACAATTAAGGTTGTACCCAGGTACCTACTTACTACTATTTGTTTTACTCAGAATTTTAATTGATTTCTACAAAATGTTAATTGATAAAGTCACTCACATACATAAATGGATTCTTTCAAATATAGATACAAATTAATTGTTGGGGTGATGGATAACACTGGTGAGACTAAGTGTATGTTGTGGGATAATAATACATTTGAGATTATTGGACAATCTGCGAATGATCTCTTGGAAGGTCATTGGAATGAGGTAAAATGACAATAGTTACGTATTAGTTTTTGTCTTTTGTTTACTTTAACTTAATCTTATTTACAGATTCAAGATCCAACAAATACTTCTCAAGCTTTGCGAGACTTAATTGGTAAAACATTCCAGTTACTGGTGAACATTGAAAATAAAAACATCAATGATGGGAATGACACTTACAAAGTTTCTCACGTTTGGTTGGGTCATGATGCATCGATTGAAGATTCGGGATGTTCATGATTCACTTAATACTCTGAGTTTTCTAATCATCGGTGAAATCTCATCTATATATCTAGGATGTTCAATAATCAATATGTTGATTTATCGTGATTTTTGACTCTCATTTAATACTGAAATCGGTGCCTTGACTAATAGCGATGACATGTCTGATTCTTTGGGTGCTGTTTCAACTACTTCTTCTTCCAAACAAAGAAAAGAGGACATCTCTGAATATACATCGAAGCGGTCATCAACTACCAAGAAACCATGTGTTTCTTCAATCAAAGGTGAAATTGAAAAGGAAGACACTAAAAGTGAAAAGAAGTCAATCACAGTTGATATTGAAAAGGAAGATGTGGAATCAAAAGAAAAGAATAAAGTGCATGCTTTGCATGAAAGTGATTCCGAAGCAACAACTTTGGAGATTTTTATCTGTTTTATTTATTAGATTCGGTTCATGTTAGTTTAATATTTTCAGTCTTTTCAGAAACACAAATAATGGCTACATTGCCAAATTTTAAATTCTGGATTTTCTAATGTTTTCTCTTCTACTTTGATCTTCTTTTCTAAAGAGGAAGTAAATATTAATAAAGCTTTGATTCATATATAACTCTAGCCTAACATTCAATTCGAAATTCCATTTTCTATACCACTGACATTAATTAGGGAAAAAATTATACCTGGATATCTTCATTGAAAAAAGATGACTAGAACTGTAGTTACACAAAATGTTTGGCCGTTTAATACATGGCAAAATCTGTCAAAATGAAAAAGATAGTGTGTATCATATTATAATTCAACATATTTCTAATAATATATTTACGTAGATCCTAACAAGGTTCATAGTTAGTAAAATAGCTTACTGTATGTCTCACCTATACCACCTCCTCTCCATACTTCTTGGGATGCGTTAAAGTGTTATTGTAGATCTGCATCATCGAAATATTATCTTTTACAAAATTATTCGGAACAGATGTATTTGTATGCATATTTACTACTTTTTTATTTTTTTTTGGTCAAAAACATATGTACTACTTAAATACACTAAATCTATTAACAAACATAAAACTAAAAAGATTTTTTCAGTTATATATATATATATATATATATATATTTTCAAAATTCGAGGAAGATTTGGTGAATATCTAAATCAGCCATATTCCGAACTTTCTCATGGTAATTATAATCATCTATACTATTAAACAGAGCAAGAAATACATCTGTAAGGTATTTCAGTTTTGAATTATTAATTTCATCACCATTTTATACAAAGAAATTAATTATTGTAACATAAATTCGTTTGGGGTTCTTTTTGTTTTTCATAATGAAAAAGAGGAAGAATGATGGTGGTAATGGAAAGAACAACATTACTAATCAAGATCAAACAAACCGATTCAGAGCATATGAAAATGATGAAAACCATAATCCAAATATGCCAAGAAATGATGGCAGTCGTGAGGTCGGGGTAGGATCGATTTTTAATCCATTATTAGTTGGTGTAAATAACATACCGACAAGGAAAACGGATTTCCTGCACATGATGTGAAGACTTATTCTACTCCTAAAAGGAAAAATGATTTATGGTGTAAGTAATTCACACCATATCACTATTTTGTGTTATATTGACATTTTTGAACTAATCAATAGTATCATTCTTTATTAGATGAATCTACTATTACTTCTACAAATTCTCTAAGATCAGCTAAGAAGAATGCTAGAACTACATTTTCTACAACATCGACAGAGGATCTGATATGAATGCAACAAGAGTACCATTACAAGAATTGCAGAATGTTACAAACATACCTAATGTTCACAACACTGTTGGAAAAACTCCTCCAAATCCTATAAGGCAATCTCAGAGAAATGTTAAAAGAGATACTCCTCCATCTGTCACCAGCAAAAAAGGTAACTATTATTTTAACACAATTTAAATCGAGCTCATAAAATGACATAATAAATGAGTTATTGATGATCTCAGAATATGTTTTAACTATAGCTACAAAGGGAATTGTCCTTACCAGCCCACGAACTCGATTGAGATTAGCAAAATCTGCTGCAAGACAGAGACAACCAACTAACAAAGGATCATCTGGAAGCACAAACATCCTTCCTAATGGGATACTACATTCAGAAAAAGAAACCATTTTCAATGACTGCGATTCTCTAAGCAAAGATGAAGAAGTTAACGAATGTAGTAGTGTAGAGGATAATTCTTCTGAAAGTGAAAATGATGAAAGAAAGGTTTCACTTTTTATCAATGTTAGACGAAAGCTTGACACAAGCTTTTGCTGTCAACAAAAGTAAGAATGTAAAAAGAAAAACCAAAGAAACATCCAAAGAAACAGGTACATTATAACTTCATATTGTGTCTATTCGTTGATCTAAATCTTATTTACATAATAGATGGAAAACGATTTATATCTGCTGATTTATCATAATGCATTTTCTTATATTTCTTTTGTTGATTTTCAGAATATCTGGATCATGGTGATCCAATGTACTCTTGTGCATATTGTGGTGCTATTATGTGGTATGGTGAGCGCATTAATAGGCAAAGGAGAGATCATAATCCTACATTTACACAATGTTGTTTGCAAGGATCAGTACAATTGCCTTTTTACATAATCAGCCAGAATTGTTGTTTGCTTTGCTAACTAACGATGATGAAATCAGTAGACATTTCAGAGAAAATATCAGAGCCTATAATATGATATTCTCATTTACTTCTCTTGGTGGTAAGTGTGAGAACTCCGTCGCCAAAGGTAATGGTCCAAATATGTTTCAGATACAAGGTGAAAATTATCACTTGATTGGAAGTTTGAAACCAGAGGATGGCGACTTTGCAAAGTTTTCCCAGCTATATATTGTCGATACAGAGAATGAGGTTCAAAATAGAGCTGGAATTTTGAGGTTAGTAAAGTTACAAAGAGTATTCATATGAAGTATATTTGCTTATTAATCTAGATTAGATTCTTATAAAAAAAAATTTAATGTTTTTTCAATCAACAATGCATCTAAGAAAAACATGCTGGGAAGTATAAGAAAAAGCAAAAGTTGAGAAAAGAAGTGACTGAAGCTATAATCAAACTGTTAGATGAAGTCAACCCATATGTTGCCAATTTTAGGATGGCCAGGGACAGATTAAATACTAATCCAGAAGAAAGCTTTCAAATGAGAATTGTAAGTGAACGAGTCAAAGATGGAAGAACATATGCAGTTCCCACAGCTTCAAAGGTTGCTGCATTGATTCCAAACGATTTTTCTATATATATGCCAAGTCGTGACATTGTGATTGAAGAAAAATCTGGAGACTTACAAAGGATAAGTGAAATTCATCCTTCTTATCAACCTCTACAATATCCTCTGTTATTTCCTAATGGTGAGGATGGTTTCAGGCCAGGAATTAAGAAAGGGATTTCTAAAGCTAAAAAGAATAAAAACAGTGAAACAGCTAATGAGAATGAGTGCACTAGTATCCGTCAATGGTTTGCATTCCGCATACATGAGAGAAAGAATGAGTCATCGATTATGCTCTGGTTTAAACGGTTGTTCCAGCAGTTTTTGGTAGATGCTTTTACAGCTATTGAGTCCAATCGACTTAGTTATTTTAAACTAAATCAGTCAAGCGTGAGGGCAGATAATTATGATTCAATTAAAGAGGCATCTGCTTCAGGAAAGACAGACCTGGATGATCAAAGCAACAAATTTTATTTACCAGCTACTTTTGTTGGTGGGCCTAGGTATATGAGGAATATGTACTTGGATGCAATGGCTACATGTAACCATTACGGATTTCGCGATCTGTTCATCACGTTTACATGCAATCCAAAATGGCCAGAGCTGGTTAGATTCTGTAAAGAACGGAAGTTGAATTCTGATGAGAGGCCAGAGATTATAAGTAGGGTGTTCAAGATGAAGCTCAATTATCTAATGGATGATTTAACCAAAAAACATATGCTAGGGAAAACGGTTTCATGTAAGAATCCTCTTTTTTTATTTTACTGATTATCCTGTTAGTTCTTATATCTATCCTATAAAATAATCTAATAAACTATTTTTTGAAAATTGCTTGCAGAAATGTATACCATTGAGTTTCAAAAACGAGGCCTTCCCCATGCTCACATATTACTTTGGTTGCATCCAGAACATAAATTTCCAAAATCAGAAGACATTGACAAAATAATTTTTGCAGAAATTCCTGACAAAAAAAGAGAACCAGAGCTCTATGAAGTTGTTAAGGAGATGATGATTCATGGACCATGTGGAGCTATCAACAAGAATTCACCGTGTATGGTGGAAGGCAAATGTTCAAAGTTTTACCCAAAGAAACATATAGAACACACTAGAGTTGATAAAGAAGGTTTTCCAGTTTACAGAAGAAGGGAAACAAATCGCTTTGTGGAGAAGAATGGTTTTAACTGTGACAATCGATATGTTATACCATATAACAAAAAGTTGGTCAGAGTTACAGAACTCTATGTTTCTAGCTTGGTTTCAATTGAATAAGGTTAGTTCTATAACAAGAAAGCTACCATATGTTCAAATTCCTAAATATTTTACTTGGGATGGGAAAGCAAGACAATTTAACTTGCGTAAAAGATCAGGGTCTACTATTGGGAGAATAAACTATGTTCCACTTAGATTGGAAGAAGGATATTATGAAAGAGTACTTCTTAATCATCAAAAAGGTCCCACAAGTTTTGAAGATCTCAAAACTGTGAATGGAGTGGTTTATAAAAAAATTCAAAGAAGCATGTTATGCTCTAGGTTTGTTTGACAATGATCAGGAGTATATAGATGATATATCAAGAACAAGTTTTTGGAGTACTGGAAATTTCTTTCGTCGTCTGTTTGTTGTCATGCTCCAATCTATTAGTTTGTCTCAACCTGAAGTTGTTTGGGAAAAAAATGTGGGAACTTCTTTCAAAAGACATTGAAAATACAAGGAGAAAATACTTAAACCACCCAGGTAATAACACTTTCCATTATTACATTTTCCAAATTTAAGTATTCAAGTAATCAATTAAAATACTGTAAATTGTTATTGGTTTTGAGTATTTTTTTTTTTTGTAAAACTAATCCTCTCTGATGAGGATAAAAAGCAATTTGCCCTCCAAGATATTGATAGAATCTTAAAAAGCAATGGAACTTCTCTAGCAGCTTTTGAGACTATGCCTCAATTACCTTCAGATATTGATGATGATACAAATGTGTTGATAGTGGATGAAAAAAATTATGATCGTGATGATTTGAAAGATAAACTTAGTAAATACCTAACGATGATGACTGACGAGCAGACGAAAATCAATGATGACATCATTAAGGCAGTGGATGATGACATGGGCAGTCTATTCTTTGTTTATGGTTTTGAAGGAACTGGGAAGAAATTTCTTTATAAAACTCTCTCAGCAAAAATTCGCTCTGAAGGTAAAATTGTACTCAATGTTGCTTCCAGCGGTATTGCTTCTCTATTGTTACGAGGTGGTAGGACAACACACTCTAGGTTTGGTATTCCATTAAACCCTGATGATAGTACTACATGTACAATGAAGCCTGGCTCAGACCTTGCCAATTTAGTGAAAGAAGCATCTTTGATCATTTGGGATGAAGCTCCGATGATGAGCAAGCATTGTTTTGAATCTTTGGATAGAAGTATGTCTGATATTATTAGAGGTCAAGGGAAAAAATCTTTCGGTGGAAAAGTTGTTGTATTAGGAGGTGATTTGATGTACTACCTGTGATAAATGGTGCTGGTAGGGCAGAAATTGTTATGGCTTCACTAAATTCATCTCATCTTTGGAATGAGTGTCAAGTTTTGAGGCTGACAAATAATATGCGTCTACATTCAAATAATTTGAGTGCCACTGATGCGAAGGATCTCAAAGAATTTTCAGAGTGGATTCTAGCTATTGGTGATGGGAAGATATCACAGCCTAATGATGGAGAAGTGATGATAGATATTCCTGAGGAGTTTCTAATTACTAAGGCAAACAATCTAATTGAAGCAATAAGCAGGGAGGTTTATGGAGATCCTAAATTGTTGAAACAGAAAAAAGATCTAAAATTCTTTCAGGATAGAGCTATTTTATGTCCAACCAATGAGGACGTCAACATGATCAACGAGCATATGCTTAATCAACTAGAAGGTTAGTACACTTTTCTTATCAAATAATTAATTTGATACCATTAAGATCTTTGTTCACCCGATTTTATACTCTTTATAGGTGAGGAAAGAATATACCTAAGTTCAGATTCTATTGATCCAACCAGTTCAGATTCTATTGATAAAAATGACGTTGGTTCTAAGAAGAATAAAGTGTTGACTCCAGAGTTCCTAAACAGCCTCAAAGTTAATGGGTTGCCAAATCACAGTATAAGGCTCAAGATTGGTTGTCCTGTTATGTTACTAAGAAACATAGATCCTAAAGGAGGGCTAATGAATGGTACAAGGTTACATATTACAAAAATGGCTGAGTTTGTTTTGGAAGCTAAAGTGCTTACATGGGATAAGGTTGGTGATTTAGTCCTCATTCCAAGGATATTGCTAACTCCATCAGACACAAAGCTACCTTTTAAAATGCGTCGAAGACAATTGCCATTAGCTGTTGCTTTTGCAATGACAATCAACAAAAGTCAGGGACAATCTTTGGAGAAAGTTGGCCTGTATTTACCTAGACCATGTTTTTCACATGGACAGCTCTATGTGGCAGTCTCTAGAGTGACTTCTAAGAAAGGACTAAAGGTGTTGATAGTGGACAAAGACGGAAAACCACAGAAGAGAACGATGAATGTCGTGTTCAAAGAAGTGTTTCAAAACCTTTAGGAGTAATAGTTTTGGCAAAAACCATCTCTGCTGAAGGTACCAATACATATTATAGTATTATATCAAATACTTAAACCTATTTTTAACAAGTTTATGTCTTTTAGTTTAGTATTGAACATTGAAAGTGTTTGTTTCTTGTTTTATTTAGATTTTACTCTAAATTGTGATAAGTGTATTATAGAAGATTTGATTTCTGCAAGGTCTGATGTGGAATTTACTATTAGTTTCACTGTCTTTAGGTGGAATTTAAAGTTATTCATCATATAAACTAGAGTTTAACACCACCGTACATGTTTCTTATTTTTCAGGTTTTAATGTTAAACCTGGAAGTCAGCTATCTTAAAGACAATCTCTGTCAAGTAAGATGAAATTTACGTATTCATATTACTTGAATATCTAATATCTTTATCAGAGATTACCTTTACAGTTGACTTTATATTTCTCTTTTACAGGTACTGTGAAGAAAAAGATGAGCTATTCATGTTACATTTCATAGCTTATCATTCAAACAATTTTAAATTCTATCATTCCTAGCAGAAATTTCAAACAGTCAATCTTTCTTTTAATCTTATCGGACTAAGTTCCTTATTTTCAGAAAAATGCTACGTTCTACAAAAAAATATGCTTTGTTTGTTTAGTTTTAAAAGAAACTACTTAACAACCAAACCTATGAATGCAAATCTCATCAACAAAACAATAGAAAACATGATATAACTAACCTTCTCAATTAGAAGTCCACCTCCTTATTCATATATTTATCTCCAAATGGTTAAGCTTATCTTACCTGAAATTTTAAAAAAGCCTCATTAGATGTTACAAAATTTGCTGATAGAATTTCATTTTAAAGAATCATATCAAAATCTTATCTTTTTTTTTCGTTCCATTCTCTAAAAGACTAGCTGTAAAAAGATACTCCAATTGCAGCTATCTTCGAAGCAACAACTACTGGATTGATCAACCTATATAGAAGGTCAACGAATTATGAATACAAGTTACTACAACAGCTAAGCTACAGATTTTATAAAACATTTTTATATGGCATTAACATTCCTCCCCAAAAATTTAAAGTGATAAATCATGTTATATTAATATTTTAAAAATACTATAAACCAGATTCAAACTAAACAAATATTAAACATAAATTCAAACTGGTAAAAGACATGATTATAAATTATATATAAATTACAAAAAAAATTAAAAAATTAACCACCTCTTCCTTTGGCATATCAGTAGCTAGAAGTCCAGCATCACCATGAAGCAGCTGATACAACATTTCACAACATAAGTTATTGTTACAATAAACTCCTTTAACAAATCGATTCCAAAAAAGAACTATATCAGACTTATGTGACTAAAATCTAAAATCTTTTGACATTTCGAACATGGTAGAATCAGATTACTACAAATTGAATTCTACAAACAAATCTATACGAATACACCTAATATCAGACTATTAACGAATTGAGAAATGGTGCTAAACATATTAACTATAAATCTGAGTAAATTGGCTTACCTCAATTGTGAAGATTAACAGTGTATAATGATACGAGATCTTGATGAAATGGTGCCAAATGCAGAGATTCGTGTATAATCGGACACATTTGGTGTTTGGTTGTGAACTAAAGAGAAAATTTGATGAAGAAGATACCAAATCGTAGACATAATCGGTTCGATATAGATACATGCATTTGGTCAGATCTGAGATTTTTTTCAGACAACACTTTTTTCCATCGATTTGTTTTTTTAACTTAACGAAAACAAAATATATTATGATCCAATATATGATCTAACAAACTTTGATTTACTAATGGCCCAGTTTATTTAACATGGACCGACCACCTAATCAAATATAATGGGCCATAAGCAAACTTTGACCACTTAATGGGCCATTTAATTGAATTTTCTAGATTTATAGTTCATTATAAATTATCAGACTAATATTAATATCTAAACTTTAAATAATAACTACAGATTTTTAATTAAAGCAAAATTAATAATACTAAAAATTTTATAATTTTATCATTTTCTACCTGATTATATTACATTAACATTTCACTGCAATTAGGTAAAGTAAAGTAATAAATGATGTAATAATATTATTATTATAAAAAATTATGTTTAAAATTATAACTCCGCAAGTACGTGCGGGTCCGAATCTAGTTAGT
Source organism: Cardamine occulta (assembly GCA_028015245.1). NCBI lineage: Eukaryota > Viridiplantae > Streptophyta > Magnoliopsida > Brassicales > Brassicaceae > Cardamine > Cardamine occulta. The sequence continues at coordinate 21,340,688 of CM051372.1, forward strand.
ATTTTAAAATGAAAGAAAAAAATCAGAAAGTAAATTAAATTACCAGTTTCTGTTTATGGGTTTGAATTTGATAGGGGAAAGACCTAAAGTTGACCTCGTAAATGAGGGAACGAGATCATAAAATTTGTGTTAAGGTCTGAATATTCATAAACTATATATATGTAGTAAAACAAAAATAGTTGATTACACTTTTAATCCTGTTAATAAAATTTATAATATTGATCAAAGGTGACTGCACTTTTAAAATAATAATAAAAAATAATAATAATACCAATCTTTTTTTTTTTGTTTTTCATAAACTATTTTCCATAATTTAACACAAATATGCGTATTTTATTTTAGTTTTTTCAATTCACATGTGTGTTTACGATCTACTTAACTGATTTACAAAAAAATATGAACTATTCGCTCAAATTGGTGGAAGATATAGATTGGGCTTTGTATAACGATATTGGGCTCCATATTAGCGTTCCTTTGACAAAAGATATTTCTCTTTTATTGGGCCATGGACTCATGAAATGATGAAAATAAGAACTCATGAGCCAACCAAACCCATCTTATATGATTTGCTTTATTTTATGTCCGATGGAAGTACTTTGAGCAACCCCACTAGGAGGTTCTCCATGGGTATCTACTAGTTAAAAAAGTTGAAAAAAATAAAAAATAGTAGGAAAGAAAGACGATTCTCTGGCCAGAACCGTTTCTAATTAAAACATAGGTTTTGAATGGATGCAATGGTTGGGACGGACAAAACCATCTCTAGATTAAACTGTTAATTTTTAACATTTATAAATTATACTCCACAGTGGTTCGGACAGAAAAATATAAAGGAAAACCGTTGCGGACCAAGTACGGTCCACTTTTTCAAAGAAATAAATTAAGACCGCAGCAGACCGTGGACCGCCCCAAAAAAGAAATGGTTTGGTCTGCTGATGGTTTTGTCCATTCGGTCCACAGCTACCATTCGAACCCATAAACTCTTATGAAACATCAGTTAGGTTTTTAGGTTTGCTTTCTCCAAAAAAAAAATTTAAGGTTTTCTCTTTTTGTTATTAGATTATAAAAAATAAAATAAAAACTTAAAGTTGTGATTGTAAGGGTTAATGGCTTTACTTTTGTTTTGATATCTTCTTCTTTGTTACTTTAGTTTCGTTAATTCTCTCCGGTTAATCCGACGTAGAGTTTGGGTCCGGTGTCTTCTCTTTGTATTGGGCTGCCGGTTTGTTAATCATTATTGGTTAAGATCTTCCAATTGGAAACAACCATGGCAGACAATTGGCACCAGTTCATCATTCTCCTTCATTTAAGAAGTAACTGCTTCGATAACTTCCATTCAAAACTTCCAAACAGTTACACCTCTTAAGTTATTTTCAGCCAAAACATTTGGTTTTGGGACTGAAACTGACGCAGAAGCAGCCCTTGAAGGCATCACTTCTTTTGCTCGTGTTTGCATTCAATGGTCATTCGATCAGTTGTTGGTGTTCAAGAGACATTTTCCATTTGGAGATGAGTTAATGGTTGTGTCGTTTTGATATGAGCGCTTAAGGATTCATGTTAATGCAAACAAGGGTATCACATGCTCTATTCCTATAGAAGCCGAAGTGATGAATCATCATATGCTACAGAAATCTTACTTTTAAGGAAGATTGTATATGTCTGAATGATCTTCTTCACGGTAAAAAGAAAAAGAAAAAAAATTGTTCAGAGAATCTTCTCGTTGATGTTCGCAGTCGGGCGAATCGCTTCACTCCACTTATTATGCAGTGGTGCCGCGAGAATGCAACAAAGTTGCTGATTCGTTGTCAAATTCATCGACAACATGTTTCTTCTCAAAATTATAATGGTCCTCCTATGTATTCACAGAGTTGTTTTATGTACTTGTTGTCTGTTGTAAACTCTTTATATTCAATAAAATACTTATAAAAAAAACAAAAACTCTTATGACAAGTGTCATAATATGAAAGGTTGAGTTTTACTTTTATTTAATATTTAATTATATCATAAAAATATATTAATATAATATATAATTAGAGATACTCATGGAAAACCTCTCCAATGAAGTTTGCTCTTACTTCTTTCGGTTTTCTAGGGGAAAAGTCACAACAAAGGGTAAGCTCTCTTTGCTCTCAACAACGGTTAGTGGTGCTCACTAAACCTCTGTAATATCTAACAAGTCGAGTCTTATGTCGGTCATATAGAACACCAACACATAGAAAAAGGAACGACCATAGGAGCTTATAAGATTCTTATTTCGAATATTTTGGAGCTCTTATTTATTTATTTATTTTTTTTATAATCCGGAGGTTCCTCCGGGCCTTAGGCCCATATTAATCCCCCTTAGGCCCAGCTTCCTTTTTGTACAGCTTCGCTGTGAGTTGGGTGGCCAAGTGGATTCGAACTCGGGTCTCAAGGCAGGCACATACCCAACCTTAAGCCACTGGGATACCACCACTTGGTTCTTTGAGCTCTTATTTAACTCTGTTCTTTCATCTCTATACTATTAAGTGAAATATATTTGAGTTATCATTGTTTCCAAACACTTTTCACATATTTCTACATCTATAAAGTTTTTATATCTAATAAAAATAAATATTAAAAGATTTAAATAGTATGGCAACTAACACTAATTTCAAATTTCCTAAAATATCTCTACCCAATTTAAACCAATATACTTGAAAAATATGAATCTCCTTATGCCTTTATTTGATTTTATTTTAAAATTATTTTGAATTATTATATAATACATATAATTAATAAAATTTTAGATTTTTTCTACATATGTTGTGATTCAAAAATTTAAAAACGGACATAAATAACTCAATCGATGAAGAAAATAATGTGTTTGTTCAATATCCACCATCGATTAATAAATTTGGATTTCTTAAGCTCTATCAAATCTCGAATTTGTCAATGCATAATTTACATTTAAAAATCGGTGCTCCTAGTATGTTGCTATAGAACTTAGATCCTAAAGGTGGGTTATGCAATGAAACTAGATTGCAGATTACACGAATGACTCATCATATTTTAGAGATAATATTCATCACATGAGATAAAAATGGAGACAAAGTTCTGATTTCTATGATTTTCATATTACTATCTAACGCCAATCTACTATTTTAGAATACGTTGCATAGAGTTTCCAGTATCTCTGGCCTTTACGAAGACCATCAACAAGAGTTAAAGACAATCTCTGACCGAAGTAGAACTACATAACGCCAATCTACTGTTTTCTCATTTATTGTTGAAATCACATTAAATATAATATAAACAGTAAATAACTAGTAAAGAAACAAAAAAACTATAATATTTATTAAACGAACAAAATAAAAAGTATTTATAAAAAATAAAGAAACAAACAAAAAACTACAAATCTCTATATACTACTATTAAAAGAGAAGTACACATGAGTATTCATTGTATCCAAACATCTTTTTATTTATCCCTATATACAAACAATATCTATAATATTAAAAATAAAAAATAATTTTTTAAATAATTATCTAATACATTTTAATAGTATGAAAACTAACACTATTTCAAATATTTTAAAATCTCTCTACCTAATTTAAACCTGTATATTGAAAAAATATTTATGATTCTCCTTTCAGTTTTATTTTATATTGTGATTCAATTTTTAAAAAGAACATATATTACTCTATCAATAAAAACAAATTGTGTTAGTTTAATATCCCACATCGGCTAAAATTTGTTTGCAATAGTTTTGTGTCATATTTTTAAAAGGACCAAAATAACTCCAAATACCATTAAGATGGAAGTTTGACTTACTAAGCGTCCAAAATTAAAAGTTTTATTTGGTTCTTTAGTTGAATAAATTTAAAAATAATTATTTTCAAAATATTATAAATATTTAAATTATGTAAAAGTTTAAATATTATAAGTATATATTTAAACTCTATAAAATGTTTAAAATATTATAATCTTTACACTTTATAAAAAGTATAAACCCAATAAAAATTTTAAACTTTAGAAAAAGTTTATACTATAAAATATTATAGACTAACCAGATCCGATTACCCGAACTGAAACCAACAAAAAAAAATGGTTCGGTTCGGGTTCATGTATGCTCAATTTACCCATTGGATCCTAAACTCATATCTCTGTGGGTATCGGTTTGGTTCTGGGTATTCGAATACTCGAAACATAATACATTAACACACATAAATGTTTTGGTATTTTTGGATATTTTATCATATATTTAGGTATTTTTGCATTAAAAATTTTGAAGTGTTAGAGTATTCTGGGGTATTTTTTGTATTTTCAGATATTTTGGATAAAATTTATCGAATTAGGTTATAATATATCTAAAATATCCCAACCGATTTGAACCGGAAAATTTTGGATTTTTACAGGTAAATTTTTTTTGGACACGAACCAATCTGAATCCGAATAGAACCGATCCGAATCCGATCCAAATTTTTGTAGGTTCTAAAACTTCTATATCCAAAACTTCTATATACAGTTCTAATGCACAGTCCTATCGTAAATAATAAATATGATTAAAATCATATTCTTTTCAAATTTATATTTATTGTTTTGGTATTAATAAATAATGTCGACAATTTTTTATTTAATTTAGTTTAAAATAAAATAATTGATATGCGGTGTATTGCGAATTCAAATCTAGCTAATATAACGATACAGAATACGGTAAAATAAACGAACTTTTTGACGTTAAAGCTTTCCAATTTCTCCGCACCATACCGTTTTCCATAGTACGAATAAGCCTGACAAAGTCCTTTATATTTGTGCCTTCCACGTCATTTGATAGGATTCTAATGATTTTCTTTAGAAGATTATCAAGTTACTTTAGATTCAACAATATTAAAGTGAGAATATTTGTTTTTGGGTTTAAAAAGGATTAGACTTAAGACTTAATTAGACAATATATCATATACAACACGAGCATTTTAAACAATTTTATAAGATAACAGTATAATTGATCTCTTAAATCCCACGACAAGTTCTATTAATACTGTAACTATTAAATCATATAAAGTACTTTATTTACTCTATGCTTATCGGATAATGGTTTATCTCATGAACCGAAGTCACCAAGCGACAGGAGGACACAAAGGTTTGTTTAGTTAAAGCTACATGCATGACAGCATGAGAATGCATAAATAGGCTACTAGGGCTCATCCTATTACCTAGGATCTTTATGGTCTTGTATTATTTTATGCCAAAGATATTATATCCTTCTGAACATTTTTTGACTATATGACACCTTCCTTCTCAAAAGATATTGTTGTTTTTATGACCTTGATCACATGAAGATATCGTTTCTAGAATGTGTATGGATGAACAACCATTAAATATTATATATATGCGGTAGACTGATTATAGTGTATATAATTTTGTTTGTTATAGGATTATAGTGTATATCGTTCGACAAAAATAAAAAAAAAACAATCAAAACATTGACAGCGTGATGAGAATTAGGAACACAACTGTTAATTGTGTTAAGAATTTTAATTTGTTTAAATACTATAGTAGTAAATATTCTATTAGATTCCTAGGCTACCTTAGCATAGGCTTAAAGATAAGTTTAAGTATACGCAAGAAAAAAAGAGAAAATATTTATATTCACAGTGTATATAGTTTATGATGATATATATTATCTAAACACTTCTACAAAATACAGTCTTAAAATTTTGGAAAAACAAGTTAATTGGTGTATATATACACAGATACATATAAGATTCTCTTATCAATAAACATAATCAATCTTCATAGTTTAATTTCCTTAACTGTTAACTTATATAGGTGCACATATTAGACAAAATTTATTCGAACAGAAAAATCAATTCTCTTTGGTTCATATTATCATATACTCGGTCACTTGAAGATTAAATCGTGACAGTGTCCTACAAAATTGATCGGAAAATGACTTAGAATATGTATATATTTTAAAAATACGTATATTCTATTGATCATATAATGTTTATTTTTCGTCATATAATTTATATTTACAGTTGTGAACTCGAGTATTATATTATATAATAAACGATCGACATAACTCGTGATAAGATAATGTTATTTTTGTTCCCCATCATCCTAACTTAAGCTATATTAATGGTCCACATTCTATAGAGGTGAAGCATGTGACATTATATTATATCTACGCACAAACAATAAATTCTTATTCCAAATATATATTTAAAAACTTATAAAAAAGTAATTTAAAACTAAGGGAGAAAAACTTAAATAGCACATAATTTAGGTGAAATTACGAAAATGAGTCAAATTTTTTTTTAATTACTTAAATATTTTACGTACCCAAAATGTCCTTTTAAACATTTGATAACAAAAATGTTATTACACAAATGTCATTACTATTAATTTCCACATCAACGTAAAATCATGTGTCGCGCCTACGTGGCACAAAAAAAACCTACGTGTATTATGAAAGTCTGCCGGAGATTTATCTTGCCTATTGACGGCTGACTTATTGGACAAAATGCTGATTTATTATAAACGGCTGATTTATAAAATAAAATGGTTGATTTATCTCCGTAAATCAGCTTGTACTTATAGCAGACTTATAAAACATTGGCTGATATATGTGCAGAAAATGGCTGACTTATAATAATTCTGGCTGATTTATGAGATATATGAGATATCGGCTGATTTATATGTGCAGAAAACGGCTGACTTATAATAATTTTAGCTGATTTATGAGATATTGGCTGATTTAAATGTACACGACACGGCTGAGTTATGAAAATGTTGGCTGACTTATTGCTTTGATATGGCTGACTTATATTTGGCTTGCTGACTTATATTTGGCTGGCTGACTTATTTGGCTGATTTATATTAAAGCGGCAGACTTATGTTAGCTTGTTGTTACTGACTTACTGTAAATCTGCCATTAAATAGCCGATTAACCTAAAAGTCAGGTTAATTACGGCTGACTAAGTAATCTTTCAGTAATTACTATAATAGAATGCTTTTGATGACAGATTTATGCGATGTAGCGGCCGACTTAAATCTCTTACCTGATTTATGTGTGTTTAATGGCTGACTTTATAAACTTTTATAATTACTTAAATATTTTTTCTCTGATTTTGGTGTGATGGCTGATTTTTAGTGGCTGATTTATAAGTTTTTTTGGTGACATGTTTTTCATGTTAATTTTCACATAAGCTACATTATTTTATAAGTCAGCCACTTAATTTCAGATAAAAAGTCTTAAACATTTAATAAAGGGTATTTTATAATTAATTTTAATATTTTAAAAATAATTTTGATATTTTCTAAAAGTATAACAAAAATAATAACAATTTTAGAATGTCCGAAAATAAATAATATCATTTCTATAAAAACCCTGTTATTCAAAATTTATTAAAAATGATAAGATTTAGTAACTTTTTTGGGTGTTTTTTTATCAATATTAATTTACTTTTCATATTTCCAATCAAAAATATTAAATTAGATTAGATATATAAATTCAAGAAGTTTAACCTTACAATAAACACAATACAACTTCAAGAATATTAAGAAACCACCCAACAAAAAAACATGTTTTGTGGATTAATAAAATGAAACTAATGAAAAATATCAAAATTCACAATTTTCATTGTTTCCATCATTAGTATGTCGTTGTTGATATTACTTAATTCTTCTTGATGAAATCGATCTTGAAAAATTATCAACACACATCCAAAAATTCTAAAATCAATTTTAACAAATACTAGACTCATCCTAGGTTCAGAATCAGTTGATTTAATAATTTTATCGCAAGCTAATAATTTATGAAAAATCAAACAAAATCGGACAGAAAACTGCTTAACTTCTCGTAAGTCAGCTGTAACTGAAGCGTAAGTCAGCCGTGACTGAAGCGTAAGTCAGCCGTGACTGAAGCGTAAGTCAGCCGTGACTGAAGCGTAAGTCAGCCGTGACTGAAGCGTAAGTCAGCCGTGACTGAAGCGTAAGTCAGCCGTGACTGAAGCGTAAGTCAGCCGTGAGTGAAGCGTAAGTCAGCCGTGAGTGAAGTGTAAGTCAGTCTGAAGCGTAAGTCAGCCATGACTGAAACATAGAACCCTATTTGCGATACTAGCTGATGATCGGTCACAAACAAATAGCAAAACTCATCTGATACAAGCATGGACCTAGCTCACAAGTCTAGAGAGAAAGATTTTTTGGAATAGCCAAAAAAACATAAATTTTACTAATCAAGAGATGGAGAAAATGAACTACAAGTATGACGTTATATACCCAAGTTCTCTAAGTAAACAAAAGTAAAAAAACACACAAACTCTAAGTAAAAGGAAACAAAAGTAAAAAAACACACAAACTCTAAGTAAAAAAACACAAACAAACTCAAAGTCAAAAAACACACACAAACTCAAGTAAAATTCAAATGAACAATAAGCTCCACTTAAGAGGAATTTAAGGAGCTTATCTTCTCTTTAGTTTTCACTTATTTTAAACATATTTTAATAACTTCAGCTGGTATTAGAAACTTCCTAGGTGTCTCTTAAGGTCATAGAAATCGTGCTCAGATGATCTTCATGTTTGATCTTCAAAATATCCCACTTGACATTTTCGGCTATGATAGGATCCATCAGATAAGCCTCCACTGTTGGGCCTCTCGGGGGTGATTGGCTGAGCGGATTGAGGTGATCGTGGATGTTTTGGAAACTAGACTCAAATATCTTTAGATCCATATGTGTCTTGTTTCCTGAGGTTTATTGAGCTGAAAGCGACACTTTAATTAACATGTACTTTAATTCGGAGCTCTCCAACGGGTTTAGGTGTAAATCTTCAAACTGATCAAGACTGATCATCATCCATAAAGTTCCTGAACTATTTTTATCAAATACTATACTCAACCTAGGTTCAGATGAAATTGGTTTCACGATTTTAGCACAAGTCAATAATTAATGAGAATTCAAACAATATTGGACATAAATTGCTTAACTAATCACGACTGTTCGATGAAATCGATCTCAAAAAATTATCAACACACATCCAAAAATTCTGAAAGCAATTTTAAAAAATACTAGACTCATCCTAGGTTCAGAATCAATTGATTTAACAATTTTCTCGTAAGCTAATAATTTATGAAAATTCAAACAAAATCAGACAGAAAACTGTTTAACTTCGCGATGATGCCCTGAAGTCAGCCCCATTATTTTATAAGTCAGCCATGACTAAAACTTAAGTCAGCCACGACTGAAACTTAAGTCAGCCACTGAATCGTAAGTCAGCCATGACTGAAACGTAAGTCAGACATGACTAAATCGTAAGTCAGCCATGACTGAAACGTAAGTCAGCCATGACTGAATTGTAAGTCAGCCACTGAATCGTAAGTCAGCCATGACTGAAACGTAAGTCAGCCATGACTGAAATGTAAGTCAACCATGACTAAAACATATATTGTACAACCATTCATGACTGTTCATCTTCTTCGATTGAAATCCTGTAAACCTAGAAAAATGTGCGTTAATGATTTTTCTTAAGAATCACTGTCAAACTTTAACATAATAACTTCAAGGTAACTTAAACACAAACCTTTATAGCTTTTGAATTCTCAAATCGCGTTTCATTTGAAGAAATTTGAGTTTCTAATTTTTGGAATTTCAATTGCGGAAGATGAATAACTCTTTGCGATTTTTTTCTCCGGAGATAGTGCAACGAATGTGGATGTAGGGAGACAGAGGAGAGGAGACACGACCGAAAAAGACGGGAAGAGACACCGGCGGCGTTACGGTTTGTATTTTCGCAGTGATTTTAGGAGAAAATTTTTTTTTTTTGTGAAAATGGGAAACTAAAAGGTTTCTTAACACAAATAATTTTTTTTTGTAACTGTAAACATGATTTAAAATAAATCAAAATGGCAAAATATGTAATTACAATTTTAAATTTGGTTTAACTGACATTTCCTTAACCAAAACTGATATTTAAGTAATTTGAAAAATAAATCACTATATTAATCATTTCACAACTTTTATGGTATATTTAAGTAATTCTTTCTAAAACTAATTATGAAAGCAAACTTTTCTTTCTTGCCAAACTATAATGTTCCCCTCGACTATATGAATAGGGTGGTCCAATAAATTATTTGAAATATGTAATAAATAGGTGTATATTCCATATAAATTATATTCTTCTAAAAATTTGATCACTTGATTGCAAGCATCAACATCGTCCGAAGTTTTATAGAAAAGTGTCTAGAAATTTTAAATCTTAGTATTTCGTAACAACTTGACATCAACCTCTACAGCTACTTAATTTATTTAAGATTTAAATTGACAAAAAAACAATAGGAAGAAATTGTATCATATAGAAAAATAAGGAAAATTCTCTAGCATTATTGGTAGAAAACTCGAACAGAAGGAAAATCATTAATAATATCACTATCACACATTTTATATCACATCGTCCAACCAATTCAACTCTGACGAAGATGTGGCCATCTTTACAAATTTCTCAATAACTAATTAATTTTATAATTACATAGATTTACTAATAATCTAATATTAGCGTACTCTATATTAGTAATACACTATTAGTTGACAAAATATTCAATATATGAGATTCTAGATCTCGTAGGAAAATCAGATATTTAGAATTTTATATCTAGAATATTTGGTTTCTCTGGATTCCCTTTTAGATATATATATATATATATATTAAAGTATGTACAATATTATATAACAAATAGAATAAGTATGATATATTTTAAACTTTTTTGAGTAAGATTTATTTTTGCAAATTTCTTTAATAAGTATGTTAGGAAAATTTATGAAACAAAATTTGAAACACTTTATATGACATTTTTAGTTATCTGATTTTATATATTTAATATTTAAAACTTATTTTAAGCTAGTTACTACAGATCCACATATCCAAATCAAGTACTTGTGAGTATCATAATTTTTTTGCTCACATATATATATAATTCGAAATTTTAAACTATCTAATCCGTGTCCATTCTTACCAATTCGAGCATTATTTAATTGATTTTGTAAATAGTCCCTTTCTTTATTTAGAAAATCTCTTTATTGGTCAAATTCAGTACTATTAAAAGTGAGGAAGAAATGACACGAGTCAATTTGTTACACTAGGAATTTTTTTTTTTTTTTAAATCCAGAAAACGTCTCTTAACTCTCTTTCTCTAATTCTCTATGTATAGTTGTATTTAAAAACAATAAATTATACGAGAATAAATAAACATTCCAAATAAACAGCCAAGATTTTCATATTTACTCGGAAACTCTCTGCTTCTTTCTTATTGGAATTTCAACAAAACAAGATTTATCAGGAATAAAGAACCAATTACAAGACAAAACAGAGCATGTGAAAGAAGACGAATACAGAGGATCGAACTGATCTTATTAAGCTCGAGCTTCCTCCTCAATCCAAGAATGTATTGTAGCCCAAAGCTGATCCTCTCAAGTCTCAATCTTCAAATGTAAAAAAATAATAATTTCAATAGATGAAAACAAAAATAAAAATACTATCTCACTAATAGGAGGAAGACGAGTCATAACAATGATGACATAATGGTTGGTCAAAAAACCGCCAAAATTGTTCTGTTATAATATCTCAGTCAAAATAAACTCCTCTCGTTTCCTTAATCACTTTTTCTAATCTTAATTAGTAATTTAATTTGAAACTTATATCACATCTTTCACTCATCAACAACACCTTCTTCTTCTTCATCATCCCTCTCTCTTTCTCTCTCTCTCTCTTTTTTCTCAAACCTGTAATTATGGCTGCTCCTTTGATCCTCAAGAACCAAACAGATCACCGACAAGATCCGAATCTGAACCCGACCCATCTCTCCTCTTCGATACAAGAAGCCAAATCAATCGCCAAAATATCTCTCCCAATGATCTTAACCGGTTTACTTCTCTATTCTAGGTCAATGATCTCAATGCTCTTCCTCGGACGTCTCAACGATCTCTCTGCTCTCTCCGGTGGCTCACTTGCCCTCGGCTTCGCTAACATCACTGGCTACTCTCTCCTCTCTGGTCTCTCCATTGGTATGGAACCTATTTGTGTTCAAGCCTTTGGCGCCAAAAGATTCAAACTTTTAGGCCTTGCTTTGCAAAGAACCACACTTTTGCTCCTCCTCTGTTCTCTCCCCATCTCTATCCTCTGGTTCAACATCAAGAAGATCCTTATATTCTTCGGACAAGACGAAGAGATCTCTAACCAAGCTGAGATCTTTATCCTCTTCTCTCTTCCTGATCTGATTCTCCAATCTTTCTTACATCCTCTTCGTATTTACCTCCGATCTCAATCCATCACTCTTCCTCTTACTTACTCTGCTTTCTTCGCCGTAATACTACACATTCCGATCAACTACCTTCTCGTTTCTTCCCTCGGTCTCGGCCTTAAAGGAGTCGCCTTGGGAGCAATCTGGACTAATGTTAATCTCCTAGGGTTTCTGATCATCTACATAGTGTTTTCGGGTGTTTACGAGAAGACTTGGGGAGGATTCTCAATGGATTGCTTTAAAGGATGGAGATCTCTAATGAGATTAGCAATCCCTAGTTTCGTCTCGGTTTGTTTAGAATGATGGTGGTACGAAATCATGATTCTTCTTTGTGGATTGTTACTTAACCCAAAAGCAACCGTCGCATCAAATGGAATCTTGATTCAAACCACCGCTTTGATCTACATTTTCCCTTCCTCTTTGAGTATCAGCGATTCTACGCGAGTCGGAAACGAACTAGGCGCGAATCAGCCCAGTAAAGCGAGGATAGCTGCGAGAACTGGACTCTGTTTAAGTCTAGGTTTAGGTTTATGCGCTATGTTTTTCGCTGTGATGGTGAGGAATTGTTGGGCTAGATTGTTCACGAATGAGGAAGAGATTGTGAAGTTGACTTCAATGGTTTTACCGATCATCGGGCTTTGCGAGCTAGGAAACTGTCCTCAGACTACAATGTGTGGAGTTTTGAGAGGAAGTGCGAGACCTAAGTTAGGAGCAAACATCAATTTGTGTTGTTTCTACTTCGTGGGAATGCCTGTGGCTATATGGTTAAGTTTCTTTAGTGGGTTTGACTTCAAGGGACTGTGGCTCGGTCTGTTTGCAGCGCAAGGCTGGTGCCTGGTTTCGATGTTGGTTGTGTTAGCTAAGACTGATTGGGAAGTTGAGGTTCATAGGGCAAAAGAACTCATGACTAGATCATGTGATGGTGATGGTGAAGGTGAAGATGATGGTACTACGACGCCATTTTTGTTGGATTCTTTGGATATAGAAGAAAGTGGGAATCATAGACATTTGAATGTGTGTTTAAATTCTTTTCTCCTTGTTTGATTTAATTGGCACTAACCAAATTGGTTATATTGTACACACTTTCTAATTGATTATTTTAGGAGAAAACATTTCATACAGTTGAAATTTGATTGTTGGATTTTGAAATTATCTTATATTGGAATTTTGTTTTTCCTGTTGATTTGATGTAAACAATTTATCAATTACTTTTGAAATTAATGAATCTCTTGTCATTACAAAATATCAAAGAGGGTGACATGCTATCATGAGAATGACATTTTAAATTTAATCTAAACCTAAACTCTCGTTTTCAAGTGGTTTGAGTGTCTATATGTAAGTGTGTATGTATAGATGAATCTGGTTAAGCAATTAAAGGACAAGAAAGAAGTTGGTTTCGTTGCCGGGAATTTCTTGTGCAAGACCAAAAAATAAAAGGAGACTTATAATAATGATATAATAATATTAACCACCGTGTTTAGTGGTCCTCCATGCAAGCGTGATGTTTACGCTCTAAGGCGCGTGTATGTAACGGATGGAGTTGTGGAACTTTGACGACGGAGAGAAATCTAACGTCTCCGTCAAGATCTTCGTATGTGACAGCCGACGCCGTGAAAGACCCGGCCTCTTTGTCTCCTTCTTCGTTTACCGACTTGACCCGGTTTAGTCTACTTTTAAATTATATTTAGTTTGTTGTAAAATCCACATGGTTACAAATTTAAGAACCACCCACTTGGTTATAACTTCTAGGAATATAATATTTTCCATGATAGACTAATGGTGTGGTGTAAAGAACAAAAAAGGCCCATACGGTGAAACAAGAAGAAAGGCAAAATTAGTTGTGAATTTGCCACTAAAAATCAAATATATTTTCCTCAACTGTCCCAACTTGCTTTTATATAACCGTAGCTTCTCATGTCTTTCATTCTCCATCACCTCACTTCTTCTTTTCTTATTTTTTTGTTTCCCCTTCAATTATTGTCAACACAAAATATTTCCAATGAGAAACAATTGAATTGATCTTCTAAGAAACTTACATAATCTTTTGGATCTTATAAATTTTATTAACAGAACTAAAATTCTATCCAGCTACAATGATTTTAAAAACCAATTAAACCAGCCAATCTTTTAAGGTAAGATAGAAACTTTATTCCCACACTAAAGCTTTGAATATCATATCTTTTTGCTAATTTGGTAAATTTGATATCCAGAATCCCAAAGGTATTATATAAGAGATGAAAAGAGAGGATATCATATCCAACAAAACCAACGAATAGAGACTGTACTTCTGATTCGAAGATGTACATGGGAGAAACAAAAAAAAAACCCTTTCCTTTTAAAGCCAGCCTCGGATTAAATAAAACAATTATTATTTAAAGAGTAATAATGTAACTTCTACGAAGAAAAAGAAAAAGAAAAAAAAACACTTAAGAATAAACTATGGAACCCCAATTTAGAGTAGCTACCCATTTTAGATCAGCTCCAAGAACAATGCTTCTTGTTTGCTCGTTAAACCGATCTCATTTAGAGTCGACGAGCTTTCTCCATCGCCAAAAGCATGCCTAGGATATGGCCTTACCTGTTTTGATCACACAAATATACCATTACCAACTAAAACACTTCTCCAGTGAAAAGTTGTAAAAAGTCTTTTATGGTAAAAATCACATACTAGCCTGTAAGTGTTGGGCTTCACAACTCTACAGATGTCTACGAAGTCTAAAAGTGACTGCAATTGAGAAAGAAGACATGATTTGTGGTTAATTATTAAGGTTTACGTATTTGAGGGTAATTAAAGCTGGTTTGGAGAAACTCACTTGGAGTTTGTCGGATTTAAGGAATCGGCGGCCATGTCGAGTGCCATCTGGCAATCTGACTAGAAGTGTGATGGTGTTCTCTTCGCCTGCTGGTGGCTCCTGAGACAGAGATGCTTCCTTGGAAACTAATTGCCTCTCCAGCTCCTGATAGGAAAAAAGCAAACAAAAGAATCGGATTACAATTCCAAACAAAACACTCGAGGTGACTTGTTTACACATGAGATTAGAGACTCATGTGAAATAAGAAGCGTACATGTTCCTCTTCGACCTTCCTGCGAGCTTCTTCCTCCATTCTCTTTGCCTCTTCAAGAGCTTTCACTCTAGCAGCTTCTTCCTCCAATTGACGAGCCTCAGCTTTTACCCGGTCAGCTTCCAGCGAGGCAAGATACTCATCATCCTGCACGAGTTAACATTACAACAAACAGAAAAAACTTATCATCATCATCAGTATCCTTTGGTAACCTAAAAAGGTGAAACCCTTTGCCCAATACTTCTGTTCTTCTTGTCACAATGATATATTAACTAAACTGTATTCTCCAATCAAGAGTGACAACAAAATCACGGTAAAGTTGATGACATCCTCAAGCAGAAAGGGCTTGCTTCTGCCAGGTATCAACAAGGAGATTTGCAGAGCACTTATACAAACTTAGGGAGGAATTAAATAAAAAATATTTCTAACCTGTTGTTCTCGAATCAACCTCTGAGCTGTCAATGACGGTGAGGGTGGACGCTGCATCCTTTGCAGATGAGGTGCATAAGGAAACCTATATTCAGTGTTAGGAATACCACCAAACATCGCAGCCTCGAGCATGACAGCTTCATCATGTTCCACAGAAGAAATGCCTCCCCACTTAAACCAAACATGTAATAAGAGTATTAGCTCAGGCATGAACTAACTACTCTAGGAAAAAACCATATATATATTTTGCTACCTCAGAAGTAAAACCATAGTCAGCATCCGGTGAATGAATAGCTGCACCTTCTGCTATAGGGCTCCCGGAAAGATCCTCGTTAGCTGGGGCCCGAGATCCAGATACAGCACGTCTTGGTCTGCGCCTAACAAGGGGTTGCTCTTGCTCCTCCTCAACATAATCAGAGTCAGAGTCAGAGTCATCATCCTCATCTTCATCCTCATCCTCATCCTCATCCTCATCCTCACCCTCACCCTCACCCTCAGAAAGTAAGCTAGGTGCTGCGAATCTACACATAAAAAATTAATTTTTTACGAAACCAGAAGACCAACTGATTGACTACAAGAGGTGTTACTAAACAGAACAAAGTAACCTTCCATTCGAGGCTTGTGTACCCTGCTGTCCTGGAATAGAAACCACTTCAGAAGCTTCTGTTTCTGAGGTTGAAGCCTTCCAGCCTCGACTGTGCAACACTTCTTCCTCCGATGACTGCACCTCATTTTGTTAACAGAGTATACAGGAGGAGGTCAGCAAAGAAAAAGAAAAAGAAAAAGTAGAAACATCAACAAACCTTGGCAGCTTTTGTTACGTCATCATCATTTTCCATGTGAGGCTGATGATTTTCAGGTAAATGATTCCCTGCAACCTATATGATAGAAACCATCGAATAAATCTTGTTACTTCAAGGTAAACAAGAACAGGCTGTGCCAAAATCTGAAGCCAAAATAAACAAGGAAACAAACCCAATTTCCCATTATCTAAGCAAATCTTACCCCATTCTCCATTTTTGAGACCGCAATAGCAGCTCGAATCATTTCTTCATCTATGTCATTGTAATTGTGATGCCTGTTTTGTCCTGTTGGAGCAGAATGACTATCATCATCAATTTCTTCACCTTGGGCATCTGGATCCTCAATAGAAGGAGCATCATTAGACCGACTTGATGGTCCACTGCTGTCCTTAACTTCTATAGGTATCTGCCTAACCTCCCTTGGATCACTATCAAATAAACTTCTCTGAAAGTTTGGATCACGATACAGGAAAGGGACCGTTGGTCTAGCTTCCGAAAGACGAGAAAGATGGGATTCCCTTTGTAAAGCTGAAGCCGCATCATAATCAACATCTATATCCATTGCATTATCCTGAGGGATATTAGCTGGAACTTCTTGTAGTCTGCACAAAGATGATAAGAACGTGTCACATACATATCTAAATTACACGCAAGTTAACTAAGTAGCAAATAAAAACAACGGGAAGGCATACGAATTTTGATCTCCTCCCTCAGTGAAGTATTTATTCACAGCTACATTGAGATTCCCATAATATGCCTGCAACCAACAAACAAATATTGATATCAATGAACAAATACCAAAATTGATAAGCGTGAGAATTCAACTAACTCAAAAAATACACAGCAATGCAAGAGCATAAGCCACCCCTAAAAACTCATTTCCGATAATCGAAACAGCTTAAAATTCAAAACTATTGATTTCAATTGCAACATCAGGATGAATTTTAAAAGAATGTATATTAGAAATTCGATGATCAAACGATCGTCCAACGAACCAGTACTTCAACGATTCGAGAAACTTCTAAAATAGCTCCAGAAAAACATAATAACATCTAAAAATAGAATGAAGACGAGGATCGAAGAGGAGTGTAATCGAATTACCTGGAGAATCCGAACGGCGACGGAATTGGAAGCACCGGTGATGCTCACGAAGGTGTCAATAGCTTCCTGAGTAAGTGTCGCCATTACAGAGAGGAGTTTGGTGCTCTTAGAAGCTGGAGTGAAGGAGGGGGCTATGTATGATGTTTAGCAAAATTGCAGTGGAAGAAGAAAGACAATTGGATCGGCCACCCACAGTTTCAGCCTTTTAGGGTCTTTCTCTAACTTTTTTTTCTTTTTCTTTTTTACTTTTTTCTTTGGTTTTGATTTTCTTTTATCTTTTTTTTTTTTGGTTCAGGATATTTTCGTAGTTGAAATAATATCCGGTTAGTTTACAAATTCTTTTATAAATCTTATCAAATTAAATCTATTTTTCTATTTTTAAATTAGTCGGATAATATTTTGGTAAAAGTGGATTAAAACTTTGGTTAGGTACCCTTACCACTTATACGAGCTTTGCTTGGTAGGATTATTAGATCTTACTATGTAAGGACCAGGTAGTAACCATTTACTATATTACCAACTTACGATTTACCATATTTGCTGGTAGCCTTAGATCTTACTATCTTAGGAGGGTGAATTCAACTTTATATTTTGAATAATTTAAATATTAGTGAACTTGTATGATTTAAGATAAATTTAAGTTGGTCTAATGTGTTGTAACATCCTCTCTAATTCCACTTTAAATAATAAAATTTTAACTAAGATCATCCTCCAAACCACCTTAAAATCATTAAAATCTAAAACATTTCCAATGTCACTAGATTTAGAGGCATTTTTTTATATAAAATCTCTAAATCAATAAGACTTTATTTTTAAAGAGCTTTTAAAATTCATGATTGAATAATAATATTTTTTTTAAAATCCCCTAAAATTTTCAAAAGTATTAATTCAATACTCTTCTTAGTTTTCTTGGTGGAGTTAGAATGTCAAATATGAATTGAATAGACAAATTTTATTTTTATTAACCAAATTTAAAGATATAAGATAGTAAATACGATTACCACTTTCGCCGGTGATTACAGGTTGAAAAAGTGGACAATAAAATCAAAAATTAGTGTTTTTTTTTTAAGTTTATATAAGTTTATGTTTTTCATTTAATCGGATTTTTGTCTTTTGGATTTTCAGGCTATGGTAGCCGGAATTTGCAAGCTATACCTTTTAAGTTTTTTTTGTTTATGTAAGAGGTCATTGTAGTTTTAATATAAATCTCAGATGACAAAGAAAATAGAAAAAAAAATTACAACCTTTGCTCCGTTGCTCAGTAGGGTTGAATCTTATTTTTTGCAGAGTTAATCGAGCATGCATTATATTATAATTTTTTTTAACAAAACTAAAGGTAGTAAAATATTAAATAAGTTTGTTTAATTATCACAGATTTTTTTTAAAGGAGAGATTTTGAAAATATTTTTAACAGATTTTATGTTATTTATTTCGATAACACATTATTTATTTATAATACACACAAAAACATGTAATTGATTTACCATTTAACCACTATTAATTTTGCTATTTTTTTTTTCAACCAAACATTAAATATTTAAAAACTCACTCCAGAGTTGATTACCCAAACATGAGGAAAAATATTTATAAACATAGAATCAGAAAATAGAATTTTAGAAATACGTGCTAAGCAGTCCATATGTTTATTACATTAATTTTTTGATTATCTAGCAAATTAATTCTAAAATGTAAAGGCTTTATTAGGCCCAGCAAATAAAAAGCTAAATTTTAAAACCAAAAACTATAAAATGTAAAAATCAATAACTAAAACTAAAACGTAAAATCTACAAAACAAAATCTGCATCCACTAAGGCCTTAAAGCCCAAGAAAAAGAAGACTATGAAGATTATTTCATACCCTTACCGTAATTGCGACGTCACCGGTACGTTGAGCTAAATTATTAAATAGCTAGAGGCCATCATCACCATCATCAGATCCAAACTCCAAACTTTGACATTTCTCGGCAATGGCGGCAACAAGAAAAAGGCTATATCGTGATTACATGTTTCCATCAAGGTTAATTTCGTCAAATCACAAATTTTAAATCCTGACAAAATCACCTATTCACCTACATCGGCATTTCCACAAGTGGCACCAGCCTATTAGCTTAGGGACACGTGGCGCAAGCTTAATGTGTCGTAGTGTTTATATATATAGCTGGGTTTTGTTAATTATGGCGTCACGAGTGATTAACAAGCAGCTGGGAAAATAATAAACAATGGTCAATTGCACAATTTTTCTTCTTCTATTTTATTTCTTTTAATGTTATTTTAAATCATTTGTGAAACTAAACCGGAGGCGGATCTTGATGCGATTGGTCAAACAGATTCTCCGGCGAGTACAATGGCCGGAAACAACTCGGAATCGAGTCTCTACCAGATTTTGGTGGAGTGGTGCCAGAGAATGGAGACGAGTCAAGCGAGACTAAGAGAAGATGTGGATGACTTATTGCTTCAGGATGAGAGGCGAATCTGTTACGAACCGGCGGTGGAATTGGAGGAGGAGGTGGAGGCAGAAGAAGCGGATGATTCCTGGGATAATCCATCGGTGACCTGGGAGAGAGCAGTTTCAGGATTTTACTTCGCCGATAGTGCGTATCGGACATTGATGGATTCAATGGGACATGCCATTCATGTGACCTCCGCCACTTCTGGAGAAATTACATTTTGGTAAGCTTGTTCGTGGTTAAATCAGGAGCTTATAGTTTTATGTACTGTTGTTCCATTGATTCGTGTTCTATGATTTGCTTTCTCTGGTGGATCTTGGTGACTCTAGTGAAATATTTTAATCTGCTTACGAATGAAGATTTTGTACTTTTATGATTAAGCAATTAAAGAAAGTTATAATTGATGATTCTTTCTTTGTATATTTGCACAATTGGAAATATTCTATTTGTTTCCATGAGTGAAGAGATTTTTTTTTCTTATTCAGGAGTCGTTCTGCTGAGAATCTCTACCACTGGTATGCTGAAGAAGTTGTTGGTTATAGAACGATTGATGTGCTTGTAACCGAAGAATACCGTAATTGTCTTACGAGTATCAGGAATAGAGTTTGCTGTGGAGAGACTTGGACTGGTCAGTTTCCATTTCAGAAGAAAACTGGTGAACTTTTCATGGCTTTGGTGACTAAAAGCCCTGTGTATGAAAACGGAGAGCTTGTTGGTGTTGTTACTGTTTCAAGTGATGCAACACTTTTCAATAGGATGCATCCACTTAGTAATGAGCATCAACAAAAAGCAAATAGTAATAGACGTGAATCAAACTTGAGAAAGCACCAATGGCACCTTCCGAGGCCTCAGATCGCTGCAGCACCGCAGGTTCCAGTTGTCCCACAGATTTCACCAACTGTTTCAAATCTGGTAAATCTCACATTATGAATTGAATCCCCTAAGGTTTTTTTGTTCCCTTTTTATGTTTGATATGTATGGAAGATGAATGATTGGTTGTTTCGTTGTTTTCTGCACAAATCAAGAAGGCGTCAAAGCTTCTACCACAGAGAAATGGAGATGATTTCTTGAATGCAAATCAGAGTTCTAGGAACAGAGATGAAAATGTTCCAGTTGTTGCCTTCAATACTTTTGAAAAGTATGGATCTCTGGTAAGTCTTTGTAGTCTACTTAAACAAGATATTGTTCTTCTCATTGACATTTTTTTAGAACAATTAATGCCTCAAGTTATTAGCTTAATCTGCATATATACTAGTGTAGGCGGATAAGTTTCTAGGGAAGCTGCAAAGGAAGATTATTGGCACCCAAGGAAATGAAGATAATGAGCCTATTTTAGTAAACGGTATAAAAAAGTCTGCCTGTGGCAGTGGAGCTAGTTCTAAGGCTTCTAGTGCGGTTACCTGCATGACTTTTAGAGACAATGGCAATGGAAAGCCACAAAGGGCTGAAACTAGATTTTTAGATGTCTATGGGAATGGAGCTGAGGGTTTGAATAAAGAGAGACATAATGGAGACCGCTTTCAGTATATTGGGAATCTGGGTCAAAGGAAACCTCCCAAAGGACTACAGAGTGGTTTGGTGTCTGGCATGTGGGGAACAAAAATGTCGGACCTAAATGGTGAGATAGAAGATGCTTGGAGTCCTCGTCCTAGTGGTGATCCCTTTCCAAATCTTGGACTCAACATCAGTAAGCAACAAAGTCCATCCAACCAAGTGAATAACAGATTAGTTACTGATTCATCATGTGACATACGATGGGAAGATCTACAACTGGGGGACGAGGTCGGGCGAGGTGCATTTCATTTACCAATGTCTTACCCTCGTTTTAACCTTTTAAATTTGCAGATGCAGTGTCTTGGATGTTTTAATCGGATTTATGTAACATTTGCCTGCAGGTTCATTTGCTGCAGTTCACCGTGGGGTTTGGAATGGATCAGTAAGTTTTCTCTAATTTAAAGAAATTTGAAGATGGTTATTGTGCACAGGAATAACTAAATAGTCCAATCTATTTGGACCAGGATGTTGCTATTAAGGTTTACTTCGAGGGTGATCACAATGGGATGACTTTGACAGAGTGCAAAAAGGAGGTATGCAGATTTGTTTCTCTCTGCTATGTAAGTGTTTGTAGAAATTATTTGTGCCAGAAAAATAAATCAGTTGGAATCAATATCTCCAGATCAACTTTATGAAGAAACTGAGACATCCGAATGTGCTGTTATTCATGGGAGCAATATGCACAGAAGAAAAATCTGCCATAATCATGGAGTATATGCCAAGGTGATATTATTGACATCTGGATCTGGAAGTAATGTTGCTCCTTATTGAATGTGTTATATTATGCTGCAAGCAGTTGTAGATTAATACTGTGTGTTGATATATTTCTTTGCGGTTTTGATGATTAGAGGGAGCCTTTTCAAAATACTTCATAGTATGAATCAGTCATTGGACAAGAAACGTCGTTTAAGGATGGCCCTTGATGTTGTAAGACTCTTATCTTCCAGAGACCTCCCTCACAATGAGAATAAAAAAACCATGTGAAAGGCTGAGCAAATCCAGGTTCTCCATTGTTGTTGCAGGCTAAGGGAATGAATTACTTACACCGCAGAAATCCGCCAATAGTACATAGAGACTTGAAATCTTCCAATCTACTTGTGGACAGAAACTGGAATGTCAAGGTACAAAGGTTTCATTTTCCTCTCAAGTTCCACTCATAAAGACTTGTAAAATGACTTTATTACCTCATTTACTTACGACCCTTTCTTCCCTAGGTTGGAGACTTTGGGTTGTCAAAGTGGAAGAACGCAACCTTCTTAAGTACTAAATCCGGGAAAGGAACAGTAATCTTTCACAAAATCCATTTTTGGTTCTCATAATCCTCAAAACATTCTTGGATTTCTGTAACTAAACATTAATCATTTTTCTTTGTGCAGCCGCAATGGATGGCCCCTGAAGTTCTCAGAAGTGAACCTTCTAATGAGAAGTAAGTCGATATAATATTTACCCCTTTCTTTCGACAAGATCATTCAATAATTTTAACGTATTTTTGGCTAAAAACTCAATATTTTTGTGGTAATAGGTGTGATGTGTTCAGCTTTGGAGTCATCTTATGGGAGCTAATGACTACGTTAATACCATGGGACCGTCTAAACTCTATTCAGGTACCTCTTAAACTCTGTCCTTATCAAAGTATAGCTTAATCAAAAGATTATATTAATCTTATCAACTTTTTAATTAGGTTGTTGGAGTTGTCGGGTTCATGGACCGACGGTTAGACTTACCTGAAGGATTAAATCCCCGGATCGCATCCATAATACAGGACTGTTGGCAAACGTAAGACGATATATAAAAATTGTTTCATCAAATATTCCCTCAAAACTTAGAAGATGTGTTTTTGTAATCCTTGTTCTAAACTCTTGGAACAGTGATCCAGCTAAACGACCATCGTTTGAGGAACTAATTAGTCAGATGATGACCATGTTCCGCAAACCGGGGTCTCGTGCGCAAGAAGACGACGATTGAGAAGGTAATGGGTTCATGGTTAAAGGATAGTAGTTTATAAAGCAAGGACGTGAAGAAAAGAAAAGTATCGTCCTAATTACTTTACTATACAAATGTTTCATTGTGTTATATATGTCAAACTAATACAAATTTTCATTATATGAAAAAGGAAAGAAAGAAAAATCAGAATAGCTGAATCAAAAAGGGGTGGCTCTGATTTGCGTGGCTCTGATTTGTATCGTAGCAGATTTATGGGGTAGAGAGGAGAGCAGAAAAGGGGTGAGGAGTGACAATTCGTAGCTTTGCTTCTTTTGCTTTTTTTATTCTCTTACAGCTTCACATCACTGCGTCGTCTGAACCTAATATAAGAGACTCCAGAAGCCTAAAACAGTCACTATAATTTTTGTTTATCTTTTTTGAAGTAATTACTCAATTCTGATTTCAGCATCTTGAAGTACACGCACTTACATACACATAATATATTAAAACCAACGAATACGTAGGATATAATACAGATGTGTATGTGCATGCATGTGCGTGAAGAGAAAAAGTATTGAAAGGAAGAAAAATTTTGGGAGATGAAGGTACACTTGTCTGCTTGTCTGGTTAAGTCAGAACAAATCACATCGAACTGCATAGTAATATTTAGTTTTCAACACATGCATGCTTGTGACCTCTAGATAAATAACTTTAAAGGATTTTTGAAGTTTGCCTTACATGTATTTCGTAGTTTTTCTTAATTTTGTAAATATCTTTTACCTTTATATTATTGATTGATGACCCAAAGGGTATCTTTTAGGGGATACTACGTCGACGTAATATAGTGGTAGCATAGCATATGTAGTTAACGTTTTTTAAAAAAAGTCATTTGTAAACTGTAGAGTTACTAAGAAAATAAAGTTCTTAAATGATATTTGTGTTCCAACATCTATCACAGGCTTCACAGCTATAATACTAGGGGTGGACATTTTAAGTGATCCAATCCAAAATTGAATATATCCAAATCGAACCAATAGTCTATGTTCAAAACTACAAATTGTTTGGTTAATTTTTTTTCTCAATTTGAAAAGTTCACTTTTAACTATTAATTCCGAAATAAAACAGTTGAGATCTTTTAATCGCCGAAACCAATTCTTAGGTGTTGTTTGAACAATTGAGTTTACATTTCTTTATTGCTTATTGTTATATCAATAGTCTAATGAGACTGTGTTTGGTTTTGCGTTATGTTCCGTGGAACCCCAAGCAAATTTATACTGAATTGAACTATACTACTTTAACCCACAAAAAATTCACTAGACTAACTGTTTTGAGTTTAGCTATATTTTTATTAAAATCGAAAACAAACCTTACTCCCCACCCCTAGCTATCATTCGACAACACATTTTAGATATGTAGCACTTGTTTTTAGTTTTTTTTTTTACTTTATTTGGCACTTGTTAACATATACTAGTTCTAGATGCGTGTGTGTACAGAATTTATATGGAACTTTGGATTGGAATCGGATATGTTATAATTCCATAGAACCGAACCGAATAAATTTGATTCCGAACCGAATAAATCAAAATTTTGTTTTGGTTTAAATCAGCATGATCTTCAAAATTCAAATAACCTGATTATCCGATTAAACTGAACCGAATATACCAAATAAATCAAATGCCCAGGGCTAGTCAGAATGATGAAAATCAAACAATTTTAATTTAATAAAATTTATAATAATATATATGGGTTTCTATAAAAATATTTTATTTTAAATTTGTGTTTAAAAGTAAGTATTTTATTTCTATTATCAGTTAAATGTTTGTCTCACATTACTTGTTATTTTATTCACTATTCAACATATGTTTTGGACTGTTTGATACGCTTGATCTATAATTGTTCCATCCTATCCGCCGGATCCATATTTTTAAACACAGTTTTAAACAAATCAGCTGAAGTTCTGAAAAATAGATAAACAGACAGATCAGACCATGCACAAGTATCCTGCTTCAAGTGTGTATTGCTTCAAAGAAAACATTGGTAGATGCTAATATATGTATTGAAAAGGAAAAGTTTAGTTGACATAGACATACCCTGAATACCAAGGAACCATATCTAAGAAATTAGGTTTCAACTTCTCATAATCTTCGACAGAAAGAGGGTGTGCCAGAGCCAGCCCCGGCCCAAATAGGTAGGGCAGAGGTGCGACCGCCCAGGGGTCCAAAATAAAAGGGGCCCAAAATTTTTTTTTCTTTTTAAATAACGTTTGCGTTTTTTTTTTGTTTTACAGGCTGTGTTACTAGTACAAAAGCATTTAGAACCGTTACAGCCGTAAAAAATTTAGGGATTACAGAAAAAAAAATTTATTCTCCCAATTGTTCTTCTAGAATAATCTACGACACCAAATTCCTTCACTCCTTTGCTTTGATTTTGTTATGTTCTAGCGATCTTGGTTTATTTATTCCAATTTCACCATCATCATTAGTTCATCGTCATTAGTTAATTTAGTTCACCGTAAGTTTTGATTTATTTTCTGCTGTAACTCTTATAGTCTTCTTAATAGTTAATAGAATATTAATATCAATTGGTTCACTGATGAGTGATCTTGTAAAGAAGATGCCTTTTGTTTTGGTTCTAATTTCAAGATTTTTTTTGTTTCTAATGAATTTTAAAATTTTGTTTCAGGAGACAGGAGCTGTTACACAAACACAACACTGCACACTCATACTATTAGACTAATTCATGTCGTTCAGATAATATATCCAGGTGCTATTTCTTCTTTTACTAATATCATGACATCTGGCTGTGCAAAACGGAAGAAAAGAAAAGCAGATGAATTGGTTGTTCAATCTTTAAGAGGTTCATTAGATAAAATTTTTACAAAACTAGATGCAAATATTCCTCAATCAACTGAAAACATGGATGATGATCATGCTTTTGATGATGGCCATGGTTCAAGTCTTCAAAGTGAGCATGATAATCATGCTTTTGATGATGGTCATGGTCCAAGTCTTCAAAGTGAGCATGATAATCGTGTTCCAAATGAATCTATGCTTGAAAGTGCATTTTTAATTGATATTTATGATCCTAGATATTGGGAAAATCTTGATAATAAGAAGAGAGATACATTAATCGAATTTGGACCTAAAAGAGAATTGAATTTGGAATTTCCTCTTGATAAGAACAATAGACATTTCTCATATGAGTATTATTCTAGAAAGTTGAGTAATGGGGAGACTTTTGATAGAAATTGGTTGGTTTATTCTAAACATGTGAATAGAGTTTATTGTTTTTGTTGCAAGTTGTTTAAATCTCGTGGTTATTCCAGTGTGTTAGCAAATGATGGATTTAGTGATTGGAAGCATCTTAGTGAGAGACTTAAGCAACATGAGAGAAGTGTAGTGCATATGGCCAACATGAAAACTTGGAATGAACTGAAAGTTAGATTTGAGAAAAACAAAACTGTTGATAAAGAACTGCAAAAAGAAATTGCAAAAGAGAAAGAACGATGGAGGCTAGTTTTAGTTAGAATTATTGCTGTTGTGAAATGTCTTGCTAATCAGAATTTAGCTTTTCGTGGGTCAAACGAAAAACTGTATCAAGATAGTAATGGTAATTTTCTAGGGATGATTGAATCAATTGCTGAATTTGATTTGATAATGCAAGATCATATTAGGCGTATCCAAAGTCATAAAATACATCATCATTATCTTGGTCATAGAATTCAGAATGTGTTAATTTCTCTTTTGGCACATAAAGTTCAAGTTTCTATAGTTAATATAATCAAAGAGGCCAAATATTTTTCTATCATTCTTGATTGTACACCAGATGTGAGTCATCAAGAGCAAATGATTTTAATAGTAAGATGTGCAAGGTTGTATGAAAAAAAGGTTAAAGTAGAAGAGTACTTTTTAGAGTTTTTAATTGTAGATGACACATCTGGAGTAGGTCTCTTTGCTAAAGTAATAGATGCTCTACAATCTCTTGGTCTTGATGTTAATAATGTGAGAGGTCAAGGTTATGACAATAGTTCAAATATGAAAGGAAAACATCAAGGGGTTCAAAAGAGATTACTTGAAATTAATCCAAAAGCATTATATATGCCATGTGCCTGTCACAGCCTCAATCTTGTGGTTAGTGATATGGCACATTCTTGTGTGAAAGCTATTTCTTTTTTTTGGAATTTTGCAACGTATATATAAACTATTTTCTGGTTCTACAAAAAGATGGAAAATTCTATGTGATCATGTTCCTTACTTGACTGTTAAGTGTTTGTCTAATACTCGTTGGGAGAGTCGTATCAAAAGTGTTAAAGCTATTAGGTTTCAAGCTCCTCAAGTACGATCAGCTTTGTGTGATTTATATGAAACTTGTGATGATGCCATAACAAAAAGTGACGCTGAAAGTTTAGTTGGTTCGCTTGAGAATTTTGAATTTTTATTTGGCATGACTATTTGGTATGAAATTCTCTTTGTCATAAACACGGTAAGCAAGAATTTACAATCCAAGTCTGTATGCATTGATAGTGCTTTAAAACAATTGGAAAGTATAATGTTGTTTTTAATAAGTTTAGAGATGAGGGGTTTAGTTCTTGTTTGAAAGTAGCTCAAGGTCTTGCTCATGAAATGTCTGTTGATCCTATATTTCCAAGTAAGCGTCGTGTTTTTAGAAAAAAAACAATTTGATGAAAATGATTCTGATGAAGAAGCACTATCAGGTGAAGAGTCTTTTAGAGTTAATTATTTTCTTGTTGTTGTGGACATGGCAATTGCTTCCGTGAAAAACAGGTTTGAGCAAATGACTACTTTTAAAAGTGTCTATGGATTTTTGTTTGGATTTTTGTTTGATTCACTGAAATTAAAGTCACTTGATGAAAATGAGTTAAGAGAACATTGCATTAACTTTCACAAGACATTTTCTGATGGCATTGCATCTGATGTTGATTTAGAGGACTTTTATTCTGAATTGAAAATTTTGCAAATGAATTTACTAGATGTGCCTATGACACCTATTGAAGTGCTTGAGTTGGTTGAAGATCAACATTGTTATCCAAATGTGTCAATTGCTTATAGACTTCTATTAACTACACCAGTCACTGTCGCATCAGCTGAGAGGAGCTTCTCGAAATTGAAGCTATTGAAAAATTATATGAGGTCTTCAATGTCTCAAGAACGCTTAAATGGTTTAGCAATTTTATGCATTGAGAAAAATATGTTAGAGGACATTGATTTTGAAACTGTTATTCATGAGTTTGCAACTAAGAAAGCTTGGAAACAACGTTTTTTATGATCATTTTCTTCTTTTTGAAATAACTATTAGGCTTTATTTTGTTTCAGGTTATAGGATGCAACTTTAAAGATATTCAGAAGCTTAAAGCATGAAGCGAATGTGTTTTGTAGCCGGTGTTCGGGGACCTTTTTTGTATCTCGCCCTAGGGCTTCTAATATCCTTGGGCCGGGGCTGGCCAGAGCCCACCTAACCATAAGCAAAAATTAACATAAGAACAGTAACTATTCTGCATGTGTTGTTAACATTTTTAGTCACAATATTCACTTAACAAGTACTATGCCAAAGCTGCCACTTACCCTGTTGATCTCTCCACTACATAATTAGCAATATAAAGACCAATAAATGTTGCCCACAGTGAGTATATAGGAGAAATTTCATCAGATGAATCAGGACAAGACCCATTGCATGCCAACTGCAGATTAAAAAAGGCAGGAATATAACAGAGAATGGTCAAATAAGCGCATACACTAAAAGTTAGAAGCCCTAATATAAAAGAAGCCAGACCTCCCCATAAATGACCCATTTGGATAATAGTGGATAATCCGTAGCAGATCCAACAGGAGCAAACCATGATGAGCAGACTTGTTCTTTAAGCTCATCAATGTGAATGAATTTCGCAAGCCAAGTACTGTTGCCATTTCCTCCTTTCGAAAACCAGCTAGAATGCCTTCTTTCAAGGGGTGTTTGCCTCATAATAGCACGATTACCGCAATGGCTGTAGAAAATACAGCATGATATGCTAAGAACCTGCAGAAGGTAAATTTGAATTTTATTTTTAAAGTAAAGTTTTTAAGCAAGTGACCATGATATACAAGATTGGGGATAGCGTGTACTTACAGCACAACTTTGAAGAATGGCTAAGATCTCTGGGCGTCTTCCAGCCACACGAGAAACAATACCAATATACCAAAGCCCCAAAAAAATGATGTGGAAGACAAAAAGAAAGACTATGGATGATATGTAAATTGTTAGAAACAAAGACAAATTCATCCTCAAATCCAAACCCATTGACTGAAAACTTGGGAGATGGTACAAAGCTGCAACTAAAATCCAAGCAATGTACCTATACAACAACACAAAGAATTAAAAAATATTCATAGTGTGAAAAATTGTTGATTATACACTTTATGGAAGACAGAAAAAAGGATTCACATACCACCGACTGAAAGTTGAGTAGCTTGGTCGAATAGTCTTTCCTATGAATGGAGATGAAAAGAAATAGAAAAATCTAAGCAAGCAAGCATACATGGACCACCATTTGAAATTGTTGTCCAACTTTTCTATGAGGCTGTGCATGTTATCCGACGAAATAAAGAATAAGCAACCGAAAATCACAGCAATCATAGCATGACTTGAATGCTCATGCGGATAAGGATAAGTATGGGTTAGCATTGTTCTGACTTTCCCCATCTTGAGATTATGTAGAAAACGAGCAGCATGCTTATCAGAGCCCATAGTTTGAGGTTCCTATAGTCCTTAAAATTCTTGACAACAGTCCAAAATCTTGAAAGAACTAAAGAATGGTTAACAGAATAACTTCAACATCCAGATCTCAAAGTCAGCAGCAGACATAACCTTATTGCCTAGGGAAAGAACAAAACAAGTAAAGAATACATTCAGCACAATGTGGTCTAATAGTAAGTAAAACACTATTGAAGTTTTTGATGCCATTGAGTTGCAAATAGTGGAAAACAAAAAAAAAACAAAATTTCAGGAAGATCTCTTGTTGTTTCACATTAAAAATATGAAATGCCAAAAAAATGTACTTGGATCTTTCAAAGGAATCTAACACAAGCAGTGGGGTATCTACCAAACTTTGTCAACTGTCAATAAATCAAACTTTTTTATATTTCTTTATTCTAAATCAAACAATAGTTAAAGCATATCTATCATCTATCATCCTAAATTGGTTTCCTTTTTGACTGTATTTAGTTTGAGGAAACCTTACATTATTAGGTAATCTTAAAATTCAATAAAGGACATACATTTACACTTACCCATCAATAAGAAGCATTCGTAATCAATGGGAACAATCAAAATCCATACCATCAAGGCTTCAGATGCGTAAAATCGGACCTTCGAATCAAAGGAAAACCCGTTTTCGAGGAATTTTATGGAATCGAATTCTCCGATCGAATTCAGTCGGAAATGGTGATGATCATCACCACATTTTTAGGATTAGATTAGGGCAAATGTAATCATTGATCTGGTGAGTCAAAGCGGATAACGAATTCAGACGAAAGTTGTGGTTTTTAAATGAAAAGAAGCAAATTTTTCGGAGAGAGATGAGGTACGAATGTGAGAAAATAATCAACATTTTCTAAAAACTAAAGAGGGACAGAGGAATCTCCTGATTCCCCAGAATCTTTTTATGCTGGACTCCATTACAAATTATTTGTGTATTTTCAAAGTTGAAAATGTAACAATGTATCTTTTAATTTTACGAAGAATCAAATAAAATATGTAAATACAAAATCTAGGAACTTCCAAAAGTTGAAACATTTTTTTATAGGATGCTAAATTGCTAATGCTTGATCTAGTTTTTTTTTTTTTTTTTTTTTACTCTTAAAACAAATATAATCTCAAATATAGTTCTGGTTTGATTAGATATTATTTTGGTATGGGCAAAAATAACACTCAGTCAAAAGATTAGAGTTTTGGTTTTAGTTTTTAATTTTCATTTTCAGCTAACAAATAAGAAAAATTATACAAAGGGATTTATAATTCATTTTTGGAATCGGATGGGTGATCCACGAGATATGTACAAGTAAATCCGCCATGGGTTAGGTATGACCATAAAATGTTATGCCCATTAAAACGCAAATATTATAAACAAGCCCATAGTAGACTGCAGATTTATCGAGCTTTGTCCGTTGATTGGTGGATCGGCCCGCAAACTATAAATTTTTAATAAAAATAAGGAAATAATATATATATATATATATATATAATAACAATATCCTATCGCCGAACAAAGATAATCCACCGAATTAGGACGACTTCGGATTACCTGCTAATGATGACGTTTAGACATGAGTCATTACTATAAATAAGGGAGAAGATTGCCATAAATGAGGTGGTGAAAACTTTTAGAGAGGGATTGGAACATATCATTTAAGTGAAATCATACGTTCCGACATCTACAAAACTTCCGGAAGACCAAGCCTCGGTGGAAAGCTCAACCTTGGTCTCCGAACCTCGGTCGATCTGTCAACCTCGGCTTGTCTCGACATCTACTATCACGTCTCGGCATTTGCCATCAAATTTGTATCCCGAACTCCAAACCTGTTATTCTCAAAATCTTATTTTAATTTCGAAAATCTACTAACTTTGTATAATTATTACCGATATATCCTTTGTTGCTATCCACTTTCAACAAAGAAGATAAAGGATGGGAAAAAAAATACAGAGTGAAGACAGATGCAAAAGCAAGACTAAAAACGAAGATACATTTTAAGTTAATAAGAAAAACAACACCTCGATGATGCAAAGTTGCAAACTGCATGAAAAAAATCCGATTATTATTGACGAAAGTATAGTTATTTTTTTGTTCAAATCAAATGATTTCGAGTAATTTAATAGTATCGCTTGACTTATTGGAATTAACAAAAAAAAAACGAATATTCCTATTGCTAGACTGAATTTTGTATTCACTGGTCGCATTGAGTAATTGTCCACGTGTTCATATAGGGGCTCTGGTGTGCGATAAGTGCATGGAGATTTACTAAAACTGTTGCCTCATCATTTTAAAAGCAATGCCCCTGAACTAAACTTTATAATCGAGGACCCACTAAATCTTACAATCGTTCTTTTTCCACAAATATGATTTATTTATGCACTTCGTCGTTAGTAGTAAGTAGTTACTACATTGGACCCGGTGTTTTATGAAAAGTTTGCATTAAAAATAGAGAAGTAAGTTTGGCGAAAAGATAAAAAAAAGAAGGCATTTGTATCACATTTTATTGTAAAAAGCGTTTGATCACATTAATCCACCACTTGGACATTAATTCAACCAGATTTGTAACTTAATTAATGGTTTATAGTTGTACTGGTAATATCATATATTCGAATTTAAATCCAATATATTTGTGAATTATTGAGAAAAATGTAAATCAACTGAAACAAACATACACATGTCTTTTGGGCAGTGCACTTCAATGCCACCCACCACGTCTTTTATGAGTTTTCTCTATATATAGTTTTGTTCTTTAATTTTGTTTTGTACTATTCTATTTTATATGGACAACAAAATTTGCTTGTTGTCTGTGTGAAGATCACATATATACACTTCTCGCAGTTGCAGGCACATGGGAACTTTATTTTTGGGGGTTTCTTGGTCATATTAATTTAGTTATCAAACTTAAATATTTATCGTTCCTATATTCCTAACAAAAACATTTCATTTTACGTTCTTTAATAAGTTCATTCATATTTTGCTATTGCTATGTATATGGACTTCCCTAAATATATTGGAGGCATGGGACCACGTTTCCCATTCACCCCTGGGCTAGGGGCGGATCTAGCATAAAAAATCAATGGGTGCACATATGTTATTCGGAAGATTCGAACCCCCAAACTCTAAGATAACATGAATGCACAAACTGCCACAACTACTAATATGTCCAATGTAAAAATTTAATTTGGTATAAACTCATGGGTGCACGTGCACCCACACCTTCTAAGATGGATCCGCTCCTGCGGCCTGGCCCCTTGGTAGATACAATACAAGATCTATCTACCACATGAAAACTAATGGCACAAAAATAAATCATAATTAAAAACATGATATATATATTTTTAATAAGAGTATAATAACAATAACAAAAAAAAAAGCAAGAGATGTTTAAGAATGACAACATTCGACAATAAGAAACTCATGGACCATGGTCCTGAATGGATGACAATATTAGTTGAGAATAGAATGGTATAATTATTCAATGCGTACAAATGAAAATATATCTTGTAGAGAATGAAACTTTTCTAAATTTTAGCTTGAGTATCGACTATAAATATAAAATATCAAGAGAAAATTTGGAAAAATATTATGTTTTAGTTTTTTTATTTGAAAATATCTTCTATTTATTTAGTATATTTTTAAAAGAAAATTTTGTTATTGTGTTACTAAAATACCCTTTTTAAAGTGAATATAATTTTTAGAAAAAATCAAGTAAAAAAAATCAAATATATCTTTTATTTTACACAAAAAATAAAGATTTTATATGGGAAAAACATAAAAAATATCTTTTAAATCCTTTAAATATCTCTCAATAATCGGCTAAAATATAAAATTTTTGAAAAATCACAACATCTCCATATTCAACAAAACAATATTCTGGACCAATTTTTTTGAACCTCAATAAGCTTCTAAACAATTTTTTTTTCAGGTGAGAAATAATGATTTTTTTTTATCAAATGAAATTCAAAATACGAGAGACTTATCTTTTAATATATTTAATATATTTATAAACTTTATAATATATTTATATTTATCTTTTATTTAGTTATTTTTATGATTAATTTCTAGAGACTTATTTGTAAGTGTATTTTATTATATAAAATTAATAAAACATCTTTATCTCAAAACTTTTTGAAAATAATAATAATAATTTTTTATTATTTAGAAAATTCGTTTTTATTTATTAAAAGCAAATGACTTGTAAATTAAATAAGGGTAAAATTGTCATATTATATATATAAAAATATTGATTTAAAATAAATAAATAAAAATGATATTTTCAAATGAAAAAACATAAATATAGTGGTTTGCAAAAAATCCCAAATATCAATCAATTATTGGTATTGTTAAGAATTTAAGAAAACTTAAGCACGAGTTTAAGAAAACAACACCATTATCCGTTGGCACGAGAAGAAAGAATGAGAAAAATATGTTATGCCGTCATAAATAGTAATGATTTTTCAAACGGCAAATATCTGTTACCGAGATAAATTCCATTACTATCTTCTTATTACTAACCAAAAATAAAGAAAGAAAGAGGGTCCGACAAAATGAAGATGGAGCCCACAAAAGCAGTGACGTAGCTATCTCTTTCCCCTCTTCATCTTCTGAACCGTATAAAAATGTAAAACATGACTTCACACTGCAACTCAGAGCCACTCTCGTTTTTTTCCTTTTTTGGTTTATTCTCATTTCTTTGTTTCTTTTGTCACCGATTCCTAATTCGGTCTCTAGCTAATATAGGGTTAATAGGAAAATCCCCAAGATAATTCTCAATTTTGCGACCGAAAATATCTGGACTCTCTTATCTTTCTCTGTTTACTTCTCGTTTGTTTACAAGATTTCTTGTTTCTCGTTCACAGAGTTTTGTATTCAAAAGTTTCTTTTCTTTGTTCATTGAGATTCTCTGTTCCTGTTCGTTGGATTTCTCAGAACCTGAGTTCATCAAGAACTAAATCAACACATTTCTTTCATGAGTGAAAATTGACTCTTTAGCAGAAACAGAGAATCTGGTCGACCAAATCAATACATAACAAATCATACTTACTGTTATTTCTCCACATATCAATCAAACTCGAATCTTTTTACTGTAGCAACATGTCTCAGTGACTAATTTAGTGTCACCGCATAGTTTTTCTAGCAATCCTTTTTGCAACAAGTTTTGTGTATGTGATCTCATTCATTTCCATTTGGTTTGTGGATTTATCTTCTGATTCTTCTCTGTTACTTTCTTTCATTATAGAAGATGGTTGCTTTCGGGAAAAGGCTCAAGGAACGAAGCATTCAAGAATGGCAAGGGTAAATTTTTCAATGATATATTTATAAATAAATAAAAACGTTTTGAGTTTGGTGTCCTAATGTGAATCATGCATGATCATTGTAGATATTACATCGATTATAAACTGATGAAGAAGAAAGTGAAGCAATATAGTCGTCAATTAGAAGGAGGAAATCTAGACCGCCGCCATGTTCTTAAAGATTTCTCAAGAATGCTAGATAATCAGGTTGGTTCTTGATTTCTTTCAAGAAAATTTTAGTGTTGCTTCAAGAAAAAATAATTGTGTTGCTTTTCTAAAAATGCTGATTCGAAACAGATCGAGAAAATCGCTCTTTTCATGTTGGAGCAACAAGGATTGCTTGCAAGTAGGCTACAGAAGCTAAGGGAATCACACGATGCTCTCCGAGAAGAGCCTGGCTTATCTCACATATCTCATCTTAAGGAGAGTTATAGAGCTGTTGGACAAGATCTTCTCAAGCTTCTGTATTTCATAGAGATGAATGCTATTGGTATACGTAAGATATTGAAGAAATTCGATAAACGGTTTGGTTATAGATTCACAAACTATTATGTCAAGACTAGAGCTAATCATCCTTATTCTGAACTTCAGCAAGTCTTTAAACATGTGGTAAGTTATAAGTCTTAGATGAATGAAACAAATGTAGCCTAATTCTGTTTCCAAGCTTAACGTTGATTTTTTTTTATTAGGGTCTTGGAGCTGTTGTTGGAGCTGTATCTCGCAACCTTCATGAGCTTCAAAACAATCAAGAAAGAAGCTACTTATCGATTTATGATCAGCCTGTTCTTCCTCTTCAAGATCCTGTAGTGGACTCAATTAGATCAGCAGTGGATAGACTAACGCGGTCAACAAACTTTCTACACTTCATGGCTCAGCACGCGCTTATAATGCAAGAAGAGTTACCGAGTCCGCAAGACGAAGAAAGGGAAGAAGAAGAAGAAGATGGGAGATATCACTTCATGTCTCTCTTGTTGAATTTGGTTAACACATTTCTCTATATGGTCAATACATATATCATTGTCCCTACAGCTGATGACTATTCAATGAGCCTTGGTGCAGCAGCAACGGTTTGCGGTGTTGTGATTGGTGCTATGGCTGTAGCTCAGCTCTTCTCTTCGGTTTACTTCAGTGCTTGGTCTAATAGATCTTACTTCAAACCTCTCGTTTTCAGTAGCGTTGTTCTCTTCATTGGGAACTTGTTATATGCATTAGCTTTTGATCTCAATTCTATAGCGGTTCTCTTGATTGGCCGGCTTTTCTGTGGGTTGGGATCAGCAAGAGCAGTGAACCGGAGATATATAAGTGACTGTGTACCGTTAAAGATCAGGATGCAAGCTTCAGCAGGTTTTGTTAGTGCAAGTGCTCTAGGAATGGCGTGTGGTCCTGCACTTGCTGGTCTATTGCAAACCAGATTCAAGATCTATAGCCTTACATTTAACCAAGATACATTGCCTGGTTGGGTTATGGCTGTAGCTTGGCTATGTACTTAGTCTGGTTAGCTATTTCATTCCGGGAGCCTAAACATGAACCTGAGAAGGTTCCTAATACTTCAGAAGAGTCTAATAACTCTGGTTTGTCTAAATACTTAATCTTTCTCTTTCGTAGATTGATAGAAGTTATTGATATCTTGATTGTAGTGTTTCTTGATAGAAACTGTTCAAGATGTGAATCTGGAGAAAGGTATGAAACAGCCATTGCTGATTACATCAGAAGAAATAGAGGAACAAGGTGAAGATGAATGTGATGGAAGTGAAGAAGCTTCTGAAGATAATTCTCGTATACCTGCAAACTCCATTGTAGCTGCTTATAGATTACTTACACCTTCAGTAAAGGTAAAAAACTGAATACCAAAACTTTACTTACTGAGAAATTGAAAATGTAATTTTGATGATTGGTTTTATTCAGGTTCAACTATTGATATACTTTATGCTTAAGTATGCAATGGAGATTCTTCTCTCTGAATCTAGTGTTATTACTACTTACTACTTTGGTTGCTCCACGAGCTCTGTTGCGATCTTCTTGTTTTGTCTTGGTCTCACGGTTCTTCCTGTTAACCTCGTCGTTGGAAGCTATATAAGCAACATGTTCGAAGATCGGTAAGTTTCTTCTTATGTTGGTTGATTTCTTCTCCTCCAAGTTACCCTAAAGTCATAAACTTTTTGTTGCCACAGGTTAATTCTGTTGGTGTCGGAGATTATGGTTTGTGTCGGAATACTTCTGAGTTTCCATGTCGGTATACCATACACTGCCACAATACGTTTGCTCAGGACTCATCATGTTT
Source organism: Cardamine occulta (assembly GCA_028015245.1). Classification (NCBI taxonomy): domain Eukaryota; kingdom Viridiplantae; phylum Streptophyta; class Magnoliopsida; order Brassicales; family Brassicaceae; genus Cardamine; species Cardamine occulta. The sequence continues at coordinate 21,378,577 of CM051372.1, forward strand.
GTTTCTGCAGAAGTTCTTGAAGGTAAAAAAAATTTATGGTTTACACGTTATACTTTGAGTTATGATTTTTAGAAAATCTAAAACTAAAAACCATTCTAGAAACCAATGTTTTTAGGGGAAATGACTAAAAAAAAAAATGGGGAAATGACTAAGAACCGACCCTTAACTAAGGATTTTAAGAAGTTCTAAAGATGACGTGGCAGCGTACTATTGGGTGTCTACAGTGAACGAAATCGGGGGTTTTTTTTTTTCGCGTGTCTCTCTTCCGCACCTCTCTCTCTCTTTCTCGTCTCTCTCGCGAAGGCGACTCATCAACGTCACAAAATCAGAGATTTTGTTCACGAAATCGAAGAGTTTGCTTGAAGGATGCTCCAATCTCTTTGTCAAAGTAGGAATCTATCTTATAATCTTTGTAGATCTTGATAAATTAGACCATCTCCAATTAGGGTTCTGTGATTTATTGATGAGATCGAAATTAGGGTTCTATGATTTTAGAAAAATAAGGGTTCTTTGATGTTACCGAAATTAGGGTTATTAGAATCCTCTGTGTTTGTTTTTAGCCATGATTGAAGACGAATTTAGGCATAGATTGTTTGTTTCCATTAAGTATTGAGCTTGAGATTATAAAAACATGAACTTTATTATTTGATTGCAGTTTCTGGGGGGAGTTTTTGGTATGCTAAGAAGAGATAATGTCATTAAAAAGCTTCCTTCGTGATCTCAAGGAAGTAAGAGATGGACTTGGAGGTATCTCAAAGCGAAGTGGTCAAAGTCGTCTCACATTGCTCCTGATCAAACAGCTTCACCACTAGATAATAACATCCCGCAGAGCCCATGGGCTTCTTTTGCCTCCTGGATTGCTGCGTGACATTATCCGGAGAGATGAAGACAGTGAGACCTCTTGGCCTGCTCGTGCAACTGTTGTCTCTTGTGCTTCTGTCTGTAAATCATGGAGAGGTATCACTATGGAGATTGTTAAAATCCCTGAGCTTTGTGGGAAATTCACTTTTCCAATCTCATTGAAACAGGTACTCACTCTTTGTTCTAAGCTCTGAAGTCTCTAGAACTATACTTATGTTTAAAATCTAAAATTCTTGTTTGTTTGATTGTGAGCAGCCAGGGCCAAGACACTCTCCTATTCAATGCTTTATTCAAAGGAACAGAGCAACAGCTACATATATTCTCTACTATGGCTTGATGCCTTGTGAGTGATCCTTATTTCAAAGTTTATGTTCAAGAATGTGGAAATCATTGTTCTAAAGTTGGATCCTTTTTTGAATTTCAGTTGAGGCAGAGAACGATAAGTTGTTGTTAGCAGCAAGGAGTAGAAGAGCGACATGCACAGATTTTATAATCTCGCTATCTGCTAAAAACTTCTCACGAGCTAACAGCACTTATGTTGGCAAACTAAGGTAAGCTATTGTATTTGATTTGGATTTTGCTGTGGATGCTAAAGAGAAGATTAGAGAGAATGGGGTTTCGGATGCTCACTTGTTAAGGCTGTTGCATAATAGGTTGCTGCAATGGAGATTTGCTGACGCACGAGCAAATGCTGTTGTCTCTGCACAAAAGGTGAGAGCTGAGGTTAACAATTAATTCTTGGTTCAAGTACATCTTCCCATTCATCGATTCAGGTCCTTAGGCATAGCCATCTTTGAGGTATTCTATCTTCATAGAATAGGCTGATTAATAGACTAAACACATTCTGTAATGGAACTGAGCTTTTGTAGTTAGTTAACCTTTCTATTTAAGTTTTGCTGAAATCAAAGTAGGAGAGGTATCATTGTTGGTTTCTTTGAAGTTTAAATAAAATAAAATTTAAAAATAATCTTTTCTTTTTAAGAACCCCAAGTGGGGTTTTACCATTGAAAGAAGAAAAATTTAAGAACTCTTAATGAAGTTCTTAACTTAGAATTTTGAAAAATTTATATTAAAACAAATGGTAAAAACCCATGAGGGGTTTTTACCATATAGCCTATAAGCAACTACGCTTGTAAGATTAAAATATTTGCAAACGCCAAATGCTAGTCCATATATATCATTGCAATATACGTCACTTAACGTAGGCAGTCATATGAAACGACGCAAAATGTCCAAATATAGCATGCACACTATATGCCAAATTCCTAAAGTTCGGGAACATTAAAAATCAAGTGTGACCTGCATAGACGGTCGTGATTTGAATACACGTAGCATTGTGATGCTGACAGCTGTAAAATAAAAGTTTTAAATACATAAAAAAAAAAAGGGTCGCCTAAGACTGTTACAGTATTTTGTCATCTTCCTCCATTCTTCTTTTTCTTTTCTTTTTTTTCCTTCATTCTTCTCTACTCAAAAATGGAGAAAAATTCAGAGGTCTTCGGCGAGAGCAACGGAGAAAGCGATCTTAGAATAATGATGGAGAAAGTGAAAGCAGCAAACACAGCACTTGACTGTGTAAAGGAAATGGTAGAGAAGGAGTCTAACGACGATGAATCTGAATCGTCTTTGACTGATGCTTTGATTAATGTCAATGCTTTAGAGCAAGAAAAGGAAGAGCTTTGGGAGGAATTAGTCTCCACCTTGAAGTATCAAGACAGGATAACTCAAAACTTGAAGATGGAACGAGAATCTCTCAAAGAAAAGCTAGAGAAAAATCATGAAGAGCTTTGGGAGGAATTAGTCTGCACCTTGAAGTATCAAGACAGGATAGCTCAAAACTGGAAGATGGAACGAGAATCTCTCAAAGAAAAGCTAGAGAAAAAATCATGAAGAGCTTGAGAAGGTAACTAAACCTCTCTCACATAGTTATGTCTCAAATACTTTCTTATGATTGCTGAGTTTATTAGTTTTATGTTCAGTTGGAGAAGGAGAGAAACTCTTGGGAAACAAGAAGTCTTCAACTGTTTGAGGAAAAGACTGAGTTTCAACAAGAGTATTACAAATTAATTCTTCAACTTGTGAGTTTCAACGAGAATACAATAAAACTTTGTGTTTGGTAGAATGTATCTGACAGTTTATTTGTTTTTTTTCAGAATAAGGCTCCACCTAACAGCGGCTCACCTCTACAAAAACTTGTAGATACACTCCCCGTTTTTCTGAGGAAAACGATGGCTCCTACAGGCCAAGTGACCGGAGAGGAGTTTGGAGAACTGATGGGAGCTCTTGTCCCCACCACAGCAAACATAGTGACCTTTGCAAACAACACTGTCAAGGTCACCGCCACAGCTGGCTTTGTCACTCTCTTTGGTATGGTGATAGCCAAAGTGATAAATAATATCGTCACTCGCTTATCAGATGACAGAGATGCTAGTATCGTTCCAACACTACTCAAAGGTTTCAATTCCGTGCTATGGATACTAGTAGGAGGTATTCTTCCACTACTTGTTGGAGGATTCATCCATACATGGTGGATTCGAGTCGTTGTAACATCAGTCGTAGCAGTTGGCTTGAAGATCGGGTATACTTCTGTCTGGAGCACGTCCTACCAAATTCCATTTAAGAAGAGCGTCTGTGTTGTTGGATTCGCCATTTTAGGAACTGCAATCGCGGCAATTGTGCCAAGTCTTGCGATGATCTGAGCCCATGGTAAGAAACCATCTTAATTCAATGGATTTGCTTTATTAGCGTCTCTTTCTCCTCCTTCAGGATCATCCCCCGCTGTGGAAACCATTTCTCTCGCACACTTCAGCTTGTTTTTTCTTTTTCCTAAGAATTTTGCTTGTTCTCTGAATTTCTTAAGAATTTTGCTTGTTCTCTGAATTTCTTAAGAATTTTGCTTGTTTTTTTTTCCTTTGTCCCCGTATCAGAATTTGAGCTAAAAATTATTTTTGTTGGCCAGCATTACCCGAAACGACACTATTACAGTTGTGATATTTAAACCCTCGCTAATTTTAGATTGATCTCTTATAAAAAATTTTTTCGGATAAAATATTTAACAATCATAAAAAAAAAGCAAAAAGAAGAAGAATAAATATCATATCTTCCCTTTCCAAATTTTATAAAATAGAAACATTTTTCAAAACATTTTCTAAAAATACTGTGGAGATACTTTAATATTTATCTCTAATCTTATTTATGTTTTTAAATTATATATTTTTGGTTTCAGAAAAAGCAAATGTATATATCAACAACAATAAACATATATTCCTTTTTTAAATTTATAGATTTGAATTTTATAAATTAAAAATATTTTCAAAATTATCTCTAACTAGATTCGGACTCGCACGTACGTGTGCATGGTTATATTTGTAAGACAAACTTATTTGATAATTATTTTATTTTAATTTTAATTATGGTTGTAGTTAAATTTAGATGCCATAAATGAAATCTGGTTCAAGTTTAAAAATATCTATGTGTGATTAAGTGTATCATGTATGAAAAATTATGCATGTTCATTTTAAAACTGAAAACCCGTCCAATCTCGTATTTATGAGAAGAAAAAACTGAGAATCAATACATTAGCAAAGAGACATTTCAGTTGAAGTTTTGTTCATTTAGTATTCTAATTCTACCCCATTATAAATTAAGAGAAAATATATTTTTGATCATAAAGATTTTTTCAAAACTGTATAACAAATCTTACCAAAAACACAAATCTAATTAAATTCTCAATATTTCTATATGTCAAAACCAACATTAGTTTTGATCTTACTATAAATTATAAATATTAATTTTGATATAAAATTTTGGAGAATTTCAATAATACCACTATATGGGTGTTCAATGTCCATTTTCTGAAATACCATTGGAAGGAATCCCTTTTCATTTATACCACATTGAGTATATTTTGGACTGAATTGCCCTTAATGAAGATCATGATTAATTATTTTATAATAGGAGATTATAGAATAAATTTGTTGGAGGAAAAATTCCGGATCCATTTTGGCGGGCACATTGCCAAAACATAATTTGGTGGAAAATTACGAAATGAACTTTTTTGTGCAAGAAAATTGAAAACTTTAAATTTTCATAAAAATAAGGATTTGTATTTTAATTAAAAATACGAAATCGAGTTTTGGTGGGAAAATTACCTTATAAAATCTTTTAAATGTTTTTACAAAACTCTTATACTATCTTATAAAACTCTTATATTACCTTATAAAATAATTATATTACCTTCTAAAACTTTATAAAATCCTTATAAATGTTTTTATTTTTATAAGGCCTTAAATTTTTATAAGACAAGTATAAGCCCTTATAAAATCATATAAGAGTATAAGGTCTCATAAAAAACTTTATAAAACCATATAAGAAAGTTTTTATACAGTTTACTAAGGTTATATAAGATTTTATAAACATTTAAAAGAGTTTTACAAGGTAATATAAGGGGTTTAAAAGGATTTATAAGATAATATAGTTGAACTCCATATGGTACAATATTATGTTTAATTAATCAATTAAATAAAATTAAATAATAAAAGAGAAAACTTTGTTGAACTCCGTCTGGTTATAGTTGAACTCCAGATGATACAATATTATGTTTAATTAATTAATTAAATGAAATTAAATAATAAAAGAGAAAATTTTGTTGAACTCCGTCTAGTTATAGTTGAACTCCAGATGGAACAATATTATGTTTAATTAATTAATTAAATGAAATTAAATAATAAAAGAGAAAACTTTGTTGGACTTCTCGGTTTTAGTTGAACTCAGATGGTACAATATTATGTTTAATTAATTAATTAAATGAAATTAAATAATAAAAGAGAAAAATTTGTTGAATTTAGTATGGTTATAGTTGAACTTCAGAGGGTACAATATTATATTTAATTAAGTAATTAAATGAAATTAAATAATAAAAAAGAAAACTTTGTTGAACTCCGTCTGGTTATAGTTGAACTTTAGGTGTTACAATATTATGTTTAATTAATTAATCCCACAATTTTATCTGCCAAAACTTTTATCCCACAATTATTCTGCCAAAAAAAGATTCATAATTTTCGTGACAAAAAAATTGTTCTATAGTTTCCTAATATAAAATAATTATGTAGTTTTATCAAAATAATTAATTATTATTTTTATTAAGGATATTTTTTTTGTCAAATGACATGCCTCATAGTGACAGTTTTGAAAATGGCCAAAAAAGTTATATTTGTAGAAAATGGTATGCAATAAGGGTATTCGTGATAATTTCTCTAAAATTTTAACGGTCAAAATTTGAAGTACTGTTCATGTTTTAAATGTATTTAACTATCAAAAATACAGTAAATAATATATAAAATTTCATAGTAAGTTAAAAAAATATCCTCTCTAAAAATCTCTAAACTTACACTCTTCTTATAATATCAAATTATTCCATTCAAGAACACATACCTTTTTTCAGCTTTCATATTTATATTTTTGTTTTATTTTAACTAACTTATCTCCTTAATTTGATGTTCTTTTTATACTTATGTTCTTTATAATTTGTGCAACTTTATATTCGATGTTGCTTCAATTATGTGTTTTTGTCTATAAATTTTGTGGGAATGATTTTGCATATCTGAGATATTAATGAAGATTCATATGAGGAGATATTTGAAGATGTATTGTAGAGCAGTGGTGGGCATTCCAGTTTACAGTTCGGTTTCTTCGATTTTTCGGTACCATAGAAAATGAAACCATTTAAAAACCGATTGAAATACGATTTGGTTCGGTTTGTTTTTTTTTGGTTTGCTGTTTTAATGTTTTTAACCATAATTAATTCGGTTTGGATTGGTTTTGTTTTGGTTTCATTTTTTATAGATTATTTAATAAAACAAAATGAATCTTAGGTATGAAGTTCAAAAAAATTGAATCCAAATCAAATAAAATAAACCCAAATTGCAAATCTAAAATCAAACCTATAAAACTAGAAGAAGAACGAGAAAAACTTTGAGAACTTTCATCATCATCATCAGCTATGGTTCCTCACCTATACACGTTGTTTCATAAATCTCTAGTCAAAATAAAATAAAATAAAATAACAATGAGAATTAGCATAAGATCAAAATACTTAACAAAATAGCTTAAGATAATTAAAATAATACAAATACATAATCTTGTGGAAAAGAATTCATAAATTCAATTTCTTCTAACATTTTCTGAATTTTATGGTTTTCATCTGTATAAGATGACATCTTAAGCCATTTTTGTGTTAAAATCATAGTTTCGACCATAAAAAGAGTTAATGTACTTTGATATGGGTCTAACATGTGATCTCATGTGCTAAAAAAAGATTCTAATGAAACATTAGAAACAGAAATAGCAAGCACATCTCTTGCAATTTCTATCTAGGATATTTTTTTTCTAAGAAAAAAGTTTAATTTCCTTAAAGCAAGCACATCTCTTGCAATTTCTCTTGCACTTTCACCTTGATTCTTCTCACTGCTCTGTGACCCAACAACATTGGCAGCTTGATTCTTCTCACTGCTTTTTGACCCAACAACATTGGCAGCTTGATTCTTCTCACTGCTCTTTGACCCAACAACATTGGCATCTTGCTTCTCATCACACGCATTACTAACCTCATTCTCCGCTTGAACACTGTCATTATAAACTCCAGTATCATCTTGCTCTTCTTCAACACGGTTTTTATTATTCGACACATCTTCTTGCTTAACACATTGCCAACTGAAACCGTCAAAATCATATCCACTTCTAATCAAAACTTTCAAATTTTCCACTTCAACATCTTCGATTTCATCAGCCCTGAAAAACTCTGCAGAGTCACATACGTCAAAATTTCGAGTCTTTGAAATGTATGGATACACAATCTCTTGTATTTAAAAGATTAAAAGATTTACTATGTCAATTTAGAAACTATATGATAGTTACAGTATTTAACATATGAGCAAAAGATAAATGATTTTATATAAACTAACCTTTGGTACAAATGATTTCTCGATGGTAATAATGCCATCAAAATTAGGTCTCATATTGCCTTTCCAATTAGAGCACCGAGGATATTGGAATTCATCACTAATCTTGACTCCAGTCAATTCTCCAAGTAGAGGTATTGCTTCCATAGCCCATATTTGAAGTACATAGGAGAAACCTTCAAGAGAATAGCTGCGGTGGTTCTTCAATTCACGTTTCCTTTTTCTGAGATACTTGAGTAGATGGTCATAAGCTACAAGACCCCAATGATACTTGTGAACCTATTGTAATAATTCAAAAGAGTATGACAGTGAGAACTATAAGGAGAGTAAGAAATGTAAAATATGTGTGAAGTGACAAGACCAAACTTTATGTATATCCATCACTAACTGGATGTATTCGTTTGGGATGACTTTCAAATCAGTGAAACCAAATAGTACCGCAGCAATCAAACCAACATACACCAGTCTAACTTTGTCAGCTGGATCCCAACGGTGAGCGTATGGTATATACTCTTTCTTAATCTTTTGTACCCAAACCTTTTCCTTATTCCTCAACACATCACTCCAGAACCCCTTATCATATGTCCACTCCTCTAAATCGGAATTGAAATCGTTTGTGCACTTTAGACCAGTGACTGCATGAAACTCTTGTAGCGAGAAATGGAGTGGGTTATTCCCAAAAACAAACCACATCTCATGTATTCTCTTTGTCACCAACTGCCTAGTCAACATGCTATGTACCAACCGACCTGAATACCAAAGATTGTTGTCATGTAGCGCTAATATGGGTCCAAAGACTTCATCTCTCTGAACTGTAGCATACTCTAGAGGCACTGCATCCTTGATAAGGTCGAAGAAATTCATTTTGCATGCATTGTTTATCTGTTTCGTTTTTGGCTCATGTCCTCTTGTAAAAAGACGTTATGGATACTTCTTCTCCATGTCTACACAAATAATCTGGTTTTAGTGTGTAATAATCAAAAAGCTAATATAAGTGTCACAAATTGAGCTAAACATACAAGACATATTGATCATATAAACAAGACAAACATTTTGAAACACATCAAATACTCTACATCCACGTATCCTAAATATTTATATGTCAAGTCGGGTGTCTTGGTTTCAAAGATTTATCTACCGATCGATCACTTTATCTGATCGACGGATCAGACAGGCTGTGATTGTATACGCCTTTGTCTTAGCCAACTGATCGATGAATTTATTAAACCAATACATGAGCTATAACAATAGATTCTACACAAGCAACCATAGCAACCATGATTCGTATAGAACTCTTAGCATAGTTTTAATGTCCATCCTCTAATTTTAACCATTATTTATACACTCTTGATTAATGTAAACAATGTAACATAGATAATTACCTTGTGTAACAATGGCGACAACTTCAACAACGAGAGACAATTCCAGGAACACCAAACGGACACGATTCCGACATGCAAAAAGTTATTTATAAATTATCAACCAAAATCCCCAAATTCATATATTATAAACCCTAGAAATTGAATCAAAGAAAATGAAGCAGAAATGAGATTGAATCAGAGAAGAGATTGAATAAGAGAAGTAATTGAATAAGATAATAGATTGAATCAGTGAATAGATTGGTGGACCAAAGAAGATTGAGGCATTGAAGATTAAACTCTTACAAATAGAGTGATATCGAGTGATGCTTGAAGTCATTGGAGGCGCCTGAAAAATTATATCGCCGGAAGAGTTGCAGAACGCCGGCGAAAGAGGGTGAAAGAGCACGACGAGAAAGGATGTTCGATTTCTCTTACAATCACCGGCGAAGGGTTGGGATAATTGAATCTCGATATGGTTAAAAAATAAATTAGGGTATTTTATTTTTATCTCATTAGATAAATATATTTTACTTAAAAAGGAAATGGTGAAGACTCTATATGAATTAGAGTGTTTTGATATTAGATTTTGTTCAAAAATAAATAGATTTAAAAGGTAAATTGGAATTTCATATTTTAAAAATATTACATCACCAAAAATATAAAATAAAGGTGTAGATGGACAAAAATTGTTTTAAAGTTTCTTTATATCCAAATCTCCCTTATTTTATTGATAATTTTAGTTTATTTTATTTGTTTAATTAAATTATTTTTAAATCAATTACATTGAGACAAATGTTTATGGAGTCTCTCATTTTTTGTTGTAGAGTTTCTTTCTAGAGAAACCCATCCGATTCTCTTTCTTCTTTTAATATTATTTTTTGTTTTTTTGAAGATAAAAAACTCATGTAAATACTCACATAGAAACTCTAATGAGAATGTTCTTAGTTTTGAACTAGCAGACAAGCAGATCAACTAGCTAAAAACCGTAACTAAGTTCATTCCACCGTGGGTAAAAACCACAACTAAGTTCAATCCACCGTGGCATGAGTTAAATAGAGCAAATTAATCCGTTTTGACACTCTTTAATCCTTACACTTACGATTAATATTCCTAACATAAACTATACTCATCCAAACGCTATATCGCTACATCAGTTTATTCATTTATAGATCAAAGCTCAATGAAATACCCAACAAACTGTTGTTATTAACATTATAACCAAACAAATATACACATATATGATATCAAATCTTCGAGTTTTTTAACCCGTTCGGTACACTTCTAGTATCAGTTAATTTACATCAATTGATAAATAAATTCAGCTGCATCAAAGAAACAAAGATTAACAAAAAGATAAAATTATTTAAATATTTATATGTTGTTTTATAGAAGTGTCTCCACTATGGTTATCGAAACGGGTAATAGTGGGTAATATTGGAACATGTATTCAGAATATTTAAAAGTTTTGTTTGAAATATAATTTAAAGTATTATTTGAAATATATGATAAGTCCAAGAAGATTGAGTATTTGTTCAAATTTTATTTATCAATTTTTCCTATAAAACAATGTTCCTATAAATAAATATTCAAACCCTAACTAATTTTTAAATTTATCTCTTAGGATTTATAAAATATTTAATATTAATTAAAAATAGAAAAAGATAAATATCAGATATTCTCTTTTAAAATTTTATAAAATATTATTCTATACGTATTTCAATGATCAAATATTTCTACCGTATCAAATATTTAATTTTAAATAAATAAATAAAAATGGCAAAATCGTTTGATATGTATCAGTGGGAGGAGTTGGTTGATACGTATCAACCGGACACGCGACGGTTCTCTATTAGATCGAGTGTAGAAGAAATTTTTTTTTTTTCATTTCATTTGTCAATTTTTTGTTTCTCCTCTCTCCCTTCTCTCTCTCTGATGTGATTCTTCGTCTGTTGTTATTCTCTTTCAAATCAATTCTTTGTCAATGAATCAATTTATGAAAGATGAACTTGGTGAAAAACTAAATAAGCGGTGGTCTGAGGAATTGGGGAAATTGTTGTATGGTTTTTTGAGTTCCTTGAGAGGATTTATGTTTTTTTGCTTTGGATAATCTTCAACGTTATAAAAGTAACGGAGATGGAAGCAATTTTGCTACAGCATAATATATCAATATGCCATGTCGACATATTCTTGAAGCTCTTGCTGATAAGTTTAAGCTAAAACAGGTACTAAAACATTTCTAAAACTTATGGTGACTTTAATGGTGATTGAGACAGTGAGTTAATGGTTTTGGTTGTGGCTGTGAGTTAAGTTTGATAAGCTAACCCGAATTGATTAGGCAGTGAGTCATTATTGTGACTTTGGCTTTATAACCAAACCAAATAAGAACCTTGAATATCTTAAAACCAAAAAAAAATTCACAACCAAGTAAATGGATTCCACAGATTTATTTAGTGGATCTCAAACCTTTATTGATCTCTTGAACAGCCAACAAGAGATCAATACTCCACAAACTTATCCACAAATTCAAACACCTACATCCGAAAATCACTCAGCTGAAAAAAACAGAGAGTCTAGACAGAGATGGACATTGCCTGAGGAGAAAGTGCTTGTTTCTGCTTGGTTAAACACAAGCAAAGATCCCATAGTAGGGACTGAGCATAAAGGAGGTGCATTCTGGCAAAGGGTTGCAGCATACTATGCTGCAAGTCCTGCTGTTACCAACCTTCCATTACGAGGGAGTAACACATGTAAACAGAAATGGGCAAAGCTAAACGAATCAGTAAGCAAGTTTACAGGATGTTATGACTTTGCGTCAAGGCAGCATCGGAGTGGAGAGACAGAGGATGATGTGCTGCAGCAGGCCTATAAGGTGTACTTCCAAGATCAGAAGACAAAGTTTAATCTTGAGCATGCTTGGAGTCTACTAAAGGCTGATCAAAAATGATGTACTTTGAATGCTTCAAAAACTAATCCATCCTCCAAAAGAAGCAAGGTAAATGAGGAGGGTGACTCTATCTCCAGCTCTAATAGAGACTGTGGCTTGGAGGAGGATAAAATAGAGAGGCCTATGGGTGTAAAGGCTGCCAAGGCGAAAGAGAGAAAGAAAGGTATAAAGACTGAAGAATTGGAGGGCAGTTCTTTGAAAGAACTTGAAGAGATGTGGGCTATTAAGGAGAGAGATAATGCTACCAAAGAAAGACTATCCAAACAGAAAATACTTGATAGTCTCATTGCCAAATCCGAACCACTATCTGACATTCAAATCACCCTTAAGAACAAGCTAATTTATGAGATGTTGTGATTGGTAAGTCATTCTTCTTTATCTATTTCTTCTTATTCCTATCACTTATTTCTGTTTTTGTTTATCTTTTGTCTTATTGTAGACTTGGATGTTTATGTGTCTGCATTGTGATGTTTATGAAGTTGGTGATACAGTAATGGAATGTGGAAAATGTGTTTTTTTTTTTGTAATATAGGATGCTCTAAGTAGGTGTACCAAAATGTTCGGTTATATTATATATATTTGGTTATGTATTTTACTTCTTCTTTGTATCAAATCAAGTTCTTCTTTGTACAAATCAAGTTTTTCTTTGTATCGAATCAAGTTCTTCTTTGTATTCTATTGGTTTATATGGCATCTCATCCACACCGTTCCACATTAGATGACCATTTTGATGAAACCTTTGATGAAATCTTTGACAGAGGTTTTCAAAATTGTTTAGAAGGTTACGAAAAACGTCAAGTTGCCAAAAAATCCAAGAAAAAATGAGCTCATATAGAAAGGGGAGGCGAGGAAGGGCACATTCGACTATGGAATGATTATTTTAGCGAGCAACTTGTTTATCCTGATGGAATATTTCGCTGACGCTTTAGAATGAACAAGAGATTGTTCTTGCATATTGTTCAATGTCTCTCTAACGAATTACCATTCTTCCAACAAAGACAAGATGCTACCAGAAGGTCCGGCCTGTCTGCACTACAAAAATGTACAGCTGCTATTCGTCTTATGGCATATGGACTTGCAGCTGATGCAATGGATGAATACCTCCGGATGGGTGAATCCATTGCGAACAGTTGCTTAGAAAATTGTGTGGATGGAATTATACATCTGTTCCAAGATGAGTACCTCAAAAGGCCTAAACCAGAGGATCTCCAACGATTACTCAATATCAGAGAGTTTCGGGGATTTCCCAGGATGATAGGAAGCATTGATTGTATGCATTGGGTGTGGAAGAATTGTCCCACCGCTTGGAAAGGACAGTATTCACGTGGACATGGAAAACCCACAATTGTTTTAGAGGCAATGGCTTCACAAGATCTATGGATTTGGCACTCATTTTTTGGAGCTCCATGGACACGTAACGATCTAAATGTGCTTGACCGTTCACCAGTATTTGATGATATATTAGAAGGTCGAGCTCCAAAGGTCAGTTACTTTGTCAATGGACGTTAATACCATATGGCTTACTATCTCACAGATGGTATATATCCAAAATAAGCCACTTTTATCTAATCAATTTCTCGTCCACAAGGTCTGAAAGCATCATTATTTGCAAATTACCAAGAAGGTGTCAGAAAAGATGTCGAACGTGCTTTTAGAGTCTTGCAAGCTCGGTTTGCTATTGTTCGAAACCCAGCTCAGTGTTGGGATAAGGCAAAAATAGGCAAGATAATGAGAGCATGTATCATATTGCACAATATGATAGTCGAAGACGAATGAGACCAATGCACTCAATATGATTTCTGAGAATTCGTACAAGGAGAAGGAAGCGGGACTTCACAAGTGGACTACACATATTCTATAAAGACAGCTACAAATGTGAACAACGTGATGGTCAATCGAGCTCGTGTTCGTGAGGAAAGAATGCATCAACAATTGAAAGCTGATTTGGTTGAGCATATTTGGCTAAAATTTCGCACAACTGAAGACTAAAGCCGAGTTTAATTCATTTTGCATCATGTTTTTACAAGATTTTTCATTCTATTTTTTTTTCAAAATAAATTAATTTTTTTTAATTCTTTAGAACCCCATATGAGTCTCACATTGGACACAGAAATATTAACAGTTTCTAATCGAATCTCAACTAATTAATTATTATTAAATATATGATTAAATTAAGGTAATGATACTCTAACCAAGCTCTTGGTTGAGGATGCTCTAATGCTTCACATTGTGTGTTGTGGGTCACTGTTCATCCTTCCATATATAGTTATAAACCAGATTCTTTAAGATGCTGTAGTTAGTTGCTCAGGCCTCTCTGATATATATAGGTTTGAATGCAAACTCTACGTTCTATATTATAAAAAAAAAACTCTATGTTCTATTATATGCTCTATGAATCCCATGAGTCCATCGGTCCATCCATATACAATCTGATTCCACTTTCAATCATATATTAGAAAGGAGAAAACACAGGCAGATCTAGAAAGTAAATTTATATGAAACACTAATTCATATAAATTAAATTTATATGGGACACAATTCATATAAATTTGAAACTTTTAATAATTTCAATAAATAAATTATAAATTTTAACTAAAAACTACATTAATTTTAAAATAGACACGAGGCAAGTGCCTCATGCCTCATAAACATGAGGCTACCCCTGGTAGTACTTAACCCGATAAGAAAAATATGATCTTGATTAACTGTGGAGAAATTTTAAACAGAAAAAGAATAAATAATTTCGAAACAAGATAAATACATCATATGTATACATAACCGTAAGATCATTCATGTAATCTGATAGGCCTTAAAAAAGAAAAAGAAAAAGGACTGATGAAGCAAATTCTACAAGAAAAAAAGTCCATAAGAAATCACTTAAAGAAAACAGAGAGAACGTAACGACGACAACAAAAAAAAACAAGGATTTAAAACCCATATATAACAAAATCAAAACGAAAAATAAAAGAAGCCATTCCCTAATTCCTAATCACTAATGTATGTATCTATATTGGCAAACTTCGTGCTTTGCTTTGATCGTCATCCATCATTCAAGCTCGTGTACAAGATTCATTGGTTGAAACTCAGATACACAATATCGTCATCTTTCTGATTACGCATCCGCGAGCAAAATTTAACACAAAGACAAGAGCCGAAAAAGATAACAAAGAAGGACATGGCCACCATTACCCGAAACAACACTATTACAGTTTCTTCGTATCGTGATGTAGTATCCATGGCCTTGGCGTGACGACTCCAAAAAAATTAAACCTCTTTCTTTTGTCGAATCCTGATGAGATGTGTGCAGTAATTGTGAAATTCTTGACAGATAAATAAGATGTATATATATTAAAAAAAAAAACGTAGATTAGGAGATTTAGTTTAGTAATGGATAAGTGCCATGCCTAAATAATTAGTTAATTTTATCAAAAAAAAAAGGTAAGGATTTTTTACTCAATTTTCCAAATTTTTCAGTTTTATTTTATTTTGTGAATACTCCTATATTTCATCCAATTAAAGAGAATATCCACTTAACAAAAAAAAATCTAGATTAGATATATACTATTGTTTTATAAGATTTCTCACGTGGATTGAAATAGAATTCGCAGTTATTTATATATAAACATTAATTGTGTTAGTATTGTTTTACTTATTTGCTCAGCAAAGTATTAATTAAGAATGGAAGCTATGGCACCTCCTCCGTTTGTAGCTACTTCAGAAACCTTTGGCGTACTGCGTGATTATATGATAGATATTGCGAGCTCGTGTGTATGCTACATGTTTTTTTTGTGAGCATATATGTAATAATGTGGATGGTGTTTTTGGAATGGTTGACTAATGCTGATGTTAATAAGGAAGACAGTCGCTTAGGGCGACATCGAACTAGGGAGGTTACCGGCTGGGGACATCATCCACCAGATACAAAACGGCCATTGATTTCTAGAGACAATAATCTCATATATTATTTATTTATTACTTTTTTTTTTGTGTTTTAAATAGTTGCTTGATTTGAGTGTCGATGGTATAGGCCGAGGGCTTCTTCGATACCTTTTAATAAAGGATCTCTGTAGTTCTGGTTTTTTTCAACTACTTAACTTTCCATTTAAATAATCAAACGGACTACAAAGTTTGAGGGTGCAACCCAAATAGAGCTTAATACAACAAGATGTAAAACATTGATAAAAGCATAGGATAGTGGGATATACTTCCGCCAGCTTATCTTTGTATTTCACCAAAGATTCCACTATGGTATTATTAATAAATCAGATGACAAAATAAAATAAAATAATATTTTAACATATAAGAGAATTTGTTTTTAATAACAATAATGTCGATTTAGCGTTTGTATCGCTGCTTTTTCTTCTTCTTCTTCTTAATTTGTTAATTTGGGATATGTTTTATTAGTCTTTTAAGACCTATGAGATTTATCTCCTTTTTAATAATTTTTACCCAAAAAAAATCTTGTGCTTATCTTTAGAAAGTATTATTTTATTTCTATACCTATGCATATCCATAATATTTATAAACAGTTAATCAAACCCAATATTATTCTTCTAATCTGATTACAACAAGAAATAGCTAGGACTTCAAGTGCTTAATTCACTATTTATAGGAAAAACTGAAAACCTTTTAGTTAAAGATCTGATCACAATTAAACTTGTTTGTGGTGGACACTTACTTTGTCGATCGCTTGACCATGGATGATGATGAATTATCCCCAAAAGATAAATTAATGTTAATGTATGCGGTGGTCGGAGGCATATTCCTTTGGCTTGTCCTTTTGGGAATCTATGTATTTTGTTATTTTCGTCAATGGCTATCCCTTGATAAGCCCTCATATACTATTAATTCTCAGAACCGACGATGAGATCAGTGACGACGACGTGGAACAAGGATCCAACATCGTCAATCGAGTTTGAAACTTAATAGTTTGTTCGTTAATTATGGGATTTAGTTCCACTTGTTATTAGTTTTTTTTTTTAATTGTAGAAAAATCTACTAGAAAATTCTAGTTATCGTTCAGTGGAACCAATTCCACAGTTATGTTTCGGTTTTTTTTTTTGTTTTCTTTGATATCACTGGGAATTATGTATTCTAGCTGAGAACATTTGTTTTTACCAAAAAGAATCTTGTTACAGCAGACTATATATATATATATGTACATGATTCCATTGGTAAAAAATATATAAGAAATCCGGAGAATAAATGCGTGGAGGGGTGAAGCATGTACACGTTTATACGCTCTTCTAATCGTTTGTAAAGAGTAAATTGTTAACTGACAGGATTAATCTCAATGATCAATCGGTGATTGCAAGAGCAAATTAAAGAATTGAAGAAACTACGTACGCAAAGCCCGAAAATAAAAGGCTTATATTAGAGTAACGTTTTAATCATAAAGACAGAAGGTAAGATGAATAAATTACAATTGTCAAAACCTCAGTATAATATTATTTAAAAATGAAAAAGAAGTAAAACTCGTTTAAGTTAAACACCAAAAAAATTAAGAATTAAAAAGATGTTTATTATATATAGCTAAGGAAGATAAGTCCATCTCATTTTTTTTTTTTTGTTTTTTTTCTTTGTCGTCAATAAGTCCATCTAGGCCGTAGTTGATTGTATCTCTGATCTTCGATGAAATGTCGCTAATATGTCGTCTTCGTTTGTATTATAAGTCTTCGCATGTTGAAGTAAGAAGAGGCAGCCGCAGAGGGATAGAAAGGTAAGTAGGAGGAAGAAGATCATTACCGAAAACACAATTATCAATTGTATGTCGATCCATTCCAGAAATTCTTTTGATGGATTCTCCATCGGCGTCAAATAATTATGCAATCGATTTTATATATTATGATCAGCCCTATCCCATCGATTATATATAGTCTTTGATTGGATCATGATGAGTAAAAGTTCTATAATTCCTATCAAGATTAGGATTCTTATATTTTCCCTAATTATCCAATTACTAAAATCTTATAATTTTTTGGAATAACATATATATATTATTCATTTATTCTATAACTATCTAACTACTAATATATATATATATATATTTAATCACTGGATTTTGTTTCAAAACATATCTTTTCAAATAAAAAAGCGAGCGGAAATAATTATCAAAAGATAAATTTCAGTTAGCCTTGATGATGTACATCGTTATTTTTTTTTATTTTATTTGGTTTAATTAGTGCAAACATACATTGCTATTTCTTCTTATTCAGTTTTTATGAATAAATATACAAACTAGGTCTGGAATTGGTTTCAGAGTAAAACCCATGGTTACAAACAGATGGTTTTTAACACTTCTTTAATTTTGTGAAAAAAATATCTATCTGATTTTAGAGATTTAAAAATATTTTATGAACACTTACAACACCTTCATCGGAGTTCACGTTTATCAAATGAGAAAGGTCTCTCAAAATCAACTGTCCACTTGTACATTTTTCATTTGTTTACTCTTTTTTATTTAAATTTTAATTATTTAATTAAATTATATTTAAAAAAACTATTGTTTTATTTCTTAGAGATTCTTGTGGGTTTCTCAGATTGTGAATGCTCTTAGTGCATGTGCATTAGTAGTTTTCCAGAAGAATTCTCAATAATATAAAAAATAAAATAATAAAAAGTATGGGAGAAAGAATATAATCGATTCTAAAATGAGAAATTTTGAGAAACCTTGAGAACCTTTCTTCACACATATCATCTGATTGGTTCTAAATTTTATTTTATTATTTAAAATTTAAATAAATAATTAAATTATATTAAAAATCTTAAAATAATATATTTGAGAGACTCTCATAGTCTCTACACACATGATCTAAGTTATATCTCAACCTTTTGTTACATATATATATATATATATATATATATATATATATTATTCCAAAAAATTATTGGAGTCTAATTTATAAATATCTCATTCAGATAGTTAATCTTGTTATATATATATATATATATAACAAAAGGTTGTTATATATATATATATATAACAAGATTAACTATATATATATATAACAAAAAATATATATATATATATATAAATATCTCATACATATAGTTAATGCAAATAAAAGTCATACAAAAAATTATTAGAGTCCAAATAAATATATATGTATGTATGTCCAAATAAATTAATATGTATGTATGTATGTCCAAATAAATATATATGTATGTCCAAATACATACATATGTATGTATAAATATATATGTATGTATGTTAATCTCATACATACATACAAAAGGTTGTTATATATATATATAAATTGGACTCTAATAATTCATCTACTCATCTACATAGTCCAAGTGTCCTATTTCATTAAATTGTACTACGTAAGTCAGATGTTTTGGCTAGGTCCTTTGTATGACTTTTATTTGCCACGAGGTGGCCATCGCATTTTAATTTTCTACGGACTTATCTTATATTTTTTGTCGTCTCTCTATGCATTTACAATCCATGAATGCAAATACTAATTTTCTTTCGTTTATTTAAATTTAAAACACGTAACAAATTTTGGCACCAATCTGTGATTGAAGAAGCCAAAAGTAGGCAGGTCCTAAATATCAGTGACGCTCAAGTCTTAACGCCGCGTCACTATATATGACGTAAGCAAAGAACCACAAGACAAAAACGTGGCATCTCTAAATCTCAATTGCTTTTATTTCTGGAAAACATAATTGTCTCCAACAGTTTTTTATTTGTATGAATTTTGACGCGTATAAATTATAATACATTAAACTAGAAACATATAATTATACCAACAAAATTAAATAATTGTAAAGCAATATACTAACAAAATTTAAAATTTTGAAAGAAATTGTTTCATAATGATTTCCAATAGACTCTTGTTATTTACGAGTTTTGGCGCATTTAAAAAATTTCATATCGAACAAACTATTGATACTTACGAATTTTTGGCGAGTTTATAATGGCCTGTCAAACTTCCAAACCGAAGAAAGTTTTAAACTTTTATACAACATGCCAACAGAATTTAAAACTTATTAAGAAGATAAAAGATCTTTAATATTCATAACCATAAATTATAATTAAATAAGTTCCAACATAAGAGGTTGTTTAACAAAAATAGTAGTTGCGACGGCATTACATAAACACCATTAATTTTATTCATAAGGTAGCATATATTATGATATTAGTCCTTGCACCAAACCAATTTCAAGGACTGGGTTCGCAAGAAGAACATGATTCGCCAGAAAGACTTTGTTCGCCAGAAGGATTTGGTTTGCTAGGGCTTGGAAGAAAAGGATTCCCACATAGTCTTGGAGTATCCATATCAAATCGACAAGACTTACACGAATCATGATAAAACGGACACATAGTCACATGTAATCACGACAAAATTAAGATTCGTGAACAAACATATGATTTAACCACATAACATATATATATCTTGATATGAAAAGTTATTACCTCTACAGTAATGTCAGCAACAAAACTTTCCACTACTCCACCAACCATGCACCATGAATGTTATACATAATAAGGTTTAAGTCCCCAAAAAAATTATTTCTTGGGGACTTAAACCTTATTATGTCTAACATTCATGGTGCAATGGTTGGTGGAGTAGTGGAAAGTTTTGTTGCTTACATTAGTGTAGAGGTAATAACTTTTCATATCAAGAAATTTTTTGGGGGCTTAAACTTTATTATGTCTAACAATATTCATACCTCGTCATATTTTTCTTAGTTTTCAGAGGCAACACAACATTACGTACAGCCCCTATTGCAGAAAGTATGATTACCCCGAATTTCATTTTGAACCCATACGCTTGTATGACCTTCAATGTCAGCCCTGAGTTTAAGAAGACAGCAAGCTAAAAGAAAAAAAGGGGTTGCTTTTAGTTTATTAGGATAAAAAAAACCTTGTAAACAAATAATATGCATGTGGGCGGATTCGAACTCGTGATGATAAGAAACATATATTAATATCAATATTTTTATATCTGATCCGGACACCGAACCAGATAACCTTCCGGGTCACTAGATTATCGATCAAACCGGATCGACCGCCAGATCAATAGAATAAGGAACAATTTATATATCATTATATATTCATCAATATTTCTATATATTGTTTTATGAAATTAAGATTAAAAGAATAAAAGTATTAAAATAGTGAAACAGTAATACTATGTTTAATAAAAACAAAAAAAGATCTAACAGTAATATTAAAGTAATTCAATCAAATTTAAACCAAAAGTGAAGAAACCACTGAAATAGTAGAAAACCGCCAATGATAAAAATAAAATAATTAAACATCAAAACAATCAATTATATGTACATGCTTTAATAACTACAAAATTATAAAAAATAAATGTAAAACACTATTTTATTCTCAAAATCAAATATTTTATTTGAATCAAAAGAATTCTAAAATCAAAAATTTAAAATATTTTGAAATTTTTTCTTAACCCGCAACCCGATGGACCAATTAAATCATGGATCAACTATGAAAAGGAAAATTTATAGTTTTGACCCAAAATATATTTACAATGGAATAAATCCATGGAATTTAATTGTGTTCTGTTGATCATATTCATACCTTTTGGATGGTTGGGAGATCCGTCTGCAGGGTCCGTCTGACTAAAACATTTATAAAATCTAAAATTTTAGATAATGAGAAATTAGAAAAGAAGAGGTAAACAATTTATTTTTACAAAAAAGTTTCAATTAATCAGAAGAAAAGTACTCAGAGACTAACACGCACCATCTTGTAGCTCGTTAGAAGCAACCAATAAATGAAAGTAGTTCAAGATTTGCAATGGGGAAAGAGGAAGAAATGATGGGATTGTGATAGAATAATGATAGGAATATAATGCACTTGTTTATGATATATATATATATAAAGAGTATCGTCTTTAATTTTGGAGAAAAGTGCTCTATAGGTATGTTAATGATGCATTAGTCCTCTTTTTCCAGTCAACGTTAACAATTAGCAGTAAATCTTTTAAATGTATTGATGGAAACTACTTAATACTTGTAAGAAAAACTTTTACAGTATTTGACTTGTGTCTGGATCAACATTATATATTATGCCAATGTATTTATGTTTGACTAAAAATTATATATCATTATTTATGGTTTCTTATACTTTTATTTTAAAATAAATTACACGTTTCCAATTTCGTGCAGTTTAAGTTGGTCGCTTTCAGAATTATATATATGCCAGCATAAAAGTGGTAAGATAATAATTCACCATAATTTATAAAATTCAGTTAAGGATTTAGATGACTTGGTTTCGGTCTCTCTCTGGTAACTGAGAATTGTTATTTTTAGGAAAATTTGGTATTGTTTGACTACAATACCAACCATTGTGCCGTGTAAAACATGAAAAATAAGAAATTATGCTTTTTACTTTTATTTACTTCATTTACTAAAAGGAATACAGAACAAAACTCAGCCAAATATTTCATGGTTTTAGTAATGTTTACGAAAATAAAACATGAGCATAATATTTAGAAAAATGTAATATCAACATAGACTAACACTTACAATTATATATCTCACACGTTTACTATAATTATACCTTTTTTTTTACATTCAATAAAACAGTATGTAAAATAGTGAGATTCAGTACTGATTGTTTTTACTGATATTATTATTTTCATGGTTTTATTTAATTTTCTGAATATTATTTAGATACCTATATTCTAAATTTAAAAAAATATAAAAATAAGAAACAAATGGAAACTGTGATTTGTCTGAATTGATTAGAAATTTTATGAACATGATCTCTCATAAGTTTTAGTAATAAACATGTACTAAATTATAATAAAATACAAAAGAATGTTTTTTAAATAGTATCTTTTTAGGGGGGTGTATTAATTAGATATTTGGGGTGATTTGAGTTTTAATGAATTTTGATAGGATTCGGTTGAATTTTGGTGAATTAAGAAATTTGTTATTAAATTCTTTGAATTCTCTCCTAAAACAATAGGATTTTGATCATTGTATTGTTAATTAGGAAATTCTCTGAAATCTCACATAAAATTTTTAAATCTAATTCTTAAAATATTTTCAATAACACTAGATTTGATTGTAGATTTCAAAATTCTTAATTCAATAACTCTTGATGTAAGAAGATATTTTAAAATTTATGTTTGAACAACACATGATTTGTCATTTTAATAAAAATCACCCCAAATCTCTAATTCAATACACTTTTAGTATTATATATACACTTACTAATGCTTTTAGGTTATTTGGATAAATTAATTAAATACATGATCTTGATGACAAATAAGGGATAAAGTGATTATGCCAAATGTCTTCTGCAAATATTTCTCCATTTTATAACATATTTCAGTAAGTACATCTATATATAAAAAAACTAACTATCTCAAAAACTAATTATCTCATTTTTCTAGTTCGCATGTTGATGAAAATGGAATTGGGGTATCCAGTGATGTGCATGATTTTGTTGTGCTCTATGTTACGTTGTAGCCTTATGATGAGTCATTGCCATGGCATCGTAGAACCAGCTGAGACATTAAAAAGTTTTGCAGAAACTTAAGATTATCAACAAACCCGCTGTCACAATCATAAAGGTTCACCTTCCACCACATATGTAGAATAATTGATTGTACTTATTATATATAACACTAGAACCACTATGCTAAATATCCTACAATATAGTTTATACAATATATGAACACAATTAAAAATATTGACACAATCAAATTTTTTGAAATCATTCGAAAAACAGTTACTAAATATTATGAAACTTATATTTACTTTTTTTTTTTTTCTGAAACAACAGTCTATCTATATATATGGTGAACGGTATGGATGCGTAGATTTCTACAAACAACCAGGATTTGACCATCCATCCATGAAAACCACACATTTCACTATAAGGTATATTGACCTAATAATATGAATTTTCTTGGTAATTCTATAGAGTATTTGTACTCTATATTTATATGGTAACTAAGAAATTTGAAATGAAGTGACTTGAATATTTTGGACGATTTATTTAACCATTCAATTAGCTGTTTACGATTTATTTCGTCTAACATTGATAAAAAGTGAAACCTTTCTTTCATCATTTTCACTTTCAGAAGAATTATCCCCATTTTTTTTTAAAGAAAAATTTTTTTTTTCTCCTCTTTTTATTTTTTTTTAAAATTTTTTTTTGTTAGTTGGTTGTCTCTGTCTTGCAGCAGATTTTGCTAATCTCAATCGAGTTCGTTGGCTGGTAAGGACAATTCCCTTTGTAGCTATAGTTAAAACATATTCTGAGATCATCAATAACTCATTTATTATGTCATTTTATGAGCTCGATTTAAATTGTGTTAAAATAATAGTTACCTTTTTTGCTGGTGACAGATGGAGGAGTATCTCTTTTAACATTTCTCTGAGATTGCCTTATAGGATTTGGAGGAGTTTTTCCAACAGTGTTGTGAACATTAGGTATGTTTGTAACATTCTGCAATTCTTGTAATGGTACTCTTGTTGCATTCATATCAGATCCTCTGTCTGATGTTGTAGAAAATGCAGTAGTTCTAGCATTCTTCTTAGCTGATCTTAGAGAATTTGTAGAAGTAATAATAGTTACCTTTTTTGCTGGTGACAGATGGAGGAGTATCTCTTTTAACATTTCTCTGAGATTGCCTTATAGGATTTGGAGGAGTTTTTCCAACAGTGTTGTGAACATTAGGTATGTTTGTAACATTCTGCAATTCTTGTAATGGTACTCTTGTTGCATTCATATCAGATCCTCTGTCTGATGTTGTAGAAAATGCAGTAGTTCTAGCATTCTTCTTAGCTGATCTTAGAGAATTTGTAGAAGTAATAGTAGATTCATCTAATAAAGAATGATACTATTGATTAGTTCAAAAATGTCAATATAACACAAAATAGTGATATGATGTGAATTACTTACCCCATAAATCGTTTTTCCTTTTAGTAGTAGAATAAGTATTCCCATCATGTGCAGAAAATCCATTTTCCTTGTCAGGTATGTTATTTATACCAACTAATAATTGATTAAAAATCGATTTTACACCGACATCACGACTGCCATGATTTCTTGGTATATTTGGATTATGGTTTTCATCATTTTCATCTGCTCTGAATCGTTTTGTTTGATCTTGATTAGTAATGTTGTTCTTTCCATTACCACCATCATTCTTCCTCTTTTTCATTATGAAAAACAAAAACAGAACCCCAAACGAATTTATGTTACAGTAATTAATTTCTTTGTATAAAATGGTGATGAAATTAATAATTCAAAACTGAAATACCTTACAGATGTATTTCTTGCTCTGTTTAATAGTATAGATGATTATAATTACCATGAGAAAGTTCTGGAATATGGCTGATTTAGATATTCACCAAATCTTCCTCAGAATTTTGAAAATATATATATATATATATATATATATATAACTGAAAAATCTTTTTAGTTTTATGTTTGTTAATAGATTTAGTGTATTTAAGTAGTACATATGTTTTTGACCAAAAAAAAATAAAAAAGTAGTAAATATGCATACAAATACATCTGTTCCAGAATAATTTTGTAAAAGATAATATTTCTGATGATGCAGATCTACAATAACACTTTAACGCATCCCAAGAAGTATGGAGAGGAGCAGGTGGTATAGGTGAGACATACAGTAAGCTATTTTACTAACTATGAACCTTGTTAGGATCTACGTAAATATATTATTAGAAATATGTTGAATTATAATATGATACACACTATCTTTTTCATTTTGACAGATTTTTCCATGTATTAAACGGCCAAACATTTTGTGTAACTACAGTTCTAGTCATCTTTTTTCAATGAAGATATCCAGGTATAATTTTTTCCCTAATTAATGTCAGTGGTATAGAAAATGGAATTTCGAATTGAATGTTAGGCTAGAGTTATATATGAATCAAAGCTTTATTAATATTTACTTCCTCTTTAGAAAAGAAGATCAAAGTAGAAGAGAAAACATTAGAAAATCCAGAATTTAAAATTTGGCAATGTAGCCATTATTTGTGTTTCTGAAAAGACTGAAAATATTAAACTAACATGAACCGAATCTAATAAATAAAACAGATAAAAATCTCCAAAGTTGTTGCTTCTGGAATCACTTTCATGCAGCATGCACTTTATTCTTTTCAGATTCCACATCTTCCTTTTCAATATCAGCTGTGATTGACTTCTTTTCACTTTTAGTGTCTTCCTTTTCAATTTCACCTTTGATTGAAGAAACACATGGTTTCTTGGTAGTTGATGACTGCTCTGATGTATATTCAGAGATGTCCTCTTTTCTTTGTTTGGAAGAAGAAGTAGTTGAAACAGCACCCAAAGAATCAGACATGTCACTGCTATTAGTCAAGGCACCGATTTCCTGTATTAAATGAGAGTCAAAAATCACGATAAATCAACATATTGATTATTGAACATCCTAGATATATAGATGAGATTTCACCTGATGATTAGAAAACTCAGTAGTATTAAGTGAATCATGAACATCTGAATCTTCAATCGATGCATCATGACCCAACCAAACGTGAGAAACTTTGTAAGTGTCATTCCCATCATTGATGTTTTTATTTTCAATGTTCACCAGTAACTGGAATGTTTTACCAATTAAGTCTCGCAAAGCTTGAGAAGTATTTGTTGGATCTTGAATCTGTAAATAAGATTAAGTTAAAGTAAACAAAAGACAAAAACTAATACGTAACTATTGTCATTTTACCTCATTCCAATGACCTTCCAAGAGATCATTCGCAGATTGTCCAATAATCTCAAATGTATTATTATCCCACAACATACACTTAGTCTCACCAGTGTTATCCATCACCCCAACAATTAATTTGTATCTATATTTGAAAGAATCCATTTATGTATGTGAGTGACTTTATCAATTAACATTTTGTAGAAATCAATTAAAATTCTGAGTAGAACAAATAGTAGTAAGTAGGTACCTGGGTACAACCTTAATTGTTTCTTCACAACATGTAGCACACAAGAACAAAGATTTTTTACCTTTTTTGACAATCTCATTTTCTTTTTTAGGTACCAAGTATGCTGTCTTGGTACACTTCAGGCAGCAAAAGTAATACCAAGAATAGTCTATATCAATTGTGAAGATAGTACACATGATTTTGCACTTTCCAATCTACAAATAAACAATACATTTAGGCCATGTTAGTAAATCAGTTGGAAAACGTAGTATATGAAAAAAATTCTAATACTAATGGTTACCTTTGTGGCATCAAACAGTTCTGAAATGGTTTTCCGAGGAAACTGATCAAAATATTCTCGTTTTTCACAATCTTGCACTCTTTTGGCTTACTTGGTTGTATTGTTAAAGCTAGTTGATCATTTGGTAAACTAACAAAAGGAAAAACATGCAAGAAAACATTACTAATATCTAAATTAGAATGAGAATATATATATAATAAGATAATTATATATACTTGGCCATAAACTCTTCCACAACTGGGTAGTTTGGATTGATCTCTAACAAAGATGTGTCATAAGCATTAGCAACTGATCTTTCACCTGTATTTAAATTATCCAACGTGTTTCAGAATGTTAACATCTAACGGCATTGTATATATGCATCTTTCTATATAGATATTTAAAGATAAATGAAATTATATTTGGCAATATTAAAAAAAACCTTTGAAAATATCGATCTTAGCAAATCGAATTAAACATATGACCCTTTCTTTGCATGCATTCTGACATGCATTCCACATGGTTTCAGCATAGTTTTCCCAGAGAGTGCATGGTAATCTTTCATCACTATAAAAGAGCCAAATTATGAGTATAGATAAATTATTATGGAGAATAAACCTAATAATAAAAATATAACAGATATTAGGGTAGTAAATATACTTTGTGTTTTTTAGTTCAATCTCAAGTTTCTTTGTAGGTTTGTCCTTGATGTCATGAGTTTTCAATTTACCAACATTGATCACCTGTTCCAATATGTCTGTTAAACAAAGAGTGTTCAGATTTTAATTTAATTATGGTTATTAAATAATTAAAAATATCAATATAATTAGAAAAAATGATGACAATAAGAGGTTACCTATGAAAATATTTTCACTCAATCCTGATTCATTTGAAACATCTTGAAAGTTGGCAAAATCAAAAAACATATCATCACAAATATTAGCAGATCTTGTGATAATAGTCGTGTTCATGAAGGACATTTTGTAGGTGTGTTTTGTTGCCCTGAACTTTCCTATTGCTTTAGAGAGAGTGAAATTTTCAATAATTCTCCATTCTCCAGATTTGATTTTGCTTTGAAACTTGTAAATTTGTGGCTTTTTAATCGTAGCATGAATGAGAGTACCCTAAAATATAGTTTAAATAGTTAGCTATATTTTTGTATAAAATATAATTTGATCTTTATAAACATAAATATAAATTGTAATGTATACTAAAAGATGCATCAGACAAAATCATGTCCAAAGTTTCTCCACCGTAGTTTGTTAGTTGAATCCACGAATGCAAAATTTTAACTTGAATGGTCCAAGCTGTTTTGTAAGGTTTGATGTTCGAAAGGTTTGTGTAATCAACCATTGTTAAAAAAAAATAGCTGTAATATTTAAAGATTGATGTGGAATTATGACTTATGAAGTTGAAAGTGATATGATATTTATAGTATTAAGAAAATTGGCTACGGTTGTTAGTAAATATTTAGTCAAATATTGTACTGCAAGATTTTATATATTTTTAAAATTTGATTTTAGTTTATCTAATAATATATTTCGTTAGTTAATTTGATTGTACTATTTGTTAAGTTAATCTTTAAATATTTCTGATGAGGTTTATTTGTTTTTTGTAAATTTTTGAAATGGAATAAAATTTAAATCAAGATTTGTTTTCTAACTATTATGTTTATTTGTTTGGTATATTCCCGGAACTGAGGGAGAATATTTTTTTGTAATGTTTGTACGGTTGTTAGTAAATATTACTCAAATATTTTTGTTTTTTTAAAATTTGATTTTAGTTTATATAATAATATATTTCGTTAGTTAAATTGTTTTTTAGATTTTAGAAAGGGATGGTTCGTAAATTTTTGTTTTATTTTGTAGTGTTTGTTAAGTTCATTTTTATATATTTCTGATTAGATTTTTTTTGTTTTGTGTAAATTTCCGAAATGGAGGGAAATTTATTTTAAGATTTTTTTTATAATTTTTTGTTTTATTTGTTGTGTATATT
Organism: Cardamine occulta; assembly: GCA_028015245.1. NCBI lineage: Eukaryota > Viridiplantae > Streptophyta > Magnoliopsida > Brassicales > Brassicaceae > Cardamine > Cardamine occulta. The sequence continues at coordinate 21,407,887 of CM051372.1, forward strand.
TATTTTTGTTATATGGGCCTTGTTATAAAAATTTGTTTTATGAAGCTTTTTTCTGAATCAACCAACAGATGACCCAAGATCCGGCTACTCCTATAAAGATCTGCGTCCTTTTTTGTTTTTGTGGTTTTCCAAAATTGCCCAAGTTTTTTGTCTTCTCCTTTAATGTAATGACATTTCATGTAATTACTTACAATTCAATGTTCATTTTACAATGTGTGCTTCCCAAATAATAATATATATATAGTTAGTGAATGCCGTGATTTCTTATTCATAAATGTTTATTAATGCCAAAAATTCATAAATATTACTTTTCGTTTATTGCTGTTAATTTATGTTACCATTAGTTTTTTTTTTCATTTATGTTGTCATGTTGGTATTAATTTAAATTGATGTTATCTTGGCATTAGTTATCATTTTGAAAGTATATAGCAAATTTAACTTATTGACATTTACAGTATTTTCAAAAATAAATTATATTGTCAACCAACTGTCAATGCGAAAGCAAATTCAACATGATTCACTCAGCCTCTTGCCGACTGTAATTTAAATTTTTGAAATTTAGCATTGATGATTTTTTTTATATCCCCAATCAAATATCCTTAAATCTTTTGGATTTGAATTTACGTTTGATATTTTATTTTATCAAACCTCCAAACAAATAAAATAAAATTATCAAACGTAAATTCAAATCCAAAAGATTTAAGGAAACAAGAAAAATCAAACTCGATCAGCTTAAGTAAAATAGAAGAAGCTTCTTTTACTAATTCTTCTTTATATAACTCTCTCTATCACACTCATCACTCATTAGTCATTACTCATATCTTTCATATTCACATGCTCTGAAACAAATAATACTCATTCATTAATCCTCCAATGGCATCAATCAGTTCCTCCGATCATCGCTTTCCGGTGAGCAAAAAACGACTAAAGCCGTTGAGTTTGAGAGGTTACCTTCTCGATGATCTCAGCTCTTGCTCATCCAACGGCTTCAAATCTTTCCCTCGTCATCAAAGTTCCCCCACCGTCCGTCGTCTCTTCAATGCAGAGATCAAACGGTCAGGATTGTTCCACCACAGTCGACGTCTTACTTGCGGATTAACGCTCACTCACGCCGTTCACAAAGCTTCCACGGCGTTACTCAGCGCCTTTAAATTCTTGCCGTTACCTTTCTCCGTTAAATCTCCGTCTATCGGACTTTTCTCAACTAGAAACTTCTGGATGAAACCTTCTCGCCGTAAACTTAACGTCGACGGAGAGAACGAACGGAAAATGAAAGATAGTAAACAGAAGATCCAACGGTTGAGATAATTTGGAGATTTTCTCTTAGAGAGTCAAGATCAACCGATGGATTCGTTTTCTGGTGGAGTGACATTGTCAAACGCCGCCGGTGAGTCGTCGAGTTTTAGTAACGAGAACTCGGAGGTGACTCAGTCATCAAGCGGAGTAGCAGTTATAAAGAGTGGGGAGTGTGTAGGGTCACATGTCAGTGACGGATCGTCTATCAACGACATCAGAGAGGTTAGTAAATTAGTTTAACAAACTTTCAAAGTTTTTTTTATTTATTTTGATATTTTTCTTCTCCAATTATCATCTGCCACATCATATTATCATGCACGAACCATTAAATATCACAACTAATTAAAACATCAAACCATTAGATGAACTAATTTGAGTTAAATGTAGATGTGAGATGTTGTTTTTTTAAGTTGAGTTTAGTTGTCTGTTTTTGAAAGTTGTCGGTTTGTGTGTGCGAGTCGCGTGATTCACGATTCTTCGTCTGTTGTTGTTCTCTTTCAAATCAATTCTTTGTCGATGAATCAATTTATGAAAGATCAACCTGGTGAAAAACTAAATAAGTGGTGGTCTAAGGAATTGGGGAAATTGTTGTATGGTTTCTTGAGTTCCTTGAGAGGATTTATGTTTTTTTGCTTTGGCTAATCTTCAATGTTATAAAAGTAACGGAGATGGAAGCAATTTTGCTACAACATAATATAGCAATACCATGTCGACATATTCTTGAAGCTCTTGCTGAGAAGTTTAAGCTAAAACAAGTACTAAAACATTTCTAAAACTTATTGTGACTTTAATGGTGATTGAGACAGTGAGTTAATGGTTTTGGTTGTGGCTGTGAGTTAAGTTTGATAAGCTAACCCGAATTGATTAGGCAGTGAGTCATTATTGTGACTTTGGCTTTATAACCAAACCAAATCATAACCTTGAATATCTTAAAACCAAAAAAAAATTCACAACCAAGTAAATGGATTCCACTGATTTATTTAGTGGATCTCAAACCTTTATTGATCTCTTGAACAACCAACAAGAGATCAATACTCCACAAACTTATCCACAAATTCAAACACCTACATCCGAAAATTACTCACCAGAAAAAAACAGAGAATCTAGACAGAGATGGACATTGCCTGAGGAGAAAGTGCTTGTTTCTACTTGGTTAAACACAAGCAAAGATCCCATAGTAGGGACTGAGCAGAAAGGAGGTGCATTCTGGCAAGGGTTGCAGCATCACGATGCTGCAAGTCCTGCTGTTACCAACCTTCCATTACGAGGGAGTAACACATGTAAACAGAAATGGGCAAAGCTAAACGAATCAGTAAGCAAGTTTACCGGATGTTATGACTTTGCATCAAGGCAGCATCGGAGTGGAGAGACAGAGGATGATGTGCTGCAGCAGGCCTATAAGGTGTACTTCCAAGATCAGAAGACAAAGTTTAATCTTGAGCATGCTTGGAGGCTACTAAAGGCTGATCAAAAATGGTGTACTTTGAATGCTTCAAAAACTAATCCATCCTCCAAAAGAAGCAAGGTAAATGAGGAGGGTGACTCTATCTCCAGCTCTAATAGAGACTGTGGCTTGGAGGAGGATAAAATAGAGAGGCCTATGGGTGTAAAGGCTGCCAAGGCGAAAGAGAGAAAGAAAGGTATAAAGACTGAAGAATTGGAGGGCAGTTCTTTGAAAGAACTTGAAGAGATGTGGGCTATTAAGGAGAGAGATAATGCTACCAAAAAAAGACTATCCAAACAGAAAATACTTGATAGTCTCATTGCCAAATCCGAACCACTATCTGACATTCAAATCACCCTTAAGAACAAGTTAATTTATGAGATGTTGTGATTGGTAAGTCATTCTTCTTTATCTGTTTCTTCTTATTCCTATCACTTATTTCTGTTTCTGTTTCTCTTTTGTCTTATTGCAGACTTGGATGTTTTTGTGTCTGCATTGTAATGTTTATGAAGTTCGTGACACAGTAATGGAATGTGGAAAATGTGTTTTTTTTTGTAATATAGGATGCTCTAAGTAGGTGTACCAAAATGTTCGGTTATATATATATTTGGTTATGTATTTTACTTCTTCTTTGTATCAAATCAAGTTCTTCTTTGTACAAATCAATTTTTTCTTTGTATCGAATCAAGTTCTTCTTTGTATTCTATTGGTTTATATGGCATCTCATCCACACCGTTCCACATTAGAGGTTTTCAAAATTGAATCCACTGTGAGCAGTTGCTTAGAAAATTTTGTGGATGGAATTATACATATGTTCCAAGATGAGTACCTCAGAAGGCCTACACCGGAGGATCTCCAATGATTACACAATATCAGAGAGTTTCGGGGATTTTCCAGGATGATAGGAAGCATTGATTGTATGTATTGTGTGTGGAAGAATTGTCCCACCGCTTGGAAAGGACAGTATTCACATGGACATGGAAAACCCACAATCGTTTTAGAGGCAATGGCTTCACAAGATCTATGGATTTGGCACTCATTTTTTGGAGCTCCATGGACATGTAACGATCTAAATGTGCTTGACCGTTCACCAGTATTTGATGATATATTAGAAGGTCGAGCTCCAAAGGTCAGTTACTTTGTCAATGGACGTTAATACCATATGGCTTACTATCTCACAAATGGTATATATCCGAAATGGGCCACTTTTATCTAATCAATTTCTCGTCCACAAGGTCCGAAAGCATCATTATTTGCAAATTACCAAGAAGGTGTCAGAAAAGATGTCGAGCGTATTTTTGGAGTCTTGCAAGCTCGGTTTGCTATTGTTCGAAACCCAGCTCTGTGTTGGGATAAGGCAAAAATAGGCAAGATAATGAGAGCATGTATCATATTGCACAATATGATAGTCGAAGACGAACGAGACCAATGCATTCAATATGATTTCTCAGAATTCGTACAAGGAGAAGGAAGCGGAACTTCACAAGTGGACTACACATATTCTATAGAGACAGCTACAAATGTGAACAACATGATGGTCACTCGAGCTCGTGTTCGTGAGGAAAGAATGCATCAACAATTGAAAGCTGATTTGGTTGAGCATATTTGGCTAAAATTTCGCACAACTGAAGACTAAAACCGAGTTTAATTCATTTTGCATCATGTTTTTACAAGTTTTTTCATTCTATTTTTTTTTCAAAATAAATTAATTTTTTTAATTTTTTAGAACCCCATATGAGTCTCACATTGGACATAGAAATATTAACAATTTCTAATCGAATGTCAACTAATTAATTATTATTAAATATATGATTAAATTAAGCTAATGATACTCTAACCAAGCTCTTGGTTGAGGATGCTCTAATGCTTCACATTGTGTGTTCTGGATCACAAGGATCCAACATCGTCAATCGAGTTTGAAACTTAATAGTTTGTTCGTTAATTATGGGATTTAGTTCCACTTGTTATTAGTTTCTTTTTTTTTTAATTGTAGAAAAACTACAAACTTGCTCATTTTTCGTCGTTTTTAACGCTACCATACGAAGCGAAGCGAATCACCTCAGAATTAATACTTCTTATGATCTTTAGCGGAGTACTAGTATATAATATAACGTTGCATGATTTTTTTATTGGAGTATATTACTTTTCTTTTACTTTTAATAAGTTAAAAGTAATTTTATCAAACAAGCTAGGAGATGTTGCGGTTTGATTCTATGCAATCCAAAATCATTTCGGTACTCTAACATCGAGGGCTGCGATTTTTCTTGGTGGCTTCGAAAGCGGATTCTACGGACGATATCACTCACTTCCCAACGTCGGTTTCGTCCATTTCTATTCCTAAATATGTTAATCCCTAACACTAATTATACATTAAGTTTTGGAATTAGTGATATGCTATGAGAAGGTGTGCAGAGATGTAAAATGTTGTTGCCAACTTGTCATGAAATGGGTTGACTTAGCCAACTCACTTTCTCTTCTTTTTTCTTTCTTTTTTTGGTAACAATTAACACTTTAGAAATTTTATTTCTAAACTCGTGTAAATTGTAGGAATGCGTGAACGAAGAAAAAGAACAACTCAGTCCAATATCGACCTTAGATTGTCCATTCGAAGATGATGCAATCTCTCCTCCTTCGCATCAAAAGGGTAATTTACTGATTATATATCTTGCATTTTAAACAATTAAGTTCATATTCCGATGAGTTAATTATGATCTTTAAGCCTTTTATCAAAAAAAGAAGAAGCTAATCATGATCTTTTTACATATTGGTATTTACAGAAACAAACGAGAAGAGGCTCACGAGAAAGAGCAGAAGATTTGAGAGTTTGGTACGACTTGAGCCTGTAGATTTAGAGAAACGATAAAGCAATGTGTGGAAAAACAAGAGTACTTCTCTCACATAATAGAAACCGAAGAAGACCAATCCGAAAACCGAGCAAACCGTTTGTTTGCTCTAGTGAAGTCTAGAATAATCGAGGAACCGAACCATTTACTGGTATCTCACGTCGTAGACAATGTGTTGCAAGATTTTTTTAAAGAAGACGGAAATAAGGCAAGAGACGAGGATAAGTTGGTGAAGATAGTTGAAGAATGGGTGATGAGGAGACAAGAAGAAGAATGTATGTTTATGAGTTGGGAAGTGAAAGAGAAGAGAGTGATTTATGTGAAGGAAATGAAATGGGGTTGTATCAAAGGAGATGATCATAGAGAGTATGTGGTTGAAGAATTGGGAAATGGTTTCGTGACTTCCTTGATCGACGAACTCATTCTTGATTTATCGTTGTGAAACTATTTTTTGTTGTCACATGTTCGTTATTGTTCATCGTAACTACGTAGATACTATTTGTATAATTGATTTATGATATATTGTTGTGTTGTCTTGGTAAATGGCATAACATCTTATGTATCAACAAAAGTTAGAAAAGAGTACGCGGAAAAAAGACAACAATAATTACGAACAAGTAATATAGACCCATTAAATAGTAGGCCTATTACATTATTTTGGGCTTTTACAACTTTGCTTTTGGTATATGATACGGATGGTAAGCAAGTGACTGTTGTGACTTGTGAGCAGCAGTTTTTTAGATGGTCTCAGTCTCCGTTGGTAAAATGGATGTTGTGGCCCGTCGGACTTATATCTATATTTCTCATGTCAATCAATAGTTGTGGACCTTGTGGTAAAGAAAATCTAAATTTAGATCCATGTAGTTCAGTAGTTTACGAGCTTCCCACTAATTAAATAGTTTGAAAATGACTAGTTCTACTTCTATACAATGCAAACGCATAAGTTGCATTTGAAACAATTAAGTTCATATTAGAGAAGAGAACATTTTCTTTCAATTTATTCTAATTGAAGACTAGTTTGGATAGATATTATATATAAAAAAATCATATTACTTGTATATATTTTCATAAAAAAGAAAATGAAATAGCCCTTTAGATTATATAAAAGCATTCATATTAAATTAGTATAAAAACAATACATATAAGACAACATTTTCTGGGTCAAATAATACAAAACTTGAAGTTCAGTTTTGTTTATCATATTAGCTATAGTGTCATCAACAGTCGAATGAGAACTTAAAGATGATGTCTGAGCATGGATTACTTTACGATAACTTTAATCATATTCGAGATCCTCATATATTTTAAATCTTAAATAAAATTGTAGCAAAGTCACATCTGAATTGTGAGTTTAGCCCAGCTTCTATTTTATAAGAGATGTTTATGACCAACGTTCACTAACATAAAACAAATGTAAAACAATACTATAAAAATACTGTAGATAATAAAAATATATATGAAAAAGGTTATAAAACAAATGTCTTCGTCAGGTTTTAGCGAAGATCGTATTGTTGTTGCTTGTATAACAAAGATGTGCAAAAGGTTACTTTTTGTCCCACATCGGTAGGCTTGGAGATGATTTACTAATTTCCGTTTCCACCTCCGAATTTGTACTGTTCCCTCGTCTCTACTTTGACAATTCATGCCTAACTCTCCAAATCCTGTCCGGCATAGATATGGTCTCCTGAAAATTCCAACCTCATCAATACCAGGTTTAGATTTCCACCTGCTATCATAATAAAATATCCTAGAATCCTTTCTGTTCCCCTCCGATGCAAAAGAAATGAGTATAGGTCTATGATCCGAAGCCCACATCTCCAAATACTCCATGTGTGATCTCGGAAAGAGTAGAAACCAGTTATCATTACCAAAACTCCTATCAAGTCGACACTGAATCCACACATTATCTCGCCAGCTACCCCAAGAAAAACCATTACCAGAACTCTGAATCTCTCTGATCTTGCAATTTATAGCAAAATTTCGCAAGTCCCTAAATGTAGACTCTGCTCTCAAAGGGCCCCCAGCTTTTCTGAATTATCCATCAACTCATTAAAGTCACCAGCAAGAAACCACGCTTCATCTCACTCTGTCCCAATTTGAGACAAAAAATCCCAAACATGTTGTCTCAAGCCTCGAACTGGATCTCCATACACACAAGTCAAGAAGAAAACTATCGATCCTAATTTTACTTCAAGATCGATAACACGCGTATCATAATGCAAAACCGAAACTTCATAACATATCTTCCAAAAGACAGCCAAACCACCACTCAAACCATGTGGTTCAACTGTAACATTGCAATCATATCCTAACGAATCTCGTAAACTTAAAACATAACTATCTTTTTGTTTGGTCTCCATAAGAAATAAAAAATCGGGAAAATGTTTCCGACGAACTGTCTCAGTGCTTCCAGCTCCTTGACAGTTCCAGCTCATCTGACTCATTGGATTTTTCAGCGGCTTCAAAATGGAAGCCACCGTAATTTCCTGGGTTTTTGGATTCTTATTTGACATGTCATTAGTTTTCGTATTGAGCTTCCTCTTGCTATGCTCTCTGATCGTAGTACCGTTGTCAGGGGCACTTCTTGCAGCCTTAGGTTTAGTAGTATGTGTTTTTCTCTTCCACGACACCGGAAGGCGTCTAGCTCTCTTCCCCACAAAGCTGCTATTGTCTGGCCCACTTTTCGCTGGAGTCTCAAAAGTAAAGGCTACAGCATTTCTCTCAGACTGAGGTTGAATAGAGGCTGACGAAGAAACCTCCACTTCATACAGTGTCTCATTGATAGGGGCTGATGATACATGGCCTAACCTCCCTGCAATTTTTAGTCGAACTGATCTTGTCGTATCTTCTTCTTCATACTGGAAAACATGTCCTTTACCCTTATCCAAAAAGGGTGTGATCCTCGGCTGAGGTGCAGATGACTCCCGACTTCTCTTCCAAGGACTGTTGCACCCTAACAATTCTCGCATTTCTCTCAGTAAGGTCAGAATGCGAAACATATTGTTGAGCGATGAGATTGTCCTCCTGGAAAAGTCTCGGGAATAACAGGGCAAACCCCGGAGGGGAGCTTAACACTAAAGCTCTGTTCACTGGCTCACCTATATCTCTCGCCAGAGGAGCTACCCCACTTCCCAAGCCCTCATTACCTCTTGGTTTCGGAGCAATGTGAATTTTTCTGAGCAGGGGATATCTCGATTTTTCATGTGTAAGACGGAGACAATGAAAGTATCGCTTTCTTAACTTCTCGTATTCGTATTGGATCACCACAACTTCCCCTGTGGGCACATTAGGGTCTGATATCTTAAGTATCACCTTCACACGAACGGAATCGGTCTTCTGAGATTCCCAAGGATCATAGGCGATCTCCTTCACTTCCCCAATCGCCCTACCCAATGCTTTCATGGTCTCGATGGTATAGTGGTTCATGGGTATATTTCTAATTCGTACCCAGACCTCGAATGAGGTAAGAAAATCAGCATGCGGCACCGTAATCCACCTTTCCATGATCATAGTCCAATGATCATAAGACCAAGGACGATCCACTAGCACAGTTTGCAGGTCCTCTTCGCGATCAAATATGAATTGAAACTTTTCTTGCGACAATGCAATACCTCGAACTCGTCCCACCATCCTCCATACCCGGGGCATATCATCTATCATTTTCGCCATTATTTGGCATTCCGGGTTGAGAAGACGACCAAGAATGCTCGTTGCATTCTCATCAAAAACTCTAAAGCGAGGACTGTCTGGGAGAACAATCGGTTCGTCATCTTCCAGAGACAGAGAGCTTATCGCATCGAATAGGTTATCACCCATTAGAACAGTTGTTAAACGTCGCCGGAGAATAATGGCTCGCCGTACAAAGATGATCATGGAAACTCATTATGATTGAGGATATTCAGAAGGGCAAATCGTCAAGAAAAGGAAAGGAATGTAATCCCTATATCAACTACGAGAAATCAGTGATTAGAAACAGAGGGAAGAAAAGGAAATTTCAAGATAGAGCTACCAAAGATAATAGAGGAAATTCTATTACTTAAATCCGCATTATCAAAACCATTTTTTAAACAATACATTTAGATAGTAATGTTCGATATGGTAAATGCTATTATCCGCGATTACCCAAATGAACAAAGCCTAAAAGACACAAAAACAGGAATTGTTTACACACAATTGCTACCAGCAATTTTGAGTAATTAATTGTGTTCAACTCTGGAAAAGAAGCAAACAAAAGATACATTGTATCTAAAACCTATAGAAGATACACTGAGAGAGAGAGAGAGAGAGAGAGAGAGAGAGTTGTCACCACCGTCGTGCTACAAGTCTCTTAGTAGTATTCTTCCTTTTGCTTTTCACTTGACAGCTTGTGTAATTTGAACCCAAACACTCTTGGAACATAGCTTTGCAACACTTTCTGTGGCTCCTGAGACATCTTAGTCATGATAAACAGATGTGAAAATGTTGTCCCAAAGTAAGCTCCATCTATATCTGTGTGTTTCATATGTTTAAAGAAGTACAAAAACCAAAGATAGGAAAAATATTTTCGAATGCGAATCAACAAAGGATACTACTTGCTGGGTCTTCTGATGGCGGGTGATAGACGTCTTCACATTTGGGACAATATAACTTGACGGTACTTGCTCCAGGGATATCGGATAGACCAACAGGTAAACAAGCTTGGCGACGACAATAAACACTTGGGCATGTTCCAAATTCTTTCTTTTTGAATTTGAGAGACATAAAATAGAGTCCGATTTCTGTCAAAATGTAACGAGCATGAATCATTCCGTATAACTTCTCGGCTGCTGACTCGATCAATTCGTTTTGTTCCTCTGTAATGATCTTACCTGTTCAATTCCAAATCAAGCGTTTACAAAAGAAAACCCAAAGACAAACCAAACACATACTAGTAAAGAATTACCATCAGAAGAAGAGTCTTCATCGAGAATCAAATCGAGAGCGTAGTCGTAGTAAGGAACTTGATGGCTAAGTCCATCCAAGTTGAAGTCATCTAGAATGAAATTTTCATGGACTTCACATAAGAATTTGTTGGCACGTAGGTTACAGAACCAGGAAATCCATGAGCTGTCTTCTTGGTCGGAACCACTCACCTCTGATTCTTCTAATGTATCTACAGCTAAGAAATGCCCACAAATCATGAACAAAAGCTGCGCTTCAAGGATCAAATTTCTAGCATTTATACGTTTTTGATTCGATGAAAATGAATAATATAGTTGAATGAAACCATTGCTAGAAAGATGAGTGAACAGAAACATTCAGATGAGGAAACCATAAACCAAACAATGTGCAATTACAAAAGCGATAAGAGGAGAAAGACGAATCTCACCGTTAGTCTTGGAGAGAGCAGCACAAGGCATCAACACGGACTTTGCTTCGTCAATCCGTTCCTGATCGACCACCTCGGCTTTCGATCCAACCCTTCCCCTCTCACTAAACACCATCTAATCTACGATCCGAATCTCAGATACAGAAATGGAATGGAGCTTCTCTTCTCGCATATAAAACAAGTAGTCTCTTCGTACTCGTACATACCCATTTTTTTCTTTAAACCCAAAAATCTTCATCTCTAAACTTTAACCATTTTCCCAATCTGTGTCCGCTCTGCAATTAACCAGATATCCACTAAAATCTGGATATTATCCGATCCGCTCTATGAATTTTATAAATTTATGTAATTAAAAGTTAGCAAATATTTTTAAACCCCAAAAAATAAACAATTTGTTTTCGCGGATTTTATAGATAATTTATATTCGTTTCTCAAATTGTAAAATTTTCATACTTTTATAATTACTTTGATGAATATAAATCCACAGATTTTATTTATATATATTATAACTATATTAAGTATATATATATATTTAATCAGTGGCGGATCTAGAAGATAAATTAATATGGGGTAAAATTATAAAACAATTACACTTTTGCTAATTTTGATAAATATATAATAAATTTAAAATTTATATGGGGCAAAATTTTCGGATACTAGCACTTTAAACCTTGAATGTATTACACTACCACTTTAAACCTTGAAAGTACTTCTCCTGTTTTCTCTACCATAAAATTCACTATAAAATAGTTATCAAAAATTGACGAAATTTCCGATAATAATCCAACAAAAATTTCGGATGGATTTTCGACGAAATAGTTTCATCGGAATTTTAGAGATTCAAACGGCTATATCAATGTACAAATTTTCCAACGAATTTCCGATGATTACTCAAAAATTCAACAGAAATGGTTCGATGGATTACCGACGAAACTATTATGTCAAAAATCCAGCAAATTAAGATCCCATCGAAATTTCGTTACTACAAGAAAAAGTTATCGAAAAACTAACAGAATTTTGGACAAGAACTTAATTTGATGAATTTTTGATATAATAGTTCTATCAGTACTTTGTCGAATAATTTCACACGGCTTTTCGAGTGATCGTCGAAAATCCGTTGGAAAATATGTACGTTGATATAACTGTTTTAATTTTAAAAAATTCTGACGAAACTATTTTATCAGAAATTCGTTGAATTACCATCAAAAAGTTTTGTCATAGTTTCGTCAGAAATTCTGTTAGTTTTACGGTAAATATTTTGTAATAAATTTTATAGCGGAAAACGCGGGAGGTGGTTTCAAGGTTTAAAATGTTAGTAAAAATAGACGAAACTATTTTATCAGAAATTCGTTGAATTACCATCAAAAATTTTTGTTATAGTACCGTCAGAAATTCTGTTAGTTTTTCAGTAAATATTTTATAATAAATATTATGGCGAAAAAACGCGGAAGATAGTTTCAAGGTTTAAAATGTTAGTAAAAATAGATTGAAGGTTTAAAGTATTAGTAAAAGTAGTTTGAAAGTTTAAAGTGTTAGTGTAATAATTTCGAGATTTAAAGTGCTAACATGAGATACTTTCAAAGTTAAAATTACTATTTTCTCATTTTAAAAATATTGAAACTTTTGCTAATTTTGGTAAATATATGATAAATTCTAACTAAAAATTACATTAATTATAAAATTGAGTGTTGGGCACTTGCCTCATCCCTTAACACCCTACGTCTGCCACTGTATTTAATCATCTATATCTATGTATACATACATAAACAGAGCAAATTTTTTCTTTTTAAAAACTTTTAGTATTTGTGATTTGTTTTGTCTTCACGGATATTATATTTTAATATTTGCTTTGGTGCGTAAATTTGGGAACATCCCTAAATAAAAATTGAAAACTTACCTCATATTACTTCTATATTTCTGTTCAATTACAGCTAAATTTCATCACCATACTAATAATTTTATTTGATTGACATCAATTGCGCTAATTCATTAAAACCAACTAGACCATATCAAAATATAATGTTCTGGTAATATATTATAAATTGTAAAAAAAAAACAAAAATAACAAATAAATTAAAAAAAAACAAAATTATAAATCAACTAAAATTTGACAGGAAAAAAAAACAAAAAAAAATTATAAATAGTAAAAAAAAAGAAATTAATAAAAACAATTGACTCGTGAGGTACTGCATGTACGAATCTAGTTAAAAAAACTAAAATATGTGACTATTAGAAATATTATAATTTCGTTAGGACTTAAAATTCTATGTAATTAAAATTACTTCTCTTCTTTTGCAAATTTATACATAATATTTAAAGCAAATGACATAAATTATATAAATCGAATATAAATATGTTTTCCTTTTCATTTTATTAGTTGTACTGATAAATTATCACTTAATCTATCAAATAACATTTCGTCTTCTCATAATGATCCGATAATACTAGTGTTTTTGGGAATATTTTCTTGTTGTTTTTACTTATATGCTAAGAAATCACCAAATTTAATCAGCAGCTACCAATTGGTTAGTGGGTGTCTCCGCAAGGGGGTTGATCTATAAAGAGAAATTTGGGGGTTCAACAAAAGATACATCAGTGACTGAAAACTGAAAAGAGGAGTGTAGAAACAAGGCACTGCGAGAGAACTTACTTCCAACATTGTGCAGTCACTCTTGCGGAAGAGTTCATATAGCTTCTTTACTTGTTCAATCGAATCTTTTCTGTCAGCAGCTTTGGGGGCCAGACCATCCACAACTTTAGCAGCATCTTCATCAGTGATTCCTGCAGATACATCAATTGGCACCTAAGCAAAAACATGAATTGAAGGGTCAAAAACACGCATGAGAAAGAATCTCAGAATGATACTTGTAGAGATTAGAGCATCAAATACAAATCAAACAGTCACAACCTTGATGATCATGTCAGGGAACTGAAATAGGAAAAGAAAGCGTTTTAGATATTGCTAACATGGAGTGAGAACCACATGCTTAGAAGTAGAGAAATGTATAGCAATTCGTCATTTGCGTAGTAGCATGCATAACGGTCCAGCAGATTTACGGTCCAGAATTATGGAAAAGTACATCTCACTAGCGAGTGACAATTTCTCACAAAAGTAAACCTGCTCAAAATTAAGATACAAACCAGTTGTTGCATTCTCACATCCTAACCTCTCTTTAGTTCGAGGTTAGTTTAATCTCACTTTCTCTCTTTATCTCACTCGGTTTTAGTTTTTGTTTTAGAGAGAAATACAATAACACCTTTTACTTTCATTGTCTACATTTTCTTATTGGATCAAGAGATATTTTCTATCACAACACATCACACACACACTTATACTACTTGCTACTCTTTAGACCATACATTGCACCCATACTCCTAGGTTCTAGACTAGTTTTACAAGCAAGACCAAACAACTCCCAACAACTCGAGCTTAGGTAAGCATTGACTAACAAAACACACAACCTTATTTGGGCCATATTAATTCGGATGGCCCATAACAAAACACAAAGCCCAACTCTTTATGTTGACTTGTGCTTCCTCCTCTTTGTCGTTGACTTCATGTCATGCTTTCTTCTGCTTCTTCTTTTTCCTTTCTTCTTCATCGCTTTCTTTCTTCTCAAGCTTCATCTTCTCACTGATCTTTCCCTTTTGCTGTTGCAGGTTTCAATCAAGGAATTCAATCTTCAACACAAGTTAACAGCCAAGTCACAAGAATTGAAGAAAAACACCAATAATGAGCTTCATGAATAACTACTGATAACAAACCTTGCTAACTACCTTGCCTTGAGGACCAGTTTGCTTGGTGGCAAGTACTTGTCCTAGCATCTTTCCTACAAGTGATAAAAATTTGCAATTGATCAATAAATAGTGCTACAAAAAAAATTAAAGGACTTGACAAGGCCACAAAAAAATAAAAATTTGCAATATCTTCAGCCTCATCGCGTTAAACAATGAACGCCACCCTTAAGGCCACTCTTGAATGTTCCACGACCGCTCCCACCAGCAAAAATCTGGCTCTTTACAACCAACTATATCACAAAAAATCTGGCACCTACCAAATGCTTTGGCCAACTCATCATACTTTGGCCCAACTCCATACGGCACACCTAACTCTGCCCAGAAGCTAGTGTAGTCAGCTTCACAACTTTCCTTTCGAAAAACATAGGTGTTTAGCTCAGTAATCTCAGCAAATTCGTAGAGGCTAAACCTGATCGGTTGACCACCGACGAGTACCCATATCTCATATGCATTCTCTATTGCCAACTGACGGGTCGAAGAGAAAATGCATGTCTTAGCCGACCAAACATAGTCGAAATCAACAAGCTTAGGAAGCAGTCCAACAGATGATTCCTTAATTGGTTCCCATGCATCGTCTCCTATAAGCTTCTTTAACGCACGGAAATTGCCTAGTTGCAGTTGTGCTTCATGCTCTTATTCTGCAAAGGCGATTTCCCGGCCGCGTAAAGTGTAATCGGGTACTTCTTTGGTCCATCAGAAGAATCCATCTATATAAAATAAAAATATATCACACATAAATCAGCAATAAATTCTCCAAATCAAACATAAATTAACCATAAATCAGCCGTAAGAAAACCAAAAATCAGCTGCTTAGGGTTCGGCTAATTTATGATAGGTATATGTCATCGCTTATAAATCTTTTACCATAGATAAAGTAACTTAAACACATACCTTTCTAGTTTTCGAAGTGAGGAATTAGAGCTTAACTCCCAGAAATTTGAGATTCAAATTTTTGGGCAGATGAACGAGTCGACGATGAACAGTTATCTTTATAGTTAAATCTTCGGGATTCTGCGATAAAGCGATCGTTGGGAGACGGCCGAGAAAATCCTGGTTTTAACCACGGACAGACACGGTGTTAATCTGAACACAATTTCGCCCGGCACTTCTCCTCGATTTCGCAAGAGAGTCGTCTGATGAAGAAGAGAGCGAGAATTTTTTTTTTTATCTAACCAAAAGTGAAAGTTAAATGAACAAGTCTCTTTTCAAGTTTTAATAAAATAACTTTGTTTCTTGTCCAACCCAAGAAAATTCAAAAAAAAGGGCAAAATCCCACATGCTTCCACAAAGACATCGATCACCAAGATTAACCCATAAGTCAGCCAAGACTAAACCATATGTCAGCCAAGTACTTTCAATAAGTCAGCCAACACTAAACAATAAGTCAGTCCAGTAACTAAACCATAAGTCACCAAGATCTAAACCATAAATCACCAAGATTAAACCGGACGAAAACGCTTAACTTCAAGTAAGTCAGCCGTGATCAAGAGTAAATCAGCCGTTCTTGAAGAGTAAGTCAGCCGTGACTGAAGCCTAAGTCAGCCGTGACTATTTGCGACACTAGCTGATGATCGGTCACAATAAGCTCCACTTAAGTGGAATTTAAGGAGCTTATCTTCTCTTTAGTTTTCACTTATTTTGAACATATTTTAATAACTTCAGCTGGTCTTAGAAGCTTCCTAGGTGTCTCTTAAGGTCATAGAAATCGTGCTCAGATGATCTTCATGTTTGATCTTCAAAATATCCCACTTGACATTTTCGGCTATGATAGGATCCTTCAGATATGCCTCCACTGTTGGGCCTCTCCAGGGTGATTGGCTGAGCGGATTGAGGTGATCTTAGATGTTTTGGAAACTAGACGCAAATATCTTTAGATCCATATGTGTCTTGTTTCCTGAGGTTTATTGAGCTGAAAGCGACACTTTAATTAACATGTACTTCAATTCGCAGCTCTCCAACGGCTTTGAGGTGTAAATCTTCAAACTGATCAAGACTGATCATCATCCATAAAGTTCCTGAACTATTTTTTATCAAATACTATACTCAACCTAGGTTAAGATGAAATTGGTTTCACGATTTTAGCACAAGTCAATAATTAATGAGAATTCAAACAATATTGGACATAAACTGCTTAACTAATCACAACTGTTCGATGAAATCGATCTCAAAAAATTAACAACACACATCCAAAAATTCTGAAAGCAATTTTAAAAAATACTAGACTCATCCTAGGTTCAGAATCAATTGATTTAACAATTTTATCGCAAGCTAATAATTTATGAAAATTCAAACAAAATCGGACGAAAACTGCTTAACTTCGCGATGATGCTCAAGTCAGCCTCATTATTTTATAAGTCAGCCATGACTAAAACTTACGTCACCACGACTGAAACTTAAGTCAACCACTGAATCGTAAGTCAGCCATGATTGAAACCTAAGTCGACCATGATTGAACCAGTAAATCGCCATCGAATACGTAAATCGACCATGATGAACCATATATTGTACAACCATCCATGATGTTCATCTTCTTCGATTGAAATCCACGTAAACCTAGAAAAATGTGCGTTAATGATTTTTCTTAAGAATCTACTTCAAACCTTAACATAATAACTTCAAGGTAACTTAAACACAAACCTTTATAGCTTTTGAATTCCCAAATCAAGTTTCATTTGCGAAATTTGAGTTTCTAATTTTGAAATTTCAATTGCGGAAGATGAATAACTCTTTGCGATTTTTTTTCTCCGGAGATAGTAAGCGAATGCGGATGTAGGGAGACAGAGGAGAGGAGGCACGATCGAAAATTTGGGGAAAAAACGTTTTTCTTAAAGTTTTTTTTTATGAAAAAAAATAAATCATAATGGCAAAATCCGTAATTTAAGTTTTAAATTTGGCTAAACTGACATTTTCATTACCAAAACTGATATTTCAGTAATTTCAAAAATAAATATCTATGGTAGTCATTTCACAACTTTTCTGGTATATTTAAGTAATTCTTTCTTTACTACAATATTAACATTTGGAAACTAGGATGTAGAAAACTTGGGAAATAATAACTTGGAATCACGTGAATGAATTGTAAACCAAAAATAAGAAAAGAACACATTGTCTTTTAAGAAAACAGGTGTAACTCAAGTCTTATTAAGGAAACAAGAGTAACTTACTCCCATAAAGAAACAAGCTGTATAGTTGTAGTCATTTAAGAAGACAAAAGATAGCCAATCATGATTTGAAAATTTATCCCCCACTTCTTAAATATATATATATATATATATATAAATATATTTATATAATTTATGAAATCAAACATTTAATTTCAACTTTGCCGTGTCAAGTTTGTTAAAGTGGTGGTCCTCCTATGTACTTCTTCCATATTTATTTTATTTTTTATCCTCCTCTGAAAGTTTCAACTTTGCAGTGTCAGTTTCTTGTCTTTTGAACATGAGATTTAACACTTGAGCCGAACAACAAGATTAGCATTCAGATACAAAAAATGAACAAGTTTATAATATTGACAATATATCTCAGATTTTCGTAGATCTCATACATTCATATTTTTTGGTAACGTTTACTATCATTTTAACGTGTAAGAAAATTATATAACGTTGGCTAAAAGTTTGTCGATCAATCATGTCCGATAAAATTCAAACCATCATCATCACTACTATCGCACTCCATTTTGCCATCTTTCACGATCTTAAAATCTTACAAAAGCTACAAAAAAATTATCTTCTATTTTTATTTTATGATAGTTATATTATTTTTCAAGAAACCAACCTCTATTTATAATACATTTTGTTTAACGTTGGTCTTAATTGGTTTTATCTTTATAACTTCCTTTACCTTTATGTTCAAAATTTGGTACCTTCTTACAGTATTAAATTTTATAGAATCAATAGATGTGTATAGTTATGAACGTGGATCCATCCATCCAAATAAGAAAGAGACAAATAAAAATTAAGAAACCCAGTTCAACAGTCTTTGTAAAAGAATGTGAGAAACCATATTCTTATGATCTATGGAGAGAGAAATAAAGATTCTGGTGGCCAGTGAAATCTCGATTCTGTCAGCTTTTTCAGCAGATAAGTCTCAGAGGCCACACATCAATTTCTTATGACAAAGATGGTTTCTGTTGGTCATTATAATCGTATGGATAGATGTATGATTTTTTTGATCTACCTCAAAATAAAGCAAAACTTGTTTGTCTATAATTTTTCTCAAAAATAGGAAGATAACAACATATTAGCTTTACTCTTTAAATTAATCTGAAAATTTTGTTTTTAGAGGTGCATGTTATTGTTCTCCATTAGTCAAGTCGTCCTCTCGAGACTATCCTTGTCCAGCAAGACTGAAAATAACCTCATTTGTTGAGGAATATGAAATCCAAACCCGAACATTTAAGATGGTTTATTTTACAATGGTTAATATTTTTTTTACCAAAAAGTAATATTTAGCATACCATTATAATTTTATGTGACCCAAGTCAAAAGTTGTGCAGGAAGGAGTTAAAAAATAGGGAATGACCATGGGTCGCATGGTCTTCGGAATGCACCCCTTGGTGCTACTTGTGGACCGTGTGGTCCATCGACGCTCCACGACATCAAAGTTAGGCTATCCAAAATACTGTCCGAAGATAAGTGCTTATGCATCATGTTTATAACATTTTATATCTAGATATGTAGTATTTTCTTTTCATTTTTTTCTCGTAGTAGTCAAAAATCCGATGTAAATAATATATACATGTAGTTCTTGTTCTCGTTGGTATATATATATATATCGATATATTCAATTTTATAATTTTAACACTATGAAAGGCATCAGATTTTGAACATGAATTGTAAGGAAAGAAATTTGGAGATAGAATCATTTATGTATTAACGTTTTGTTCTAATTATATGATATGCGCATGAATAAAACTCACGTTGGATGGCATTTGTGGAAGTTCCCAGAAGGAGAGAATGATAAGAAGATATTTTTGTAGTGCATTTTGTCATCATGTCTACAGTTTTTATTTTCCTGTTACGTGCTAAGAATTTCTAATAACAATTGTCGAGACATTATTTGAAGAAAATATTTGATCACTTGGTTGAATGCATTTAAGGTCTAAGGAGGGTGCTGGATTCGAATCCTTTATTTTGTATTAAAATTTTTCTTTTTAATTTACCAAATTGTAGGCTCAAAACAAAACAAATTTAGCTTGTGGCCCATATTTTTTCAAAACCGGACTCTGATTGTTTCTTATTACACTAGCGGCCTCATTGGCCCCAAAGTTCTTTTGTTCGGTCCGGATTCTCCTATTTTTTATTTGATGATTCAAAAATTGTGAGTGCCATAGATGGCTTTCAACTTTAAACACTACTAGTTTTTGATATAAATTATAGTTTTTTAGTTCTTTAATGTTTATAAATATATTTTTTTTGTTCGTATAAGTTTAGTTTATTTTTTATAATGTTTACAAATATTTTTTTTGTTTAATATATTTTTGTAGTTTTATTTATTTATTTATTATTTATAATATATTTAGAGTGCTTTAAACATGGAGTTGTTTTATTTCCATGTAACAATAGCAAATTTTTATTATTTGAATCAAACCTACACCAAATGAATGATGTTCTTTACTTTTATTGTAATAATTTATAGCAAATCCTACCGATTTTACCGCCAAAACTGATCCGGTTCCCGCAAAAAAAAACTCGACTTTGTATGTTTTTTAAAAAAACTGCAAATTCATAATTTTCTGTCAAAATGAATAATTTAAAAATTTTCTGCAAAAAAACCTATTTGTTTTTCACAAAAAAATTTGATCGCATAAATTTCCCAACAAACTGCAAATTTGCCAAAATGAAAAATTAACTATTTTCCCACCAAACACTGATCCATTCCCAACAAAAAGGAATCGACTCTGTAATTTTCTTAATGAAATGCATATCCATAATTTTTCACCAAAAAAAAATAATTTCTAAATTTTTCGTAAAAAACGGATCTGTAATTTTCTCACCAAAAATGTATTCGAATCACAACATATCTAGAAAAAAAAATCTTAATTATATGCATTATATTATATAATAATTCAAAATAACTTGAAAATAAGATCAAATAAAGATGAAATAAGAATCATATTTATTTTTCCGATCCGTTTCCTAACATAAAACTCGATCTTGTATTTTTTTCTAACAAATTGCAAATCTATTATGCCAAGATGAAAAATATATAGTTTTCCTGCCAAAAACATATCTGATTCCCCAAAAAAAAAATTGGATTCTGTAATTTTATTAACAAACTACATATTCGTAATTTTTCACAAAAATGAAAAATTATCAATTTTTCCGCAAAAGGAACTGATCTATTATTTGTCTGCCAAAAATGTATTTGAATCACAACATATGTAAAAAATAATTAAATTTTCATTAATTATATGCATTATATAATAATTTGAAAATAAGATCAAATAAAAATAAAATGAAAATCATAAATATTTTTCTAATACATTGATTTAAATTAGGTAAATAGATTTTAGGCAATTTAAAATCAATGTTAGTTTCCATAATATTACTGTTTTAATCTGTTTGGATATATTTCTAACATTAATACTAGTTTATTTGTTTTAATATTATGTGTTTGGAAACAACTCTTTAAAGTGGCTAATTTTTAGTAGTGTAGTAGATAGATATATTTTTAACTCACGCTCATGTCTTTTATTCCAATCGGACTTTAAGTTCAAAATTTAATAAAACGCTCTCTTCTTATTTTTCATTAAAGAATTTAATTGGGAAAAAAAAAGTTCAAAGACAATATTATTAGTAAAAAAAGGATATATAGCTTGCCATTAAATATATATATTACTAGTCATATTTTTATTGTATTAATATATGTTGATGCATACTGCATCGTTAACTTTATTTATTTATTTTTAATCTAAGTCTATTAATATTTTTTTTACCAATAAATGAAAATCTATCTATTACTGTATTATAAAACAAAGTTAACCTATAAGTTTACCAGAATACGGCCACCTTGGAATTTTGGGTCAGTAAAAGTGTAAAACAAACCCCAATAACTAAGCTAGATCCAAAACGAACAAAATAAATTGTTTCAATCTACCACAACATCTCCTCCCTTTGCCTCTGTGAATTTTCAACTTAATTCGTTCATGTGTAATGATGAGAAGGTGAGGAGTTCATAAAGTTAGTTTCCATTGTTCAAAAGCAAGAAAAAACAAATGGTCGTGCTCTTAATAATAGCAAAGTAGAACCGCTTAAGTTGTCACCAAGATAAGGAAAAACAAGGTAAAGTTAGATGGCTCTGGAGATTGTGTTTGAAGATTTACAACAAGTTACACTATCACTTCAAAAAATCAATCAGAGTTGGAGTCATTCTACATGAAGAAAAAGCTATGACATTAAAATATTAGTATGTTTTTCACAATTAAATAAAAATATTTTTCAAATTTTCTTTTTATTAAATGGGTAAATTTCTCTTATAAATCTATTAATATGCTTTTTACCAATAAATAAATTATATTATTACAAAACTAAGTTAAACTAAAGTTTACCAAAATGCTATTATATTATGTTGAAATAGTTTATACAAAACATGAAAATTAAGTGATAAATGTAATTAATTACTATTAAATCTATCTATATAATGGAAGAGAAAAAGGTTAAACAAAATATTTTCCCTTTTAAAACATTTTTTGTTAAATAAAAACTAATATCTCTATAAAATCTGTTGATGTTCAATTACCAATAAATAAAATCAACCATTTATAATGATTTGTGTTAAAATCATAAATAACATGATCACGAATTTAAAATTGTCCTCTAAAGTTCGGTCTCTTATTTTATTAGCATGAGATTTGCCCTCCAACGGATGGACCCACGTTCACAACTATATACATCTATTCATTTTTATAAAATTTAATACTATAAGAAAATAGTCAATACCAAATCTTGAACATAAATGTGAAGGAAATCTAAAAGATAAACCAATTAAGACAAAAGTTAAAAAACAATGTAAAATAAATAGAGGTTGATTTCTTGAAAAATAATATAAGTGTCATAAAAAAAAACAAAGTTAGCTTTTTGTAGGATTTTGAGACGGTCAAAGATGGCAAAATGGAATGCCATAGTAGTTATAATGATGGTGGTTATTGTTGTGGTGGCCATAGATGCAAACCAAGATGATTGGATTCGTTGTTTTCGCAAGTGCTCGGAACCTTGTGGCGAACACGACGGTAATTGCTATGAACGATGCAAAATCAAATGCGGTGGCCCTAACCCTCCCCATGATCCTACTCCTCCTCCTCCTTCCCATAGCTCCCCAAGGTACTAGTTTCTCTACAATTATATAAATTATGTATTGACGTTTTGTTCTAATTATTATATGATAATTGCACGAATAGAATCTCACGTGGGATGGCATCTGTGGAATTTCGCGGAAGGAGAGGATGATAGAAGTAAATTTCGTAGAGATTTTGTGATCATGTCTATCATTTTTTAACTTTTATGATTATGTTAAAAATCCAACCCTAAAAACTATTAATAAAAGAAAAAGCTCTATCTTTACGGGCTATATTAAGTTCCAAAACTAAAAAAAATCTATTAAATTACATCAAATTATATCTACTAATACTAAAGATATAATTGGTTTTAACGACGACTTTACATTGATTTTAGCTACAATTGTTCAAGGTTTATCAATTTCTTATAGGCGTTTCTGCAAAACACTCTTAACAAAATCTCTCTCATGGATGCTAGATCCTTAACTTATGTTCCCAATAGTGCAATTTGACAAATGAACCATAGTTTTTATTCATTGGTTTAAAATTTAATGCAGATAATCAAATACTAAGGGAAAACAAAATTATCATAAGAACATTCCTTTTGGGCAAATCATAACACTACATTATTACACTACACATCCTCTTCTGTGTTTCTCGGGGGGTGTAAAATACATGTAATGGCTTATATTCCGACATTATTATCACTCAGTTTCTGTCTCTGTCTTCTTGGCATGACGTGTACAAAAACCCTTAAGTCTGTCAAGTGCATCCTCAAGCATATGAGCTTCGACTCCGATGGTTATCCTCATCCAGTTCTTCAAACCCAAAGCCTCTCCTGCAAAACATCCACCACAAACCTCATTTTAGTATCAAAACTCAAATCAAGATTCATGCTTCTTCTTTATTTCATTTTTACTTTACCTGGCAGCAACACGAGATTCTCCTCTCTGGCCAGCTTCACGCAGAAATCTATATCATCCTTGATATTCTCCATCAATGACAACTCCAACATTGTCTGCAAAACGAAACCAGAGTTTTAAGTCTCCATCAAGTTTTTAAGACTAGTAACGGTCACATAGTTGATAAAGAATCACCCGGTCACACAAAAATATCGATTATCTAAACTAGATTTGTGGATGTGGGTTGTAACAGAAGTTTTACCAGTAAGTAAGTGCAAGACTCGGGTTTCTTGGGACAGACGACACAGGGGATGTCCTTGAGCCTATCACACACCAAATCGACATTATGTTTCAGTATCAAGTTCTTCTTTGCAAAGAACTTTTTATCCGCTTTCTCTAGGATCTCAGGAAGTGCAGCCTATCAAAGGAACAGACTTTAGTCTCATGAATCCAAAGACAAACCAAAACATTTCCAAAACACACAAACCTGAATTATAGTGGCAGGATCAGGAGTTATATCAAGAATCTGTTTGATGGACTGAACCACCTGTTAGAAACAGAGAGTAGAATATACAGTGAGATTACTTGTGTATAAATGCAAGAGTGGATTCAAAAAGAAGTAGCTGTAAACAAACCTTAGTAGTCTCGAAAACGCCCTCGGGAGCATTCAAAGCAATCCAGCCAATTTTTTGTGCATGCCACTCATGCCACTCAAATTATTAAAAATACCAAAATGACCCAATCGCCCAGTTATTCCAGTTATCTCATTTCGTCTCCGTAGTCTCCCAGATTCGAACCCGGACGTGCTCGCCTAATAGCGCTTTTGCCACTATGCCGCTGTGAATCATTTTAAATGTTTTACAAACACTTGTATATATCATCGAAAAAGGGCATTTTCGTCATTTTTTAAA
Organism: Cardamine occulta; assembly: GCA_028015245.1. NCBI lineage: Eukaryota > Viridiplantae > Streptophyta > Magnoliopsida > Brassicales > Brassicaceae > Cardamine > Cardamine occulta. Next base: position 21,432,706 of record CM051372.1, read on the forward strand.
ACGTGGCATTTGTGCCTACGTTTTCTGGGAAGGTGGCATTTAGGCTCTGCGCTCACCTAACAGCCTAATACTACAAACTAAAATCACGTGCCACATAAATAATAATCTAATGGATAGGCTTTGTATAGGATTTGTTGGGCCTGGCCTGTTTAGAATAGTTGGCAAGTTAAGCCGAACCGATTAGTTAACCGGGGAATGACTAGTTACACAGGTTTGGTGCAGTTTGAATTGTGGTCTATCATCTATTTGGTTACATCTTACTAATGTCCGTCAGTGCATTGTCACGTCAACTCGATCTTAGTTTTACTTTAATTAGCTGAAATTTGTTGCATACGGATCACCCAAAAGATCAAGTATTTATTCGGTCTATTTGGGACAACTCCGATTGATGTGTTCGTGTCGTGTTGCGTTGTGGTGGAGACCATAATATCAACTCCAATCCCCAATAGTCCCTTAAAACATTATTGTATTCTCCTTTTCACATTTGAGTTTACATTGCTGACACTTCTGGTGTGTTAGTTATATTCAATCGAGTTATTTTGTTTGAGTTTTGCTTTTAATTATATAGATCTAACTATAATTTTAAATCACAAAAATATACCAAAAATATATATACTCAGATTTATTCCTAGCTATATCAGCTTTTTTTCCGGTTAGCTAACACCAAAAGAAACCCATAAAAAAAAGAGAAAACCCACATTGTATTTTTATTTTCATGCCAAAAGAGGTGCATGCACATGCAGTTAAAGAGAGAGCATATCCAAATTGGTTTTACGATATTATTTAAAAAAAAAATCATAATTTTTGGTCAACAAATTTCCTTTTTCTTACTCTGTTTTGTCCATTGACATATTTTCAAAGCGACACCATTATCATTAAAACGGAAATTGCTGGAATGCTGTGCCAAAAAGCAGAAGCTATATCCTGCGTTTGAGAAAGGTCATATAATGAAGAAGTGATAGGACCGTGATGCTCATACTTTTTTTCCTTTTTGTTATATGTTTGTTTCAATAGCATTTCTATTCTTTAGCCTTTGAAATTATAACTTCTGCTATATTTTTCACATTTGCTTATTAAGTAGAATCATCGATTTTTGTTTTTCTTCTTATTTCCATAAGTAAGAAGCTCTTACGGTAAGAGACTCGAAAGGGCAAACGAGTAGAACATATAACTCATGAACGTGAACCGCATTGTTCTAAGATAATGGATCAACGAATTTTTATTTTTTTTGAATACTTGTTAAATTATATTCAAAAGAAAACAATCTTTGTTACAACTTAATGCATACTTTTTTTGTTTTTTAAACACTATTCCAAAGCAGACTGTTATCCTTGATGTTGCCTTGATGCAAACTACAGTTGAATACCTTCTTCATATCTTGAATCTCCACTACTTCTAATTGTGCTTAACCGTTTTCGAATGTTTTTGTCAATCATTTTCACTAGTTTCTATGTGTCGGTGATGGTTGAGTTGATATGAATTTTAAGTTTTATTCTTTACCATAAAACTCAAGGTCTGATCTAAATTATGCATGTGTTACAATCTCGCTTGATTTATTTCATTAATGAATAAAAAAGTATTGTGTAACTGATTAATGTTTCTTTCAGAACATACTAATGTTTCCATATTTAGATATACATTAAACTATTCAATATCTATGATTTTTTACTCGTGATGCTCTTTTCATCATTTAGTTAGTCATTGGTTTTGTATTATGACTTGCAATATTAACTTATTCATATGGAAATGGTAAATCTAAACTTTACTGGTTCGATATTATTTTTTCCACCCAATATCGATAGTTATTTAACAAAATTCCTTTTGTATTATGATGGGTTGTATTTTCAAATAGGGGATGTAGAAACAAATAAAATCAAAATTTCATTTCAATGAGGTCTAACTGAATTTTAGATTCTATACCGTTTTTTTTTTCTTTCAAAAAGCGGTCCATTTAGTTTTTTAAATATGTAAGAATGATAAAAAAAATGGAAGAACTTTTTTACCCAAAAAAAACATATATATATATATATATATATATATAAATGGAAGAATTATGATAAATTGATGGCTTTTTTATATATTATGAATTTCTCTTATTATTTTAGAAAACTTTTTGAAACATTTTTGTCATCTTCTCCTAGTTCTTTTTGGTTCATTTCTCAGTGTTCTTTTTGCTCTCGAGTCTGAGGAGTGATTTGTACGATGGACTTTATTTCCATTGTCACAAGATAATCTCTTTGAAATTCTCTCTCGCTCAAAAATCTTCTATCTTTGTAAGTTTTTAACCTTCTCTCAGTCTTTTCTTCTGTTATTTTGTCCCCTCCATTGTGAGGTTTTTGGATTCTTTGGAGAAGGATATATCTTTGGAAAACTCTGTTTCATGTCCAAACTGAAAAAAGTTTCAATTTTTATGATGATTTTTGCTTTATAGTGTTGAACCATGTCTCGCCATTATGTTGTAAAATCTTATTGTCAAGTTTTGAAGGAGTTTATTTTCTTAAGAGGAGAAGAGTAAAAAAGCCCTAACTTTTGGATTTTTTTTGATGATTTTTGCCTCCTGGCAAGTTTTTTTGGAGTTTCTTTTCTCAAGAAGAGAAATGAAAAACAACCCTAACTTTTTGGGATTCAAGAAAGCTAATCACTAGCTGGACATTGTCGAAATATGGTTGTACGTTTTAAAGTTTGAAGGTAGATTTGCAATGAGAAATGTGGTAAAAACCCATTATTGTTTTTGGTCATGCTTGCTTTCGTTATCTCCACGTATCAATTAAATGGTGCTGGAGAAATTGAAACGAACACAAACTTTGGTTCTTTTCGTGTTCAATTAGAGTCGAACCCTGTACTTGAGCCAAATTTGGAAACGAACCAAGAATGTTTGAAGCATGTTGTTGCACTGCTGCTCTTGCCAGTTTCTTTTGTTAATTATATGAGGAATCAAGATTTAATCAACTACTACGATGGTGAATTTTTTTGGTGTCAGTTACATCATCTATCCATGATCATCTATCTTCTTGTGAGTTGTGTTTTATTGATTGTCTTGTGGGAATTGAAAATGGTTTGAGTTGTGTTTTATTGACTGTCTTGTGGGAATTTAGATTTGCTTGTTGACAAGTGATTTGGTTGGTTCTAAGTAGATATATCTAATTGGTTGTTTTCTTCAGGTACTTGTTGATATACCCAATGAATATCTACCCAGGCTCAATGAGATTATCAAGTTGATTAACCCGGAATACCAATCCTTAGTTGCTGACCAGCGGTTTTCTACTCGTCGATCCAACACCTAGCTTCAAGGCACATGTGTTCTGGTTTTCCATCCCTGGTTTGCCTGATTATGCCTCTGCACTCAGAACATTTTCAAAGTGATTAAAGAATTCTTCATAACCAAGACCACCACACTCTTTCAATATAAAAGCAAAGCCTATATTGCTATAGTTCATCCACCCATACATCATCAATCTATTTAAAGCAAAAACTGGAAACTGAAACAAGTAATCTAAGCTAAGCTTAGTTACAAAAGCAAAAAATTCAACTTTGATTCACACCATGAGTCACCAATACAGTTTATATAAGTTACCTGGTAGTAGAGGCTTAATCCTGCAAGTCTCTGTAAACATTCTCAAACTTTCTTTGCTATGATTCACAGCATGCGTGACACAGGTCTGGAATGTAACAAGCGAATTGTTGACCGGATCCATAGCCTCCAATGTGATATAGAAATCAAAAAGAGAAGCGATTTTTGCATTCACTTTTGTAACAGTCCTAAATTGTAAGTTAGTTCCCTACAAGAATAAAAAAGAAAGTAAGAAGAAAACACAGTTTAGCGTAATGGCAGAAGCGGAGAGAAAAAGAGAGTAACCTTGTCAATGTTGTAACAATGGAGTCCGACCTTTCCAAAGAGTTTTTGGCAAGCAGTACATCCGATGGGAGCTATCCCACCAAATGGTTGAAAGAATAAATCCACATCGAATCCCTAATTAGCCAATTCCAAAACCATTCTCAACTTAACAATCAATCGGTGACTGAAATCTAAATCAAAAAGAGTGTTTAGGAGAATTACACCGGACTCCATGACTTGTCGACGATACATCTCTTCTGCCACCGGATCTACCTCATCGTCGTCGGAATCTTCGTATACTATCGCAGGTGAAGGTGGAGAATAATCTACCAGCTTCCGCTGACGCTGCGAAGATTCGTCCAACCGCAAGTTGGCTTCGTCCAACATTACATCGTACATCTTTCTCTTTCCACACACAATTCAGATGTTTTGTTCGACCCGACGACGGAGTGTTTTATTTCTTTTATACTCGCAAGTTTTTTCTTTTTCACCCCCTTATTTTAGTTTTATGGTCAATACACCCTCTTAATTTTGTTCTTCGTAGTTACCCCATTAGTTTAGATTATATATATATACACAAGTTGTAAGTATTGTGTTAAATCAAAATGTAAAAGATTGACATAATATAATCTTTACTCGTAGAAATTTTGTTAAAAGGATTATCCAGCCACAAGGTTGGGAGAAAGACCCAAAAATATCAAAAATTTTGCATTTAACTTCCATCACTTGTTTTTCCTTACTATTCCTTGCCACAATAGTAATGTGCACCGGAGAAACTTGATTAAGTTTGTAATTACAATCAAAGCCCGGTTCTTGTGACCATGACTACCAGTTGTCTACTTGTCGATCCCAAACACAACATCAAGGCACATGTGTTGTGGTCTTCCATCCCTCGTACCCCAACTTTCATTCATCTCATCACATAGTATTTGCACATCAAACAAAAGCGACCTCAAACATTAAAAACCAGGAGTGTGAGTATTGAAATCAGCGGTAGACATTAACATCCCTGTTGGTCAATGGTCACCAGCGATTTCCTACTTATCAATCCAACACCTAGCTTCAAGGCACATGTGTTCTGCTTTTCCATCCCTGGTTTGCCTGATTATGCCTCTGCACTCGGGACCACCACGTGGCTTGAAACTCATGTAGAAGATTGCATTGCTAGCCTTCAGCTTCTCACTTGAAGCTACACCTTCCTTGGTTCGCACCACAACTTTCTTCATCTCAAATGGCAAGTAATCACTCTGCAAAACACTATTAAACAAAACTTTTATAACAGAAGAGTGTATTATGTACTATGGTGACATCTCTATGCTTTGTATCCTTACCAGGTCAGAGGTGAGAACAATGCAAATTCAGCATATAGATAAAGCCATTTGTTATCTTGCAACTCCCATTCCTTCACCTGCACTTTACACAAGTAAATTTATCACCGTCGAAACTAGGGTATTGTAATACTATTCCAAGCAGTTCACATGCTGAAAATCAGTAAAATATAACATCTCACCTCATACAAGAGTAGCTTATCAGCTGCAGTAAGTGCATCATCCTCCTCTAACCAATTAGGCAAATCACCTTTGTAGTATCCATCTACAGCATCTGGAACATTGCAAAGTGATTAAAGCCAAAACAACTAGTCTAAGCTAAGCATAACAATTTAAAAAACCGATGCCAAAACACAGGAATACACTTCAAAAATATACCTGAGACTAGAGGCTTAATTCTGCAAATATTCGTGAATATTCTCAAACTTGCTTTGCCTTCTTCACAGCATCCGTTACACAGGTCTGGAATGTAACAAACGACTTGTTAACCAGATCCATAGCCTCCAATGTGATATAGATATTGAAAAGAGAAGCGATTTCTCCATTGACTTTCTTTACAGCCCTAAATTGTAAGTCTGTTCCCTACAAAAGAAAAGGAGAGAATCAATTTGAAAGTAAGTAACAAACTTACAATTTAAAGTAAATGGCACAAGGAGAGAGAGGTCGTTACCTTATCACTTGTTTTTCCTAGCACAAAAGAAATGTGCACTGTAGAAACTTGGTTAAGTTGTAACTAGAATCAAAGCCAGGTTGTTGTGACCATGACCAGAAATTGTCTAGATACAACTTCAAGACTGGATGTGTTGTCAGTTGTGGTCTTCCTTCCCTCGTTTGCCTTATTATACTTTTCTGCATTCTTTACCCTTACAGTCCTTGAAACTCATGTAGAAGATTGCATTGTTAGACTTCCAACTTCATACTCGATGACTCTACATTCTTTTGTTTGTACCACTACTTTCTTTTTCTCCCAATGGGAGAAGAGTGTACGACCTCAAATAAATGAAGCCATTCGTTCTCTAGCAAATCTGATTCCTTCACCTGCATTTGAAGCATATAACAAGGTATTCTTGTCTCTGTGTTAAGCAGATCAAATAATGTAAATCAGTCAAAATTAACACCACACCTCATGGTATTGTAGCTTATTGCTTCCTATAAGTGTACCATCCTCTAGCAAATTAGGCATCACACCTTTATACAACTCATTTACAGCATTTGGGTCCCATAGGACAAAAACATTTCTAGACGACTGGGGGTGACAGAAAAAGGAAACTAACATAGCCAGAAACACCCAAACACTTAGATATAAGATCATAAAAGCAAAAACCTATATTGGTTAACCCTTCACTCATAGCCTAAGCTATACCATGAGAATCCTTTTGATAGTCGGAAACATACAGGAACAGCTAGCAACAGAACCAACAATTCAAAACCGATAGCTCAGGGACATGAGAAATCACAACAAACTTTTAACCGTGTTAGTTAGTTACCTTGGATGCTGCAAAAAGTTGTTAGTTGTGACTAATCTCAAATGCTCCTTGTTCTTCCGAGCAGCATGCCAAACACGGGTTTCAATAGCAAGGGGTGACTTCTTGTCTGGATCTATGGCCTCCAATGTTATATAATGAGTGAAATATGCAACCTTTGCTATGTATCAGAGAGAGTACATCTAATGGGGCTTATCGGACCATATGGAGAAAGATAGTAGTAATCATCAACATGGAGAAAACACCATCAAACAATACTCTATTGAGGGAAAATGCATGACTATCTTATACTCAAAATCTTTTTTTTAATCCTCACAAGGTCAAAGTCCGACTCGGAGAATAACGCAACTTGAGCATGTAGTTAAATAAAGCCATTCATTGTTTTGCAAATCCGATTCCTTCACCTGCACTTGTAGCATTAGTTAAAACAAGGGATTCTTGTGGATGTCAAACAGATGACATATTGAAGATCAGTCAGAACTAACAATTCACTCATAGTTCTGTAGCTTATCACTTCCTGAAAGAGCTGAGGCATCTTACCTTTATAGAACTCATCGATAGCATGCGGGTTCCATAGGGAACCTTCTTCTCCAGCTCCTAGCTAGTAACATTTGTATATGAACCATGAACACCTACAGTCTTGCAATTTAACATCATGAGAGCAAGTCTATTCCTTCACGCACACCACATCACATCAATCATTCAGTATATTCAAAGAGATGCATTTTAATGGCTTACAGAATTAATAACAGCAAATGGACTACGGAACAACTCATCTATAGGACCAGCTACTAACAAAAATCAACATTTCAACACCCATTAATTACATCATCCTCTAGCCAAGTAGGAAAATCACCTATGTAGTAGTCATCGGGAACATTTGTATCCAGTTCCTAGAACATTTCTAAGTGATTAAAGCATTAAAATAACCAACTTACAATCTTTCAATATACAAGCAAAGCCTATATAGCTCATTACTCCACCCATACAGCATCAATCTATTTAAAAGCAAAAACAAAAACTGGAAACTGAAACAACTAACTAATCAATTTTAAATTAAGAAAGCAACACAATTTAGAGTATTGTTTCTCTGTTTCGAGCTTCCCCTTAGGCTGCTCAGGTTCCTCGAGCCACATCTTGGCCTCATCCAACACCAAAACCCTTTGTAATCGAAATTCTCAAACTTGTTTGTTTTCTTTTCACCCCCTTGCTTTAGTTTTATGATAAATAGACACCAACTCTTTTCAACCCCAAAATCAGTAAATGGTTTAACGCCAACATTTTGGCTTCCTCTGGTACAACTAATTATCTGTAGGTACTTGACGCTTAATTCTGCAATTGGTTGTGATTAGTCTCAAGCTTTCATTGTTGTTCCTTGCAGGCTTGTAAAGTAACAAGTGATTTGTTGACCGGATCAATCGCCTCTAAAGTTTTAGTAATCGATATTGTCTTTCTTAACAATGTTGAATTGTAAGTTTGTCCCCTGGGAAAAGGAAGATCCCAAACATGTAGATCAAACCACATATGAGTAAAGAAACAATTTAAAGTAATGGCAGAATCTAAGTTAACCTTGTCAATATTGTAGCAATGGAGTCCAAACTTTACCAAGATTGTGTCCCAGTGATAATATCCATATGGCATTATCCGGTCAAAGAATCTCTACGCAAATTCATAAAATCATCAAACATATAAATTTTATAAAGCTTAAGAGAGGTTACGAGAGGCGTTAAGAGAGGCGTTTCCAACATAATTTGCATAACACAAAACAACCAAAGAAATCTAAAAGGCGTTAAGAGAGGTTACATCATAATCCAGGACTTGTTGGCGTTCATCTGAATCCATCTCTTCGTAGTCAAGCGAATAATAGTCTCCTCGTGTATTCACAGTTTTCTTCTTCTTTTTTTTCAACCCTCTACTTTTCACTTTCTTGCAAGTAGACCCCAGTTCTTTTGAACTTGAAAGTCACTAATCTTTTGACGCTAACATCTGAATGAATCTTTGTTCATTTGGTACTAGTACCAATTATCAGATTAGAAATGAATGTTGTTCATTTATTCATGTGATCCAGTTCCATCGATCATTTAGTTGTCTCACTAGTCAGATGTCACCCTAGTTTCTATTTGAGCAAGCGTCTCTCCAAGCCAATAGATTTTAAACAAGAATTAACACCTTCTAACAATATATATCCATGTCTTGTTGCCTTTTTAGCCAAAAAAATTGTTAATGATTTACAAACGACTTTGATCAAACAACCTTAATAGTTAATACTAAGTAATAAGACTATCTCAGATGTAAATCTCACAGAAACCCGTTGTCATGGAACACCATATCTCCTTTCTGTGTGAAAATGATTATATCTTTGGTTCGGAGATCATGTGCTTGGCGGACTCTTCCAACAGACAGTGAGTCTCCGACCTTTCCATCCAACTTTTCAAGTTTTCTCAAACATGTCTGACCTTAGATGTGAGAAAACTTGGAAAGTTAAGATGGAAGGTTGAAGACTCACCGTCGGATGGAAAGAGTTCGTCAGGCACATGATTTACGAATCAAAGATATAATCATCAATGAGTGAAGCTGTGCAAAATATAGTAGCAGGACTAGATACAGATCAAGCACAATTTTACAGTAACCTAATGAGAGAAGAACTAACTACCTTGTCAATATTATGACAATGGAGACCAAAAAAAAACAACATCGAAACCCTACGCATATAAATTCAAAATCGTAGAAACCCTAAAACGAACAAGTTCGATGATTCACCGGATTCATCTCGGAGGAGCTTCGAGACATTTTGTAACTGCAAGTTTCTTTTTCACCCCTTTAATTTTTTATTCTTCATAAATAGACCAAATTATCCATAGAAAATAAAATACCAAATTATCAACATTATCTATGTGAAAATCAGTCTTGACACCAGTTAGAGTATTGGATCAAGAGCTATGGAACTCTTCTGTCTTTACATTTTAGATAGATTTTATTATCAGTGGTTTTACAAGAACATGACTCTGATCATACAACTTGAACGTTTTATGTCTTTGTTTATCTCACACAACACTTGATTGGTAAAACTTATATAGACAAACAAGTTAATCACTGGAACCTTGCAACAATACATGAGATGTCATCTTTGCTTTCCTTAGAGATTGCTTCTTCTATAAGTTCTTTCGCTGCCGCTTGTGGATCTTTTATAGTTTTAATCGTCTCCACAGCTTCTTGGTTCGTTATCACCTGTTCACACCAACACATCGTCAAAATCAAATTCGGAGTCCATCACTCTGATGTTAAGAGATCTCAAAATACCTTCCAGATTCCATCACTAGCGAAAACAATGAACTCAGTTTCATCATCTATTGTCTGAAATGTTATATCTGGTTCTGAGCTTAAATGTATCTTTAAGCTCTTATCTCCAAAGGCCCTCGCAACCGCTAGTTGTCCATCAACTCTTGGTACATCTCCTGCAACATTTTAAGTATTCTTTAATCAATCTCTCTTATTCAAGAACTCTAAAGAAAAATTAAAGCTTTTAACAGGAATATTCGATACAAATCCGCCACGGCTCTCTATTTCCTTTTGCTCTTTGCTTGGTTCATGATCAGCAGAGAGTTGAAACGCAACACCATTCTTTGACATCACTGCTCTTGAGTCTCCAACATTAGCAACCACTAGCTTTTTCCCATCTATTAAAATTCCTGTTACAGCCGTTGATCCGCCTTTGCCAAGTTTAAGCAACTGTTCTAATATCGATGCATCGGTCGATATGTATGCATTCCTTATAGCGTTTTCAGTATCAGTCCAAAAATCTTTCTGAGAAAGTGAAAACAACAAAAACTTATTATAGAATTCACAAAAGAAGCCACTAAAACAGATTCATGCTTACCTCTTTGAGTATGTTATCAAAGAGATTGGTCTGTAAGTACTTAGCCACATCATGCCCCAAGTGACCATCAAAGATAGCAAACAAACCCAAATCATGACCATCCACTTTCTTGAACTCAGATACAACATAGTCCTCCATTGGATGGCTCGCTTTGCCTTTCACAAAGTCGAATCCGTGCGCGATGTTCTTCCACATCTTGCTTTTACCTCTGCCTGTCTCAGATCCGCAGAATCCAGCTTTCAACTATTCACACCAAAAAACAACTAGAAGTTAAAGAGATCTATGTATAAACATAGTCATACAAGTTCTGTAAATTTCTTCACTAAGAGCAACATAATGTATCAGGGTTTTCACATATTTTTCTAACAAAAAAATGCATATAGAAAATGTTCAAGAGATTAGTACAAGAATCATAAATATACTCGTTTAACATGGAAAATGTTCAGAAACTTTAGTTCCTTAACGCTGCTCTAGTTACAAGGTTAGAACAGAGAATTAAACATCGGTTGTGAAGCAGAACACGACATTAAAGGATCAGATCACAAAATCAAGATCCTTAAACCTAAGAAACGCTATTAAAAAAGACTAGAGTTGAGCTGAAGCATACCTTCATCTTATGGAGAATCTCTCTGCCTGTCATTGTGAGAACTGGATTTGTTTGTGTGTGTGTGTATGAAATGTGAATGATGAATCAAAAGAAATAGAGAGAGATGAAATAAATGACTATGAACAGCCGACGACTTTATCATTATTAGCTGCTGCTGCCTTCGTCCCCCGACGACTTTTCCTTCTTTCTTTTCTTTTTTCTTAAGGCAAAAGTAATGCATCTAACAAATTCTCTCTTTAATGATCTGTCTATATTATTGGTAGATAGATTATCTCTCACATTGCCGACAAAATAAAAAATATTAGTTTCTAACATTATTTGAAGTTTTCTATCATACAAAATGTTATTTCGTAATAGTATCTTAAGGGGTTCTTAAAGAGGAGTTCTTAGCATTAAATATTATAAACTGCATCGGTAACCGTGTGTTAAGAAATTCTTGTTAAGAACCGGTTCTTATTTAAGAGGTTTTAGATACAGTTTCTTAATTTTAACACCTCATCATCCAAAACATTATTGATGGAAAAATTGTACTATTATTTTATTTTTTTCTTACTCTTCTTAATGTTCTCTAAAATATCTATCTGACATATATTATCAAATTTTATAGTTAGGATGTCATCATGACATGTGTAACAAAGAATAATAAATCCTTTTATATAATTATTATTAATTTTTAAAAATATTCTTATGTACGTCTTCCTAACACAGATCTGTTCAAGAAGTCTCTCTTGTGAACTCAATCGCAAAAAGAAGTACACTAGGACCTGTTTGTTTCCTCATTCAAATAGTTTATCTAGATGGAGACGAGAATTCATGTTTGTTTAGTGTTTAAAATGAAGCATCTCAATTGAGCATCTCGATGGATCATCTCAATGAGTTTTTAAAACTAGGCAAAATTTCAAGATTCATCTAGAATATCCAAATTGGATCATTTGGATAGAGATGATTCAGCCCAAAATAATAAATTAACAAATGACAAAAATATCACTAACTTAAATTATTTTTTTTTGTTGATTTAATCTGATATATTATTATTAAAATTTTATAAAAGTATTAGATATTACATTGTTGATATTGTTTTCCCGCCAAAATTGTAATTTCATAGTTTTGACAGAAAAAATGCAATTATGTAATTTTGCATTTTTAGCATGAAAACATCATTTCACAAATTTTCGCAAAAAGTTGAAATTCACGATTTTGGCAAAATTTCATGGTTTTTGAGGGAAAATGTAATTCCAAGATTTTGCGGTTTTGGCGGACAAATGTCATTTTGCGTTTTTACCAAAAAATTTGACGGAAAAATGTAATTATGAGATTTTACAGTTTTGGCAGAAAATGTAATTCCAAGATTTCATGGTTTTGGCGGGAAATGTAATTCCGAGATTTTGCGGTTTTGGCGGGAATACATCATTTTGCGTTTTTTTGTATTTTAATTTATATTTTTATGTGACCAAAATCAATTTATAAATCTTCAAAATAATATTTTAAAAACTAAAATTAATATGGTTAAAATTAAGATTAAAAATATAATTAAATTAAAACATGACCATTTTAGTCATTTTTTTAGTAAAAACATCTGGATGGAATGTAAGTTTACATAAACTAATTAAACAAACAAAAGTTCATTGAGATGAATCATTCAAATGAAAAACTCTAAATGATAACAAACAATATTCAGATGGACTATTCTGATGGCTTATTTAAATAAATCATTGAAATGGAAATAGTAGATGAGCGAACGAACAGGCCTCACTCTCTAATCTTTCACGAATACATGTGTCTTTTTATTAAGTAGGATTGGCAATGAAGCGTATGAAATACCAATACATTCTTTAGTCCATCCATTTCCAAACCTCAAACAAGGAGATCTATAAAACACCACAAATTAAGGCCTTAGAATGTTTACAGTTTTTAGAAAGTAGATTTTAGATTTAGCTTTTGAAAAACTCAATATTTACCCATTCAAGATTTTATCTTCTAAAATAAAATTTTGGAAGATTTTACTCATTTGTATTTAAAATCCAAAAACCTATGTTTTTGTCAAACCGGAAATTATTCCTAAAACCGAATCCAAGTATATGTAAACCTGGATTTGAATAAAACCGATGAAACCGGTGACTCGTATCAACATTAAAACCTGGTTTACTAAATTTAACTCATAATTTTGAATTTTATCAATTTATTTAAACCAGTCATTAAACTGAGTTTAAAATAGTTGTCCCTATTGGAAACCATAATCAGTAGCTGTCAAATTAAATTCTATTGTTCTTTTTTCAATTATGGAAAACTAACGATTACAACGTCATGTCTTGGCTTCTTTTTAGACAAAATAAAACACTTTTTAATTCGTTTCTATAAATGCAATTACGAGGAGATGAATGTCACATTCCTTGTGATATATTACCATATCTATATATTGATGATCTATAAATTGTAAACCCGGTTAGACCGGTCGAACTATGTTGACCCATGATCGGTGATCCAATAGCTTCTCATGTCTGTTCCGGTTTTAAATACATTGCCAAAAAAACCAATTTTTTTACTCTTATCTAACGAGACTTTTTTTGTATTCAAATATTTTTAAGATCAATATGAAACCATTGATCATTCAAATAATTATGAGATCTCATAGCTACATAAGCATATAATCATGATATGCAAAACCTATACGCTTATGAGATGAGATCAATAAGAAAAATATCTAAATTAAAAAAATATTAAGTGATACACTTATCATAATTATACGCTTATTTAGCTATGAGATCAATACGAAAATATCTAATTCAAAAAAAAAAAATATAGCCTATGTATCTTATAGATTTTTCGAACTTACAGTTTTATGTTTTTAAGGTTAAAATTTAATATATATATATATATATATATATATGTTTTAGGGTTCATAAATTAATGTTTATGATCTAGATTTTGTTGTTAGGATAAAAAATTTTATACAAGTTTATAAATTTTTAAAAATTTAGACTATTTTGAAAATTTACTATAAAAGTTAACTTATTTAGCTATGAGATCAATAAGAAAAATATCTAAATTGAAAAAATAAAACTAGGCTATGTATTTTATACGTTTTTGAACAGACAATTTATGTTTTCAAGTTTATAATTTAATATATAGGTTTTAGGGTTCATAAATTAATGTTTATGATCCAGATTTTGTGGTTAGGATAGAAATTTTATACAAGTTTATAAATTTATAAAAATCTAGACTATTTTGAAAATTAACTATGAAAGTTAACTTATTTAGCTATGAGATCAATAAAAAATATCTAAATTTTTTTCTTCAACTAGGCTATGTATTTTATACGTTTTCGAACATACAATTTATGTTTTAAGTTTAGAATTTAATATATAGGTTTTAGGGTTCATAAATTAATGTTTATGATCCAGATTTTATGGTTTGGATAGAAATTTTATACAAGTTTATAAATTTATAAAATGTGGACTATTTTGAAAATTTAGTAATTTAATATAAAAGTTGACTTATTTAGCTATGAGATCAATAAGAAAAATATCTAAATTGAAAAAATAAAACTAGGCTATGTATTTTATAGGTTTTCGAACAGACAATTTATGTTTTTAAGTTTAGAATTTAATATATAGGTTTCAGGGTTCATAAATTAATGTTTTTGATCCAGATTTTGTGGTTAGGATAAAATTTTTATACAATTTTATAAATTTATAAAAATCTAGACTATTTTGAAAATTTACTATGAACGTTAGCTTATATCATGAATTTTCCCTTTAATTATATAGTATAGAACTCATCACTTATCCAAAACACAATTATAGATTTTCTTTAGTTAGTTTATTATCTAGTTGCAAAATGCTTCATAAGAATAGCAAAGTGAGGAATGAATTAGTGTTTTAGTGGTAAGAGCTATGGCTACAAGTAGAAGAGTTAAATAAAGAGAATAATCAGAGCAAATGGTATTAGCAAATTAAGAGAATCTCACCTTCATTCAAATGAAATATCAACAAGAGACTCCAAGATGCATTCATTTCATAAAATGAGAAACCTTATGCTACATACAACACCAAAACAAAGATAATATATACTTTAAACACACAATGTAATGTTCCAATACCCAAAGTAAAATCTACATTTCTATCAGTCTTATGTTGCAGAATTTCAGAATGTCATTTTGCATGTTTAGAACAATCACCAAGGGATTAGAGAAACCACCATAGTGAAGGAGTCTCACCTACATTCAAAATAAATAGCTACAGAAGACTCTAAGAACCATTCATTTCACAAAATGAGAGACCATATGATGCAAATATGTTTCAACAGACTCTGACTCTGTTTCTGGATATCAATTTCTTGATGCAAATATTTTATTTTCTGTAGTTAAAATTAGTCAAAATAATAGTTCGTAAACTGGTGATCAAATTATGGCCGATCCGCTTGAATCTGCACCTGCACCACCGAAGACAACTTCTAGATAAGATTTTGTGTGTGACAATCTTGTTTGTGTGTGCGTGTGGAATGTGAAACCTGTGCATGAAAAATGATAAGATTTTGGAGATCGTCTAATGAGAATGTTGTATTTTGTAAAACTAACTCTCACTTTTGTTATGTTTTCTCTTATTTTCAGAGTACATCAAACTTATTTTCTTTCAAAGGCAAAGGAAAGACAAAAACATTAAAGAAAAACATTCAAAGAGAAGCATATCTGGTTAACTTACTACAAATAATCTTGTTAATATTCGGAAATAAGTTTCCAAAAATTGTAAGATGCAACTGATTAATTTCTTTGCTGGAAGATTTTATTGAAAGAATGCCGAATGAATATGCACTAAAGCGATTGGTATATTACAAATATTCATCTTATGGAGAATCTCTCTGCCTGTCATTATGTGTGTATGAAATGTGAATGATGATTCAAAAGAAATAGAGAGATGGGTTTATGAAAAAATGACTGAACAGCTGACGCAAAAACGCAATTATAGATTTGCTTTAGTTAGTTTATTAGTGTTCAAGTAATAGATTCAACAATCATATAAATTACTTATGCACTAAACAAAAGATTCAAGTCACGTAACTATCCCCATACGCTTAACAAGCATTGATGAACCCTTAATTGGGTATAACTTAAGATAAAACATACAAGATTATATATTCCCAAAAAAGTTTAATCACTTAACCACACTATCAATTCGAAAAATCAAGAAGCAAGAGTCAAATGGTATCGTTCAATCAAAAGGCAACCAGACAACCAACTAAAATGCAAGAACTGTGTTCACCATTAGATCTTATAATCTAACACAACGCTAAAAAAACAGTTTATCAACAAACTTAACATCAAAATTCAAATAGTCCATTTTAAACAACACAAACAACAATAAATATGCAAGAACTATAATGTTCTGTACTAGAAGCAGTCAAAAAGATCAAAGTAATTTTTTGAATCTAACACAGAGATCATCATTCATTACTCATTAGTGTATAATGCCGAATGTCTTTCACATGTTTAGAACAATAGAGCATAATCTTCAGGACAATAGAGCATATTATACAACAAATACTTTTGAGATTCAAGGAAACTACAACCATAATCTTCAGGACGTCCAAAATAATTATCTAGTTGCAAAATGCTTCATAAGAAAAGCAAACTGAAGAATGAATTAGTGTTTTAGTGGTAAGAACTATGGCTACAAGTAGAAGAGTTAAGTAAAGAGAATAATCAGAGTAAATGGTATTAGCATTCATCAAATACTAGCAGATAAAAATTAAGAGAGTCACACATACATTCAAAATAAATAGCTACGAGAGACTCAAAGATGCATTCATTTCATAAAATGATAAACCTTATGCTACAAACAACACCAAAACAAAGATAATATATATTTTAAACACACAATGTAATGTTCCAATACCCAAAGTAAAATCTACATTTCTATGAGTCTATGTTGCAGAATTTCAGAATGTCATTTTGCATGTTTAGAACAATCATCAAGGGTTTAGATAAACCAACATAGTGAAGGAGTCTCACCAAGCACTAAAACAGAGATAAGAGTATTTTAAACACACAATTTAATGTTCCCATACCCAAATTTTATCAATGGATATGTAAGAAACAAGTTTCAAGAATCTAACGGATACTAGATCAAGGTTAGTAATGTTATCAAGACAGTTTTTTAAGAAACAGATCAATGAGAGACTGTTGTCAAGAAATATTTCTAATTATAAATGGCTCTTAGATCTGCATTTCTAATTTCTATACTTAATATGTAAATTTTCACGTTTAATATTATCAATTTACCAGAGAAAAGCATTTACCTGAGAATATGAACACATTTTGAAGAATATACCTGAAAAAAATCAAAATTAGTTTTACTTCACTGTGTCTCTTACTTGTGATTGTCATTCATGATTGTATCAACTAATTACAAACAAGTTTTAAAAGCACATACCTGTTGAAGAAGTCGCTATACGTAAAATCTCCTCAGAGTCTTACAATTTGAACACCTCCAGAATCACATACCTGAGGAAATCAGAATAAGTTAGTCGTCAATTCACATAAATGCACCAAAACCTAGTCATTTTCATGCCTAGATCATGAATCGTGTATTGATTTGTAAGATTCATTTCACTGTCTTCTTTAAGACAATAGTTTTTCTTTGAATCCAGCAGATTTATTTAACAAGTACCTTTCTCTTATGACTTCTTTAAACCATTCCTTAAGTCTTTAACAAGTACCTTTGACTTTCATTCCTTAAGTCTTTAACAAGTACCTTTGACTTCTTTAAATCATTCCTTAGTCTTAACAAGTACCTTTGACTTCTTTAAACCATTTCTTAGTCTTAACAAGTACCTTTGACTTCTTAAACCATTCCTCAGTCTTAACAAGTACCTTTGACTTCTTTAAAAATATTCCTTAGTCTTAACAAGTACCTTTGACTTCTTTAAACCATTCCTTAGTCTTAACAAGTACCTTTGACTTCTTTAAACCATTCCTTAAGTCTTTAACAAGTACCTTTGACTTCTTTAAACCATTCCTTAGTCTTAACAAGTACCTTTGACTTCTTTAAACCATTCCTTAGTCTTAACAAGTACCTTTGACTTCTTAAACCATTCCTCAGTCTTAACAAGTACCTTTGACTTCTTTAAAAATATTCCTTAGTCTTAACAAGTACCTTTGACTTCTTTAAACCATTCCTTAGTCTTAACAAGTATCTTTGACTTCTTTAAACCATTCCTTAGTCTTAACAAGTACCTTTGACTTCTTTAAACCATTCCTTAGTCTTAACAAGTACCTTTGACTTCTTTAAACCATTCCTAAGTCTTTAACAAGTACCTTTGACTTCTTTAAACCGTGTTTTTTTCATCATGATTAGACATGCACTACCACCATATATCGTTTCAACCCACAATTTTACCCGGGACAATGTCCCCAAAAA
Organism: Cardamine occulta; assembly: GCA_028015245.1. NCBI lineage: Eukaryota > Viridiplantae > Streptophyta > Magnoliopsida > Brassicales > Brassicaceae > Cardamine > Cardamine occulta. Next base: position 21,451,252 of record CM051372.1, read on the forward strand.
GAATATGACAGAACACTATTAGATTAGTGCTTGCCCATGAATCTTTTTGGGTTTTAAAGGAAAACAGAGAAAAACAAAACAAAGATAAAACTAAAACCAAAAGGCACAATATATCTCAAAAATAAGAATCGGCAAAACTTTAAACCTCATAGATTTGATAAAACCAAAACCAAAAAAACGTTTTCAAATCTTATTTAAAAGAGGAACTTTGTCATTGAATTAAAAAAAACAGAGCAATAAAAATGCAGACATACTGCGTAGACATGAGCTGCTCCTGCCTTAACACAGAACAGAGACAATATTCCTGTTCCAGCTCCAACATCAAGAACAATTTTGTCAAACTTGTTTTGGTAAATAACATTCTGATAGGTCTTGGTTCTCACTACATCCTTGAACATTTCCTGTAAGATACCATCCTCGAATCAATCATCAGATAATTACAGAAGCAATACATTGAATTATATTTGAACAACTTCGTTTCCAGAACCGATACTGTAACTAAAATAGCTGAGCTTTTCCTCGGAATGCAAGATACTTACTTCATGAATTTCTGCAAAATAGACACAAGTAGAATCAGAGTCAATATTTTGCAGCGAGATTAATCAAATTAAAGCAAAAACAATCGGAAAAAAGCATTCAGAAAGTTGATAACCAAAGAGGACAAATTCTTCACTAGTCTAATACAATAAAAAATTGAACTTTAGAAAACATAACGAGGTGAAAATAAAGGGAATTAATTACCCAAGTGAGAGTAAGAATCGAAGTAGTAATCAGCACTGGTGGTATCATCAGTGACTTTCAGCAGCATCAGTGCTTTCTCCGGCGTCGCACATGGATTCATCTTGGGCGACTTCCTCACCGGCAAAACCAGACCCTTCTGCAACTTCGTCTTCATCAGCATCTTCAAAGCGTATCTTCGTTGTAACAAACAATCATGAGGTTTCCATTTCCAGTAGAGAAAATCTGAGTCAGGCTTGCCATTGGTGGATGCAGTTTTGGTGACCGTCGATGAGTTGTTATTGTAGATTGGTCCTAATGAGTCTGGGATCCATTTCCCAGCAAAGAAATCACACTTCGACATCTGATTCAAGAAACAATAACAAAGTTGTTTTAGCCTCAATGTAAGATCAACTTTGAATCATAATTTTGCAACAGTAAACAAGATCAACTAATCAGAAACTAGTCTTTTAACATTGCAGCTAATTAATATCAAGCCTCGACTACAAGATTCAACCCAATGAAGAAAATAGAAACCGTAAACAGAAGTTAAATACAAACGATTAGGAATCTTTGAAAACCTGAAATCAAAATCCGGAAAAGAGGAAGAAGAAAAACCTAACCAATCATCAGAATCATTATGCGAAACTTAAAAATTCTAAAACAAAATTCGAGATATAAGGAAAACCAAAACTTACGAATTGAAGAATTGATCGAGAGAATATCTGAAACGGATCTTCAATTGACAAAATCCAAGGATTGGTAGAGAGAGTTCTTCCAAAAAGAAAACACATTGCGTTTGTTCTCAACGGTTTCAAAATGCAGGCCTAGTAGAGATCAAGCTAGGCCCATTAAGGCCCATATACAGAGGTAGTTGCTTCCTTCTGGACCAATCTGTCGTTCCTTTGGATCTAAAAGAGGCCCATTAATATTCTCGGTCCAACAAATTTTGAATTTCTAAAGTAAAAAGTTTTAAAATACACTTCCCCCTTTCTCTCACGCTCTCTTCCCCCGACTGTGAAAAAAAATAAAATGGTAATCGTTTACAGAGACACCGCCGGTGAATTCAACTCCGCCGACGATCCACTCTTCCCGTGGCTTATGTAACTCATACTTATCCTCTCTGTTCATCTTATTAATTGTGAGAATTGTGTCTAAATGGTTTCTGATTTTCGATGTGTTTGGGGTTCTCAGGAAGATTAAAAAATCGACGGAGGATCTATACTCTGGTAAAAATTCCGGAGAAGAACTCGATAAGCTTCTTTCTGATTGTATCTCTACTTGCAAGCAAGATGCTCGGTACCGAAATGACCTCAGATTCCTCAAGATCTGGTTTCTCTATGTAATTACTAACCCTCATCGTCTATATTACTCTCTCAATGTTGTTTGAGCTTAAAGTGTGCTTATGTTTCCTTGAACTTTTTTGGTTGACATTGTAAGAACCGAGAAAATCGAATTGAGAAAAGATGAATTGAGAAAACCGACTCCTAAAGACGTTTTTTCTCCAAAAATTCGATCACCCACAAAATTAGTGTCTCGAGAGGATACTTAGATCTTTCGTTCGTTAGACTTCGATTTTGAGTGTTGCGAATCGTTGATAGTCGCAGTTTTATCCTGGGATTCGGAATCGCATCAACCCGTCACACTACGGGCGATTTTCAGAATTAAGGACAGAGATTATTCTCGACTCCGTTTCTGGTTTTAAGAGTTGTTCTTAATTCATTTTTCTCAATTCGATTTTCTCCGTTCTTACAGGACCTCGACCTCATTAGGCACGTACGCAATAATCCTCGGCAGTCAGAAGCACGGAAGTGCATGGAATTTTGTGTGAATACGAGGAAGAGAGAATTCGGAGGCAGAATCTTATTGGTGACGAAGAGGAAGAAGAGTTTACGCATGAGACCACTGAGAAGTTGATCGAAGTCTACGAGGAAGTCGTTCCCTTGAAACTATGAGCAAGAATGTGATTTTGTCTTCATTTTTGTGTTGTTTTGGGTTGTTGTCTTGTAGTGTTTTCTTCAAATCTTTTTTGGATTGTGTCTTCTTTTAAATTTGAAGAGAATTTTGGTCGCTTCTATTATTGGTGACGAACAGGAAGAAGAGTTTTTTATGAGACCATTTTGAGGAAGTTATAGATGTCTCTTGAGTAAGTCGTTCCCTTCGAACTATGAGCGGAGTAACATTTGTTTCTCTCTTTCTTTTATTTTATTTTTGTTTTTTTGTTGTTGTCTAGTAGTTTCTTTTTTATCTATCAGCTTTTTTTTTTCTTTTTTTTCTTGGGTTCTTTAGAGCATATTTATAATTGAAATATTGCAAAATCAAAAGTTTAGATACTTATGAAGGTTTCTTATTTTTTACATAGTCCAATGGTAGAACTTCTAATGAGGTTCTAAAAATTTTAATTTTTGAAACTTGTGTATAAAACATTTGACTCTCAAAACTTGACACACTCAAATCTGAATTGCATAAACACATAATATTGAAGCACACATAGAGAGTCCACTATGTCCAAAGATTCTCTACAATTCTGCAAAGTAACCTATGATTATCTAAACAAGAAATATCTTCGTTTTCATTGCACCAACAATCTCCGTACTAAACACACCAAATCATGTGATCAATGAACAAGAGCGTCCTCAGAAGCAACTTCAGATTACCATCATCTCTAAATTCACAAATACTTGACATGAATTCCAAAAAAAATTAGCTTGTTCGTTTCTCATCTATACTCAAAACTACAAAATTCCTCGCATCAATAAGAACTCTAATCCAAAAGATAACAAAAACAGAACAGAACACAAACAATAGACATCATTCAAGCATTTGACAAACATTGATCAAAGAACATAACACAAACATTGACTTACCTTGCTTCATTGGTGATAAATGATGTAATGAGCTTGCTAACCACATTTTCTCCACTTGCAGTTTCTCCAATTAACCTCAACAAAAACAGAGAGAAAGAAATCAAATTCAAGCAAAAACAGAGACTGCTTATCCGAAACTATCTAGCAAAATCAAACAATCTATACCTAAAATCATCTTCAATCAAACTGAAAACCTAAGACAAACATAACCGAACAAGAAACACGAAATAGTGGGGATTCAGTCAATATCAACAGAAGCTTCTGTATGAATTTCATAGCCTGAGAGGAACAGGGAGTGAGAATACGAATTACCTTCACGAATAAAAAGGTTGCGGAATAGTCTCTTCAAATAAGCATAGTCTGGCTTATCATCAAACCTAAGTGAGCGGCAGTAATGGAAGAAGGATGCAAACTCTGTTGGATGACCTCTGCATAACGCCTGCAAAGACACTGATCCAAAGTTACAGTACTATCTATTATCAACCTTTTCTACTTCATCATAATTCTGTAGTACACGGACTCATAGGTTTCTGAAAGTGCACCATATAACAAGAACTAATAACATTGTAATCCCCCTCAACACCAAAAGAACTGACACAACAAAGATAACAAAATTCATACTTCCACCCTGAAGAATTCTATATATCCTCGACTCATATGCCAATTGTGGATGTGCAGTCTTGACACTTTCCTGCACAACAACACGATCAAAAATCAATTCTTTTCATGATCCAAAGGAAAAACTGTGACTTTTTGAATCAATTCTCCAAAAATTGTGACTTTTTAACTTGAATTTAAAGAGGATCAACAAAGTTTGTTTGAAAGAGACTCACAAGCTTAATAGCGACTTCTTCATTAGTATTCACATCAGTTCCTGCAATCACAATAATCATATCAAACATCTTGGAACTGTATTCTAATGAGATAAAACAAAAGCAAATTATTTGATAAAATCATAAGAGAACCAAGATAAATCTCTCCGAATGAGCCACTTCCAATTTTGCGGCCAAGTTGGAACTTACTACCAATACGAGGCTCCATCGTTCAAAAGTATCAACTGAAAAACCCTAACTTTTGTTTTACTCTGTTCCTGATTTCTGACGGCGCAGGAGAGTGAAGTGCGGAGAAACTAGGGTTCTTAAAATAAGAAGGGTATGCGAATCGAGTTAATTTAAAGTCCAAACTGAAATTGTGCAAGCAAAAAGAATCTGGGTATAGTATAATACATTTGCTTCCATTGTCAGCTGCCAATTTGTTTTCCTGAAAGGCAGTTGACATACCATTTATCATACATATCGGCCTTTTATTTCCTGGTCCTCATGTTTCCTAGTATTGTAAAATCATATATTCTTGACCAGGTAGTGAACCCAGTAGTAGGTTTCAGCTTCATGGAATAGTTGCCAGTTAATTGACTCATGTTGTAAATTTCATAACTTAGTGTCTTCATTTAAGCCCATGTATTTCTACTGCCATTATTTTTTCATGGTAACTTGTTGAAGTAGTTTTTCATGCTAGGAAACCGAAGTTGCAAATTCCATGATCTCTGTCTGGTTCTTCTAAGTGTTTATTTTTGCTCATCATAATTGTTTTGTATCAACTCTCATATTATATGCTTACGAATATCTCGTTTTTTTCTTTACAGAGAGACATATTGCTTCCTTTCCGAGTGCGATTCGGCAGAAGTAGTACTGTCAAATGGACAAATGTCCATGGGCTTGGCCCAATCCACAGATAAAATTGTCCATTTAGACATGTCCAACAATAAAGCATGTCCATTTGGATATGTCCAGCTTTGTCCGCTATCAATTATGGGCCTAACCAATTGGACAAGCGGAAAGTCCATGGACAAACAATATTAGGGTTTCTGATTTGGGAAAAAATTGAAAAAAAAAATTTCATCGTGAGAGAGATAGTGGAAAAAAATTGTCTTCTTCAAGCTCGTAGCTATTAGACGAAGACGAAGATGATAAAGCTTGGCTGGGAATGGGTTTCTCTTTAAAGCCATAGCTACTGGATTTTAGAGCTTCTCTTTTCATCATCACAGCTCAGCCTGACGCAACCCTCAGGCTGTTCCTCTTCCATTTTTCAGTCATTCCTTAACTCAGATCTCTCTTCCTTTCAGATCTCTTCCGAGGTAATGCCTCTAATTTCTCTTACTTCTCTCTCTCTCTGTCTCTCTCTCTCTCCATGTGCTCTGCATGTCCTTCAATTTTCAGTTGTGTTGGTTTTTAATTCGATTTTACAGATCAGATTCTCAGGATTTGTATTCAATTATTCGATATTTTGTGTGCTTGATTCTTATGACATAATGTCCAGCCACTATTAATGTTTAATCGTGAAATGATGACGTTGTTTTCCTGAGTTTTTATCCGATCTGGGTTTAAGCTGCAATTTTGATTTGTGGTTTTATTAAAGGTCATTGATTTATTGCGTGATCCAACTCTTTCGAGCTGTTGTTGTCTGATCAGAAGCAGAACAATGTGTTGTTGTCTGATTTAGGGTTTTATTGTTTTGTATCGTTTTGATTCATTGGGTTGTCGATCTGAATTCATTAACCATTATCTCTGAATTGCTATATATTTTGTTGTTTTGTGTCAATTACATCTACTTTGATTTAGATCTGAATGCAAAATTTCTTATTTTTTGAATGCTAAAGTTATTTTATGGATGTTCTGTTTCTAACATCTCATAATGATAATTTATCTTCTTAAATTTCACATTGTTAAGATCTGAATTCATTAACCATTATCTTATTATCTCTGTTTTGGTGTTGTGTGTATGATAAGGTTTCTCCTGTAGATATTTATTTTAAAAATAAGACTCATGCAGTTTATGGTAGTAGTTTCCTTGAACCTTGAAAGTATTTTGTTTTGTGTTTTGATCTAAACCATTGGTGATTGTGGTAAGCATGTGAAATGGCATTATGGAATTTTGCATTATACACCGATGAATGATGATTACGCTGTTAGTTAGATTCTACTAATTGTAGTATTGAACTGTTGACTTGAGTTCTTACAATATACTGAACTAAAAATATCTCTGTTATGGTTCTAGTGTCTATCTTCTTACAGAGGCTGTGGAGCTTAGATATTTAAATCACAAAAATGTGCAGTGAATTTTTTTTGCTTCAATTTATTGTTTTAAGTTTTGTAATCTCTTAAATAATATTCATCGTGTTTGATTTTTCAGAAAAAAATATGGATGAAGGCATTATAAACTTGAATGATGAAAACAATTTAAGCATTGAAAGAATGGATCATGTGATGGATGATCTAGAAGGCGATCCTCTTGAGAGTGCAGAGAAAAAAAAAGGTACACAAAGACGTCACTCTAGGTGTTGGAAACACTTTACAGTACTTAGAGAGAATATAGGGGATGATAAAAGTGATGTTAGGTGTAAGCATTGTAAAAGACATTACTTCATGAATCTACATAGAAGTGGAACAAATACTTTGCTTCGTCATTCTGTAGCTTGTTCAAAAGCCCCTGGAACTAGTGCAAGAAAGCTGGATATGAAGGTGTTTCGTGAACTGATTGCTATGGCTATAATTGTTCATGATTTACCATATTCCTTTGTTGAGTATAGAAGGATTAAGATTACTTTTAGTTATGCTAATCGTAATATTCGGTTTTGGAGTAGAAATACGGCAGCATCAGATTGCTTAAACATTTTTGAGAAGGAGAAATTGAAACTTAAGAAAATCTTGGCTGATATTCCTAGTAGAGTTTGCTTAACAACTGATCTTTGGAGAGCTATTACTATTGAAGGATATATATGTCTAACGGCTCACTACATCGATAGTGATTGGACTTTGAAAGCAAAAATATTGTCCTTCAGTGCTTTTCCTCCTCATTCCGGTATTGCTTTAGCAAAGAAAGTCATTGAGTTGTTAAAAGAATGGGGTTTAGAAAAGAAAGTGTTTTCTCTTACGGTAGACAATGCATCTGCTAATGACAACATGCAAAGTATTTTGAAAAGACATCTACAAAAAGATTTGATTTGCAATGGAGATTTCTTTCACGTAAGATGTTCAGCTCATGTTCTAAATCTCATTGTACAAGACGGGTTAGCTGTGATTGGTGGTGCTTTGCAGAAAATTAGAGAGAGTGTCAAGTTTGTAAAAGGATCTGAAACAAGAGAATTAATGTTTCAGAATTGTGTAGAAACAGTGGGGCTTCAGGTTAAAGAAGGTCTGATTTTAGATGTGACCACTCGTTGGAATTCTACTCATAACATGCTATCTAGAGCGATCAATTTTAAAGATGCTCTACGCAATCTTGCAGAGGTTGAGACGAGTTACAAAAGTTGTCCATCTGATTTAGAGTGAAGGAGAGCAGAAATGATATGTGACTTCTTGAAGCCATTTTCTGAAATGACAAATTTGATTTCTGGATCATCTTATCCCACAGCCAACCTTTATTTTATGCAAGTTTGGAAGATTGAGAGTTGGTTGAGATCTCACGAGTTTTCTGATGATGCTGCTATTTGTGAAATAGTGGAAAGTATGATGATAAAGTTTGATAAGTATTGGGAAGAATATAATGATGTACTAGCAGTAGCTGCGGTTTTTGATCCTAGACTAAAGTTTACATTCCTTGAATACTGTTTCACCACCTTGGATCCATTAACTTGTAAGTCCAAGTTGGCTCACGTTCGCAACAAAATGTATAAGCTGTTTGATGCTTACAAGAAAAATCCAGAGATCAACACAATGGCCTCTTCCCAAGTAGAAACCTTGGAAGAAGATGTTCTTGTAGGATACGGTGTAAGTGTTTCTTACTTGATCCAAATGTATAGTAGAATATAAGAGATTTTTATGGATGATTAATGTATATATATGTCTATTTTTCAGGGATTTTATGCATTTTTCTCAAAAGGCTGGTAGTACTGGACAATCTCCATTAGATGTGTATTTAAGTGAGCCATCCCTTGACATGATTGCTTTTCGGAGTTTAGATATATTGGCTTATTGGAAAGATAATTCAAGTCGGTTTAAGGAGTTATCGACTATGGCATGTGATATCCTCAGTATTCCGATAACAACAGTTGCTTCTGAGTCATCATTTAGCATAGGTAGTCGAGTGCTTAACAAGTACAGAACTTGTCTCCTACCTACAAATGTTCAAGCACTGGTTTGTACAAGGAACTGGTTACGTGGTTTTCCAGAAACTGGTAACCAATATTCTTGAGTCACTTTAATTTGAAAAGGTTTCGGTGCATGTCTTTAGAATGATCTACATTTTTCAGGTGATGATGAGGAGGGGAAAGAAAAGGAGAATGAAGGGGAGAACGAAGAATCTCAAGGATAGGTTTAGTGTACGTAATTACTTTTATCAAATTTTAAATCAAGTTTTGATACATGTTTTGAATCAGTTTTTGAATTTTGATGCATGTTCTGTCTTTGAAAATGCAGATAGTTTCTAAAAGATTTTTTGTTTATTTATTGTTGCAGGAAGTTAGTAACTTATGCGAAAGATCAAGTGTATTGAGAAACAAAGTTTATGTATCAATTTGGTTTTATTGTTTAGATTCTTGAATTTATATTTTTTTTATTTTGTTTCTGTGATTCTTTCTCTTGCGGACTAATCTATGGATCAAAGTTCTATCATTACAATTTATGGATCAAAGTTCTGTTTTTTTTTATTTTGTTATGCACTTTAAATATTTAAGTCTAGATAATTAAGTGGACGTCCATGGAAAGCTCATTTAGACTTGGTCCTTTTTGGACATGGACGTTCTTTGTCCATTGTCCAGGCGGACGGACAAATTAATGTATAGACAAGAAAAATGTCCATCCGGACATGCCCATTTGGACATGGACATCCCATTTGACACTACTAGGCAGAAGTTTATGTCTATGTACCGATCATGTGGAACGTACATAGCTTTCGTCACTATTCTCATAAGTGCATACCTCGTAGTCTTGCTTTTGTATCAATAATCTTTACTTTCTATTTTTTACATATATAATTTTGATCATATTTTTAAATAAGTTTAGATGTTTTTAAACTAAATTCAATTTTTAAATTTTATTCATTTAAATATATAATAAATTAGGGTAAATTTTTAGATAATATATATACTTTAAGAGCATTATGTATATTTAATTAACTATTTACCTAAATTAATTTGTTAATAAAAAAAACCCAACAAAAAAGAAAACAAAAAATAAATAATAAATTAGATAATTTAAACTTTCCATTTTTTCTAATATATGTTTAATCTTATTATTTCTATAAAATTTAAACTTTTCTTTTCAAATTTAGATATTTATTTCCATATTATTTAGAATCTAATAAAAAATTTTATGCGTATCTAATTTTTTCAACAAGAGGAGAACTATGGATCCGGAGACGAGAGGAACACGGTAGGACTTCTGGTAGAGATTGAAGATGAGGATGGATGAGAATCGAAAGACGGAAAAGAAAGGAAGCAGCAAAAATCAAACATTTTCTGCATAAATAGAGTCTGAGATAGAAATAAAAAATCGAGATATGGTGACGGAAGAGATGAGTTAGAGGATGTTGTCGGAAAACATTAGAAAACAAGGAATGTCAAAAGACTTGCGCAAGTGAAGGTTCGAGAGGAAAAACATATTCGCTTGGAAATTAATATAATATCTAAAGCAGAGGAAAGTAGATGAACAATAGAAATCTTGCCGGAAGAAATTTATTGTCTAGATATAAGCGAAAACATAGTTACCGGTCTACTAGATACGTTTTCCATATCTCACACAATAATTGAAAAACAAATGATAATATAAAACTAAAATCTATTGGATGTGATCTAAATTTTAATTTGTTAATAATTAAATTGTAATATAAAAATTTAAATTAATTTACTTTAGAAAAACAAACTTATGGAAATGTAAGTAAAGCTAAATAGTAGGCCTCCAAAATTGTAATTGTGGATCAACAACGCAAACGCGGCGCATGACTGAGTCGGCGTAAAAAAAGGGGGCCCAACTGCTCCACTGCCGGCGTGGCTGCCAAAAATGTCGCACGTGGGAAAGAACCTTTCCTGATATCTCCAAAGCGCCAAGTATTCGATGAATCTTCCTTCCATTCTTGTACGTTTTCGCTTTTATTAATAAGATTACTAAGACAAGTTAAATATAATTTAAAAATTCACCTTTCCCAGATCCCGATTCCTTGTATTGCTCATCTTCTTCCAATGGTACAGTTCTCTTCTCCTTTGTTATCAAGATCACAGATGGGTTTTTCTTCCATTGTTCATTTGTATTATGTTGTTACAGTCGGAGGAAATGGTTAAATACAAGAGTTTATCAGATTTTCTCAAGGAATTCTACATCCCTACGTACATCCTCTCAGAAGATGAGAAGCCTAGCAACAACACTCATTCACCTGCGAGCCCCGTCCTTGTCTTCATCAACTCCAAAAGCGGTGGTCAGTTAGGTGGCGAGCTCATTCTCACCTACCGATCTCTTCTCAATCACAATCAGGTCTTTGATCTTGGCCTTGAGACTCCGGATAAAGTGCTCCGTAGAATCTATCTTAACCTGGAGAGGCTTAAAGATGATGATTTTGCTCGTCACATTCGGGAGAAATTGAAAATCATTGTAAGTTGTGTTAATTAGAAAATTCAATCAACCAATTAATGTATGTGCTCATTCTTCATTGCCATCTTTAGGTTGCAGGAGGTGATGGCACTGCTGGTTGGCTCCTTGGAGTTGTATGTGACCTTAAATTATCACATCCTCCTCCAATTGCCACTGTTCCTTTGGGTACAGGAAATAACCTTCCTTTTGCTTTTGGATGGGTGGGTTTCAATTCTTGGCTATGTTATCTTAATTTTTTACTATATATAACCCTTGCAAGTAACATGTGTTTCAATCTATTCACAGGGAAAGAAAAATCCCGGAACAGATAGGAATTCTGTGGAGTCGTTTTTGGATCAAGTCTTAAAGGCAAAAGAGATGAAGATTGACAAGTATGTACATATATATCTTTGTCCACAGTTGAGTCTATCCTAAATATATATATACTTTTGGTGAATAACTAAGTGGTGGATACATTTCTGGTTTTAAGTTGGCACATACTTATGAGGATGAAGACTCCTAAACAAGGTTCTTGTGATCCTGTTGCACCTCTTGAGTTACCACATTCTCTACATGCTTTTCACCGTGTTTCTCCAACAGATGAACTTAATAAGGTAACATATCCTATTTTCCTGCCAATTATGTATATATAGCTGTGTCTTTTTTTGGTCTTATATATATATAGACACCCTTCATCTTCATCTTCATTTTCTCAGGAAGGCTGCCACACATTTCGTGGGGGATTCTGGAATTACTTTAGCCTTGGTGAGAAGTTTTGTTTGCACAATTGCTTATCTAACTTTGGCTCAGTGGGATGCTTGATGAGCCAAGGAATCATAACTTATATATTATTAAAATTTAGTCCTTTCGAGTATCACCCATGATCGTCTTGATTATCTATTTGCAAAGATAAATCTCCTTGAAAGTTATATTGTGCTTATGCAGGAATGGACGCTCAGGTATCTTATGCGTTTCATTCTGAGAGGAAGCTGCACCCTGAAAAATTTAAGAATCAGCTGGTTAATCAGGTACCTTTCCTTGGTCTGCTTACTCATTCCTTACAAGTTTACCCTGAATTCGGGATGTGGAAAAATAGTGGGATTACATCTTCTCTTTGATAAGAAACACTCTGTTCTCACAATGCCAGAGTACGTATGTAAAGCTTGGTTGCACACAAGGATGGTTTTGTGCCTCTCTTTTCCACCCTGCTTCACGGTGAGTAAGATGTAGATATATTTTTCCATTTCATTCTTCTTCTTCTCATTCACATTTTTATTTGTTTCTGATGTGGGGGATTCTTGGACTTGAATGATTATAATTTTATAATGCTGCAACACCACTCCCTTATCCTGTGTCTTTAGTATAATCTTATAGTGTCAGTAATTGGAAATTTGGTGCCAATGATTATTTTCTGCTTATGTTCCTTTTTTTCTGCATGGGTCTCCTTATGTGCTTAACAATGTCAAATCTGAAATACTCTAATATAGAAACATTAATCTTATACTGGTTATATATTCTCGGTTAAGTAGTCCACATTTCTTACATTTCCAGTCTTTTTGCTGTAATTATATATATATATATATATATATATGTTTGCTCTCTTGCACAATGTAATAGTAAGTTTCTATGGCTTCCCCTGTAGGAATATAGCTCAGCTTGCAAAGGTTAAGATTGCAACTAGAAATGGCCAGTGGCACGACCTCCACATACCACATAGGTAATGTTTAAACATCCAATGTAGCCTATGTCTGTCATGCGGTCCAGGATGGACATGTTGGGTAGTCTTGAGATTTTTCTCTGTGTAGGACCTTTAACTAGATATGGTTACATCTCAAATGAGATGTAACAAAGCAGTGCCCTACTTTCTTGCAATACGCAGTTCAAGCACGAATATAAACTACTCCAACCCTGACATTTGTTTCTTCTCTCACAGCATCAGGTCCATTGTATGTCTGAATCTGCCCAGCTTTTCTGGAGGACTAAATCCTTGGGGTACACCAAATCCCAGTAAACAACATGATGTAGGGTTTAAAAACTCTTGACAAATACAATTTTCTTTATTTATCTTCGCCATGGTAAAACATTAATATGCATGTTTCTTTGTTGTGGCACAACAGAGAGGCTTGACTCCACCGTTTGTAGATGATGGCCTCATTGAGGTTGTTGGGTTTAGAAATGCTTGGCATGGTCTTGTTCTGCTCTCTCCAAAGGGACATGGAACACGACTTGCCCAGGTAAGAACACACACAGATACATAGATAGATATGATGATTGAGTGCATACAAATGATAACTTCTGTGATTAGGCAAACCGCATTCGCTTCGAATTTCACAAAGGTGCAACCGACCATACATTCATGAGGATGGATGGGGAGCCATGGAAACAGCCACTGCCACTGGATGATGAAACTGTGATGGTAGAGATTTCACATCTTGGCCAAGTGAACATGCTTGCAACCCATGACTGCCGGTCCAGAAGCATTGTTGACCCTTCAACACCCTGCCATCAAGATGCTGCAGAAGAGTATGATGATAATGAAGATGACTCAGTGGCTGAAACCGAGGAATTTAGAAAGTTTGGTGCTGCGGATACCTTCAAGATTCCTGACGAGGTTGATATTTCTCAACTTAGTTAGACAATTTACCATTTCCACTGTTGATTCTATGCATTCTTCATCCTGTCTCCGGATTTTATTTTATTTTGTCACTCTTTCATAAAGGATCCAGCTAGAAGCAAGTGGTATAGATTGGTACCCATCTTTTTTTTTTTTGGTTGTTTACGCCTAATATCCGAGATAGCTATGTAACGTATCTGGATTAATTGCAACACGATTTCCCCTTGTGTTTAACACGCATGTATTGCAGCAGCTAGCAGGACAGTGCGAAGACGCCAAAGGCAAAACTTTTAGATGTTCAAACCAAAAATTCGAGCCACTGTTGCAACTCCGAAACATGAAATCTGACCTTTGGAGATTCATTTTGACGTTTTTTATAGGGAGAACACAATAACGAAAAAGGCAGGGCTTCAAGGAGGAGGAATTCACATGTTCATGGTTGGTCACATATCCTTTGAAGGCAGCACCTAAATCATACAACAAACTGTCATATATACTAGTAACGGCACAACACTACCTGCATCAATGTATATATACATACAACATGAATCAACATTTATGTAAAAACTCCTGGAATTGAAATAAAAGCAAAACATATACAGGTCTGAAATGTTCTTATAAGTGAGCAAATATATATTATCTCGAGCAAAGTAGTTGCTATTGCTAAGAACAAAAAATAAAAAGAACAACAGATTTGTTTACGATTTCCATTCAACCAAGAAAGATGGGTTATATAGAGTATCTCCCACACACATGGAGATTGTTTCGTTAGCCTTCTGCGATTCGGCTCTTTCCCCTCGCTTCTTCTTCTCCCTGACCACAAGTAAAAATATCCAAGTTATATAAAAGTTCCATCGTGCAGCAAGTACCATATATGCTCAGATAGACCAGTACTTAGTGTGTAGATAGATAGGATTTAGCATCAAATACCTCTCGACATACTCCTTTAGTAATTCCTTGGCTTGGACAAGCTTTGACAGCAGGTTGCGATACACATCGAGGTCCCGATCCACGCTTTTCTTATTGATATTTAGGGATGCACAAAGCTGTTTCATGCGACACAGAGATCAAAAATTACATCTAAGAGAAAAATGTGACATGTCTGAGACAACACACTAATATGTAGTAGATGAAGCAAAAACTAGCAACATTCCTAGCTCTAGAACCACCCCAATATTGATGTTTAAGACGAATAGAATTACCTTGTCCAAGACGGTAGGATCAGTTGCAGTTGCAAGCTCAAGCAAACGAAATAGCCCAACAGCGAAGAACCTGCTGTAGCTGAAGCCCTCCTTACTCGCAGCTCTGCCTGCAATGTCCTTGAGAAGTGCCTCAACTTCTCCTTCCCTAGAAGAAAACTCAACTAATGAAGCAGATGTTTGACTTCGGGCCCATTCCTCCATCTTCTGCGCATCAATTCTGTATGAAAAAAACTAACTCTTTTTTACAAATAAACCTTCAACAACAAGACATTAAGGAGAAGATGACAAGTATAGAGAGGTAAACCGGTATTGGTTAGGGTCTTCATTCAAGGCTTCAATGTAAGCTTTAAAAATAGCATCACGATCTTGATCACTTGGGTATCCTTCCATGAGCTGATCATATACAGTAACAAAGCCAAGTGCAAAAACAGGATCGTAACGATAAGTCTTCTTATACCTCATCAAATGCTGCTGTACAATAAGCTCTTGTAAAACAGTGTTGTAGATACTTGGGATAGGTCGCTTATAAGCTTTAAGGAAATTTGACTTAGTCTCTGATACAGGAGGCACATCTGACCAAATTCCAAAAGAAAGTTCAATTTTTTAGACTAGAAAAGAGCAATGTCAAGCAGTTAAAAGAAGAGAGGATAGCAAAATTCTCACCGGTAACAGAGGACATGCAGTGAATAAGAGATCTTGAAGTTGAACAGGATACCAAAGAGTGGCGAGAAAACTTTGTGTAGATACGAATTGCGGAGGCGAGAGGACGAGAAGGCGCGAAATTGGAGATCTTGTCTGATTGTCCCAAAGCTGGAAATGAAAGAGAAGCGATTGCAGTTGCAGCCATTGGGAATGGGCAAGATTGAAGAGACAAAGAGAAGGCTTGACTTGTTGTTAGTTCTTGTTAGGATTGGGAGAGGGAGAGATAGAGAGAGCTTAATCAATCAAAGTGATAGCCATTGCAAAGATGGCTGGTTGAATCTTGTGAGTTTCTGGACTTGCCAAGGGCTGGCTTATCCAACTCTACGAGTTGTTGCTAGTTTGACACGTGTCTCTTGTACTTCCACGTTAGGACTAGGCCCGGAATAAGGCCCATTTATTTTGCTACGTATCAAAGCCCATAAAGAAATTCAGGAGTTCTTCTAGTGATGAACATGCTACAACTCTCTGTTTCACTTTCACCTCCAATTGAACAAGACTCAAGATTCATCGGAACTAAACATATCAATCCATTACTTAACCTTCAACTTTCTATGGGAAAATTAAGATAAGATGAAAGTATTTATTTTTATATATGTGAAAATAGTAATGATTGACCCATTCATAATCACCGATCAAGAAAAAACGATGTCGGCAATAGAATAAGAATGTGGGGAATAAAGAAGGAGATAGAAAAAACAACTATTTATAGAATTCTGACAAAGCTTCTAAACTGTATCAGAAGAAGAGTTTTGTGTGGTGTCATGATCCTCCTTAAGGTTAGAAATAGGAAAATGGTAATCATCCCAAAGAGGACTTCCAGGTCCCCATTCCTCTGGGATTGAATTGAACCATGCCTCAGCCCAACTCGTCTCATCACTCACTCCTTCCACTACTTCCACTGCCGCATTTGAATCATCCTCTCCTCTTCCACTTGTCTCTTCTCTAGCAGCTACCGTTTCACATTGTTTCTGATGCAGTACCGGAGTTGTCGTCTCTTGCTTATTTTGAAATAGCTCAGGGAAGTTAAGCCTAGCGGTCTCGCCCCTTAGCTTGAAGGCCTCGCGGTCATAAGCCATGGCAGCTTCCTCTGCTGTATCAAAGGTGCCTAACCAGAGACGTGTTCTGTTTCTTGGCATACGGATCTCAGCAACCCATTTCCCCCAGTGTCGTTGTCTGACACCTCTGTACAACTTTGTGGCGCTAAAGGGTTGGATTGGTGGCCTAATCAGTGGTAGATTACTTTCTTGTCTTAGCATGTTCATCATCATCATTCTTCCGCTCGGGCTAAGATTCCAAATGTCTCTCCAATACTGCAACAGATGTTGTTGTTGTTGATGTGCTAAAAATGGCTGTTGAGGACCAAACGAGATCATTTGTTGTTGTGTTTGAATTGAGTGGTGATTCGGTTGTAAAAACGGTTGTTGATTCTGAATCTCTGGAGCAAGAGAAAAGGGAAAAGCAACCATTGAAGAAGTGACATGGCAAGTAGTTGTTGGTGGATGAGGAGAAGCATAAGAAGAAGCTAGGAGATAAGGATTATGTCGGTCAAAGGTCCTCGTCTTCCTAAGACTTCTCTGTGACGTTGAAGAAGCTTCTCCAAACCACAAGTCTGATCCAGAACTCAAATCTTTACCTTTACCTCTACTAAATCGAAGCTCCTCCTCCAACTCCATTTTCTCTGCTTCATTGTTACCAATGCTCCTGATGGATTTGCCCTTGTTCTTAGCAGTAGCCATGGATGAATGTGTTAGAAAATGATGTGAAGAGGAATCAAAGAGTTCCTCTTTGTCTTTGGGAAAGCAGAGCAAGATATGGAGAGACAGAGAGATGTGTTTTTGTGTTGTTATCAAGTGTTTTTTCCTCTTTATATCAGAGCTGATCGATGGGTCTTATGAGATGTTGACATATATCACTAAGCAAAATATCTAACCCAACTCAGGTGCGTACTATGTCCTCCTCTGTTTTTTTTTGGACGGTGAAACATTCTTTAATTTTTCATATTAATTATTGTAACTATATGCATGCAAAAATTTGTTGATAGTATTATGGTCGGCTAACGGCGGCTAAGGTTTACAGGAGATTGAAGCAATTGATTTACGACGTAACGTGTATTTTAATTAGGTTTATTATCATTATCTCTCGAGAGAGTTAGCAATTGGTCGTCAGAGTCAGCTTTGACTTTTCTTATTCTCTCTTTTTTATTTAATAAACCCACCTAGAAAAGACATAAACAAGACCGACCAAATTTGAAACATGTAAAAAAAAATATACCTATGTCAATATCACCATACCCACACAATACATATATACCTTATCTTATAATTTATTTAAAGAATGATGGCTCTTTGATTTGAATACAAAACCTTCTAATAGGGGTAGAATTATTATCCGAGATCAAATCAATCTAATCCGCTCCAAAACTAAAGATACATGAGGAGTGAAACCTCATATTTATCATTAAAATCTTTTTTATTATTGGTTTTATTAAGAGAGAGCCTCCAGCTGAAGCAGAGTCTCCTCAAAACACGGTCGTTCGCTCTGCTTCAGCTTTTCCAAAACCTGCAACATTATACAAAAAGCAAAACGATGCAGTTTCAGCAAATGGATCAAAGGGAAAAGAAGTTTTGGGCCATCAGAACAATAAGATGAGGCCCATATATGTTCAACGGTTACCTGCAAACATGAGATCATCCTCTGCATATAAAGACAAAGACAGAGAAGAAAAGCAGAATCAGAGTAGTACGATCATCAAGCTGTCAAACCAATTTGCAGCCCTTGATTCTTCATGTTCAGGCTGATCACGCCATCTGTCTTCTCCCCTTAGGGTTTTGCTTTTCATGTATAAAAGAGATCTCTAAGTCATTGTAATGTTTTAAGAAAAAAATGAATAAAACAGACACATTCATCGTCTTCATCTCCTCTCTCTAAGTTTCTCATTATTCTTTCATGGTATCACAGCTATGGCTCTTGAACTCTATTCCGCTCCTATTCTAAACATCTCAAACTGTGTTACAGTAAAGCTTACAGAGAGAAACTATATCCTCTGGAAATCTCAGTTTGAATCCTTCCTTTCTGGACAAAATCTGCTTGGCTTCATCAATGGATCATTTGCAGCGCCTACACCGGTTCTTCCTCGTCCCAACATAGATGGTCAAACAACAACAGTGGTAAATCCAGACTATCTCTCTTGGCATAAGTCTGATCAAGTTGTAAAAGCATGGCTTTTGGGCTCTTTGTCAGAAGAGATACTATCTGAAGTAATAACAGCCAACACAGCTCAAGATGTTTGGATTTCCTTGGCAAGTCACTTCAACCAGGTATCCTCTTCTCGTCTTTTTGAGTTACAAAGGAAGCTACAAACAGTTGAAAAGAAAGAAAGGTCTATGACTGATTATCTAAAGGAGATTAAGAATATTTGTGAGCAACTCTCCTCTATTGGAAGCCCTGTAAGTGAGAAAATGAAGATTTTTGCAGCACTTCATGGTCTAGGTAGAGAGTATGAGCCTATAAAGACATCTATTGAGGGATCCATCGATACTCTACCACAGCCTACCTTTGAAAGCGTTATACCAAGATTAACTGGTTATGCTGATAGATTGATTGGCTATGATGCTGTTAACACAGTTACCACTCACTTAGCCTTTAACACCATTCAGTCCTCACCAAACTATGCTTATCAAAACAACAGAGGAAGAGGCCAGTCTTACAACAGAAATGGAGGAAGAGGTCGTGGCTTCTTCTCTACCAGAGGCAAAGGTTTCCATCAGCAAATATCACCTTCATCAAACTCCTCCAGCTCATTTAATGGTGAGAACAGGCCAGTTTGTCAAATATGTGGTAAGATGGGGCATTTGGCTTTGAAATGCTGGCACAGGTTTAACAACAGTTACCAATATGATGATATACCAGCCGCCTTAGCTGCTTTGAGGATTACTGATGTCTCTGAACACAATGGACAAGAGTGGTATCCGGATTCTGGTGCTACAGCCCATGTGACAAACTCACCTCACCATTTACAGCAAGCTCAATCCTACCGTGGATCAGATACTGTGATGACTGATGATGGAAGTTTTCTCCCTATCACTCATACTAGCTCAGCTGTTTTGCCAACTATGTCAGGTATATTGCCTTTGAAAGATGTTCTTGTTTGTCCTGATATTGCCAAATCTCTCTTATCTGTCTTAAAACTTACACATGATTACCCATGCTCCTTTAAATTTGATTGTGATAGGGTGCGTGTTAAGAACAAGGAAACAAAGAAGCTTCTTGTTCTGGGCAGAAACCATAATGGACTCTACAAGCTTGAGGATTTACAGAATCAAGTCTTCTACTCTAATCGCCAACAAGCTGCTAGTGATGAAGTCTGGCACAGAAGGCTTGGTCATGCAAACTCTCAAGTTCTCCAACAGTTGTCTTCTAGTCAAGCTATCTCTATCAATAAGCAAACCAAGCTGATGTGTGAAGCATGTCAACTGAGGAAAAGCATTAGTTTACCTTTCTCTTCTTCTATTTTTGCTGCGTCCAAAGTACTTGAAAGAGTCCACTGTGACTTATGGGGACCTGCTCCAACTGTGTCAGTCCAAGGTTTTAGATATTATGTAGTCTTCATTGACAATTGGTCTCGATTTTGTTGGTTTTATCCTCTAAAGAAGAAATCAGTGTGATATTTCAATGTGATGGAGGAGGAGAATTTATAAGCAATCAGTTTCTTACTCATTTACAACAGTGTGGAATCAGACAGTATATATCATGCCCTTACACTCCCCAGCAAAATGGGATAGCAGAGCGCAAGCATAGATATATCACAGAGCTTGGTTTATCAATGTTGTTTCAGGGAAAAATACCTCACAAGTACTCGGTAGAAGCCTTCTTTACTGCCAACTTTCTGAGTAATATATTGCCAACTTCTTCTCTTGAAGACAACATCTCAGCCTATGAGAAGATCACGAGAACAAAGCCTGATTACTCAGCGTTAAGAGTATTTGGTTGCGCCTGTTATCCAATGCTCAGGGAATATGCATCAATAAAGTTTGATCCTCGATCTCTAAAATGCGTTTTTATGGGCTACAATGAAAAATACAGGGGATACAGATATTTATTTCCTCCAACCGGTAGAGTTTATATAAGCAGGCACGTTCTGTTTGATGAACACATCTTCCCTTTTTCTGACACGTATCTTTTTCATCAATCTTCTGTATCTACTCCACTGACTGAAGCTTGGCAACGAAGCTTCATGCAGCAGTCTCCTCCAATGCGGTTTCAGAATAATGATAATGTTCTGCAAGGCACGCATCACAAAACATTCAAGAACATGACATACAAGTTTCCTCTTCGACATCTATCTTCACTGAGTCAGACTTCCCTTCTTTGCAATAAACCTCAACAATACTTCCAGGACCAGAGATTGTTCCTGCTAGAGAGAGAGGATAATGTCCTGAGCGTACGGCAGGCTATGACCCTGTACCTATAGGCGACAGCATTCTTCCTCTTGTCTTTGATACGATTCAATCTCAAGACATATCTGCATCTTCTTCAGCAGCTGCTTCTTCAACAACTTCTATGGAAAACCCTTCAACTCAAACAACAGAAGATTTGGCACCACATCTTCCTCTGCCAAATCCTAGTAATGCTCATCCTATGCTCACAAGAGGGAAAGAAGGAATTCGTAAACCAAACCCGAGATATGCTCTTATGCTTCATAAAGTACCTTATCCAGAACCCAAAACGGTGACAGCAGCTCTCAAAGATGAAGGTTGGACTGAAGCAATGGAAGAAGAAATAGACAACTGTGCAGAAACAAACACATGGTCTCTAGTCCCTTTCACACATGACCTGCATGTTCTTGGATGCAAATGGGTTTTCAGAACCAAACTCAAGGCTGATGGTACATTAGACAAGCTCAAAGCCCGTTTGGTTGCTAAAGGCTATAATCAAGAAGAAGGAATTGATTACTTGGAAACATACAGCCCTGTTGTCATAACAGCAACAGTGAGATCAGTGCTTCATGTGGCTACCATTATGAACTGGGAACTGAAGCAAATGGACGTCAAAAACGCCTTCTTACACGGTGATTTACATGAAAATATCTATATGACTCAACCTGCAGGTTTTGTAGACAAAACCAGACCAAATCATGTATGCAAGCTCCATAAATCTATCTACGGACTCAAACAATCTCATTGCTCGAGTTTGCTTGGTTTGATAAGTTCAGCAATTTCCTGCTCGAGTTTGGCTTTATTTGCAGCAAGCCAGACCCTTCTCTGTTTATCTGCGTACACAACAAGGATATCATTTTTTGCTTCTGTATGTCGATGATATGGTCATAACAGGCAACAACTCCTCTCTCTTGACCTCTCTGCTTCATGAACTCAACAAGCAATTTTGAATGAAAGATCTTGGTCAACTTCATTATTTTCTTGGTATTCAGGCACAGTTTCATTCAGAGGGGTTGTTTCTTTCTCAACAAAGGTATGCAGAAGACCTGCTGTTAGCTGCACAAATGGAAGACTGTGCTCTAATGCCTACACCTCTTCCACTTCAGCTTGACAAAGCCCCTGTTAAGCCAAATCAAACAACAAACTCAGATAAGCCAAATCAGGTGACAGAAAAGAAAGATCTGTTCCCAAATCCCACATATTTCAGAAGTTTAGCGGGAAAGCTTTAATATCTTACCCTAACAAGGCCTGACATCCAGTTTGCTGTGAACTTTGTGTGCCAAAAGATGCATGTTCCAACAAACACAGATTTCGGTCTTCTCAAAAGAATATTGCGGTATGTTAAAGGAACAATCTCCATGGGTCTCTCTCTTAGCAAAAACACAGACTCTACTCTTCGAGCCTATTGTGACAGTGATTATGCAGGCTGTAAGACCACACAGAGATCCACCGGAGGTTTCTGCACCTTCTTAGGCATAAATCTGATTTCTTGGTCATCAAAGAAACAAGACACTGTTGCAAAAAGTTCAGCTGAAGCAGAGTATAGATGTCTTTCTGATACAGCTTCAGAGATCACTTGGTTAAGTAACATGCTCAGAGATCTCGGTGTGCCTCAGCCAGTAACACCGGAAGTCTACTGTGACAACCTTTCAGCAGTTCACCTCTCAGCTAATCCTGTGTTTCATGCTAGGACAAAGCACTTTGAAACTCACTTTCACTATGTTCGAGAACGTGTAGCTCTGGGCTCTCTAGTCGTGAAACATGTCCCCTCTTACCATCAGCTAGCTGACATTTTTACGAAGTCACTACCACAAGCAGCATTCCACTCCTTGCGATTCAAACTTGGCGTAGACTTGCCGCCCACACCGAGTTTGAGAGGGGCTATTAAGAGAGAGCCTCCAGCTGAAGCAGAGTCTCCTCAAAACACGGTCGTTCGCTCTGCTTCAGCTTTTCCAAAACCTGCAACATTATACAAGAAGAAAAACGATGCAGTTTCAGCAAATGGATCAAAGGGAAAAGAAGTTTTGGGCCATCAGAACACTAAGATGAGGCCCATATATGTTCAACGGTTACCTGCAAACATGAGATCATCCTCTGCATATAAAGACAAAGATAGAGAAGAAAAGCAGAATCAGAGTAGTACGATCATCAAGCTGTCAAACCAATTTGCAGCCCTTGATTCTTCATGTTCAGGCTGATCACGCCATCTGTCTTCTCCCCTTAGGGTTTTGCTTTTCATGTATAAAAGAGATCTCTAAGTCATTGTAATGTTTTAAGAAAAAAATGAATGAAACAGACACATTCATCGTCTTCATCTCCTCTCTCTAAGTTTCTCATTATTCTTTCAGGTTTTCCATTTATAATGTATAATTAAATGCATTTCGAGTGGAATTTAATGTTAGGTTGTACTCCCTCTGTTCTTTATCGATCCTATTTCTAAAAAAAAATTTGTTTCAAAAAGATACAATTTTTAAGTTTTCTAGGTAGTTTTTATTAGTCATTGATGATATATTGTAAAGTTCAAAAAGAATAACTAAATATTATTGGTTTAAAATGATTGAAATTGTTAATCACACAAAATGATGCATTTATAACAAGTTTTTAATATATTTTTTTAATCTGTGTGAAAATGCTAGAAATAGAATCAATTAGGAACAAATGGAGTAGTTTTTACTTTAATTCGTGTTTTTAGAAGTTGGGATTTGGGATCCAAATTCCTAACACTTGTAAACCTTGTTTTTGACATATTAAGATGACGTTGACGCAATGAGGTGGGGAGGCTGAAGTCATAAACTTTCGGCAGAAGAAAGACAAAATAAACAAAATATCCAAACAAATAAATAAACACAAAGAACAAAGAGATTAAAGAGAAGATAGAAGAAGAAGTCAACAGCTTAAAGCTTAATAAAAGTCGGTGAAGGAATGGGTCAGCTCTCTCCACTTCTCCACTTTCCTTTCTTTCTATCTCTCGCTCCAATCATAAAACCTAGTCCGTTTCATTCAAACCAAAAACTTCCATTACACTTTTACTGTCCATTAGTTTATTTAACATTCTTATTAAGATGTTTTAACGTGGTCCTTCATTCAATTATTATTTTCTTAATTTAAATTTAATGGTAGTTGTTAGATTGATTAAGAATACAACGAATATCAAATTCCAAACCCCTTTTGTCCCATTTTTATTATCAGTGAGTGCTTCATATTTATATACCAACATGACAAAGTATTAAAGGTTATACTATAAACTCTACTCAAAGGTGCATTGATTCTTAGAACATGATTTTATTATGTCAAACCGTTAACTTTGGTTATTAAACTATTAGACCTTTGATATTTCACTCCACTTTAGGAAACGGAACTAAAAAAAAAGAGTAGTTTGCATTGATTTTTTAGCATCCCAAAGAAAGGTGAAGAAAGCAATAGTTTAATCTAATTGGTGATTGGTGAAGTGCTTATAGGCTTCATTTGGACTGAGAGAAAAGACATATAGTATGGTTTAAATTATGTTTCCCTGTTTTTCTGGAGTGAAACTGAATCACATAACAATAATAAGATCAGTACTCTTAAATGCTTATGTTCATATGAAAGAATGAATGCGAGGAATTAAGGTCATGGCATATGTTGTTGTCGACGTCTCCTAATAGCAGTAAAATGAGCAGCAATCTGATCGTAGTCGGGAAGCTTAGGATGAACATGCTTAGCTTCCTTGAACACTCTTTCTTCTTTCTTTCTTTCTTTTTTTCTTTTTTTTAACCATACCTTCATTGATCTTGCCTTTCTTTAAAAGGCAACATTTGTGATGAGTACAGAGTAGTCGAGAGAGATAATAGAAATAAAAGAGATACATTAGATAAGAAGAAACAAAAAGTGAAGCAGCTGAATGTTAGGAAGCCCGAGGTTATGGTTGAAAGAATTTAAACTAAGTGAAGAGGTAAGTAAGATTCATGACTGAGCGTTGTGGCGGAGGAGGAAGTAGCAGCATTGTAGCAAGCGCCGGTTTCTTGCGATCTAATCCAGCCAGTGATGGTGAACCCTCCAGTTCTGCGAGAAGGTCTAGTTTGGGCCTTGTAAAATAAGAACAGGCCCATTACGTTTCATATAGTGTCCGTTCTGTCGATGTATGTAGGTGAATCTTTATATTTTGACTTTTTGAGGCTTTTTCTTTTCACCTCGTCAACCTTTTGCTAAGTTCATTAATTTAAGTGTCTTAAAACACCAAGAACAATGGTTTGTTGTCTTTGACAAGACAAGTGAAACTTTAATAATGTTGTTGTCGGCCTAAGTAGCTAATGAGTGTATAATGTGTACATTATTTTAAAAATTTAGCATTTTCTCCAAATTAACCTTTTTCTGTACGGAAATAATTAACAGTTTTATACATAAATAATTCCATGAATATATTAAATTTTAGTTTAATAGTATGATTTTAAATTAAAGTGTGTGCTTAGCTTAAGACAAGGGCCAAGGCAATGTCCGGCATGTCTATCTAATCAGATGCTCATTTTTTCTTTGTTTATTTAATAAGAACATTAATTGGAGGCATTAATGAAGGTCACATAAAAGAAGGGTCCTAGAAGATAAATTGAAGGTGATTGCATACAAAAGTGCGTCTTTCAGTTTTTTCACAGAGGAAGCTCATGACACTCACCAAAGCAGCACGAATGAAGTTCAAGTTTTTAATTAGGCTTCACATATTACATCTCCTCAAAATTTATATCATTTCATATGTTTGATCTTGTTTTCATGTGACTCTCCTCTTCTCTACCGTGAGTCTCTTCAATGTTAACGATCATATATACCTTTGTTTCTCGCCGTACGTACCACAAACTACTTCATCCCAATTTTTAATTTTACGTGTCAAAATACATCATGAAGTCTCTTCTTCTCCTTGCCTTTTTCGTCTCTTTCTTCTTCGGCTCTCTCTTGGCTAGGAATCTCCCAACAACACCCTATCAAAGTATGTATCCTCCTCTCTCTCTCTCTCTTTCACTCTCTTAACCCACCTCTTTCATCATTATCTTCAAGCTCTCTAACTTTTTCATGTTCAGGTCATCATCATGTGGGAATTGCCGGGACGTTGAAGCATCAGAGGAGGCCGGACACGGTTCAGGTGGCTGGGTCTAGGTTGCCAGACTGCTCACACGCGTGTGGCTCGTGCTCCCCATGTCGTCTTGTGATGGTTAGCTTTGTGTGTGCAACGCTCGAAGAGGCTGAGACTTGTCCCATGGCTTATAAGTGCATGTGCAACAACAAATCATACCCAGTCCCATGATCAGCCTCTCATACACTTACTCTATGCATTCAATCGTTTTGTTATCCTTTTGCTTCTCCAGGTACCTGACGATGTGTATGTATAAAATGCATCTTTAGTTTCTTTTCTTTTTCATTTGGTGCTTTAGTTCCTTCAGTCAATAGGAATCTTAAACACAGTTTATGAAACGAGATTAGTTAATCAGATGTATTAAAGAAACTATTTGGGCTCTTCTACTATATTATGGGCCATGACTCATGAGGCCGCATTTAAGACGGCAACAACAAAAGTTGTAGCTAGACAGAATTATATTTACAAGGCACCTAGACGTTGTTGTTGCCACCAAACTTTGGAGGCTCTCTAATAATAAGCACATTCTTACCCCATTGGTTACAACACCTTCTATTTTCAACCATATTATCTCACCTTCGTTAAATGTTCCCACAATTAGCTCAATATTTCACTATATACATACACAAGCCTTTCCTCTACAAGGTCAAACAAACGCACCAACTTCATCTTTACTGTCCCCGAGTTTCTTCTCTACTGCAAAAACAAATAATGGCTTCTTCCATTCTCACATCCGCGGTCACTGTCGTGCTGTTAAGCCTATTGCTTGGATCAGCAGAGCAAGTGAGTGGACTGCGTCACATTCCCAAGTTCCCCAAGACCACTGATGTCAAACACCCTGACTTTCTTGTCACCATTGAGCCCAGACCAACTGTACTCATCCCCGGCGTTGGAAGGTTCTTGCTTCCTCCCAAATGTAAGAAACCGTTCTACCCTTACAATCCTGTCACCGGAGCTCCCCTTACTGGTGGAGGACTCCCATCATATAATGCTGGACAAGGGACCGGAACTCGCACTCAACTCCCTGGTGGTGATGATACGCTTGTCCCAAACCCCGGATATGAAACTCCAACCCCAACCATTGGACCTGGCTCTGGAACCAGCGGCCAAGTTCCACCAGTGCCACTACCCTAAATTTTTTTCAATCTGTCAACGAATAAGCATTTATTAGATGCAAAGGGGTCTACTTTGGTGTCTTGAGTCTTGGTTAGATATAAGTAACCCTCTGGTTTACTAGTCGTTTCTTTATTAGAGTCATGTGTTTGCCATCTCTCTTCTCTCTGCATCTCTCTGTCTGCTTAAAAAGGGAGAATCTTGTGTCATGTTCTTCATTTATTGCATTTTCTTACATATCATTATATAAAATAATCGAAATATTCTGCGTAAACATATAAAGACTCCTCCTAATAGTAGTAGATACTACTAACGACAAAAATAAATGCAGAAAAGTAATTTACCAAAGTTGAAATCGTGATGCATCATACACTTATCAGATTGAATGTAACCAAATCGCCCATCCCCTAGACTATGAATGACCAAAATGTAAACCAATCATAACCATACGATACGCTGATGCATAAGGGATAATTAATGGAAGCGAGTCAAGCGACTGTCTGGCCAGAAGAAAGTAACCAAACATGCTTATCGGATAAAATAATGGATTTCCCACAAGTCATCTTACAAGTAGCAGTGCAAACATCCATGGGAACGTATCATTGATGATGCAAGGAGGCAATGAAAGATCAAAATATACTGCATGGTTTAGAATCGCAGAGCTCATTAATACGAACAGTGCAAAAGTTTAAGACCAGCGATGCAGTAAAGTGATCACAGAATTTAAGAGCAGCAATCTCTAGAAATAGAAGGCACAGGAATTGCTCAAAACTAAAACGAAAAACACAAAAAAAAACTTCTGCATTTCTTCATTCTACAATAATCGAAAAGAGGGTTCATTGAGTTACTGATTAGTCCCCACCACTACCGTTTCAAGTTCAACAATGGAGCACGGCGAAAGTGGACGATGCTCCTAAAAGAGCAGAGTCATATTCGTATATATCAGAGAACAATTAAGCATTCCAGAAGTACAATGATAGTATGAGAAAGAGAGAGACTAGACACACATTGGAGATTGGACAATGATAGTATTACATTTTCTCATCATTATTCAGATCGTTGTGGGTAAGTGTTGTGAATGGCTTACCCGAATAAAAAACAAAGCAATAAAGTAAAAGAATTCACATACAATAGTGTAATCTTGAATGAGTATCTACACGGAGGTAGAAGAAGGAGCAACTCGATCAGCCTCTATCATCGACTTTATATAGTACTCTCCTGCTTTGTATGACGACCTCACCATTGGCCCTGATGCTACGTACCTGAATCCCTGTTCACCACAAACACATTCCGTTTAGCCTTCTTTTCCGTCATATTTCTCAGCTAATAAAACTCTAAAACAAGGAAGGGACCATTACCATTTCCATGCCAAGAAGCCGATACCTCTCAAAGGCTTCTGGTGTCACGTACTCAGCTACTGGCATGTGCCGCTTAGACGGTCGCATATATTGGCCAAATGTCATAACGTCAACCCCTGCTGCTCTGACCTTCTCCATTGTCTTGACCACTTGATCAGGTGTCTCTCCACATCCCAGCATTACTGAAGTCTTTGTTAAGGTGCCTGCAGGTGCATGTTCCTTAGCCATCCTAAGCACATCTAGTGACTGCTTAAAGTTAGCACGATGATCGCGCACAAAGCTCTGAAGCTCTTCAACTGTTTCAATGTTGTGGGCAAATACATCAAGCCCTGACTTGGACACTTTCTCTACACATCCACCATCTCCACGGAAATCAGGAACTACAACATCAAAACCGAAAACAAATTAAAAAATTCATCATCTCGACCACGAAAAACCTCAATCCCACAAAAATCATGATTATATTACCTAGTGCTTCTATCAACATCTCCGGCTTCAAGAATTTCAATCTCTGTACAGTTTCAGCAAAATGGTCACTTCCCTGATCAGGTAAATCATCACGATCTACACTGGTGATGACCACATAATCTACACCCCAAGATGCAATTGCTTCAGCCACATTGTTAGGTTCATTTGGATCAGGCGGTGGAGGTGTACGCGATGTCTTCACATTACAAAACCTAAATTAATAAAAGCCCTTTCAGATTAATCAAGCTGCGCAATTCGGTGCCCTAGGATTGGAAGAGGAGAAAGATGATACCTGCAGCCACGTGTACAAGTGTCCCCGAGGATCATAATCGTGGCGGTGGCGGTTCCAGTTTCACCACCAGACCAACACTCGCCAAGGTTGGGACACTTAGCCTCCTCGCAGACGGTGTGAAGTTTAAGATCTCTAAGCTTCTTCTTGATCTGGACATACCTCTCGCCGCCGGGAATAGATTCTTTCATCCATTTAGGCTTGGGGAGAGGCTTCTTTTTGGTTCCAACCTCCACGGAATATGTATCGCCATGGATGAAATCGGTAAGGGAAGGCGACTCATTTGCCAGCCGCGCTCGAAGAGCCTCGAGGCTCTTGGGAGATTGCGTTACGGTTACGGGGGTTACCGGCGAGGAAGAAGAGAAGAATTTCGACGCCGGACGACGGAATCGGGAGAGTAGGGCCGAGCGCGAATGCATCTCGAGGCTTTGATTTCTGAGAAGAGTTCCGATTAGGCATTTCACCAGGCATTGAGTTTACACGGTGATGGGTGAACCTTCCAGATCGGAGAGAAGGTCTTGTTTGGGCCCTTTTTATCATTATCATAGGCCCATTATGTTTCTTAAGTTTCACAGTCCAAAAAGAGCCACTTCAAATAAGTTTATTACTCCGGCCCAAAATATGATTAATCTGGTATGGGCTGTAGTAAGTATGTGAATTTTTAGGCTTTGGGTTTACGGTGATGGGTGAGCCCACTAGTTCATAGGTCTAGTCTGGGCCTATTTCTCATAAAGATAGGCCTATTACGTTTTTTAATACAGTCTTCTTCTTCTTCTTTACCTTTCAATCTACTCCAGTTCAAACTTCAAAGTTCAAACACAAAAACATAAGGCCAAGGATTTAAAAAAAAAAGAAGTTAAAGGGGAGCACGTGAAATTGGCTAATAGTAAGTACAAAAGCTGTGTAGACGCAGGTGTGTTGTGTGTCATCATAATCCAAAGTTCAAAATTTTCTTTTCGTTTCTGCTAACAACACTCATCTTATAAGATAAACTCACTTTTCTTCACTCCCCTTTTCTCCTTCTTTTGCTCTCTGCTCACTCAGTTCATCGAATCCAATTAGCTGTTAAGTTTTTTACTTTTTCAATTTCAACTCTCAGTCTACTTACACTCCAGTTCTCTCAAAATTCTTGCTAAATTCGGAATGGAATCGATGAGATCTGGGAGACATAACAACATCTACTTTTTGGGGTTTCTCGCTTTCTTTCTTATATCTCTTCTCTCCCTTTCACTCGCCCTCACCAATTCTGACGATGGTAAGCTCAAAATTTCCTCTTTTCATACTATCTTATAGCAATGTTAGTATGTCTTGTTTCTCTCATCGCTAAAGCTAAATGGTTTGCTTCAGTTGCAGCCATCAATAGCCTCTACCTTGCACTGGAGTCACCTCCTCTCCCCGGTTGGATTGCATCTGGCGGTGACCCTTGTGGTCAGGGCTGGCAAGGTGTCCTTTGCAATGCTTCCCAAGTAGAGACCATGTAAAGTCTCCTTCTTCTTGCTTTTCTCTATATATATCATTCTTCTATCAACTCATCTCTTACCTTTTCAGAGTTCTCATTGACGCCAATCTTGGGGGAGAGCTCGGTGTTGGCTTAAACATGTTTACCTCAGTCAAAACAATGTACTTAATTCCTCTTCTGTTACATCACTTTTGTGTCCATTATCTGTATTCCTCTCTTGTCATTAATATCTTTTGCAATTTTGTTCCAGAGATTTTAGCAACAATCACATTGGAGGAAGTATCCCACCCACATTGC
Source organism: Cardamine occulta (assembly GCA_028015245.1). Lineage (NCBI taxonomy): Eukaryota > Viridiplantae > Streptophyta > Magnoliopsida > Brassicales > Brassicaceae > Cardamine > Cardamine occulta. Next base: position 21,482,433 of record CM051372.1, read on the forward strand.
CTGTTTCATTGCAGAACTTGTATCTTTCCACACTTCCTAAGATGCAAATCCCTCTTTATCATATTCAACATCTTATATTACAACCTTTAACCTCTTCACAGGTTTCTTTCAGGTAACAAGTTTACAGGAACTATCCCAGAATCTATTTCCTCCTTAAATTCTTTGTCAGTCATGTAAGTCTTCGTTGTCTCTATCAACATCTCGTTTCTATGTGTGATTAGCGTGTAAGGCTTCTTTGGTGTTATAGGTCTTTGAACAATAATCTATTGTCTGGCAAGATACCCGATGTTTTTCAAGACCTTGGCCGTATGATCAATCTGTAGGTCTGCCTCCTAAATCAGTTGTTTTGAGATTATTTTATGTATATACAAAATGTGTAACCAAACATTCAACATATGCGCAGAGACCTGTCTAGCAATAATCTGAGTGGACCATTGCCTCCTTCCATGCAGAATCTTTCGACTCTTACATCTTTGTGAGTTTTTCTTTTGCATTGCGTATACATAGTCTGTTTTGAGTTGGTCTCACTTAGTTTGTTGTTCTGATTCCTCATGCTTTCAGGCTTTTGCAGAACAATCATCTTTCAGGTGAGCTTGATGTTCTGCAAGATCTTCCCCTCAAGGACTTGTACAAATTCTTTGCCATCCCATTTTTTTTTCTGGTCTACTGCTATTTATCTTGCCACTTGCTTACTCTCTTTTTAACTGTGCAGGAATGTCGAGAACAATCTCTTTAATGGACCTATACCAGAAAAGTTGTTAAGCATACCAAATTTCATGTAAGCTGCTACAATTTTCTTTGCTCATACCAAACCTTACATTTGCAATTAAATTCTACCACTTCTTTTTTTTTTTGTGTCAAAGACTCAAAGTATCAGTCTGTTGAAGTGACAAACTATGATGCAGAAAAGGCAATAACATGTTTAACGTCACTATTGCTCCATCACCTTCACCTGCAACACCTCCAAGTCCAACATCAACTAAGCGGCCGTTTTTTGGGCCACCATCTGTCAATTCATCAACTGGTCGTGGTCATACACACGGGAGATCAACCCCTTCCGATCATTCATCCCCACCAGCTCCTCAACCTCAAGGGAAAGAAGATTCATTTACCAGTAAAAGGATTGTTTGGATATTCATTCTCGGGGCCTTTTCATTTCTGGTTTTGGCCTTGGCATGTCTACATTGTTGGAGAAAATGTCTCAGAAAAAGAGACGAGGATGAACAACTATCCAAACCGCATCTAACTAGTGAATATGGGAGGGCAAGAGACGGTTCTCACTCCAACGCTTCTACACTTCCTCCATCCGGTACATACAATAAAGGTAAATTCTCATATTTTGTAATTCTTAACTTTTAGATTTCAAGAAAATCACATGTTTAGTTTTTCTCCTTCAATGGAATTTAAACAAAAGACAAGGAGGCTAAACCAGAAGAGATGGAGAGAGTAGGAGGTGCTCTGAAGCTGCAGAGTGGGCCAGAAAGAAACGTAGGAAGGGAATCGAGGCAGGAGAGTCATAAGATAGACATGAGTGGCAATGATATGGATTTGATGCATCCCTCAGGGCTTCCACCTATCAAAAGGGTCATCAAAAAGGCTATGGAACCTGCTGAAGCATTTCTAGAAAAGCCATCCACTAAAAGCTATGGTCCCTTGATATCTGTGAAGCGTTTCACGGTCGCATCTCTACAACAATACACAAATAGCTTTTCCCAGGAAAATCTTATTGGAAATGGCATGCTTGGGAGTGTCTACAAGGCGGCGCTTCCAGATGGAAAGGTATGCATTTACATCCTCCCTCTCTCTTTATGTGTTTTCCGTATCCGCAACTGATAAGTTATTTTTGCTTTCTTCGATAGCTCTTGTCTGTGAAGAAGTTGGATAAGAAGTCCTCCAATCATGAAGAAGGAAAATTCGTGGAGCTAGTGAATAAGATAGACAGAATCCGACATGCCAACATTATCCAACTCGTGGGTTTCTGTTCTGAACACAATCAGAGGCTTTTGATCCACGAGTATTGCAGGAATGGTACACTGCACGATTTGCTGCATTCTGATGACAGGTTGAAGATAAAACTGTCATGGAACACCCGTGTTAGGATGGCACTAGAAGCTGCAAAAGCTCTGGAGTAAGTTCTATCGCATTGGTATAAATGTGGCTCTGAACAAAAAGTAAGCGCAATAATGATGCAATTGTGTATTTTTATGTTGCAAGGTATCTGCACGAGATCTGTGATCTACCTATTATCCACCGAAATTTCAAGTCTGCGAATATTCTCCTTGATGATGATCTAAGGGTGCATGTCTCAGACTGTGGCTTGGCTCCTCTAATCTCTTCAGGTGCTGTAAGTCAGGTAAGCAAGACTCCTAAGAAATCTGATTAGCTTGTCCCATAGCCTTTTTATGTATTCCAGTCCAAGATTGTTTGTGTTTGTTTCAGTTATCTGGTCAACTCGTAGCGGCCTACGGATATGGAGCTCCAGATTTTGAATATGGGATCTATACAATGAAATGTGATGTCTACAGTTTTGGAGTAGTTATGTTAGAACTCTTGACAGGCCGCAAGTCATACGACAAGTGAGTAGAAATTATGAGATCTTGTTCCGATGTAATTGTGGTTTGAACTTTTGTTTTTAAATAGAAAAGAAAACGTTTGGCAGGAAAAGGGATCGAGGAGAGCAGTTTCTGGTGAGATGGGCAATCCCGCAGCTGCACGATATCGATGCGTTAGCTAAGATGGTCGATCCATCTCTCAAGGGTGACTATCCAGCCAAGTCACTGTCACATTTTGCTGATGTTATATCACGTTGTGTTCAGGTAAAGCATCACTAGATGAATATATTGTGTATTTTCTTACACCTGAAATATTATGTGAACTATATTATACTTTTATGTTGGGACAGTCGGAACCAGAGTTCAGGCCACTAATGTCAGAAGTGGTTCAAGACCTCTCCGACATAATCCAGAGAGAGCATCGGAGAAATAACTCAAATAGAGATTATTAGAATGCGAGAAGAAGATACTTAAGGAACTTGTCTCTTTTACAAACTTATATTATAGTATATGCTAGAAACACATTGTTCGTAAACGAATCAATCTTTGTATAAGTGTATAATGCAGAGTGTGTGACACTACTTACTTCTGCTTTAGACTATCTCCAATCTATTCCTTTATTTTTTTCTCTAAAATAGAATAGGGTTTCTCTTAAATGTATTACTCTATATTTTACTCTAAAAAAGAATATTCTTAAGTATATTCTATTTTTATTTTACTACTAAAATCTTTTATTTCTAAAATTTACAATTTGACCCCAAATATTTTATTTTCACAAATTTCCATAAATTATCATACTATTTAAATTAAACATTCATTATATTTAAAAAAATTACATTACATCATATAAAAATTATTCGCGGATCTTCCTCTTCACGACCAAGTGGAATAAAGAAATCCAAAATAAAAAGAAAACTTGATGATCAAACAACATCAGTTATCAACACCTTAGAAGAAGGTAAACGAGCAATTTTTGGAGCAATTAAAGAAGTTTAGTGCACAACGAGAATATCACTTGAAGATTCAAAATAAGAATTATGCTTTGAATGAGCTGAAGGAGGAAACCAAAATTTTATTTTATGATTTAAATTCAGTTCAAGATCCAAATGTTCGTGCATATTTTCAGTCTGAACAAACACGAATTTTACAAAAGCGGCGTAGCCAACAACATGATCAAGAAGTTCCTCCTCCATCTACTTCATTTGGACAATATTTTTAATGATCTTGGTGGATCTCGAAGCAATTTACTGGATTATTAAGTCACTACTTTTGTCTTTATTTTATTTTATGTTGCTTATTTTTAATTTTATTTATGTTACTTATTTTTAATTTTATTTTATGTTACTTATTTTTATTTTATGTTGCTTATTTTAATTTCATGTTTCTTAATTTTATTTTATATTTTTATTTAATTAAGTGTGTGACATTAGGAGATAAAATACAAATATTCAAAACATAAAAGATTAAAGTATAAATAAAAAAATTTAACTCTAAAATAGAGTAAAAAATAGAGTTACTCTAAATATAGAGTAATTCTACTTATTCATCTATTTTAGAGTGAGATATAGAGTTAGGGCATCTCCAATCTAACTCTATATTTCCTTCTAAACTCTATTCTAGAGTAAAATTATCTCCAATCTAACTCTATATCTCACTCTAAAATAAAGAAATGAATAGAATTACTTTATATTTAGAGTAACTCTATTTTAGAGTTAAAATTTTTTATTTATACTTTAATCTTTTATGTTTTGAATATTTGTATTTTATCTCCTAATGTCACACACTTAATTAAATAAAAATATAAAATAAAATTAAGAAACATGAAATTAAAATAAGCAACATAAAATAAAATTTGATAACATAAAATAAAATTAAAAATAAGTAACATAAAATAAAATTAAGACAAAAGTAGTGATTTAATAATCTGGTAAATTGCTTCCAGATCCACCAAGATCATTAAAATATTGTCCAAATGAAGTAGATGGAAGAGGACCTTCTTGATCATGTTGTTGGCCACGTTGCTTTTATAAACTTCATGCTTGTTCAGACTGAAAATATGCACGAACATTTGGATTTTGCACCGAATTTAAATCACAAAATAAAATTTTGTTTTCCTCTTTCACCTCATTCAAAGTATAATTCTTATTTTGAATCTCCAAGTGATTATATAAATTCATTATATTTTTAATATAATGAATATTTAATTTAAAACGCCCCCTTTACTCTTCCCCCAATTTCTTCGTACTCCAATCGCGTCTGTGAATTTCATTCGCTCGCTCGCTCGCTGATCCCTGAAGATTGGATCTGCTGAGTTCGGTGCAATGTCTCACTACCAGCCTCCTTCCTTTGATGACGGCGAGGTTAATCCTTTTGCGGTAAGCTTCCTCGCTTTATTCAACAATCTCATCGTCTAGGGATTCCACTTTCTATTTGGTTCTTCAGCGCCGTATAATCTTTTGTTGAATTGCATTGTTTCTGATCTGATTTTTCAGATTCGTATTGTAACGTCTATGTAATGTTACTTGTATATTACTCTTGCGATCGATTTTTTTCGGGTTCAATGCTCAAGGAAGAAACGTAGTCGATCGATTGATTTTTGCATATACGTTTGCGTTTTCTTGTGTTCATTTGGATCCATGTGGTTGATAACAAGTTTCTAAACGTAATTGCCTTTAAGTTTTCGCGCATTCTAGTATACACAACAATTGTCAGACGCTTATAATTTAACGGTGATGATGGTTGATGATCAATGTGGCTTTCCAATTACCCAGAGATTCTATAATTTTCCCAATTTTTTATTGGCCATAGACTCTATTGTTGTTTATTAATCTCAGTGTTAAAAAGGGATCAGGAGAATCAAATTATGGTGGAGGTGCCTTTTTTTATGAGTGTATGTTCTTTTGAATGAGTTTTTATCTTTCTTGTCCACGAACCACAGATTTTAATTATCTCCAATGGACTAATTGGGAAGACTTTGCATAGAAATTGATCTCTCACTTGCATCTTTTTCGATTTCCAATTTAGTGCTTACTCGTGGAGAATCTAGTATACTAGAAGCTTGATCCAAATTTTTCTGGTCTTGGATATGGTGTAATGGTTTACTTACTTGTGTTGGTTGTTACACATCCCTATTAGTTTCTTGTCCATTGAATTGTTGTCTTTGATGTTCTAAAGGTCTCATAGATCTCCAAAGTTTAGCCTTTGTTTTCCTTGAAACATCTCTCCTGGTCTTAAACATCATAACTGCTCTTGCTATATGCATTAAATTTTTCAACCTCTTTTGTTTTGTATGAACGAAAATTCAGAATCCTGGAACTGTTCCAGCTGCAACGTCAAAGCTTTCTCCTCTTCCCCCTGAGCCGTATGACCGCGGTGCCACTATTGATATTCCTCTAGGCTCTGGAAAGGTATATTCTACATTCAGAGATGCTTAAGTACCAATTATATCTCAGAATAATCCCAGAGAAAAATTTGAGTTTGCCAACTTGTAGGATCTGAAAGCTAAGGAGAAGGAACTCCAGGCAAAAGAGGCTGACTTGAAGAGGCGGGAGCAGGTAATCTGTGATTGGATTTGAAACCAACTAATGTCATATACCCTGATGTCATTTCTCAAAATGATCAGCAGTAGGTGTTTAATTTTGACTTGAACCAACAATAATTAGATTTCATCTAATTGCATATCATTTTGAAGTATTATATGGGTAAAAGCATATTTAGTCTGTCACCTCCCTTGTATTATCTAATCTGTAAAGCTTGGCCACAGTGGTTTGTAGCGACACCTCTCAAGTATATATCTCTCTGGCTTCTGAAATCTATTGTCATATTATTTTCCAGGAACTCAAGCGGAAAGAAGATGCTATAGCACAAGGTATCTTTGTCATTTTTATCTTTTGTAGAAACCCGACTTTTCATTCCATGTGAGATGCTCATACTGTCATCTTTATTTTGATAGCCGGAATTGTGATAGAAGTGAAAAACTGGCCACCGTTTTTTCCTCTCATCCATCATGACATTTCAAACGAGATACCCATCCATCTGCAGAGAATCCAATATGTTGCTTTCACATCAATGCTGGGTAAGTGTTTTCTCTTTTAAATGTTCAACCCGTCTACAATTGCAACATAGGTGTATTTCTTGAATTATTTGTAAACGATCTTGATCTCTGCTTGGCAGGTCTTGTGGTGTGCCTGTTATGGAACATTATAGCAGTTACCACCACGTGGATTAAGGGAGAAGGTTAGTCTTGGAACAGTTAAATAGTTGCCAAGTAGACTGACGCATGTATGATGCTAATCTGCTGACTCATGTACTTTGGGTGTAGGTCCAACAATATGGTTTCTAGCTATTATCTATTTCATATCGGGGGTTCCTGGAGCGTATGTTATGTGGTATCGCCCTCTTTATCGTGCCATGAGGTATATGCGCATATTCATGCTACTTAAGATTGTTCTTTTAAAATATTGTACTCTATCTGCTGCTGCATGTTGTGTTCCTTCATCTTAATCAAGAGTCAAAACTTAGATGAGATGAAAGTGACATGTGGGTTGATTTGGTTGTGTGCAGGACTGATAGTGCTCTGAAGTTTGGGTGGTTTTTCTTCACATATCTGGTGAGTTTTCCATTTGGTTTAGTGAACTTATTTTTTTGATGGTTTTGGCACATCAAAAGGTGAAAGTGAGAGTAAAAAAGCTTGAAACATAAATGCAGTTTCACATAGGGTTTTGTGTGTTTGCGGCGGTGGCTCCTCCAATTATCTTCAAGGGAAAATCGCTGACGTAAGTAACAAATTAGTTTCTAAACACACAAAAGAAAGAGATGGAATCATATGATGTTGTGTTATGCAGAGGAATATTGCCGGCGATTGACGTGTTGAGCGGGAATATCTTGGTCGGGGTAAGTTGAAAGCTTAGGTAGCGAATAACTTAAAAAGTGTTGTAAATTTGTAATGTGGACTTTGAGTTGGCTAACTTTTGGTGGGGTGGCAGATATTCTACTTCATTGGATTTGGGTTCTTCTGCTTGGAGTCACTCATAAGCATCTGGGTTATTCAGGTTCGCTCCCTCCCTCAGTATTCATTCATTTAGGTTTGTTTTTTTCGACAAGTAAAAAAGGAAGAAGTGGTTTAACAAGTTGTTGTGTGTATGGGAACAGCAAGTGTACATGTACTTCAGAGGGAGCGGGAAAGCAGCAGAGATGAAGCAGGAGGCAACAAGACGAGCAATGATGGCAGCTCTCTGACCAGTGACCCACACACACACACCTATTAACCCATCTCCAATTTTTTCCCATTTAATATACAAACAGTCAAAGTTAGATCCTCTCCTCTTGAAGGAGATTACTTACTCCGCAACTCTATTTTTTTTTTCCCGATTTCATTTAACTAAGATTACAGTGAACTCAACTTCTTACCTTTTGTTTTTTATTAATCTAAATGCGTAAGTAAACAATGTCCACACAAAGACGCCGCTTCTCTAGACTTGTGAATGTGTCCCCCTAACGCGTACGTGACGGATAACGTATGGGGTGACCTTACAATACGCATCATTTTGTTGTAAAATAATGGGTACGAACGAGAAAGTCAATGGGTAATAGTTAATGTGGGAAATGGGCATCTCTGGTAGTATATTATTAAATAGTCAAGCAGTTGAGAGAGTGTTAAGAAGACGTTGCACAAGTGGTGATTATAATTCAATGTCAAATTTTGAATATTGAAAAAAGTCAACGGGGTCAGGGAGCCAGCTGTATCTGTGTGGCTAGATAACTCCCAAACTGCTATTTAAGACAGACACTAGTCCTAGTTCCACAAGAACTGAAAAGAAAATAAAAATAAAAACACAAGATTCAGTAAGAAAAGAAAGAAAATGGCCATCTTCTGTTTCCTTGTAGACCAGAGGAAGCAAGTCAGGGGAAGGAAGCCGGCGGCCGGGTTGTGCTCAAGGTGCGGAGGAGGAGCAGTGGTTGCAGACATGAGAACCTCCACAAGATTCTGTGGGGTTCCCTTTTACCGCAAAGCTTGGAAAGCTATAGTCTGTCATTACTGCGGTGCTGTGCTCAAATCTTACCACTGAGAGTCTGAAACCAACAACGTCTTATGTTTAATTCATTTGTTATTTTGTTTTAATCAACAAGCTACTTGCCATTGTATGTTGCTTGATTGTCTACCTTAGACTCTAGCTCTGTAGCTAGTCCTGTTTTGTTATTCATTTGTTTGTTCTCCTGACTAATGCAAGTGATCCTTTTGCTTCTCTTGAAAACAAGTTTGGTATGAACAGTTACTATAAGAAGCAGAAAGGCACATGAATGTGATGAAAGGAATAATTCCCCCAACTTGATTTACAGCTTTCACCATTCAATGCTATGGTCCTCTCTCTTTAGATCCCTAAACAACAAAAGCCAGACGTATAAATGCATCTCATTTCTCATGTTGAAAACACCAACCCAATTATTTTGGGCCTTTTAATTTTCTGACCCAAAAGGCCCAAGTTTTGCGTTCATCATCAACCCTAAAGTTTTAACTTTGAAGAATGAAACGTATAAAATACAGTTTTACATCTCCCACCTCCACTGATGCTGCTGCATCTATCGAACTGGTGAGTTTTGATATAATGTCTTTCCTCGTTTCTCCTTGTTAGTACGTCAAATCGATCTCCATCTTCTTCTTTCAATCCGTTTTGTCTAGTTCATCTTTGTCAACATAAACCAATCAAATTATGAGTTCCGATCTCAATGAAGATATCTTCGATCTTAGCGTGCGCCTAGAGGAGACCCTCATTCAACAAGGCTTCGATGAAGGTTACGAAGAAGGTCTTGTGTCAGGTCGTGAAGACGCTCGTCATCTGGGTTTAAAACTCGGGTTCGAGACAGGGGAGCTGATTGGATTCTACAAAGGCTGCTCTTTTCTTTGGAATTCAGCTCTCCTTCTTGATCATAATTACTTCTCTCCTCAGCTCCATAAGCATCTCAATGATTTCAATGTCTTGCTCGATAAATTCCCGATCTTGGATCCCGAGGACGAAGCCAAAGACGGGATTAAAGATGATCTCAGAGTCAAATTCAACATCATCTGTGCATCTCTCAGCATTCCCAAGAAACAATTGGAGTACAAAGGATACCCAAATCCTTCCTCCAATCTTCACTTCTAAGACATCCATGACACCTTTGTTGTATGTATTTTCCGTTTCTTGTCCTAAAGTTTCTATCTTTAAGACAATCTAGTATGCTTTATTGGCTTATCTTGTTGTCTGGATCTGTGAATGGTGGCCACAAATCTATATGTGGTGGATAATGTAACAGTTTCTTTTTAGCCTTTTATAATGAACAAACGCACTCACAATATCTATACATATAATGTATAGGTGGTCGAGGAGCAGATGTTGAGGGAAATGCTTGGTTGTTGTAAAGTTTACATATCTGAAGGGCGGAATAAGACAGCTCTCCAAGCTATTGAGAGAGCTGGAAAGCATTTTCCACCAGCTGCAATTTTCAACAAGTTTGAAGATGTGGCTTATGGCAGGGTTGGTTACACTGTTGTATCCTCGCTAGCTAATGGGTCATCTTCTTCCTTGAAGAATGCGGTGTTTGCTATGGTTAAGACTACTCTCGACACTATCAATCTTGAATTGCACTGTGGATCTCATCCCCGGCTTGGAGTGGTCGACCACATATGCTTTCATCCCTTGTCTCAAACCTCCATGGATCAAGTTTCTGCCGTTGCTAACTCCTTAGCTATGGATATCGGCTCCATTCTTCGAGGTCAGTGCTTAATAGATGACCTCACTCGCAAACATGTGAATTCCAAAGTTTTAAAGGATATTTATCAAGCTAGGACTAGGAGTAGAACATTTTTGTATGTTGCAGTTGATGTGTACTTTGTGTTAGTCTTGTCCTGTCTTTGTTATCTCATCGTCATCTAGGCCATAGAACATGGAAGTCTTTGTAGCAATCTCTATATTGATTTGTCGAGTAATATACGGATATGATCCACCCTGGTGCAGTTCCTACATATCTATATGGAGCAGCAGGAAAGGAGCAGTGCTCGCTGGATTCGATCAGAAGGAAGCTGGGGTACTTCAAAGCAAACAGGCAAGGACATGAATGGGCAGGTGGGTTGGAGTTGGAGGTGGTGCCAGTGAAGCCAGATGCAGGGCCGAGTGAGGTGAGCAAAGCAAAAGGGGTTGTAGCAGTTGGGGCGTGCGGGTGGGTAAGGAGAATAGCGAGGAAGGCGAGTGAGAGAGGAGGGGGATTGGCTTCAGTGCAGACAATGGCGCTGGTGCACGGGGAAGGAGTTATAGAGGTCGCTTGTAACTTGTTGAATCCAAGCCAAGTGGGAGGAGATGAAGTTCAGGGAATGATCGAGAGGCTTGGCAGAGAGGAAGGTCTGCTTGTGGGAAAAGGTTATTATACGGACTATACACCCGACCAGATCGCTCAAAGATATATGGACTTGCTCATCAAATCTTAAAGCAATATGATGTTGTCACTTAGGAACATATCATCACCGACATTCTTTATTTTACCTTTTTTTCGTTTTTAGATATGGTGCTATATTGTCATGAGTATTAAGTTGAAATTAGCAAAGATTAAATAAAAAGTGAAATGATAAAAAATGATACGTTTAGTGAGGCCAAAACATCAAATCTCATCATTGGTGTTTTGTTTTGTGTAGCCTTTGCCTTGGTTGTTAAAGATGAGTTCTTGCATTTCTACTTTTATTTGTTTCCACTTGCATATACGGCGATGCATGCAAGTCCATCAACTAATGGATGACAGCATCGTGAACATGTAGTAATTAACATCTGTCTTTCAAATATATATATAAGTTGTGGTCTATATGATTTGTTAAAGTGAAAAGATAACTCTTTTAATATATATATATATATATATATATATTGGGTCGTAGATGAAATTTTAGGGTCAAAAGTCTCAAAAAAAAAAACGTGGATGAGGTGGAGTTTGGTGCGGCTCATTATTGACTTGAGTTCTTCTTGGTTGGTTAACTTTTGGTTTTACAATAAGATGGATGAGGTCATGTTACATACGTTATATCTGTAACTTATGACATGCGTACACACATTGACAGAGACAATTAAAGTTTGGGCAGCTCTAAAATTCAACCTTGATCAATGTAGATACCAATATTAAGCTAGGCTAAACCCAAGTAGTAGATCAAAACATTCAAAGAAGTCTAAAAGCATTGCATGATATGCTTAGTCCAGAAACTTAATTTGGAATAACCAAATTAATTTAATTGTGTTGTGTGTAGTAAATGAGATTCCCTATTAAGTTACATACCTAACTGCTCCTCGTTTTCATCATCCCCTCTCCCACCCTATTAGAAAGCGCGGACAAAGAGGAATTAAATACACATGTATAATATAGGTGTGTGCTAATGTGTATAAATATATAAAGATGGGCACATTGGGGTTGGGCCGTAGTGGAGAATAAGGACACAGATGTGACTGTCATATACCTAACCGAAAGAAAAAAGAAAAAAAAGCATTATGAATGTGTACATAAATGGTAAACCCATGAAACCTGTAGAAATCGTAATTATACAAAGAACTCCAAAATGGATCCATCATCTCTGTCTGAATTGAGAGTTTCTTTCAGTTCTGTCTTTCAAAGCCCCTAAAACCTAAAAAGACCTTCAAAGTTTCTCTTTCTTTTTGTTTTACTTCAAAAGCTTTTAACCTTTGAGATTTTTGATATAATTATCAGATCTCTCTGCTTGCTACCTCCTTTAGAGCTTTTTTGTTTCCCTCTTTTACTCATGTTAAATTACATTCTTGTCCTTTGGGATTTAGGGCTCTAATCCTATATATAAATATGCTCCCCTGACACAAAATACTTATTAGGAAGGAGGCCTTGTTCTTTCTTTACTCGCCCCGATCGGAGATGGAGAGAGAATGTGGGTCGAGGGAATTGTTCACCGAAGAGGAGCTGCAAGAGATAAGTGGAGTCAATGTGGGAGATGATTACGTGGAGGTGATGTGTGGTTGTACCAGCCACCGTTACGGAGACGCCATTGCGAAGCTTAGGGTATTTTCAGATGGAGATCTTCAAATCACTTGCCAATGCACTCCTGCTTGTCACGAAGGTCTCTCTTCTCTTTCAAATCTTTTGATGCTTTTACCTAAATATATAAATGCATGTTCCATGTGAATGCGTTTATGCGTGATCATGCTAGTATTAGGAATGCAATGCATCTTTCTTGTTAGATGCAACTCTGTCTCTTGTTTGGCCTTGAGGCTCTTTGTTGTTAGATGCTATATGCCTCATGCAGTCTATAAAGCTTGGGATAATCTTACATTGCGCTATCATGTTCAACTTTCTTTCAAAGTGATGATCTTGATGACAGCTTTGATTCTATGATGGTAGATAAGTTGACGCCTGCTGCATTCGAGAAGCATTCTGATAGAGAAACTTCTAGAAACTGGAGGAACAATGTGTGGGTGTTCATCGAGGGAGACAAGGTTCCACTTTCAAAGACAGTGTTGCTTAGATACTACAACCAAGCATTGAAGAACTCCAACGGATCGAAAGTCATTCATCGGGATGAGTTTGTTGGGTGCAGCAAATGCGGGAAAGAGAGGAGGTTCAGGTCGAGGAATAGAGGGGAATGCCGGATGCACCATGATGCATTGGCTGAGCCTAATTGGAAGTGTTGTGATTATCCATACGACAAGATAACATGTGAAGAGGATGAAGAGAGAGGGAGCAGGAAAGTGTACAGAGGATGCATTCGCTCTTCGTCCTGCAAAGGTTGCACTTCCTGCGTATGCTTCGGCTGCAAGCTCTGCCGTTTCTCTGATTGTAACTGCCAGACTTGCCTCGACTTCACCACCAACGCACAACCCATTTCTCTAAGTTAATAATTCTTCTGCAAAACCTTGTATTGTAAGGTGGATGCTCTGCATTTTCTTTAATAAATACCTTGGTACACCTACCTGTTATGTGACTGGAGAGACCGAGTAGGAAACACAAACAACTGAAAAAACGACCAGGGCTTGAGTCATAAAATTTAGCACCACTATTTGAACATACATCTAATATAATTTCAACTTTTTAACCTTGCCACATACACAAGGCCAGAGATCGATAACAAGACGCAAGCTGTGACGGTAATAGTATGCTAAAGGTTTGGGCCAGTCGACATGGTTGAAGAATTGCAAAGAGACACCGCAACTATTCTGTAATGTAATTTCATGGGACAAAAATTGATATCCAAACCAGACAAATAGAATCCAAAGCTTATATCAACATACTTAGAATGAGAATGCTTTCATTTAAAATCCTGTCTGTTTCAAGCATAGGATATTATGAAACACATAACTGTCAAGAATTATCCATTGCAGACATGAGAATCTCAAAAGTGATGCATATTATTTCCAAATGAAACACAAAGACCAGTCACAATTTGTTGAAAGGGAAAGCAAAGTGCATGAGAATGAAAGGTCTCTCCATAAAAAGTCTTCCCGGATGTGACAATGAAACTCATTGTGTACCCTCCACAGGCTTCTGCAAAGATTTAAAAACATGTATAAGGGCACGATCACGAAGCCACTTTGCAAGGAAGAAGTACAAGAGCAAGTACCTCTTTTTTATCGCCGGTGGCGAGCTTGTAACCACTGTAGAACAGTAAGCCCCAGCCGGAAAGCGAAATAAGCACAAACTGCAGATTCGTCAGGGAAGAAGGAATCAGTTCAATATTGCACCAAAAATCACAGCTTTATCAACAAAACTGTCTCAAATTCTACAAAATACAAATATGAACATACTTGTTCCTCTTTCCAGTTTCCTGGGTTCGTGGGCTGTTTCCAGAAGTCAACCTTTGTAGATCCATGGTGATCTGCAACAAAACACAAATTTCTCAAACCACATTCTTAATTTAAGATAGAGTGATTCAACTTATCAACCCGATAACTCCAAGGATAACAAACAATATATTTCAAAATCTTCTCAAGGTTGTAATATTTGTTCATCGATAGTTTTTCCCATTTTCATCGAGAATTCGAATTAGACGTAGAATGTGCGAAAGAAGTTATGCGTTCAAAAATTGGTTCAGAAAAAATCGTAGATTCAAAGAAAATGTCGAAAGAGAAGGAATAGAGAGAGAGGGGATTTACCAGCGGCGCCGGCGAGACAACGACGCTGACCAATAGAAGCGGCTCCAGCGGGAATACGAGCAGATGGGATCTGAGTTAAGCTCATGGCTCGGCGAGCGAAGGACGCCATCGATCCCTGCTTTTGATTTAGGGTTTTCAGAGAATCTGAGAGGCTCCCAAAAGTTTCCAGGTGATTTGATGAAGGAAGAAGATCAAGTGAAACCCGATACTTTAAGAAATGTCGTTCCGGTATCAAACGACACCGTACTGAGCGTTTTGTCAGGCAACAGCTAAAAACCTTCTTTTTCCACCAGAGGCTTTCACCTAAATATGCGCTAAAGTCCTCTTGTTTATAGAGATTCAGGTTACCAATTTAATTTCTAATCCATCTGCTTCAAGAAAATTCTTTAGGTGAAAAATGAACTGAAGTTGTGTTTTTGAATTCCACCACCATAATAAAAATAAAAATCACATCCGTTACGGAAAGAAATCGAGAGAGATGAAAATAAATAGTCTTAACCATAATAAAACTTGATGTTCATATGCATAGGGAAACTAAAGAGACATAGAAAAAACATAAATAGAAAAACTCTTATCTCAGCGGCAGCGGCTCCGATGTCGAAAAAGAAGTGCTCCCCTCCTAAGCGACCCCCACCTCCTCCACTTGGTTCGAAATCCTCAAAGTTTCGAGCCCTTCCGCCTCACCATGTCTCTCCTGCAACCTCTGTCTCAAATGAGCGAACTTCGGCAATGGCAAACCCTCCAGAAACTTCTAAATCGACTCCAGCAGTTGGTGGAACCTCCAAATCGGCTCTGATTGTGAAAGCTTCCACCGGATCTGCTGCAGATCTACAAACATCTGAACCTGGATCTAAGATCCAGCTTCTTGAAACGGCTTCCTCTGCTCATGTCGAAGAAGTTAATGCTGCTGACACTGCGACTACTCTCCGAAAACCTTCTTGGGCTGAGCTTATCAAAGGACCAGTGGAGAAGATGACTAAGAAAGGCACCCCTTTTGTTCTCGAATCGGGTGAGCTCAGCGTGAAGATCCCTAACGAAGTCATCACGAGAAATCACAAGAGATGGGAGTCTTTCATCATTGGCCAGTTTCACGGGAACTCTCCCTCACCGGGTGCTCCACACGCGATTCTCAATGGCATTTGGAGCAATCGATTGCGTGATATCACTACTTCGACTATGGGACCTAGGTCTGTCCTAATAAAGATTCCTCAAGCTCCCACCCGCCAACGAGTTCTTAACCAAGGAATATGGCACATTGAAGGCCAGACAATGTTTGTAGCAGAATGGGAACCAGGCCTCTCTCCAACTATGCCAGAACTCACCGAGGCTCTTGTTTGGCTCGAGTTTCGAGGAGTACCACCGTACTTTTTCTATGTGGAAGGTTTTGAGCATGTTGCAAGCATGCTCGGACACCCAATCTATTGTCATCCTTCTACAATCAATATGACTAGCATGGAAGTCAGAAAGGTCTTCACCATAATTGATCCCTCTAAACTACTCTCGGAAGCTGTAAACGTCCAGTTCCAAACAGGAGAAATCCACAGGGTGGAAGTATCTAGCCCTTGGCTTCCTCCAATCTGCTCCCACTGTCAGCAGATTGGCCATAGCATTCGCAAATGCCCTTCAGCTCCAATCACTTGTCTTGGTTGCAAGTCTACAGCCTATGAAACTGCTTCTTGTCCTAGGTCTAAGAAAAGTTCACTCGAGTCTAAGACAGCTGGAAAGAGAAATCCAGAGAAGAAGAAGCACAAGCGAAAGTCTACACCTGTTGCAAAGGTCTCAAATAACAAATATGTGGTGAATGAGATACCTACAGCTGCACCTAAAGGGAAAGAGAAAGAAAGGGAACAATCTGAATCGCCGAGGTATGGAAATGTTGGCTCGGACAAAGCTGGGAATCTTGTCGTACACATTGGCCTGACCGCAAATCGCCATCTAATTGTGGGCAGTTCAAGTAAAGAAAAGTCAATGGCCCTATCCAGCAAGTCTAATAAATCAAGAAAATCTAGTAAGTCACGAGCTGAAAGCTCCTTATCTTCTGATTCCAACTCTCTCTCGGACTCACCTGAACCTGAATCTAGTTCTGAGGATGAGCAAGAAACAAAGGAAGAAGATACAACATTACAAGTAGAAGATGCTCCTTTTACACCGGTTCTCTCAAAGAAGCAAAGAAGGCAAGAAAGAAATGCCACGGGTCGAGGCTCCAAATCTACATCTCATCATTAATATGATAGATTTCTTTTATTGAAACATAAGGGGTTTTAATAAATCTATTAAGCGCAGGAGCTTTAGGAAATGGCTAAGGCTAAACAAGCCTTCTTTTGGTAGTCTAATTGAGACTCGTGTTCGACAGCACAAGTCTCAGAAGTACATATTGTCGACTTTTCTGGGTTGGAATTTTACAGCAAATTATGAGTTCGCAGAGCTAGGCAGGATTTGGGTTGTCTGGGACCAATCAGTTTAGCTTACTATCTACTCCAAGTCGAGCCAAATGATCACTGTAATTGTTCGCTTGCCAAGTATATCAACTGAGGTAGCTATATCCTTTGTATACGCTATTAACTGCAAGTATAGAAGGCGTGAGTTATGGGATGAGATTAGAGTTCTTGTAGGCGATCCAATAATAAACTCAATGTCTTGGGCTGTGATGGGAGACTTCAACCAGGTCCTAAACCCCTCAGAGAGCTCGACTAGTGGCACCAAAATCTCTCGAGGTATATCTGATTTTAGAGACTGCATTTCTGACTCTATTTTATCAGACTTATCTTACAGGGGAAATGAATTTACATGGTGGAATAACCAAGAGGCAAACCCATTATGAAATAAGCTTGATCGAGTCCTAGTCAATAATAATTGGCTCTTCAACCTCCCTTACGCATACGCCAACTTTGGAGAGCTTGAGATTTCAGACCATAGTTCATCCTGTGTGATTCTGGAAAGCCATCTGCAGTCCAGAAAACCCTTTAAAATCTCGCACTTTCTGTTTCAGCATAAAAAGTTTCTCCCAAAGGTCTCTGAGTTCTGGAACAATACTTTCATTATTGGGACAGCAATGTTCATCTTTTCAAGAAAGCTCAAGCTTATGAAAACGGTCCTTAAGAAGCTGAACAAGGACCATTTCTCAGACCTTGAAAACAGAGTTAAGGAGGCCCAGATCCGCTTATCCCATTGGCAGAATCAGGTACTCTCAAACCCCTATCCTCTTCATGCTAGCTTGGAGAAGAAAGCATAAAAAGACTGGATGATTTTTGCCTTGGCTGAAGAGAAGTTTCAATGCCAAAGGTCTAGAGTTAAGTGGGTTGAATGTGGAGACTACAACTCTGCCTTTTTTCATAGAATGGTTACAACTAGGCAAGCCACAAATCAGATTCACTATCTCATGGATGATTTAGGTCAAAAGATTGAGGTTACTAAGGAGGTTCAGGATCACTGTGTTGACTATTTCAAGACTTTGTTTGGCACCGAACCAGTTGGTCTTTCTGATGAGAACAAGCAATTGATTCAAACTCTCAGTCCTTATCATTGTGATAAAGCCACCAAAGCTGTCTTGCAAGCAATAGTCACGGATGCGGAGATTAAAAAAGAAGTGTTTGCTCTTACCCTACACAAATCGCTGGGACCAGATGGCTATACCGGCGAATTTTTTAGAGCGGCTTGGGATGTGGTTTGTGGTGATCTCATCAAGGCTGTGAGAGAGTTCTTTGAATCAGGCAGGATTTTAAAGCAATGGAATGTCACTGCTATCACCTTGGTTCCCAAGAAAAATGGGGCCGTAAAGCTTGGAGATTTTAGGTCAATTTCGTGTTGCAACGTTGTCTACAAAGTTGCCTCTAAGATCTTATCCCGTAGGTTGGAAGGTCTCTTACCATCTATTATCTCTAACTCACAGTCTGCGTTTGTCAAAAGAAGATTGTTGGTGGAGAATGTTCTCCATGCCTCAGAAATGGTTCAAGGATTCAACAGAAAACATGTCACTCGCAGAGGGCTTTTGAAGGTGGACTTGCACAAAGCCTTTGATTCTATTAAGTGGGACTTCATCTTACAAATCTTAGCAGCCGCTGACTTCCCCCCGATTTTTATATCCTGGATTTAGCAGTGTATCTCGACCACCTCTTTCTCCATTAGTGTCAATGATGATTTTTGCGGCTATTTCAAAGGGAGAAGAGGCTTACGCCAAGCTAACCCTATATCTCCTCCTCTTTTTGTCATGGCAATGGAAGCTTTTACAAACTTATTAAACTCCAAGTATAAAGATGGCTCCATTGGCTACCATCCTCTTGGGGAAAACCCAAAGGTCTCTCATCTGGCCTTTGCTGATGATGTCATGGTTTTCTTCGATGGGAAGATCACCTCAGCCCAAGGTATTATTTCCACTCTTGACTGTTTTCAAGACTTATTGGGACTAAGTATGAATCGAGACAAGACTTTCTATCTTTTATGCGGGGCTGAATAAAGGCGAAGCTGACTTATTCTCTGAACTTGGCTTTCAACTCTGATCTCTTCCAGTAAGATACTTGGGCCTTCCTTTACTTGACCGTAGACTAAGGAAGGGTGACTATTCACCTCTCATTGATAAGATCTCTGCAAGGTTTAACATGTGGGCTGCCAAGTTCTTTTCTTTCTCTGGCCGCTTGTAGCTTATTACTTCCTTGATTTACAGCTTGGTTAATTTTTGGATGTCGGCTTTCTCTCTTCACAAGTGTTGTCTAAAGGATATTGAGAAGCTTTGTAATCACTTCTTATGGGCATGTGACATTTTGAAATCAGCCTCTGCAGCTAAGGTTTCTTGGGCTAATATTTGCCTTCCTAAATCAGAGGGAGAACTTGGTTTGAGGAATTTTTTGGTCTGGAATAAGGTACTCAATCTGAGGCTTATTTGGCTCCATTTTTCCTCAAGTGGTTCCCTTAGGGTGGCTTATACTAAGGAGCATCACTTGAAATATTTCTCTTATTGGCTGGCTGAACCTCAGGGAACTTCTAGTTGGATTTGGCGATATCTAATCTCCTTAAGGCCTATGGCTAAGGAACTTATGGGCTGTAAAATTAGAGATGGCACAAAGGCAAGATTCTGGTTGGATTATTGGACCTCTCTTGGGCGTTTGATTGATTTTATTGGGGCTAATGGTCCTAGAACTCTTTGTATCCCGATTGATGCCAAGGTAGAGGATGCGTGCTGCTCAGATGGCTGGAACCTTCCCTCCTCTAGGTCCAGGAATCATTGTATTGTTGAGCTAAGAAACCATATGTTGTCGCTCAGACCTCCTTCTCCAAGCAGTGGCCTGGACGTTTTCACATGGGGTCCTCCAGCTCACCAGAAAACTGTGTTTAGCACAAAAGCAACTTGGCCACACTTCAGACCATCTGCTCCTAATTAAGAAGCATCGGGTCCCTGCAGTTTGGTTTAAGTCATATGTGCCCAAGCATGCTTTTTGTTTTTGGATTGCCACACTTGATAGAATGCCAGCTCGTGACAGGCTTCATCAATGGGGTATTACCTCATCCCCTGCTTGTTGCCTATGTGGTAACTATATAGAGACAAGAGATCACCCTTTTCTCCACTGCGATTTCTCAGAACAGGTCTGGTCAATGGTACTCCATCGATTAGGGCAACTACCTAGAATTTTTGCAGACTGGTCATCCCTCATCACATGGCTACTCTCCAAATCACCAAGAGTTCCAACTAAGCTTAAGCGGATCGCCGTCCAAGCTACTATCTATTTGATATGGCGAGAGCGGAACAATCGCTTCCACAACTCAGTCTCTTCATCACATGCCACTCTCTTCCATCAAATTGATAGAAGCATCAGAGATACTTTGCTTGCTCGACGATATAGAACAGGATGTTGACAACTTCTATCTTCTTGGTTCGCTTACTCATAACTCAGCTGCTGCTGTTTCTTTTTAGTTTTATTAAGGCTTTTTTCTTTTTTTGGCATTTTAAGCTCATTGCCCCAAACTTTGTTCCATTTTTGGTAATATAAATTAACATTATATCAAAAAAAAAATAAGAGACATAGTAAATCGAAACCCTTTAATCTTTGTTATCAGCAACCGCAACAACCTTAGACTTAGTTTTCTTCATCAGTTTGGGTGCAACAAAAGAAACATCTTCAATCTTTGTGTCTTTGAATTTTTCGTTGTCTTGGATAAAATTAGCGACTTCGTTGCGACTTCGTTGCGACTCCTTAGTCTCTTTCCTTGTGGAGTTACGTAATAAACATCGGCTTTCTCGCAGCTGTCTCTAAGAACCAAAATCCTCTTAAACCCTTGAGGGGTTTTGGGTAAACCATGCCGATCCAAAAACCAAAACCGAGTCGAATCACTCTCCACATCCACATCTCCAGGTTCTTCACAGCTCTTGCATTCAAAGCACTTTTTTGGTGCTTCACTTCTAATATCCTCGTATTCATCTTGAGACTATAGATCTCCACTTGTAACACTTTCCACATTGTACAACGTATGAGTCGATCAACGTCAGTGGTTTCCGCTACACACATGAGATCAAACAGATTAAGATTTTGACAAAATAAATCTGTTGCAAATGATATAATAAAGCGTTATTGATACCTTACGGGGAGTAACTGGAGTCTTCTCCTCCATTTCAAGTTTTGAGGGAGACGAAGAGATTTTGGTGCTTTTTCGTTTTGGTTGGGAAGTGAAGAAGACTTATATGTCCATTGGGTTTCGTTTTTTTAATAGACGGACTCTCGCTGGTATAGCATTTACGTGGGCACAATGCCCAAAGCCTTTATAATATCGAATCAAGTATTGTAAATAGGACACCAAGGTGATAGAGGGTTTGTTAAAATAAATGAAAGAAATATACTATCGTTATAACATATACAAATCCTCTCATTCCTTGATGATATTTATGGACATTTTCAACAACAAGAAAAAAGAAAGAATACTAGTTATACTCTTATAATGCATGTAAGAAATTAACGAGTTTCTTTTTCCACCCAACCTAACAAAAGAAAGATTCAAGATTTGTAACATTATTAGATTTCCCTTGAAATGTTTTCTCAAACTTCCCAAAGACGATACCTAACACCAAGCTCGGAACAAACATAAACATCTATAGACGCCTGAAGGATCTGATCATCGTAAAGGTTGTAAACGCTCCAATCACTCATGCTTACGTCCCGATCTAGCCTGACTCCTCGATAACCCATATACATTCTTCAACAATCTCCTCAAACGAAGAGCGCTTCATGCTCCTTCCTATTGAATCTTTAACAAACATCCTTATATCCAAAAGTTTCCCAATCTCCAACTCATGTCTACATTGCTCTAACCTTTTCGCGTCTTGACTATTCCACACACCGACGTGTGTGTAATGTGCGAGAAAAAAGTGGAGGGCATCAGGGACGTGGTCACAATGAGAAAGCTGGATGATGAGACATCGTCGACCTACGCATAACTGGAGAGTATCCGCTGGAGAATCGTAGGCATAGTAAATCTCCGACCGAGGATCGGTGTAGTAACCAGGCAGTGTCCACATGACGCCGAGTCCAACGACGAGAGGGTGAGAAGTGAAACGGTTGAAGAAGTGGACGTTGTGGATCCATTGTCTGATTACCGATGGAGTTCGTGTTACTGTGACGATCAATTCGTCTCCAAAGAAATTGACAGAGTAATCTTGGAGAGTATGATAATTTCCGATGATTGTGATCGTCGGAGCCATTGATTTTGCATGTTCTTTTCTTCAAAGAATGATTCAGAGGTCAGAGAATGATTCAGAGGTCAGAGAGTACTTAAATTGGATTATGTACTGCAAGAGACGATGTTGTCACCGTTGATCTTTGTGAGATAGATGCGGTTAAATTTGGACGGTTGAGATGCATGTAGGCTAGGGCTAGTCTTTCACATCATTGGGTTAGATGACGTCGTACATAGTGTTTGCAAGGACACGTGTTCAACTAAATTAACCCCAGATAACTACTGATTTGAATTTTGTAAAAAGTTTTAACATGCAACCAATCAAACCCTAAAACGTGGATAATCTCGTGTCAAGCAAGTAAAATCCCTAAATTTTTTCATTTTTTTTGGTAAAAGTAAAATCCCTAATTAATACTGTCATTTATAAAAATAAAGCGATAATCATTCTCCCTATTTTTTTATTTTTATTTATTTTTTGAATGTGGTAATTTCTTTCAATGCCATAAGACCACCTCCAACAGAGTATTTAGTAGATTTTTAAGGAATTCTTAGCTTATTAAAAAAAATTAAATTAGAAATAGGTTAATTGTTAAGAATCAGTTCTTAGATAAGGGTTTTAAGAACTATTTCTTAAAATAAGGTGGCTGATTCTCATTGGTCATTGTACTGTGTAAGCAATGTGATTAATCTTTTTTTTGGTTTTCCGACACAACTCATTTTCTTCTCTCGTTCTTCTCTCTTTCTCTTCCTCGAGATGTCAGCGATCGTGAAGAAACGTAACCATCGCCGAAGGCGTTTCAACCCTAGGATGATCGAGGTTCTTTGGGAAAGGTATGAATCTTGATGTTTTTCTTTGTAGATCTTGCTCAATAATCGGTTGAATCATGAGATCTAAGTTAGGGTTCTGTGATTTAGGGAAATTAGGGTTATTTGATTTAAGCGAAATTAGGGTTATTCTACAGCGAAATTAGGGTTATCCATCTCCCTTAAATGCAAATCGTTTATCTAAAGCTAAAATTTTTGTAGGGTTTCAAGTGAAAAGAGTATCAGTTCGTTGGAGCCACGATTATGAAGTAAGCAATCTCATCTCTCTCTCTTGCTCTTCCTCGTTCTTATCAGCTAGCTCATAGTTGTACATTGTTGCTAATGATCCGTTTGAAGAATAACTTATGGTAAAATGAATCACTTTTTGTTAAAATCTGTTTCTTTGATTGTCAAAATAGTTGGCAATTTGAGATTTTTAGGTGCTACATACGTTTTTGTGTTTGGCAATAACTAGATCTGTTTGTAAGTTCTGTCTGTTGAGCTAATTGTGTTTTGAAATCTGGGTAATTTGTTGATTGTTTGTATTCATTGCTAACAAACTCTGTTTTAGTTTATGTTATTGATTTGTGAAGCTTGAGATTTTACTTGCTTCTGTACAATGATCTTTGCTGTTGGTTGTGTATTTTGATGTAGTGCAGTATTGTTGATGCATGTATTGTGATAGAAATTGTGATTTAACTGATAGTGAACTATGTTTTTGTTATCAATACTTGGTAGTTTGATATTAGGAAAGGTCATGGATTACTAACCACAAACCATAATCAATGCACTTAAACACAGAACCATAACCACAACAACTTGTTATCTCACACATAAACGACACCTCTTCTTATATACGCACAACAACCTGTTATCTAAAACAAAAACTTAAACATAAACAAAACCTCTTGTTAACTCAGAACTATAACCCTCTCTTCTCTTTCCCTCTATCCTTATCCTCTTTAACAGTCACTAGAAACAATAGATTCATCGAATCTATTTAGCCAACATTCAAGCTTTCTAAACCTCTTAAACAGCCAACAAGAAAACCACACCCTTGAAACAAATCCGTTTGATTATGATCCTGTCTTTAGTAGTCCCCTATGTACTGATCCAAGCGTAGATGCAAACAAACCTAAGGAGCGTAGAGAAAGATGGAAGTGGTCACACACAGAAGATGTGGTCCTTATCAGTGCTTGGCTCAACACTAGTAAGGATGCAGTTGTATCGAATGAGCAAAAAAGCAATACATTTTGGGCACGCATTGCATCTTACTATGCTGCAAGTCTGAAGTTACAGGGTCTTGAAAAGAGAGATCCAAGTCATTGTAAGCAACGGTGGCAGAAGATCAATGATGTAGTCTGCAAGTTTGTAGGCAGCTATGAGGCAGCAACAAAAGAAAAATCAAGTGGCCAGAACGAGGATGATGTCATGAAGATGGCTTACAAGATCAAATGGGGTTTTTTTTAAGAACCCCATTTGGGGTTCTACCATTGGACTCAAAAATATTTAAAAACTCTAAGAGAGTTCCTTAACTTTAATTTTATTAAAAATAAATGTTAAAAATTTGTTAAGAACCCCAAATGGGTTACCTGAGATGCTCTAATATCTTTTAGTTTTAGGTTTTCGTCGTCTATTCTTTATTTCTCCTCCTCTTGGTCCAAAAGAGAAAGTTTTGCGAGTAGAAGACAAATCGACACCTTTCGTTCGTATCACACAGCCAAGGAAAGACAAAGAGCAAAGAAGAAGATGAACAAGCGGAGGAAACTCAGATCTGATTCCGGTTGATCTAATTCCAGAGATACTCAAAAGATTGCCTGTTAAAACCCTAGCCAGGTTCCTTTGCGTGTCGAAACAATTTGCATCCATCATTTGCAACCGAGACTTCAAGAAAATATATTTGTCCAAGTCTTACAATCATCAGCAAAGTCTCATCTTCACATTCGAGAGAAACTCTTACGCCCATTGGAAGTATTTCTACTTCTAATCAATTCATCCCCAAAATCAAGGTGAATCATCATCATCATCTTCTACAGCAATATAAGCCGTATCCGTACACAACCATTGCTCCATCTGTTCATGGTTTGATTTGTTATGGACGACCTCCTAAACTCATGGTATATAACCCTAGCACGAGACGATTCATTACTCTTCCCAAGAATGATTCTCACAGGATAGATTTTTACTACTTAATTGGGTTATGATCCCATTAATGGTGATTACAAAATGTTGTCTATGACTAAAGGATTGCATGTTGGTTGGCACCGTGGTTTAGCTTGGGATCTTTCGGTTTTTGACATTAGGAAATGGGAATTCGTGGAGGATGATGAAAGATTTTCCTCCTCACTCTCCTGAGTCTCTTGATATATGCATTGATGGTGTGTTATACTATGAAGCTTATCTCGACACATTTCCGGCTGTTTTCAACAAATATAAAGCTGTCATGAGTTTTGATGTTAGGTCATGAAAAATTTGATCTTATCAAAACACCAGAGACTGCAATGTTTACAAAGATGACAAGCTACGAGAGAAAGCTTGCTATCATGCACTCCACGTACTCTGAATCTGCTGGACTTTCTACTCGTAGAATTGAATTGTGGATTCTAGTGGACGCTGCGAAACATGAATGGTCGAACAAGGTTTTTGTTTTGCCATGTTGGAGTAGTGAATTTTCTTTTCAAGTCTTTTGTTTCACAGATGCAGGTGAGTTTGTTTTGGCACCAGAAACAACTTTTCGCGAACCACCATTTTATGTTCTTTATTATGATCCGAAGAAAAATGCTGTGAAAAGAGTTTTCATAGAAGGAATCACGGAACTGAAGCTTTCACCTTGGGATAGAGGTTTGAATCGTCGTACAATCTCTATCTTCCCTGGTCAGGTTCAGAATCTCACGTTTCTTTAAAGAGTGTTCGCCCCAGTTCAATTTTCATGATCCTAACCATTGAAACGTTTGTTCTTAATTCAGTTTCATCTTGTTACTTGGGAAGTTTCATGGTCTTTGTCTTTGCCTCTTGTTTTTCAGCGTTGCATGTCTTCAATCTTCATGTAGTCTCTCTGTTTTGAACTTTTATTACTGTCTCATCTTACAATATCAACAACCCAAAGATTGGTGGGTTTTCATGTGGTCCAGAAACATAACTAAAATACAAATAATAAGTATATTTATTCTCATTTGTTTGCAATTTTAGAAACACGAATAGATTACTCAACATGTTAAATATCTCATATTCCCTCCGTTCCTTAAAGATGAATGTTTTAGAAAAACAAATTGTTTCACAAAGTTGGATGTTTTGTATTTTCAATGCAAAAAGGTATGTATAATTTCTTGTTTTGCCCCTAATAATTAGAGTTAAAGTAAATAACATAATTAAAATTTAATGAAAAGATAGGGGTATTTTAGGTTATGTAAAAAGTTTCTTAATATGTGTGCAAAACCTTAAAAATTCATCTTTAAAGAACGGAGGGAGTATCTTCTATGAAGAATATTGGTAATCTAGAAAGTCACATGTTAAATATCTCATATCTTCTATGAGATAAGTGTTAATCCAGAAACACGAATAGATTACTCAACATATCGAAACGCATCTTGAACTCTTGTTCTTCCTCTTTGATGTCATAGTATCCTCGAACATAGTGTTCTTCCAGCATTTGTCGCATTGTCCTCCACTCCTCCTTCGCGTAAGCCATTTGTTCAAGTAAATAAAATATGAAAAGTTGAGCTTAAAATCTCGCTGAGAAAAGATTATAACAAAGTCTTTTTCTGTATTAAAAAATATATAGAAAAATCACCTAGAAAATCTCTTTCCAAAAACCCTAGTATCTATTAAGGCATAAATATATATATATATATATATTGAAAAATGTGGAAACTGGAAAAACCCTATGATATTTCACGGTTGTATATAAAGAAAGGAGCATGTTTTGGACCCAAAAAAGGTTAAAAGAGAAAAGAGATGAATTTGAGACTATACGTAAGAGAGTTGGAAGGAACATTTGAAATGGAGAAAGCAGTGTGTAACCATGGTTTCTTCATGATGGCTCCAAACGTATGGAACCCTTCAACAAAGTCACTACATCGACCACTGATCCTTTCGAACTCTTCTTCCGTGAATGTAACGATCTCTCATCCTCCTACTCTCTCTTTTCTTGTAATCCAAGTCCACGGCGTCAATAATGTTTCAAGAGTAGACGAAGAACTCATCTTGCAACAAGTAGGGAGGATGCTAAGAATATCAGACAAGGATGAACGTGATGTGACTGAGTTTCAACAAGTCCATGAAGCCGCAAAGAAGAGTGGTTTTGGTCGAATTTTCCGCTCTCCATCTCTCTTTGAAGATATGGTCAAATCTATTTTGTTGTGTAATTCCACTTGGGAGAGGACATTACTCATGGCTTCTCGCCTCTGTGTGTTGCAATCAAAGCTAGCTGACGGCAGTATTAGGCCTAGTCGCCTACCGAAAAAGAGGAAACTAGACCCAAAATCCAAGAAAGAAACAAGAGGAAACTTCCCTAGTGCCAAAGAAATAGCAAGTCTTGACAAAGAGCTGATCAATGAGCACTGTAAACTTGGGTACAGAGCAAAACACATAATAGAAAACGGGTCAGTGAATCTTGAAAAGATGGAAATGAATGAGATGGAAGTGGAACAAGTGATTGAGAAACTGAGAAAGTTAAAGGGCTTTGGTCCTTTTGTTACTGCAACGGTGCGTATGTGTATTGGTTATTACCATCTTGTTCCATCTGAAACAGAGACCCTAAGACTCTTAAGAGAGGTATATTATTATCTATACTTAATTAATTCCCTTTTACAAAGATAAATCATTAATATACATTAAATAATGTAATATTTGGAGGTGCATGAAATGGAATGTTCCAAAGAGACGCTTGAGAATGCATCACAGTCATTCTATGACCGTTTCTCTCCATTCCAGTCTTTAGCCTATTGGTTAGCTTCTTGTCTACTTCTATTTTCTAAGCATAGTTTTTGAATATTATATGGCTTCTTCTTGCTTTGTATAGGTTTGACTTAATCCAAAACTATGAAACAAAACTTGGGAAGCTTAGCGAGTTGAGTCACACTGACTACAACAGTGTTACCGGATACTGCCACATGAAACAACTCAAGGAAGAATAAAATCTTACCTTTTCTAAGGTTTTATTATTGTTTTTTTGGGGTTTTTTTTTTTGCTCTTTGGTGTTCGTACAAGCCTCTGATATTTAGAATTTGAGGTTACCACTTTCTCTGAAAATTAATTGGAAGATGTAAAACTCTTTTTTGTCTTGAGAAATCGGCATGTCAAATGCATATTCTACGCAAACATGGAAACTGAATCTTGAGTCCTTCAAAGTCCAAACCTTTATTATGCTCTCAAAATACTAACTTTTGCTTCTAGAAACCGAGACTCAAAGCTTTGACAGGGGAAGCCACAGTCCTAAATGTTACAGAAGTTTCGTATCGAAAGTCTGTTTGTGTTGAATCAGGAAGCAGCAGTTCAAGCTCCTCTCATGCATCTGCATACATCCCAAATTATGATCAGAAATAGAAACATATCAGAACAGGTCTTCAAATGTTCATGCACACAAGCTTTGTACCTCTAACTCGGAAATCATTCTCAAAAGATCATGGCATTGCTCCAGCATCAACTTCTCTTGTGCAGCCACTTCAGAAAGTTGGGATACAAGTGGAACAATACCCTCCATCTGCTAACATGTTATTACACAGCTTAGATACGAATAAATCATGTCATTTTTGTCGTCCTCAGAGTAGAAATAACTTACCGTGGGAGCATAACTATTCACAGTTGAAATGATAGCATCAGTGACTGCTTCTGCATTCTGAAATAAAGTGACGGCTGATTCCACGTTCACCTGAAAACCTCAGGAGTTGTTGGAAAATCATAGAGACAGAGCTTTGAGTTCAAAAACTTTAACAGAGGACCATAATCTGATTTACCTTTGCACCTTCTTTGAGGGGAAGCCTCGAAAGAGCAAAATGCAGGGATTCTCTGATCATGGACAGAGATGAAAGGTGTTCTCTTTCCATGTCCTCCCAAGCTTCAAGATGCTTAACCTGTTTCAGATATATTTCATATCAATCTGGTTTAGACTTGCTTATCCTCCATGGCTAGGAGTTAGCGAATTCGTAAATGATACCTACTTGAGAAAGAAAAACATGATCCAGCTTCATCTCCAGGTTTTTCTTCTGCAGTTTGATTCTCTCTTGCAGAACCAAATGTTTTAACTTGGTAAGAGTCTCCCACGCACAGAGTATTTGGTTCTGCAAATGGTATTCGCTTTTATTGTATTGCATGCCTCAAAGGATGAAGAAAGCAAAGATCTCACGATTATGTGAAACTCAATAAAGTGACAAGCATGAGAAGAGTAGCAAATCATTACCTTTTCTAGGGAGGCTACGTTATTGTTTGCAGCACAGGCTTTATCATTGACAAACCTCCATTGAATTAACCGGTTATTCATAAGCTTCAGCTGATGAACAGATTCTGCGTCACATGTCTTTGGTTTTAATGGTGAAGAAAAGGGTGAAGACTTGTTCTTGCTCCTGAAGAAATCGAAACCAAGGTTGAATAGTTTACCCACGCCTTTGCCTCTTGGAGGCTTCAGTTTTGAATTTGGAACTGTCACAGCCTGAGTTTCCAATGACCTTCCTGGTGACAGCGCCCACTGAGACTTCGAACTTACATACCTGGCCACTGGATTAGTCTTCTTCATCCTATTCTCAATGCCCCTAAAGCTATTAGCTCTCTGGAAATCTTCTTGTGACCTTAGTTTTGTCACATTGTTGTTGCCTTTACTCGGTCTAGATGTTAAATCAGGAAGATACTTAGAAGAGACCTTGATACCAGGTTTATGGTTCCAGGACGAACGACTTGAAGCAAAGGATACATCGCTCAACTCTGAATCTGATTCATCGTTTAAGGAGTCATATAGTAGAGAGCATGAGTTTCTCCTTGATGATGCTCTGTACAATGCAGATTCATCAACCGAAAATCTTCCAGGAAGTATGACATTATCCTCATTATCAATCCATGGTGAAGGCCTACGATTTTCTTTCATGTCAACTTCGAGGCTACTTTGATTTGGGAACCCAAAACAAACCCGTTTGCCATCTGACATCCGTTCATGCTTTTTCAGGCCGAGATGAACTTTTACCCCGTTGTTGCTCTGATCATCTCTCTTGGTAGATGAATTAGAAGTGGAGTTTCTGCGGTTAGGAGAAGAAGATGCAGACGGAGAGGAGAGAAAACGTGAACTAACCTCGCGGGACTTTCCTCTTCTTGTTTTGAGTTGTTCATGCTCACAGCCCTTCATTGTTACTCAGCTTCCTGAGAGAGAGAGAGAAGGAAGCTTGTCAATCTTATAAGAGAATCTTGTTTAAGTTTCAAAAAAAGAAACAAACTTTTGAAATAGATGAGTTGGTTTCTCCTATATGGTCGCCAACATTATAGGGTTTATTGTTGTTATTCAGTTGAAGTTTGAAGCAAAAATATATTTTTGTATCTTGAAATTTCCGCAGAGAAAACATGGAGATACAAGCAGAGAATATCTGATGCTTCATTGAATTTGAATATCACATTCACAACATACAGTAAGTGATAGTACTAGAGCAAACAAAACTCTTGCAAGTGTCTCTGTAACAAGATGTGGAAGATATAGCTGTCTAGAAGTGGAATAAAACTATGAACCCTAAGATATCAATGAAAATTGCATTGTTGCATAAGAGGGTGACTGTAATCAACGTATCTTTCCCACAAAGGTTTGTACTTCTCTATCCCGATCTTCAACCACGGCTTTAAGTTCCCATTGAAGTGAAGAACAGCTCCTTTCTCTATCACACGAGCATCCACATTGGTGTATCCCAATCCCAGGATATGCCATGATGCCTCCAGTGCCTCTGTTAATCCGTAAAATGTCAGAAGTCCTGGAGGTAGTGTGCCAAGTCTCCATAAGGTCCGGTCAACATTCTTTTCTTGCCAGTAGTGGTATATGCCAGTCACATTTCTCTTCCTCCATTCAACTAAATCAAAGACGTTCATCCCGAATGCCCACCCACACGCATCTGGATCAAAGTGGGAGCGTATGAGTGGATGGGAATAGTTCAAGTACTTGTGGTAGCGGTGGAAGGTCTCCATGCACGTCTCAACAGCCCCATTCACATTTTTGTTTAAATCGATTGAAAAGAGAGAGGAAAGGTCCTTCTGAACTACAACGTCATCATCAAGAAAGACCACTTTCTTCAGCGCAGGAAACACTTCAGGGATGTAGAACCTAAGATGGTTGAGCATCGAGAGATACTTGGGATTTCTGAATTTGATCGGGGTGCGCCCATCATCGTTGTGTCCAGAGAAATAGTAGCTTTGAGTATCAGAGTCTTGCAGCTGCTTGAGGACCGGAACATAGGACGCATTCAGCCATTTGAAATCCTCAAATTTCTGAACCTCCACAGTGACTCCTCTGAGGTTATCCATGTTCATGGCGAACCAAGCCTTCATTGCAGCATAGTTGATTTCATTAGTCACAAGATGAAACACGACTTTGTCAGGTGCCTTGGAGTTGAGAGCAGTAGAATTGACCACAACAGAAGTAGCAATGATATTATCAGAAAACACACAGAAATGGTAGAGATTGTTATCCGTGAGTTTAGAATCAACGCGGCTTCTCTCCTTAAGATTTCTCTGTAACTCAGAGTTCTGAAACCATTCCGTAGTGAGACGAACACCAAGACAGTAAAGACTCTTGGGAACTTCCTCAGCAGCAATCTGTCCATACTTGGAACTCTTTTCATTAACAGAACTCATCTGTTCTTCAAGAGCCTGAATTGAGGCCTTAAGCCTCATAATCATAGTAGCACTATCATAATGAAGCTGCTGAGCTTGATATAACAAAACAGCCATGTCACGAATAGTACGCTCAGACTCTAACAAAGTCAAAGGACTTCTCCTAGTAGCAGCATTCGACAAAAGCAACTGAGAATTACGGATCTGAGCACTTAAGTCCCAAGCAAACTGAAGATTCTTACTTTCTTTAGCAATGACAACAAAGGCTTTAGCAAGAGCAATCTGATCATTAACTTGACGAGCAACTGAAGTAGGACTTAACATTTCCTCAGTCATGTTCATACCTTCTAAAAATTTGTCATTACGATAACGTCGCTGCATCAAGATTTCGAAATTTAGAAATTGAAATCCAAAAATTCCCCTTTTAAACTAAGAAGAGAAAGAAAGATTGAATTTTTACCTTGGGAATAGAAGGTCTGGGTTCAATCTGACCAGCCTTGGAGAGAATGAGAATGAAGAGCATTAGAACTATCCCAGAGAGTACCCACCACACCACATTCGAGATCTTCCTCCGGCCTGCTCGCCGGAAACTATCTCCTCTTCTCCTCATACTACTAAACAAACCCAGATCTGAATTTGATGGATTGATTGATGATTGAGTATTCGGATCTGAGGGAAGTGAGAATTTTTGTGGAAGAAACAAAAATAGCTCAACCGACCATCTTCTTTCTCTTCGTTGCAAAAAAACCTCGAATCACCACCTTCTTTAAGAATTATAGGTAACTTTTTTTTTTTTCAATTAAGAGAATGTTAAAAGACATATCTACCCTTTTCAACTAGATATAAACGACTTCTTCGTCCACTTCTCCCGCCAATCTGATCGTCCTTGTCTCAGTTTCTCTCTTCTCTACGGTCTCTCGCTTCAGATCGGAGATAACCTGGGCCTTCTGCGGCCGGATTTTTCACATTTAAATCAATTCATCTCTCGAAGCCTATACGCAGCACGTTTAACCGGAGACATCGAGGTTGCGATTAGTTTCAGGGAGTTTGACAGGTAATGTTCTAAGCTGGTCGAATTCCTTTCAGAAATTGGATTGATTTCAAGTGGAAGATGTTGCCACGATGGAACAGAAGAACATTACGATAACTGGGGTTGAACGGGATGATGACTTGTTTCAGAATTTGACAACTAGTTGTTCTGCATACCAAGTGTTCGATAAAATGTCGACTGAAAACAACGAAGAAGAGGAGATATTTGAAAGCATCAGATTTCAGCTCAATGTGTGGAAAGTCTCAACATTCTAAGCTAATTGTTGGAGGAACAAGAACCTGCTGCCTAAACTCTCAAAACGTTTCATGATAATTAATTATTCACTCATTAGCTTCGAGTTGAAAAGATATTAAGGTGCAAGCCTATGAGGGTCGCGAGGGAAGGGCGATGTTTTCCGGATGTTGTTCAGTCCACAGAAAAGCATGACCACTCCGAATCCACCGTGTGGGGGCGCACCACCGTACCTGTAAACATGATTTGTAGCAATTGTTTGCTTAGAGAACAACTCAGATAAACAAGTAACGGAACCGAGCTGGTCCAGTTTGTAAATTACCTGAATGCTTCGATGTCTTGACATCAATGCCGCATTCCCCTGCACGTTTCTCCAAGACTTGTGGGTCATCGACACGTTGAGCTCCTGATATCATCTCCTCACCTAGGACAGAACATGTAAACTTAGTATCAAATGTGCAGTAACATAATCGGTGAGAACACACAAGGTAAAAAAGAATAACTCAAAGATGTACCTCTGATGAAGACATCAAAGGAGTTGCCGTAAATAGGATTATCAGCACAATGCATAGTGTAGAAAGGCCTAACTCCTGTAGGATACCGATGCAGAATATAGAACTCAGTGTTGTACCTATCGAAATCAACAAACACGGTAGTGTTAGAACAACTTTGTAACTGTGAGATACAGAACTAAATCATTTTGAAAACGGACAGGAGTAGATAAAAGTGAAGGATTACTTTTCCAATACAAGTTGGCCAAGTTTTCTCTTAGATTCAGTGTTTTGATCGCCAAGAGGATCAAGGCTTCCTGTCAAGCCAATTATTATTGATAGTCCATTCGATAAACTCAGATACAATACAAGATCATACCTTAAGCATTTGAACCCCTTCTTCAAACGTTAACCTCAATGTCTTTTCAAGAAACTGCATGTTAGAGCCAATGATCAGAATCCAAAAAGGTACAAAAACTTAGTTTCTAATATTCCTTGCTCATACTGCATATGGTTTACCTTCAAAGGTTCAAATGGGTATTGCTTTCCAACATCTTGCAGTTCTTTTTTGCACTTTTCATTCAAACTAGTGATGAATTTATTAGCACCACTGGCAGAATAGAAGATACTTGAGATGTATTTATATTATTAACAGCACAATCTTACTTGAGGCATGAGGCATACACAAATATTTTACCAAACCAGGCTCATATCTACTAGTAGCATATATGAAAACAGCAACACAAATGATAAAGATCCATGTTTTTAAAAGATCAAGGCCTTACATGATCGACTTGGAACTTAATGCAGAAGATGGCTTGATTAGCCGGTGTTCTGAGGTCAAGCACCCTATCATTCCTGATTGACACGAACAGCTGGCGTTCCAGTCTGCAACAATCATGAAAACAACAACAGATTGACCACCATAGAAGCATATATAACAAGAATACAAATTCACAGCAGCTCCAACTAAATCCCAAATCTTTAAAACAGTAAACTAAAGGAAAAATGATTCCCAGCTACACGAACTATAGGTCACGGCATACCTACACATACGAACTAATTTAATGTTCTCATAACTACACGAACTATTGACTTCGCATAGTAACATGCACGAATTATCATTTGTCATGTGCCCAACTACACCAAGTATTGTGACATACACGGAGTATCAAAAATTATATACGCAACACCATAAACATTTTTACGATTTTAATTTAAAATCATCATATTTGTTTTTACATATAGATATATATATATAATAATGAATAGAATAATTGATCAAAATATCAACAAAAATTAGTTTCATTTAAAAAAATTGTGTATTATTTTAAAAATCATACAATAAATATGTTATAAAATCGAACCCATTATATTAGTATTTTAATTTGTATATAGTGTAGGAGCGAACACGGATTTCATATTCTAGAATTTATAATATAAAATTTGGTCCGTTGAATCCAAGAAAAGTTACTCGGATATGTCCAAATTATGCAAAAATTAGAATAGTAATATAAATATTATTTTACTATTGATGTTCTACTTTATAAGTGTCTTTTAGGGAGACTTAGGACAAAAAAAAATTCATATTACTATTTAATTTTGATATATTTTGGATAGATCCGGTTAATTGTTTTTTAGATCTAACGGATCGAATTTGGTATTGTGAAATTCCAGGATATCAAATCCATCTCCACTCCTACATTAGATAAAAATTAAATTAGTAAAATTAAATTTATCCTAAAAATAGAAAAGAAAATGTAATATAAAACATTTCAAGTTGATTTTTATAAACATTTTAGAACATATTTATTATATGATTTCTAAAATAATACACAAAATATTATATATATATATATATGTAAAAGCAAATATGATGATTTTAAATTAAAATCGTAAAAATGATTATGGTGTTGCGCATATAATTTTTGATACTTCGTGTATGTCACAATACTTGGTGTAGTTGGGCACATGACACATGATACTTCGTGCATGTCACTATGCGAAGTCAATAGTTCGTGTAGTTATGAGAACATTAAATTAGTTCGTATGTGTAGGTATGTCATGGTCTATAGTTCGTGTAGCTGAGAAACCTCAAGAGATTTTTATATGTCTACTTCACTTCCGGAAGCATCCTCCACACTAAATGGTAATCTTGTCAAGGCTTTCTTGAGGCAGTACACTTTTCTCACCTGAATTTCAACCTGCAATAACATAATTCACACACGAGTTATTATAAATCAACCATGGATTCGATACTCAGCTGCTTGAGGTATTTAATCATGTTGAAGCTAACGTTGCTCTCCTCCGATTGCTTGGCCACGCACTGAACATCAGTTTGTAACCATTAGTGGAACATATAAAGAGGATGATAAATTATCTTTGAATGTTGAAAAAAAAACATAAAAATGCTTAGTTATTAATTGTATGAACTGTAATATGTATTCCAAAATTGAAAGAGTATAAAACTTCAATTTCATTCTTATATTTATATAACCTCTAATATAAATTTAATTTTTTTTTCAAAATCTCGACAATTTTAGAAAGAAAAATTTAATATTTGGACATCTTGATTCCCCTAGTTATTCATTGAATTGAGTATATATTCCAAAAAAAATTCGTAAAACTAAAAACATTAACAAAGCAAACCAAAACCAAAATCAAATCGAACAGTTGTTCAAATATACAAAAAGGAAATCTCCAGGGAACGCGGAACATAATTTTCCTTCTTTAAAAGTCTCGAGTTTAGAGAAGTCAAACCCTATAAAAATCTACACTTTATTTAGTGGGTCCCCTTCTATTCTTTTTTTTAAAATAAAAATATTAAATGATATATTCCTAATTTACTTGGGCGTTACTCCAATTTCCTAAATACCTCACTGTCTTTTTATTTTTATTTTCCTTTTTATTGGGTGTCACCGGCTTCTCACGTACCCTAAAGTAGCTTGATAGTTTCCATTTTGCATATTCACATTCGCAGCCTCTCTTCCAAATTCTAATAAAGCTCTCAGCTTTGTTTTGGATCTGAGGCTGAGATATTTGCAGATTCTTCATCATCATCATCATGAGTTTTCGTAGCTCTTACGCGACAGTCTTCAGCTTCTTCAAAGCTCACCCTTCTACTTGCAAGATTCTTGCTCTCTGCACCTTAAGGTCTCTCCTTTATTTTGCTTTAGATCTGTTTCAACATTGTACACATCTTCTATATATATACATGCTTTCACTGCTGTCTTAATTTTTCATTATATATTATTAGTCTTGTGATATTTTCGACTTCTCCTATGCACGAATCCGAGTTTATCGCTGAAAGTTTAGTCTTTTTTTGCCTCTTTCCTTTGATTCATGACTATATCAACTCTAAACACATAAAGCTTCATACTTTTTTCAATTTCAGATCCAGTTTTCTTTTTTGTTGCTAACGTATTTTGATTTGGTGTCTTTATGATCCATTCTCTGATCTTTGTGGCTTTATGTATTGTTGTGCAGCGGTGGTGGTCTACTGACGTATTCGGACTCGAGTCCGTTGAGAAGTATATTACACGCAGACGCTACTCATGACTCTGATGGCAACCCAATAAGGAAGAAGAAGGTGGTCGTTCTTGGAAGTGGATGGAGTGGCTACAGCTTCTTGAGTTACTTAAACAACCCTAACTATGATGTTCAAGTTGTTTCTCCTCGTAACTTTTTCCTCTTCACTCCTCTCTTGCCAAGTGTTACTAATGGCACTGTCGAAGCCCGTAGCATTGTTGAACCTATTCGTCGCCTTATGCGCAAGGTCAGTCACTCTTCTCTTTCACACTCGATCAAGCTCTCTTATTATTTATCTGATTCTTATACTTAACAATATCTCAGAAAGGATTTGAGTACAAAGAAGCAGAGTGTGTCAAGATTGATGCATCAAACAAGAAAATCCATTGCCGTTCCAAGGATGGTTCAAATCTTAAGGGCACAACAGAGTTTGATATGGATTATGACATTTTAGTCATAGCTGTAGGAGCTAAGCCTAACACATTCAACACTCCTGGAGTTGAGGAACATGCTCATTTCCTCAAAGAAGCTGATGATGCTCTAACAATCCGTAAGTCAGTCATCAACTGTTTCGAGAGAGCCTCTCTTCCCAATATAACTGAAGAAGAGAGGAAAAAGATTCTGCATTTAGTTGTGGTTGGTGGAGGACCAACTGGAGTTGAGTTCTCAGCTGAGCTTCATGATTTCTTAGTCGAGGACGTGGCTAAGATTTACCCAACGGTTAAAGAGTTCACAAGAATCACTCTTCTTGAAGCAGGCGACCACATTCTCAACATGTAAGTGTTCCACTCAAGTCTTCTAACTCTGGCTAACAACTCTGCTGCTTTTTAATAATGTTGACTCTTCATTCTCCTTCAGGTTTGACAAGAGGATCACTGCTTTTGCTGAGGAAAAGTTCCAGTGAGATGGTATTGATTTGAAGACAGGGTCAATGGTTGTTGGAGTGACTGCTAATGAGATATCCACAAGGAAAGAGAAACTGGCAAAATTGTCTCTGAACCTTATGGTATGGTTGTATGGTCAACAGGAATTGGTTCACGTCCTGTCATCAGAGACTTTATGCAGCAGATTGGTCAGGTTAGATAACTTGTTCACATTGCAATCATGTAACTCACCAAATTCGTTTGCTTTGTGTCCACTTAACTTAGATTAAGCAAATGGTTACAGGGGCAAAGACGTGTCTTAGCAACTGACGAATGGCTTAGAGTGGAGGGCTGTGACAGTGTCTACGCTTTAGGTGATACTGCAACGATCAACCAACGTAGAGTCATGGAAGA
Organism: Cardamine occulta; assembly: GCA_028015245.1. NCBI lineage: Eukaryota > Viridiplantae > Streptophyta > Magnoliopsida > Brassicales > Brassicaceae > Cardamine > Cardamine occulta. Next base: position 21,520,947 of record CM051372.1, read on the forward strand.
TATAGCTGAGATATTCAGTAAAGCAGACAAAGGAAATACAGGAACATTGAACAAGAAAGAGTTCAATGGTGTGGTGAAAGACATTTGCCAGAGGTACCCTCAAGTGAATCTCTACTTGAAGAAGAATAAACTGAAGAACATTGCACAATTGCTCAAGAGTGCAAATGGTGAAGACACAGAAGTAAATATCGAAAAGTTTAAGCAAGCTCTCTCTGAGGTTGATTCACAGATGAAGAACCTTCCAGCAACTGCACAGGTAAGACTTTTATAGATCAAAACAAGACTCTGATGAAGTTCCATTAGCACACAGAGATGTCATGTTGATGTTAGATTCTTGAATAATGATAAACAGGTTGCATCGCAACAGGGGAAGTACCTTGCAAAGTGTTTCAACAAAATGGAGAAATGTGAGAAGCCACAGGGACCATTGAGGTTCAGAGGAGAGGGTAGGCACAGGTTCCAACCATTCAGGTACAGACATTTTGGATCGTTTGCTCCGCTGGGAGGAGAGAAAACAGCAGCTGAACTGCCAGGGGATTTTGTTTCAATTGGCTACAGCAGCCAGTGGCTCTGGTACTCTGTCTACGCTAGCAAACTGGTGAGCTGGCGCACAAGGATGCTTGTCATCTCTGACTGGACTCGACGCTTTGTCTTTGGCCGTGACTCCAGCAGTATCTAAGCAAATTCCATTTTTGTTCTTCTTTTCTACGGTTTCTTAAGTTCTTGTCTTTTTTATGTAGCGGATGATTACACATCTCTGATTCTTGTCTTTTACCAACCGCCAAAACCCGTAATCGCTAGAAATTTTGATCTCACTTCTTTATTTTATATGAAAATTTGGTCGAAGCATGTAATTCATAACAAAATTTCCCTCATTGATTCACAACACTGTTAAAGTAATGCTCTTTAAAGTAATACTGCAACACAATAACCACTTCCTTCTAGAAGAAGCAATTTGAGAATTAGGGCTTGGGCCATTGGATTTGGGTGTCTTTAAAGTGAATCGAACAAGGAAGTGGAAAAGGAAAATCAGAAGGACGATGCTGTCCGATAGGGATTTGGCAGAGGAGGTGGTCTCTAGGATTCTGGTGACATCTCTGAGAGGAGAGCGATCTACATGCAAAAAGTGGAACACTTTTCTCAAAGATGGGTCCTTTAGTAGGAGGCACATCCGTAAAGAAAAAGCAAAGAAGAAGCAGAGGCAGGAGTTTCAGGTGGTGATGATGCTCGATTACAGGGTTTCTTTATTCAGCGTCAATCTCCGCTATCCTTGTATAGAGCGTGTAGGTCAGCTTATTAGCCTAGACGATGCAGATCGAGTCGACATATCTGATATCTTTCACTGCCATGGTTTATTGTTATGCACCACCAACGACATATCTAGGCTTGTTGTTTGGAACCCTTGTTCCGCCCAAACATGGTTCATCCAACCCAGAAATTCTTTCAACAAATTGGACAAGTACGCCCTGGGCTACGACATGAAGAACAAGCAGCACAAAGTCTTGAGATTTCTCGATCACCCCGACTGGAGAACGAGTCCCCAACTTCGTGAGTTTGAAATATACAGTTTTGACTCTAATTCATGGAAGGTTCTCGATGTCAATCCGGACTGGGATATAGATGGTTTTCACCGTGGCTTGTCTCTACATGGCAACACTTACTGGTTTGCCCGAGACAAGATTCCACTAGGAGGAGATCATTCTTATTTCTTACTCTGTTTTGATTTTACCACCTAGACATTTGGACCGCGTCTGGGCCTGCCTTTTCACCCTTACTTTTGAGACATTGTAGGTCTATCTAGTGTTGAGGAAAACCAGCTATGTTCAGCGATGTTCTCCTCCATATACGTTGAAGATATGGATTAGCAGCAAGATTGAGCCCAATACAGTGTCGTGGAACAAGTTGTTCTTAAAGGTTGATATGAAACCTCTCACCGGTTTTAACTTCTGTTTTACGGGTACTAGTTTCTTCGTTGACGAGAAGAAGAAGGTGGTCATGGTTCTTAATGAAGACAGAGATACATGTATCACCACTCGCAACATAGCTTACATCATTGGAAATAAGGGCTACTTGAAGAAAGTTGAACTTGGCGAATCTAAGCACCGAACTTGTTGGCCACTTGGGTGCTCTTATGTTCCCAGCTCTTTGCAAATCAACCACAAAACAGCGTAATCTATTGTCTTTTATCCCCATTTTATTTTTATTATTTTGTATCCTGACAGTTCAACATGGCCTCCTCTGCTTTCTTTGCTTTGTTCATCCTCTTATATTATATCCATCGGATTGCATTTCAATATGGAGATGTTGTTGGATGGACTTAGATATTGTAGAAAGAAATCATACTTCCAAACTGACCAGAAGCACATGGCTTTTCACTGCTTTGGTCATTCTCTCCTGCACAAGTTCAATTTAGTTTTTAAAGATATGTTTATGGTATTTACACTAGTTTCAAGATTTATTCACAAACCCTTATGAAATATCAAACCCACCGGATAGCAAAGGGGCCAAGGATATTCAAACCCCAGAAGACAACAAGGCTTGGCCAATTATAGTCACAAAAAACATACCATGCCTTAGTGTTTGATGCCTTACCGCTTTAAAAAAACGAACCTAATGATCATAGTATGAAGAGTAAACAAGACATGGTTTTGTAACAACTTCTCAAGGCTGAAGAAACTTATTGCTATATTGGTGAATGGTCGGTCTCCATGAAATCTAAGGAAATATTGAACCTAATGAACCAAACAAAGAGGTCTGTAAATCTAACATCATGTCCTTGAAGCTCAAAACTTCAAGCAGTTTGAGCTACCCCTTCATCATCAGATGCTTGGCCAATCCTCTAAAAGAAGCAATTTGAAAATTAGGGCTTGGGAGGGATTTGACCGTTGGTGAAATCTGGGCCATTGGATTTGGGACTGTTGGGCCTTTCACGGTATCTACATAGTCTTATAACATATGGACTTTTGGGCTTTTAATTAGGCCCAAGTATTCGATCCATAATCCTTAACAAGACTCCGTCGTCTCCGTCGGAGTCTTCATCCTCCTCCCAAAACCACGCCAGGCTCTGTAATCGGAACCGCCGTAAAACGCCACTTACTGCAATCGTCAATTAAGTACGATTCATGTGCGCTCTTCCCTTGACCTAGCCCCGGGAGATTTCATGACAATTATGCCCTCTGGTTGCAGTATCAGAGCTCTCTGGATCATCAACAATCAAGACGCTGTTGTTTTCTCCAGGTTTGAATTTCATCATCACAATCTCATTCCTCTTTCAACATCTCAACTCTGAATGAATCTTTATTTCTATGGAAAATTAGGAGATTTCCAGTAGTTGAGAAGCAATGGTGCTCCGCTTACAAGACGGAAAACGGAAACAATGGCTTGGATCTTCCTCGGCTCCCCACTGATGAACAACTCTCCAATGCTTTTACTCGAAGAAAGATACGGTAGACTTTTTTCTGCTACTCAATTTCGTTTCATATTTGCAGATTTTCTCGAAATGTAAGAATTGTTTTGATAATCCGAATTAGGGAAGGCTCAAATCGTGGTTATGGCATACGTGTAGCTCAATCGACTAAAGGATCGGATTCTTGGGTTGATGATCCCATCACTCGTCATATTATCAGCCTTTGCTTAACTGAAGAAGAAGAAGATGATGATGAATCTAGTGAAAACGAGAGGAATATTCTTTGGCCTATTGCTCTCCACACTAAAGGACTTTACTCAATCCTCGTTTTGCCTTTGGTTGAGCCAATGGAGATGAAGGATTACGTCAAGTTATGTAGGAGATCTGATTGTGGACCAACTGTTGGTGAAGATTTGAGTTTATCATCTCTCTTGCTTAACATTTCATCCATCACTGGGTACTTAAAACTTTGTTGTGTCTTTCTTGTTTCATGTGCCTATGAGGTCAGGATTAGGAATCAGTTGTACAAACAATGGCAATGCCTAAGTTTTCATTTTTTAGGGCTTTCATGGTGGCTCATGCGTTTGGTGACATCATTTCTGGTGAGACGGTGGAACCTGAGGTTGTTGTAAGTGCGTCACCATCAGTTGGAGGGTTGTTTGATTCACTAACTGGAAGCATTGGTATCTCATCAAGGGCAAAACCTGTAGCTGCACCGGTTGCATCTTCTTCCCCGTCTGGAGCTGCAACAACTGGAGCTACAGCATCAGATGCTTCCAGAGCAGGGTCGAGGTTACTGGATAGAGATTTACTTAGAAATTTTATCGCCACTGCTATACCGTTTGGTTAGTATTATCCCTCTGTCCTCTGCTAGACCATTTGTTTCCTGATTGGTGTGCTATAAAACCCTGGAATCTTTTAATCACTTCTGCAGGTACCCCATTAGACCTCAGCTTGTCTAATAATTTTGCTATTAAGGCGAATGGCTTTTCCTCTACTGACCCTCCTCCCCAAGAACTTAAGCAACCAGCATGGAAGCCATACCTGTACAAAGGAAAGCAAAGGCTATTGTTCACAATTCATGAGACGGTTAATGCTGCAATGTACGACCGCGATGAGATTCCTGATAGTGTCTCTGTTGCGGGACAGATAAACTGTCGGGCAGAGCTAGAAGGGCTGCCTGATGTGTCGTTCCCTCTAGCAGGGCTGAGTACAGCCCATATCGAGGCTATATCATTCCATCCATGCGCCCAAGTTCCAGCACATGGGATTGATAAGCAGAACATTGTTTTCCAGCCTCCATTGGGTAACTTTGTTCTCATGCGATATCAAGCGGGTTGTGGGATTGGACCACCAGTGAAAGGGTTTTATCAGCTATCAATGGTCTCAGAAGATGAGGGTGCATTCCTCTTCAAGGTGCACCTCATGGAAGGTTACAAGGCTCCTCTGTCAATGGAATTTTGCACTATTACTATGCCCTTTCCACGAAGACGGATAGTGGCATTTGATGGGACTCCATCAGCTGGGACTGTTTTGACCACAGAACACTCTGTTGAGTGGAGGATTCTGGGCAACGGACGTAGTCTTTCTGGAAAAAGCCTTGAAGCAACTTTCCCTGGGACAATCAAGTTTAGCCCATTGCAGAGCACGAGAATAGGAGATGGGAATGATGAAGAGAGTGAGGGTGAGAGGGCTGAAGGTACAGAGAATGTGGTGAACGTGGAGGACTACTTGGTGCAGAAAATGAACAAGAGTCTCCCAGCAGTTGAGTTGGAGGAACCATTCTGCTGGCAAGCCTATGACTATGCCAAGGTATGTATGCCTTTTGCTTCTGTTTTGAAATCTTTGGACTTGGTGGTTGTTCAAATCTATCTTCTCGTTTACAGGTCTCGTTCAAGATTGCCGGGGCATCTATATCTCGAATGTCAATCGACACAAAATCAGTAAGCTTTTGCAAGTCGGAATGATTAGTTTACAGTGTTAGCCATAGGATTATCGACTTATTGTCGCCTCCTTTTGTTTTGCTAGGTCAATATCTACCCAACCACAAAGTCGCCGGTTGAATTTTCTGCTCAGGTAAGACACTGTCGATAAAGTGTATAAGTCTTAAGATATATCTGAGTCAGCAGGTAACGTTTGGTAATATGTGCGGTAACAGGTGACTTCTGGGGATTATATATTTTGGAACACATTGGGGAAGGCTCCATCGGCAGCGGCGGTGTAATTCCCCATGAGAGATTTGATTTGTTTGTTTCTCGAGTTTGGACTTTGGAGTTATTAAATGTATGAGCATTCATTTTTGCCGAGGAAGTGAATCTGTATATTTTCATAAAAGAAAACGAATGTTTTTAGTTGTAGTCTGTGTGGCATGGAACCATGTCCCAGTAAAGGCAATAAAGTGGTTGGTTATGTTGATGAAGAAAAATATTAATGTCGTAATGATCGATTGGGCTTTCTAAATATAGTGTTTGTTGGTACCAAGTCTTTGTCTCTGTCTCTGTGGTACAATGAGCTTGGAAGAACCACCGACAGATCTCATTGCTGCCATTGGGAGGATTTATGGAAAACAAAACATAAATAGAACAATCACCAAAAATATCAATATGGTTATTGTAATTACTATCATGCCTTAAACAGTGTGCTAAGCAAGAAGATGAGCTGTTGTTACCTTGAAAACTCCATTATATCTTAATTTAATACAGTAGGTGTTTCCATATGTTTTCCTCTTTAAGAAAAGAGAAAACAAATAGTACAAAAGTGATTCGTGAAACGTAATGTTAATGACTTTTATAAACAAAGAACGAGTCAAGTTGTGTTTTGAAAATTCACCAATTTAGTCAAACGAAGACGATGAGATTTTAAGACTCCGATTCAGATCTGGTCCGATTTTTACGGCTTTCTTCCCAAAGTCGTTGTCTGAATTCTCTTTCCAAACCGCCAAGAACACCACCTGAGTCTGCTGTCAGAAAAGCCTCGGTGGAGGTAGATGAATCTGCCGGAGGTTAGCAATGGCAGTGGCTCGGGTTTTCCGGCGGTCTCCATCGGAAATAAGAGGAATAAGTATCAGAGAATGGACTCCGACGCGCAGAATCATCATCATCATGATGCAGAGGCTAGAAACAACAGAACCAGAAAATATGTTATGGCTTGTGCCTTTTTTGCATCGTTGAACAATGTTCTTCTCGGCTACGGTGAGTTTTCATTCATTCATCTCTATCGAATTCTTCTTCTTCTTCTACTTTGTTGGCTTAGAAAATTTGGTATCCTCTGTCAGATGTTGGGGTAATGAGCGGTGCGGTGTTGTTCATACAGCAGGATCTTAAAATCACGGAGGTACAGACGGAAGTTCTCATCGGAAGCCTCAGCATCATCTCTCTATTCGGCAGCATAGCCGGCGGCAGAACCTCAGATTCCATCGGTAGAAAATGGACCATGGCCTTGGCTGCTCTTGTCTTCCAAACCGGCGCAGCTGTGATGGCTGTGGCTCCATCCTTTGAGGTTTTGATGATCGGAAGAACTTTAGCCGGCATTGGGATTGGACTCGGCGTCATGATTGCGCCGGTTTACATCGCTGAGATATCTCCCACAGTAGCGAGAGGCTTTCTCACGTCGTTCCCTGAGATCTTTATAAACCTTGGGATCTTGCTTGGCTATGTTTCCAACTACGCCTTCTCGGGGCTTTCCGTTCATATAAGCTGGAGGATCATGCTTGCAGTTGGGATTCTTCCTTCGGTTTTTATAGGATTTGCGCTTTGCGTGATCCCTGAGTCGCCGAGGTGGCTGGTGATGAAAGGCCGAGTGGATAGTGCACGAGAAGTGCTCATGAAAACGAATGAGCGAGATGACGAAGTAGAAGAGCGGCTCGCGGAGATACAACAGGCAGCTGCAAATACACAAGGCAGCGAGGAGAGACCGGTGTGGCGTGAGCTTCTAAGCCCATCTCCTGTTGTACGGAAAATGCTGATCGTTGGATTTGGGATCCAATGTTTTCAGCAGATCACAGGAATCGATGCCACGGTCTACTATAGCCCAGAGATCCTGAAAGAGGCTGGGATACAAGATGAGACCAAACTGCTCGCTGCCACTGTCGCTGTTGGTGTCACGAAGACAGTGTTTATCCTCTTTGCTACCTTCCTGATTGATAGCGTTGGCCGGAAACCGTTGCTATATGTGAGCACAATTGGAATGACTCTGTGTCTCTTTAGTCTAAGCTTCACGCTCACATTCCTCGGCCAAGGAACACTTGGCATAACCTTGGCACTTCTCTTTGTTTGTGGGAATGTAGCCTTCTTCTCTATAGGGATGGGACCTGTTTGCTGGGTCTTGACATCAGAGATCTTTCCACTACGGCTAAGAGCGCAAGCCTCAGCGCTTGGGGCGGTTGGAAACAGGGTTTGCAGCGGTCTAGTGGCCATGTCCTTCCTCTCTGTCTCACGTACCATTACCGTTGGAGGAACCTTCTTTATCTTCTCCCTCCTGTCTGCGCTCTCGGTTATCTTCGTGTACGTGCTAGTCCCAGAGACAAGCGGGAAGTCGCTGGAGCAAATAGAGTTGATGTTTCAAGGCGGACTGGAAATGAAAGACAGTGAAGTCGAGCTTGGAGATGCTGAGCGTCTTGTGCGCAAGGATCAAGAGTTTTGAGCGTTATACTATGGACAGAATTGAACATTTTAAAGTAGGAAAAGATGCAGAAGAGAAAAGATATTATTATATTGTGTTCTGTTCTTCGTTTTAGATTCAAAGAAAGTAAGACGGATCTTGTACGTGCGTTTGAGGATGGTATAGACCCATGCATATTACAGATCTCTGCATCTTTACAATGACAGCTTGGAGATGCTGAGCGTCTTGTGGGCAAGGATCAAGAGTCTCTGGACAGAATTGAACATTTTAAGGTAGAAGATATTATACTGTTATGTTCTTCGTTTTAGATTCAAAGAAAGACAGATCTTGTAACTGCGTTTGACGATGTATAGATGCATATTACAGATCTCTGCACAGTTCCATTAGACATCAACTCTAACTGATTCACCATGAAACAACAACATTTTTATTTTTGCTTACACTAAACACACACACCCCCTATATGTCCTTGTATCTACTCTAAAACTAGAGATAAGATTCGAAGAACAAATATACGGAGATATTATCGATCCTAAAAGTTCAAAGCTCGTAACCTGGGAACCTAGCCTGAGATGGGTCGACCATGTCAAGGAACAGATAAGCCATGCCTCCAACACCTTCAAACAAGGAATAAGGACTATCACCTCCGTGCATTTCTCCTTTTGCGAGTAGCTTGTGGCCTCTATCAAGCAGGAAGCTAGCAAAGGCTTTTGCACGGTACAAATACTCACTCCTTCCTGTAGTTCTGTAAAGCGTGAGAAAAACATATGCATTCCCACTTATTCCATGACAAATCCCCACCCGCTTGAGCAATCCACGGTTCCAAACCACCTCTGCTGCAGCTACACCTGCTTCCAGAAACTCTCTCTCCCCAAAAACCTGTGTTTTGTTTTGATTTTCAAGAGATCAACTCAAGAAAGCATTTAAACACACACATATTTTGGCTAAGTAAAAAGGCATCATCACCTCAGCTGCCTTCACAAGCGTGAGGGCAATCCCAGGAGCTCCATGACACCAATGCACAAGAACATCTCTTCTCCTATCTTCTTCACTAGGAGGGTAATTCCCACTTGGAAACCGATTCTTGATCATATATTTAAGGGTTCCCTTCACATCCTCCTCCTCGTCTGGCTTCAGCTGAACATCCATCAAAACGTGTATAATACCAGCAAGCCCATGTGCTGCACCCCAGTACTTTTCACCATACCATTCAAACATAAGCGGTGAGCTTCCTTTCTTAGCCATTGATCTTCCTTCCTTAATAATCTCCTGAGCAACTTCGCGCTGCACAATAAGCCTTAGTCAATGGAGAGACTCATTAATAGCTCTACAATCCAAAGAATTGCACTTACAATTGTAGCTGAAGACAAAGTTTCTTTGCCAATGTATTTGTTGATGAACAAACAAGCCCATAGATAACCAACTCTTCCATACAAAAGCTCGTTAGGAAGATCGCTAGATAGTCTTATCTGATAAAAATACTCAGATTCAATCACACAACCAACAAAAAAACAAGAAAAAATGGACTGACAAGAAGCAAACCTGACGGAACTGTGCCAAATAGTAATTAAGCAACTCTTCCTCACCAGAAAGCTTAGCTGCAACGGCGCCGAGACCACAAACACCAGCTCGGCCACAGATAAAAGTAACATTCCTAATAACAAATCTCATACATAGTTTCAAACAACAATTCAAAGCACTCGTTTCTATAGAACTAAGCAAAGAAGGTACCCTGAGGAGACAGAAGCAACATCACAAGCTTTAACGATTTGCAGGCAGAGGGAAAGGTCATTGGCGTTGTTAGTCACCTGATAAGCTCTAAACAGTAAAAACGCAGCTCCAAGAGTTCCAGAGTAAAGAGTGAAGTCTTGAACTTGCTGCCCACTGAAACCCCAAGTTTCCATCACTACCTGAGAGAGACCAACAACAACACTTAGTGAGCATTTTACAGATACTAAATTGAATACTAATCACGAGATTTGCATTGCGCGTACGGTTTCTTTGAGATCCAAAGCGGACCGTTTGAGCTGCTGCGAGAGATACGAATACGGCATAGCCAGAAGATTCATGAGCGAATCTCCTCCCGCTTCACTTTCCTTCTTCTCCTTCACGAAATCAGGCATCACGTTATCGAAGAACCGATCCGCCATTGTCGTCGTCTCTTTTGTTAAGCTCAAAATCAAAATGTTTTTTCTACAAGGAAGACGAAACGACATCGTTTTTAGACGATCGGTTCGGTGAGTTGGTTACACGTTTTAAGTCAACGTGGCATTTTTTAATGAATCAGATCTACGCCAAACTTAAAACGACGACGTTTTAGGCTCCGTAAGGCTCTTCTCTTCCTTGTTTCTGAATCAAACCATCGATCAAAAAAGTCAAGACGAGAGAATCTGTGATCTCGAAGAAGCAAAAGCTCTCCTTTACCTATGGCGACTTTTGATGACGGAGACTTCCCGGCTCAGACTCATTCTCCGTCTGGATACGACGAGTCATTCATGAGCTACGATAATTTCTCCGAAGGCCAACCACCTCCGACTCAACCTTCATCTGGTGGATTCTCCTCTTTCAATGGAGATGGAGCTTATGGATCTGAAAATCCTGCTTCCCCTAACGGCTATGGATTTGGTGTTTCTTCCCCAAACCATGAGTTTTCCTCGCCTTTTGAGTCTTCCGTCAACGATGCTAACGGGAACGGCGGCGGAAGCGGCGACGCCATCTTTGCCTCCGATGGGCCCATTCTTCCAGATCCAAATGAGATGCGGGAAGAGGGTTTCCAACGCCGTGAGTGGCGCCGGTCAGTGTTCTATTCTCGGCGTTTTAATTTCATTTCGTGTTAGGGCTAGATCTCAAGCTTGTGAATATGGTAGAGAGATAACCTAAGATCTTAGTGTAGGAAAGTTCTGGTCTTTAATCAATTTAAGCTTCGATTTGATTATGGCGCTATTAGAATGTGATCGTATTTGATTATGTTTTGACGAGTAACTAAGGAAAAATTGAAGTGGATAGTGATTGGTTGTTCGATCAGAGTTCAATTGCAATCCCTCTGTGATCTGATTTGGAATAAGAAAGATCAGAGTTATATTTTGTTGTAGCTATCATCTTCTTCTGTGATCAGATTAGACTTGAGCCACCATGGTTTTCTTGTTCAACATATATGAAAGAATCTCTCAGTGTTTGAAACTGATATTTTGGCAACCATTGGTCCAGTCTAAACGCCATTCACCTTGAGGAGAAGGAAAAGAAAGAGAAGGAGATGCGGAATCAGATCATAACTGAAGCAGAAGAATTCAAGAAAGCCTTCTATGAGAAAAGAGATAAGAACATCGAGACCAACAAGGCTGATAACCGCGAAAAAGAGAAGGTAAGCAGTGATAATATTCCCAATTGCAGCCCCATTTGAGATTCTTGGGTGTACTGGTAACTTTGTATGAGTTTTGCCTTTCTTGCAGCTATACTGGGCTAACCAAGAGAAGTTCCACAAAGAAGTTGACAAGCATTATTGGAAAGCAATTGCAGAGCTAATCCCGCGTGAGGTTCCAAACATTGAGAAGAAGAGAGGGAAAAAGGATCCGGACAAGAAACCATCAGTGAATGTTATCCAGGGTCCTAAACCTGGGAAGCCAACCGATCTAGGGAGAATGAGGCAGATATTCTTGAAGCTTAAGACAAATCCCCCACCCCACATGATGCCACCACCTCCACCAGCCAAAGATGCCAAAGATGCCAAAGATGGGAAAGATGCAAAAGGTGGGAAAGATGGAAAGGATGCAAAAGGTGAGAAAGACGCCAAGGACTTACAAGATGGGAAACCTGCAGATCCAAAGGCGGCAGAGGAAAAACCTGCTTCACCTGCGAAAGACGCAAGTGTTGAAACAGCGAAACCTGAGGTTGCTGAGGCAGAGAAACCTGTGGCTGTGGCTGAAGCTGAGGGAGCCAAGGCGGAGTGAAGGAAAAGGGTCTTTAGTATTACTGTTGGGGAGATTATTTGGTATTGAAGTCACAGTAGCTGCGGGCAAAATAAGAAGAGGTAAGTATGTGCACATAGAAGCTCTATTGGGGGGCTGTCTGTGGACACAACATTCCCTCTTCTGGAGAGAAAAAGTTAGTCCTTTTGTTTTGTCTTATTATTTTTGATTATCATTATATTTGTTCTGCAACATTTGGTTATTGTCTTGGATGATGTTCACGTTATATCATTTTGGTTCGACGGACTAATTACATTTATAAGACTTGACAAGTAAAGGGTGTTGGTTGGATGAATCATTTGATTGTATGATGTGGGCATAACATATATGTGGCAAGTGAAACCATCTTTACATTAGTGACTTGATAATGGGACACGTGGGATGCTGCACGTGGTGGCCAGGTCCAGTTGTTTCGTCTCTTTCCAAGCACGCCATGTACATATATATATGTATATTGTATGTAGGAACGAACATGTTAGAGAATGAATGAGAAACATAGTTGATGTATTATTATGACTTTGAAATTATGAGTCGCCATGTTGTGTTGTCATTAGAGAGAGTGGAGACAGGCAAAAGAGTTGGAATGAGATTGAATAATACATTTGTGTAAATTATCTTCTTATAGTAATGTTCCCACAAACGACCTTATAGAGATACACACATCCCTCTATAAGGAAAAAAAAAGAAAGAAAAGGGATAACATTTAGAAAGTTAGTAGTCACACAAATGCTAGCTCTCTTCCTCCTTACTTTGGAGATTCTGTTATTGTGTAGTCAACGGTCAATGTTTGTTATCCCAATGTTAAAAAGCTCAAAGAATGATTTTACTCATTTGAGATCGAAGTGTGTGTGGTTTTGACTAACCAACAAAAAAAAGAAAAGAAGTGAGAGTGTGAGAGAATCGTTGGTTGGTTGGTTAAATAGGGAGGTATGGTTATGGTTATGTCTTAGCATCAAATGAAAATGCCGATTTTGTCCCTGAGGGAGATGGGACCTACTGACAGTTAGGGCCTTGATTTAGCAATTATAAGATTCCACCGTTGTAACCCAAAGTTCTTTTTTTCTCTATGATGTACAACTATATATAATGACCTAATGATCTTTCTTATCGTCTTTAATATCATCACTAGAGATATTTAGTCTGAATCAATGATGATCAGTTCGTCAAATCCACAATTGTGACAACGATTCCACAAACAATTTTACGACGGATAGTTCTTTCTATCGCACTTTAAAGCTTGTGATCGTTTTACATCAATTAATACGTAAGAATGTGTGCTTTCTAGATATCGAATTCAGACGTTGGACCAAAGGGATGCTTCCACATATGACCTTTATGATCTGAATGGACTTTATTTTTCCAGTCAAATCACGAGTTAGCAATTTAATTTGATTTCAACGAATTCAAAACATAACACATTTTGTGAGTACTGAGTACTATTTTTCCAAATGAAAAAAAGAAGAAGAAGAATAACACCACATTTTTTAATATGCTTATGGAATAAGAGATTGAATGTCGTTATTAGGCGAGGAATAATAACGTATATCTGATCTTTATATGATAAGATTGAAAATACGGAATCTTGTTGGCCAATCTCTTGCTTACAGCGCATTAATCAAGATACTATTAATTCTTTTGTTTCGTTTTCTTAGTCAACAACCAACCATAGCCTCAGTGCTGGCATTATTTTCTTGATTTGTTTTGTGGAAAAAGGAGAATACAAAAGTTTTAGAAACTTAATATTGCGATACACATCATAATAATATTTGGCAGACCGCACATGACTCCGCCACAATCCTTACTTTTGATTATTCGACCCTTCTTAAAGCTTACGAGAAAATGATTCTTTTTAGTTATAGGATCAAAGTTTGATGACATCATGGTGGTTAAAGCGTTGTCCCAAAAATTATTAGATATGACTCATTTGCACTGTTTTTATAGAAAATTTATTATTTACATTATATCGTTTTCTAATTTATATATGGTGAATGCAACATTCGTTTGTTAATTAATTATTGTACCTAACTAACTTATTTCACTTCTGAATTTTGTTAATAAAAAATGTTTCCTACACTCACGATTAACCAAATGGGTACAAAACTACAAAAGTGCTAACAAAAGAAAATACACATTTCTATTCCAAGTTTATTTTGCCACAAAGTTTGGTCGTCGAATATTGGGACTTAAATTATTCCAAGCTCATGAAGCTCTTAGTCAAGAGCTGGCCAAACCTTTGGTTTCGAAACATATTCAACTAATCCATGGAATCATTAAGATAAAATGAGAGCGATATCGATCATGTTTTGTCAATAAGGGCATGACCCAAATCAAACTTGGCAGTTCAAAGGTGAAGTAACGATAAACCACATTTGATGCCCATAGACCTAACAATTCCATAGTACCATCATGGAGCTATAAAGCCCAACCAACACTACTCGTTGGCCTTTCTTAGGATTCAAAGGAGCTATCAATCTTCTTTACTTCCAAAATCGTCTCACTTGTTGTACTTTGGCTCTCTTAGAGGTGAGCTAAAGAGTTTATCAATTCTCGTATTCCAAGTATATCATAGTGTTCAAAACTTGTAAAATACATGCATGTAACATTTTCGTTACCTAATTAACTTAAATATAGATAAGTATCTACATTGGAGATGTATGTACAAGTGATGATATAAACAAGTTAACATCATGATGTATGTACAAGTGATGATATAAACAAGTTAACATCATGAGTACTGGATACATGTATGCGTGTGTGCATTATCAAAGACTAGACTATATTATCAAAGACTAGTGATATATATTATTGACAACTTCAATAAGAATAATCAGAGAATAGTTATACAAACGAGAATGCTTTAGTTAAAGTGGAAAAGTCAAATTGTATTATTGAGAATGACAACAAGAAAAAGATGTTACGTAATTCATGAAATTACAAAGTCACATGAGAGGATGAGAGCAGTATCAATAAAAACAGTTCATTTAAGAATCTTACAGTTCACACATTCTCAATTAATTCATTCCTCACATATTTACACGATAAGACTTTTTCCAATCCCTCCCATGTGCTCATAAGACAATACGATTACTCATCGAATACCATTGGTGTTCGATTATTTTATTTGCTTTGTTTTAACGAATATATTCTTAACACCGAAAGAAGACTCCATAAGAATCCTTTACCACAAAGTTCAGAGATGCTATGGTTAGTACTTAATAGAGTTTTGAGATTTTGACCAAGATATGACTAATCAATCCTATCAAACCTAATAACCTGCAGGATACAAATCTTTGTTAGATCAAACAAAATCTTGAAAATCAAAATCTATTTTAAACCAGTTGCTATAGAACCCATCACAACATTCCTAATGATGCTAAAACCTAAAGAGTGGGAATAGATAGATACTTGGACAGAAAGAGAGAGGCACTCATCACATAATTTTTTTAATGCAACAACATTCCCATACGTATATGTATATGTATATGTGTCTCCAAGATTTACAAGAGATAGTGTTACAAGAGATAGTGGTTAGGAATTTGCAGTGAGAGTGAAAGAGACAGAGAGATGCAAATCAAAAGTCAAAGTAATGCACATGGAAAGAGCAAGTCTCTGCCTTTTTCTTCTTGGTTTTGAACCTCTCACCGATTCGCCCTTTCATTAATCCTAACCGTCCAAGCTCCTGGTTTGGCTCCATAAATGGGTTCTCCAACAACGTATGGAGGCGGCTGACGAGCATCCTGCAGGAGTGCAACTGTGCTTACACTGTATTCATCGTCACTGTCATAATGACAGTGAGGTCCAAGAGCTTTGAGCAAGATGGCCAATAAAACTGATAGACCCTACCAAATGCCAATTAACAAAGAGACGCTGTGAAATATTGTAACCAAGCAATTTGGAAGAGCTCAGAAAAAGTAGAAACTTGTTGGTATCAATTATGATACCTGGACACAGACAATAGAGAGACCTATCCACTTGCAAATCTTGAAGTTTGACTCGATGAATTTAGAGAACTGGTGGAAAGCCCCACTTGGGTCCTCTGGAAAGTCCTGATGAACGCTTCTTAAATATTAGGATCATGGATGTGACATTTGAGAGCCTCTCAAGATTTGTCTAAAGAAAAGATACAGAGGAATTATACCTCCTTCCAGTCACGGTTTAGAAAGATATCGGCAACCACACCGCCTTCAACCATAACTAGCAAGACAATGAATCCCATATACTGTACACAGCCGATAAGCCAACAAACAAATGCATTATTCACATAAAAGGAACACAAGAATAAATTCAGGAACAAGTGCTCAAACTACCAAAGGCAAACATGTTAAATCATAGATGCTACATCCGTTAACTACAATTCATCAATAAAGTTGCAAGAAAAGCTTTTATAAGACAAGAAGTTTACCAAATAAAGGCAACATCCGTTAACGGTTTCAGCAGCTATGTGTCCAGCACAAGTGACAACACAAAGAATGGCTCCGAGACCAAGAAATGCATAAATAAACCTGCAGCTCATAAGAAAGGATTGGTTCAGCAATAGCAAACTTCATAACAATTGACAACAATGATAACTTCTCCCTCACAACAGAAACAAGATATATCACTCATTCACAGTTCCATAAAATTTGAAAGAAAAATCTTACAAGAATCCTAAAGCTATATCTTCCATAGCCTAACAGCTTTGAGGTTCCACATAACCTCAAGCTTACAGAATCTATGATCTTATCTCAGCCTATTTTGCTAAGTACCGTTCTCAAACCAATCAGAATCTAAATACAATACAAACGCCGGAATAGCCAGAAACTGATCAAGATACATAAAAAAAATGGGAACTTTCACATACCATGGAACAGGGTGATCAGAATCAGAGAAGGGGAAATTTCCCATTTGTTCTTGCCATTGCCTAATCAGCCAAACAGCGTAAAGGATCATAGCGATCCCAACCATCCCAAGTAAAGAATTCACGAGCTTCAACATAGACTGTAAACAACTTCTCACGATTCTCACCATCTTGGTTCACCACACAAACCCTAGACGAAGAGACCAGAGACGACGACAACAAATTCAAATTCTCTTCTTCGGTGGGCGTTGGAAGAAGAGAAATCGAAAAGAAACGAACACCTGTGAATCCCGTTGGCTTATTGCTCCTTTCTAAATCGGCAAATCGTAAAGTTGTAATTTTTATATACACAAAAATCGAAAAAATGATATTTTTTTTCTTTTTTGAGCTAAGCCAAGAAGATATCTATCTATTGCACACAAAAAAAAAGAAAAAAAAAGAAAAAGACAAGTCTTTGGAAACCATGTGGAATTGAATTGGTCCACGATAACTTGAAAACGGCTTTGTTTCTATGAAGATAGGTCAAAGACGGCGATGATTTTAGCTCAATGTGTTTCCTTCAGTTGCGGAGACACGCCGGTGGCTAAGGTTTCCGACCGAAGACATTGGGAGTTTCGTGGTCTCTTCTCTACTACCACTTGTCGGTTGAGATCAAGCCCTTCTCTCAGATGCTCTTGTCTCAATAGCAAATCCCCACAGGAGGTGCGTCTACGTCCCTTGATTGAGTCATCTTCGTTTCAGATTAGGATAAAGTTTTCTTTTTTTAATTCCAAGTGTGGTGCTTTTTAGATTGAACAGTTGGGTAATGAAGAAGGGTTTTCAGTTTTGGCATCAGAAGTTCCATGGGAAGAGAATAACATATGGAGCACATTTGCTCTTTATATGTTCTCTCTTCATATTCCTCTAAGTTTTGGGGGTTTATCCATTGTTGCCAACATACTCCACCAACAGATTCTTGATCCTCAGACCCAAGTGAGTCTCCTTTGCTTTTGTCTGGAAGGTTTACGTTTACTAGTTCGAATAGAATGTATTATTAGCTGCCTAGTGTTCGATATAAAGTTGACTTTAGAAATTAGCAAAGAGCAGAAGATATATGCTCAGTCTCTGCCATTCTTCTAGATGCTTCTGATTCTGAAGTTGATGTTTGGTGTTGAAATTCTTGTTTGGCTACAAAGTATAGGTGCTATCACTTGTGGTTATCCAAATGGTAGAACTTGCAGGGACATTCTTGCTGCTGAGGACCACAGCGAAGCCTCAATGCAAATCAATCAACTTTATAAAGGGTAATAATGAGTCAAGAGAAGGAAGAAACTGGGTGGTTGGTTCAGCATTGGGTTTGGGATGTGTTGTGGGCTTTATCTTCGTCACATCACTTGTAGCTGATCAACTCTTTGGTGCTAAGGTCTCCTCCAAAGGCCTAACCTATGCCATTCTCTACAAAGATGATTATGGTTTAACATAGTGAAAGCAATGTGTTTGATCTCAGGCTGTACACGAATCAGAATTGGAGAAGATATTGGCGAACGGGGATGTATCGAGAAGCGGGTGTTTTGCACTCTACTGCATTGTAGCTCCAATCCTGGAGGAGCTAGTGTACAGACGCTTTCTATTGACCTCCTTAGCGTCAAGAATGGAATGGAGGACGGCGCTTGTGATCAGCTCAGGAGTATTTGCAGCAGCTCACTTTTCAGGTGAAGATTTTGTGCAGCTGTTTGGGATAGGGTGCGTTCTTGGGTTATGTTACAGCTGGTCAGGGAACTTAGCCTCCTCAGTACTCGTCCACTCCTTGTACAATGCCTTAACACTTGTCCTTACGTTACTCTCTTAGCCACTTTTAAATGACGTAACCGAGAAGCAAAAGACAGCGTGTGTATGCAGAGCTGATCTGTTCCTCGAAGCTTTATAGAGAGAATCTTTTTCCATTTTTTGAATTTATGAAACAACAATCAAAAGGTAGAGCTTAATTAGCAAGAAAAAGGTTAGGCTTTATTCCAAATATTTCATGAATTACTTTAGACAAGATGATATATACATGTGTAAATATACAAAACCAGACTTAAAATAATCACAAGTCAAGGAAGGGCCAAAGGAAGAAGTAAGTGTGAAAAGGACAGAGAGGAGGAGGAAGACCAATAGGTGGTCCATTCGTGGGTCCCGCATGATGAGGATTGCACAGCTGGCCATTTTTCACGGCAAAGATCCAACGGTCATATTTCTGCCACGTGTACGGGTCGACGCACCAGATGGAAAAAGAAGCATAATACAGCAGCGATAGATAACTTAGGTGTAATCTTCCAAAATAGTCTATTAGTATTAATAACATTCACAGCTATCGATATATCCCCTTATATATATAGAGAGAGAGAGATGAGCGTAGATAATAAAGCACAAACTTTTACTTTTACATCTCTGGTCTCTCAAGGAAGAGAGAAAGAGAGAATCCAAGGAAGAAGAAGAAGAAGAAGAAGAAGAAGAAGAAGAAGAAGATGGGAGCATTCGAAGAACAGGTGAAGGTGAGAGCCATAGAGCTGAAGCATCTGTTCAAGAAAGGAATCAAAGTGGTTAGCAAATCTTGTAAGAAGGGATGGTCTAAAGTCAAGAACCTTCGTCGTTGATTCTTTTCATTTTCAATCTTACATCTCCAACCTCTTTGTCTTGTTCTGTTTTTTTCCTCTCATACTAAGTTTTGTCTTCTTTTTTCTTGTGGATTTTTTATGATTATCTAATTAAGTCTTTCTTGATTGTGTTTTCTTCATTCTTTTCGCCGCCCTAATTACTTATCTTGGATTTCCATGTTAACAATGGATACGAGATCTACTAATTATGGAAGAATTTACAGATTTTTTTAATAGAGGAAGAAAATATTGGAGATAACAAAAACTTCTCTGTCAGATTCCAGCTTAAAAAAGATAAAGCCTGCATGAACCCAGATTTTTTAAATTAAAAGCGTGTAAACAAAAAAGGATTTTAAATAAATCCCCAATTCAAAACAAGGTTTCATGTTGGGTCGATAATGTTGAGCTTTAATAGGCCATTTATGATTTATGGGCCTCTATTCGATTTGGTAATTTGGCCCATCGCTAAACACCACAGTTGCATAAAAAGGATTCTAGGGTTTCAGAGAGTAAGAAGAACACATTGTGGTGGCGGAGAGAAAATATATTTATCACTTCTTTTTTTTGTGTTAAACAGGGTTGTGACTTGTGATCTTCTCTAAGCGAGAAAGCAATGCGCTTTTTTACTTCCATCTGTCAATTTTTCTATCAAAGCTCGATACTTGTGTGTGTTTTCATGTCATGATGTCTTGTAGTTATGTTTTTTTGTTTCATATGTATTAGTAACCTTTGTGAGATTGGTTAGATGATGAGCCAGTGATGATTGAAAAAGTTTGCCTACATTGTTTGATTTACCACTGAAATTAAATACTTTAATTAGTCTGTGGCTCATTGCTCCTTTGTTTTTCCTCTCTTTAGTTTTGTTGATAACTATTAGGCCTATGAGGATTAAAAATTGCCTACATTGTATGAGAAACCAATGATAATAAACCTTTACATAAATGTATTCTGAGGCCTAGTTTTGTTTTCTTAGAGAATCATATTTGCATTTGAAGAGGCTTGTGATGATGTTTCATATCTTTGCCTACATTGGCTGATCAAAGCTTATTTTGCTTTGAGCAAGTGAGTGAATGATACGCTTCTCTGAAGCCTCATCAGTCGCTATTATTATTTCCTATAGACATGAAATGGTTTAAGTGATCTGTTCCCCCGCGAATCTTGTTTCATTCTTAACTCATTTGTCTAAACGAACTCATTTGTCTCAGGCAACACAGGATTTGGGACTTGACCACATCCAGGAACTCCAATTCTTTGGTCCTTACTATCTCTTTTTGGCTTAATGTGGTTTTGTAGAGGAAGGATCCGAATTTTGACCAGACGCATTATATGATAACATGTTGAGCGCATTTTTCATACGCTTAATTAATACTTCGAATACTTGGTGACCATATATGTGTTGAATCGACGCAATTTCTCATGTTCAAGAAAACAGTCATTTAAACGAACCCAAAGTTCTCTAAACCCAATAACCGTATGAGTAAAAACATCTAGCTATCCTAAAGAGTAATGAATTAGTGAAGAAGACATGAGCCCATTGTTAAAACTGAAACTTTATAGTTTTATCAATCGAATACAACATAATCTATTAGTTTCTCTCTTTAGGATACTCATACTATTGGGCCTTAATCTGAGTTTTACGCAAGAGTATTGGATACTAATCGGTCTATAGTTCCCGATTTCCTTGGTTAAGTGGGAGAAATAAAACCGGGTTTCGTTAATTCGAAATAATGGCAAGTTTTCCGGTTAACGCTTATAAGAATAAATAAAAATATTAAAAATTATGAAGTTGGCGTCAGCAAAAACCTAGGATTTGTCTGTCTCTTTGGCTTGAGCATGAAGCATCTTCTCCAACCACAGTTCCTTAATTTCTTCAGGAACTTCCCTTGTAGACGTTCCTTGGTTCATTTCTCCAAAACCATACCTTCACATGAGCTCACTCTCCAGCGTCGGATCGATCGAGTCCAAGATTCAACGGTCTCCATCACTCCATTGCTCCGAGGAAATCAAACCACACCTACAGAACTCAGAAGCATCATCTCCTCGCTTCGTGAATCTAACCGATCCTCTCAAGCCCTTCAGGTTTGGGTTTTTCAAAAACAAGCAAATTTTGCAATTGTTGTTGATTGTGATAAAAATATTTTCTGGTTTGATTAGATATCAGATTGGATGAGTGAACAAAAAGCGTATAGTCTGACTACGATTGATTTCGGGGATAGGCTTGAGTTGATTTCAGACGTTCATGGTATAGAAAAAGCGGCCAAGTTCTTAGAGACGATCCCAGTAGAAAAGAGGGATCTTTACGTGTACTACACTCTCTTGGACTGCTGTGAAACACACAACTCTTTGAGTATAGCTGAGACCACGTTTCAGAAGATGAGAGACCTTGGTTTTGCTGATTACTCCCCTTTATCCTACATCACAATGCTCTATCTCTACTGTGAAGCTCAAGATCATGACATGGTGGTGAAGCTTCTGAGTGAGATGTTCAACAAAAAGATGCAAGTTAAACATGTACCCTTTGACGATCTCGTATTTTCTTACGCCCGTGCATCTGTAGTGGACGTTGAAGGAATGGAGAAGTTTTTGAGCGAGCGGGAGAAGACTATTGATGAAGAAGACGAAGAGGAATTGCGCTATCGCTATTTTCCGGGATTGGTCTACATAAGAGCAGGATATAAGGAAAAGGGTCTTGCCTTGTTGCGTAAGACAGAGCAATTGGTTGATGACGACCTCAGAGAATTCCTCTATGGACGGCTCATGGAAGAGTATTGTGATGAGGGTAAAAGAGAGGACGTTTACCGTCTCTGTAACTTGGCTAAGCACCACAAGATTTCGTTTGACAGCTCCAAATGTTCTAGCATCATCAAGGCACTTACAAAGATTAGCGATCTCGATCAGGTTTTGGAAGACTGGGATGAGTATCCCAATCTTGATGTGGTGGACCTTCTTCCCCAAAATAGACACGTGAAGGAGGAGGCTGAGAAGGTTGTGAATATTCTTGGGAAAAAGGAGAGCAAATTGGAGACTTTGGCACACAAGTTAACTAATTTGGTGGAGGATAAAGATGATAAGGAAGAGGAGAGGAGGAAGATAGTGGAAGAGGCCATGGAGGGGAGGCTGCATGACCACTGGAACCCAAAGAGCAGTATGGCTCTGTCCGCGTACACCTGCGTCCAATATGTGGAGGGTCGGAGAGACATGGACAGTGCATCTGACATTTTGAGACTCCTGAACAAGCAAGGACAAGTGATGCATGCAATGGACAAAGACCGGTTGAGTCTGAAGATGGTGGAGACAATGAGAGGAGGAGGATACATTGGTGGGGAAGACTAACATATAAATCAATTTGTAACACATCTTTGGTATATATAGTTAACATTAATCACATTAGTTAAGCCCAAAAAATGTTAGTAGATGAAATGAAATTGCATTTATCCAAATGGTATTAAGACTTCATTGTTTGGAATTTGTCCCAATGTGTCTTCGCTTGCTTAACAGTCTCAAAATATTTCTAAAGATTTTGGAGGCAATGAGAGGATACGTTGGTTGGAGAAGGCTAACTTATGAATCAAAATATTTGTAACTCTGTTTGTTACTTTGTTATCAAGTTTAACATAAATCTATCATGCGTTTCTCATTGGTTACTGAACTAACATTAAGCCCTAGAGAAGCTGATAATAGATGGAACAAAACTGTATCAATCCAAATGGTCTCAAGACTGTTATTTGGAATGTGTCTATGGCTATGAAATCAGTGAGCTTTTTACTTTAATTTCTCGATTTTACTATCAAAGCTTCACACTTGTGTGTTTTCATTGCATGATGTATTGTGTTATGTTCTTGTTGATCGATTCTAACTCATTTAATGCGTTAAGTTGCGGATAAAGAAATTGATGATGCCAAAGTCATAACCTTTCTTTCATATGTATTAGTAACCTTTGTGAGCTTGGTTAGATGATGAGCCAGTGATGATTGAAAAAGTTTGCCTAAATTATTTGATTTTACCACTGAAATTAAATACTTTAATTAGTCGGAGGCTCATTGCTCTTTTGTCTTTCATGTCTTTAGTTTTGTTGATAACTAGGATCTTGCTTGACGGAGTATGTGTTCCACCTTGAACTTTAAAACTAAGGACCAATCTCCTATTAAGTTAGGGAATTCAAAGAACAAAATATGTTTTTGAGAGATTTCACAATGACTGATTCTATGTTGCAACATATCTTGACTCTGAGTCTATGACCAATTACTCCTACAAGATCAGTTTACACAACAACCCAACTGAAACAAACAAAAAACCAAGTTAATATTGTGAGCCAAAAAGGACTATCTTCAAAAGCTTTGTAAATCATCTCTGAGATAAAGGAGGATAATCTTCAAACCGGAAAGGTACTCTTAAAGAAGAAGGGCCCATTTGTTGATACAGTAGAGATTAGTTGGACAATGCACTTGGATGAAGCAGCTGCTACTTTAGAAACTAGCCTCTGAAGTCGGCTTGAAACTTCAATTACATCTTCAACACTTGGTGTATTGTAGTACAATATCATCTTTTCAAGATTCGGCATTGTCTCCAAGAAATACTTGATATGCTCTCTCTGCTTCTCCATCTCATCACTAACTTCACCAAATTTTGGTATCTTTATAACCTTCACCGGACTTGATGATAAGCAACTGAGAATCTCCTCACGAGGTTTGCATAAGCACACATCTTCACATCTATCTGTGGCTTTGTGGATGAGGCCCTGAAACATAGTGAAATATTCTCAAACTTAGAAAAAAATGAGTCAACAAGTGCTTTTTTCAAGGGTTTGTTTCATACTTGGAAGATAAGAGTTTCAAGATTCAGAGAGTTCTTGAGCAAGCCTGGAATTGACTGCCATCCTACTTTCGGATTACTCTCGATGGTTAAGTGAGTCAGGTTGTTGAATACCGGTATTGCATCACAACTGTAATTAAGAACCTGAAACAAAACCATAACAACTCAAATCCTTGAGCAATGTTAAAAAGATTACACAGGTTGTTTGTCTTCTTCTAAGTAGCATAAGCTTAAAAGACTAGAAGAAATATGAGAATAAAGAAAACAAACCTGAAGAGTGTTGGGAGATAGATAAAGAGTCTTCACATTGCATATTCGCATTATAAAGTATGTTGCATTGCCAACCATATCATTTTCCCCATAACCTTGATGGTAATTTATCAATATGGGCTCCAACAAACGAAGATCGATATGGGCTTCAACAAGCGAATCGAAATTCAGTTTTGGATACTTGCCTGCAACAGTGTCAGTAAACTTCAAGTAGACAAGATTGGGAGTATCAAAAGACACACTCTTTGGAAACTCATCTTGCTCTTCCCAGCAAAACGTTAGTCTCTTGAGAGTTGAGACAGACACAGAGGCGAAATCCCATATGAACCAAGATATCATCCAGAACTAAATCCTCAAGCATGTGACAACCAGAAAGAAGCTTGGTAAGCCCAATGCCATGCTTTCAAAATGTACTGACTCAATATAAAGCGTCTTAAGCTTTGGGAGATGAACATCTTCAGCATCAAATAGCCCAAACTTTAGCTTCAGGCTAACCAGTGTCTTGCTCAGGTAGACCTTTGAAGGGAGCAGAAATTCCGATTCCAAATCCAAATCTAGGTGTATATCAAGATGGGATACACCACGTTCCAACACATTGTGTATCCAAGAAATGATACGGACTGGATCAACGCCATCTTGGATCTTTAGAGAGAACTTGTGTACATGAGAATTACCTTGCAATGCCAAGACTCTATCCACAAAATCCATAAAACTTGTCGAAATGTCCTTCTTATTCCCAGGATTCAGATAAACAGAGTCATCCAAATCAAAATTAGGGACAAAAGCAAAGAGATACCGCCATTTTTTGGAAAGAACAGATGTGGAAGCAGCTTCTTTAGTGGGAAGGAAGGACAAGATATGGCAACTACTACTGATTACATCTCTACAACCACTAAGATCCATTTTTTTCAACAACCACTAATATCCATCTTTTTCATCAACCACTAAGATCCATCTTTTTCAACAACCTGAAAACCAAAGACACGAGCTCGATTGAATAAGATAACAAAATGATTCCAAAGATTTCAACTTTCTCAACCGAGAAGCTAAGAATCAAACAAAATATTGAAACTTACTTGGAGGTAAAAGCATAGCCCACCAAAATCACTCAACTATTGAATAAATTTAGGGTTTTTGGCGATCGTATTTGTAGGCAAGAGTGAAGAAGAAAGAGTGAGTTCTTAGGCCAGCCTTTTTCAAATGTCATGTGAAGTCTAAAAGATTTTGTAAGATATTCTCAACATGATCTTTTGTAAGATTCTCTAAGACATTTTGAACTCCATTAGATAAAATAATAATTTAATCAGATATACATTAGCTTTGAATGAAGGGACAAAACCATCTGTAGCGTGTAGTTGACGGTAGTTTCGAATTTCTTTGGTTATGTGGGATAATCAAACCGGATTTCGTTAATAGCAGTTTCCCGGTTAAGGCATATAAGAATATGAATAAAATAAAATATGAAGTTGCCGTCAAAAACCTAGGATTTGTCTCTGTGTGTCTTTATCTTGAGCATGAAGCATCTTCTCCGACCAAAATTCCTTACTGTCTTCTGGAATCTTCCTTGTAGACGTTCCTTGGTTCATTTCCCCAAAACCATACCTTCACCTGAGCTCATTCATGACACTCTTAAGCGTCGGATCGAGCGAGTTCAAGATTCAACGGTCTCCATCACTCCATTGCTCCGTCAATGGTGCGAGCGAGGACATCAAACGAAACTTGTAGAACTCAGAACCATCATCACTTCGCTTCGTAGATCTAACCGATCCTCTCACGCCCTTCAGGTTAGGGTATTCAAAAAACAAGCAAACCATTTTGCAATTGTTAATTGTTAATTGTTTTTTTGGGATTTATTAGGTATCAGATTGGATGAGTGAACAAAAAGAGTATAATCTGACTTCGTCTGATTTCGAGAATCGGCTTAGGTTGATTGCACAAGTTCGTGGTGTGGAAGCAGCGGCCAAGTTCTTGGAGACAATTCCAGAAAAAAAGAGGGATCTTTACGTGCACAGAGCTCTCTTGAACTGCTGCGAAATAGATGACTCCGTCAGTATAGCTAAGACTACGTTTCAGAAGATGAGAGACCTTGGTTTTGCTGATTACAAATCCTACAGCACCATGCAATCACGACATGGTTTTCAAGCTTCTGAGTGACATGGACAACAAAGAGATGGAACTTGTAGGAGTAAACTTTGTCAAGCTCTTAACTTCTTTCGCCATTGCATCTGTCACGGACGTACAAGGAATGGAGAAGTTTCTGAGCAAGTGGGGGAAGATGATTCAGGAGGAATGGGCCATATACTATTTTTGTGGATTGGTCTACATACAAGAAGGATTTAAGGAAAAGGGTTTCGACTTGCTGCGTCATTCAGAGCAATTGATTGATGACCGCTGCAGAGAAACCGTCTATGGAGTACTCATGATTTTTTATTGTTATGAGGGTAAAAGAGAGGACGTTTACCGTCTCTCCAACTTGGCTAAGCACCACAAGATTTCGTTTGACAGCTCCACTTGTTCTCACATGATCAAGGCACTTACAAAGATAAGCCATCTCGATGCGGTTCTGGAAAACTGGGATGAGTATCCCAGTCTTGATATGGTGGACTTTGGTCTCCAACATAGAAACGTCAAGGAGGAGACTGAAAAGGTTGTGAATATGCTTGGTAAAAAAGAGATCAAAATGGAGATATTGACACACAAATTAACTAATTTGGTGGAGGATGAAGATGATAAAGAAGAGGAGAGGAAGAAGAGTGGCAGAGGCCATGGAAGGAAGGCTGCATAACCGCTGGAACCCAAAAAGCAGCCTGGCTCTGTCTACTTACGCCTGCGTCCAATATGTGGAGGGTCGGAGAGACATGGACAGTGCAGCCGACATTCTGAGACTCCTGAACAAGCAAGAGCAAGTGATGCATACAATGGACAAAGACCGGTTGAGCCTGAAGATGGTGGAGGCAATGAGAGGAGGAGGATACATTGGTGGGAAAGACTAACATATGAATCAATTTGTAATTCTCTTTGCTATAAATAATTAACATTAATCATATTAGTTAAGTCATTGTGCCCAAAAAATGTTTGTAGATGAGACGAAATTGCATTTATCCAAATGGTCTCAAAACTTCATTGTTTGGAATGTGTCCCAATGTGTCTTTGCTGGCTTAGCAGTCTCAAATTTTTTCTCAAGATGGTGGAGGCAATGAGAGGAGGAAATGTTGGTGTAGAAGAGTAACAAAAGAATCAAAATATTTGTAACTCTGTTTGTTATCTAGTTCAACTTTAATCTATTAGGCGTTTCTCATTAGTTACCTCATTCTTCTGAACTAACATTAAGCCCTAAAGAAAGCTTATAATAGATGAAACAAAACTGTATTAATCCAAATGGTCTCAAGACTGTTATTTGGAATGTGTCTATGGCTTGATTCTTACTTCTCCTTCCTCAATGTACTGACTTCTTCCCATTGCATTGACTATTTTCCAACTCAATCCAGTTCCATTCATATCATACAATAATTGATCGTAGGAAATGTGTCCTCGCTCGCTTAGCAGTCTCAAAATCTTTCTCAAGCTCTCCATATCTCTTTGACCCTCCAGATAATCTACACAGCTCATCAGCACAACCTGGTGTGGTCTCCACCCTGGCTGGCTTACCTCTATTGCCCTCTTCCATCTCTCCACCGCCTTATCCATCTCACCTGCCATTTTGTACCCAAGAGCTAAACGCTCCCATGTGCTTGTCTCCTCCACTCTCCACTTCTGGACCAACATCTTTGCTACTTCCTCCGCCTTCTCCATCATCCCCTTCTTGCAGTAACCCGTTATTAACAAGTGTGGGATCCGGATATCAAATAGGGAATGTCCAGCTTCCCACTCTCCCATAATCTTCTCAACCCCCTCGGTGTCATCCATCTTCAAGAGTGCACTAATCACACTTATGTATCCAGTGTTGTAGAACCCGTCCAGCTCCTTGTACAAGCTCCAGAGACGGTACACCTCTTCTTTCTTACCTGCAGCCCCATAGAATGACATGAGAACTTCATAAGCATGCTTTCTTTTCTGAGCATTCACCAACTGCTCTGATTTACGCAGCATCTCTAGCGCCTTTTCAGTCGATCCAGCCTTAATGTAAGCATTTGCTGCATCAGCGTAAGTGCGCCAGTCCAGTTGAAGTCCCAGGTCAGCCTCACAACGCATCAGAAACTTCTCCATTCCCTCTATATCAGATACAACCGAATAGGCATGCAGCCGCGTGTTCACGGTAAAGATATCGGGCTTCAGTTTCCCGTCATCCATCTCACGCAGAAGTTTCTCAACCATTGTGTATTTCCCAGTCCGGATGTAGAGATTCAGCATCACATTGTAGGGAAGACAACCTCTGAGGAAGCCAAGCTCTTTCATCTCCTGAAACACTTGCTCAGCTTTATGCAGCACCTTCTTGCTCGCGTAACAGTTCAAGAGAGCACCGTAGAGATGGTAGTTCCTCCTCTCTATAGAAATGTTTTCGAAAAACTTCTCTGCTTCTCCCAAACCACCAACTTTAGCAATCAAATCAAGCCGAATAGCAACATCTCCCTCAGAGATCTCATTAACTCTATGCTCACTCATCCAATCTGATATCTAACAAAAACAACAACAACAGCAAAAAAGAAGCCCTTTTAAGATTTGGATTCGTATCATTACAGAGTAACAATAAAAAGATGAACTTTATTGAAAATGCAAACTGAAGAATCGAGAAATGAGAGACCTGAAGGGCGTGGGAGAAACGACTGAACTTGCGGAGCATTTTGATGATGCAATGGAGCTCTGAAGTCTTCACCAGATTCCCCTGTTCAAGCCATCCATCCAACACTCTGATAATCGAAGCAGAGGGATCACCAGCTCTCGCGACCCGACGCTGCAGAGTATCGTAAGGGTCCAATGGCGAGGGTGTGGTTCCGCTTCTCCGAGAAGAGTGGAAAAGGAAGCTATTGAGAATGCAATTTGGCTTTGGACGAACAAGACGAAGAAGAAGAAGATGCTTCATACTTTGGCTATGATACTGATTTCAAACAGAGAAGCTAAGGTTTAGGGTTTAACATTTTCAATTTGGAGAAGAAAAATCTCACAATTTGGAGCAGAGTAACTGAATCAAAAATCTCCGACAAAATTGAAGTTATACTGAAACGGCGTCGTTCAGGCTCTGGTTTAGTTCAGTTTCAATTCCAAATCTCATAACTCATATTAATCATGCAAAACAAAAGCAAAGATTTTTGTTTTACCTTAGTTTTCGAATGAAATGATGCAAAGATTTCTTCTTTTTACATCTCCGAAATTGTCTCTCCGTCATTCACTAAAAAAGAAACAAAGATTAACAAATTATACCCAAAATGTTAAGGAAAATAAAAATAAAAAAGAAAAGAAAGAGAAGGAGGAAGAAACAGAGAAACAATGGAGATTTCTCCTTACTGTCTGCTTTCTCTTCTTCCCATTTTCCTCCTCTCTGGTTTCTCCCTTTCATGTAAAATCTCCTCTTTTGTCCTTAATTTCTTGCATTCTTTTTAGGAAATTTATAAATGTTGTGTTTCCTTTTCTTTCTATTTTTGTGTTCATTATATGAAAAATTCTGGATTTGAATGTGCAGATGATGAATTTGATCCTCACGCAGCCACAAGCCGAGCTCTTCTTCAGGCAAAGTCAAGTAAAGATCATCCCTTCTAATTTATGATTACCATATCTTGATTCTAATGTTTAAAATATATTAATCCAAATGTGGATCCTATTTGTGTGTGTGTTGTTGAAACAGCCTGCAAAGAAGATTTTGCGAGCAAGAACTACACAATCATAACATGCAAATGCAAAGGACCAAATTATCCGGCAAAGGTGTGTTGCTCCGCCTTCAAGGACTTTGCTTGCCCTTTTGCTGAAGTTCTTAACGATGACAAGAGCGATTGTGCCTCCACAATGTTCAGCTACATCAATATCTACGGTCGTTATCCTCCTGGAATCTTTGCCAACATGTGCAAAGAGGGTAAAGAAGGTCTCGATTGCACCAATGTCACCCAATCCGCATCCTCGACTTCTGATTCTATCCCTCGAACCTCCGCAACTGCATCTCTCGCGGTTCTTCTTTCCACCTTCCTCGTTCTCTGTCTTTTGTTTTTGTCATCGTGAAATCTTAATAACACATCTCAGAACATGTTCCAAAGGTAAAGAAGACGTTATATATGCATCTTGGTGTTTATGTATTCAACTCCTTTTCTTGTTTTTCCATTTAATCATCAAAACACTCAAGATATACATACCAAAGCCTAACAAGAAGCAAAATAGAATCTAAGTGTAAAAAGGACAATGCCTTATTGCTTCATCTCCAATTGATTCTTGGGTTTATTACACAAAAATGAATTGATTATCATTACTCAATGAGGTTCATCTACTTTTCTCACTGTGCATAAGTGCGTGATTATTCACTAGCATCATTACAAAGAAACAAAGGTTAAGGATCCATCTTACATAGAACCCGAGGCCAACAGGTCAAATTCTCCCAAGTCCCATCTTATCATCATTCCTTCTTTTCCTGTAACCCATACAACAGAAGCTTCTTAGCTCAACATCAATAAGATCCCCAAACAATACCAAATGCAATGCCCTCATTGAGATTACACAACACAAGGAACAAGTTTCTCAATTTAGCTATGCAAAGTGATTAGGGAACAATAAATACACATATCCACCAAAACAAGAACAAAAACTATAAGTTTCTCAGACAAAATCATCAAAGGACACCCACACAGAAGATCAAATGCAATTCATCTTCCAAATCAAACCTACTAAAAAAAGACCTAAACTTTGAGTTTTCTAGTTACCTCAGCCATGTTGATGGAGAAGCCACCACTAGTGAGAAGCCTCTCAACATATTTCCCCATGATATCAACCTCAAGGTTCACTTTTTGCCCAATTCTCTTAGTAGGAATCACAACCTTCTGCTGTGTATAAGCATCCATCATGAAATTGAAACAACTCTCTTCATCAACCACAGTCAAGCTCGTCCCATCAACCGCCACAAACCCCTTAGGCACAATGTATTTCAACAAACCCTTGTCAGCTTTCACCTTCACCCACAACGAATCTCCTTCAACATCCATTGATACTATCACTCCCGTCCCATCCACGTGCCCCTGTACCACGTGTCCACCCATCCGACTCACCGGCTGCAACGCACGCTCAAGATTCACCGGAGATCCTCTCTCCAGCTCCTCTAACGATGTTTTTCGCAGCGTCTCCGGTGATAACCCCACTGTGAATTCCTCTGCGTCGAACTCTGTCACTGTTAAGCAAGTCCCGTTCACTGCGATGCTATCACCGAGCTTCACGTCCTCTAGCACCACTCTCGCGCCGATTTTGAGGTCGAATCCGCCGTGATTGGCCATTCCCAAGTTCTTGACTTCGCCCATTTCCTCCACGATTCCCATAAACACGGATCGGATGCTGAGATTTTGCCTCCGATGATGGATTCTGAATCTTCTTCCATTTGTCTTAAGAGAAAGCTTCGATGAGTAAGAGACGGAATCAAAGCTGAGATTTGTTACTGACTCACTACTTCTGGATGAACTAAAGATTCTCAATTGAGGAAGAAGACAAGCTTTAGGGATCAGATTGAGGCACTGTGTAGCCATCGTTTCACCCTTGTCGTTAGCCTGACACAATTTGTCTACTTTAGAGAATTTTTAGGTTGTGAATTACTTACCCTTAAATGAGTGGGGAAAAATTAGAATAAATAACAAATTAGAGGATCAATATACAAATTTGAAATTCCGTTACTTTTGTTCAGAAAATGAAGCATCTTTGGTGTACTGGTTGTATCAATGATCTTCTATTGACTTTGATCAGATGATTTACAGGTCAAATCAACCAAAAAAAGGAAGGTTAAATTCACTATATAATATTTGAGTTTGCATATATGGCCACATGAGTGGCAAGAACAAAACAATAAACTCTGTATTCTCATGGTCTGTGGGAACACATATCTATAGACTTCTTGTCCAAAAGATGACGTCCAGTGACCCGACCCAATCTACAAGATTGCTCTATCATTAATCTTTGAATCGAATCTTGTTCCCATGGGACAATCCCAAAGTCATCGTTGAACCCTTCCATGCCTTCTATCAAAAACTGCCACACCAATGTTCCTGCACCAGACCGCCTCCGCTTGGCTGATTTGTAAACAACATCAAAGATGGTTCTGTAGAATCGATCCCTCTGCGATGGCTCGTAGTCCTTGTTCAGATTCGAGAGCCCAAACTCTGTGAACAGAACAGGCTTCTTCAGTTCTTTGTCCCCATCTTCAATGTGAGATAGCATCCATTTCACCACAAACTTGAGTTTTTCTTCAAACCCCTGATCGTGAAACCTGCCAAAGTTCCAAACTTTCTGTTTTTACAAACAAGAATTCCACAAAGCAATCAAATTTCAACAGAGGCTTGGCTTACCAGTGATCAGGGTAGATATGAACCGATGCAAAATCAATGTTTGGCGATTCAGAGTTTCGAACAAAATCTGACCCAAGCTCAGAGGCCCACCGTTCTGGGTTAACTGTCAGACGTTTTGGGCTATTGGGACCGTAGAACCCTTCCAAGCCTACGGTTAGAAGATGCTTGTTGTCAATTGATTTAATGAATGATGTCATTTCGTTAATCCAGTCCTTTGAGTCCACAAACCAGAAAAAGAAACCATAAGAGTAACATTACTAATTTTTCAACAATTACTTATGGTTCAATGTTGGACAAGAAACCCCCAAACTCAAGGAGTACTCACTTGTAGTGTATTCCCTGAGATATCAGACATGCAGCGAGGCTCGTTTATCAACTCCCATGCAAAAATTGTAGGGTCGTTTCTGTACTCGATCCCAGTTAAAGAGTTTTTGCGGGTGAGCAGCACCTGGCAAATGGAAAATGAGAGTGATTCCAAGCTTAACATCAACTAAAAATACACAACCATGAAAAAATACAGCTTATAAGTAAAGAAAATCTATGGATGCTTATCCAAGTCTATATGGTTAAGAATCAAGTTGGGAGTAAATTGATTGTAGCATCTCTTGTATTTCTGAATTCAACTATAATGATCTAGACTAACACATCCAAGTTTACATCAAGAAGAGATAAGGATTAAAAAAACATACCGTGAGATAATTCTTGAAGTATCTACGGATAGATGGGTCAAAGAAGAAAGAATCATTGGACGAGCTGAGGCCGACACCTTCTTGCCATGCCCAATTGACATACTGAGTCTTCCCACCATACGCTTGTAAGTTATTCACTAAGCTAAGAAGCAACCTAACACCATGTGTTTTTGCCTCTGCGATTACATGATCCAAGGCCTGACCACGTTATATAAACTTCGTTAAACGTTATACAAGCTTCAAACTGAGAACAGGACAAGAAAACATCAAATTGTATGTACAAGGGGATGTAAACACTGAAACCATTAGCCTTGTAATACGGATTGCAAAGGATAGATAACAAATGCAGAAAGTAGTAAGTAATTGCAGAATCTTCCAATTCCAAGCTATAATAAACATTGATCACTACAGCATTGTCCTTTTCTATATATTATCATCTTCATTGTCCTTATCTATACCTTGAAGACTCGTTCATCAAATCTACCAGGAGAGATCTGAAGAGCATTGTAACCTCCATCATTAAAGGCCCAAGTTCTACAAACAGTGAGACCCATTTTGGCTCCAGCTTCAAGCATAGCACCGACACGGTGTCTACTATGATCATTCACAGCATGATCCATGAACCAATACGAGTTCCACCCATTCACATACAGAGTCTTACCATCCACCACGAACTGTGTCCCATTCCGTTTGACGAACCCTAACTCGGCTTCTCCTTTGTAACCGAACCACAAATCACCAAATGAGAGATAGATAAAAGCCACGCATGTAAGGAAACCTAGAATTGGTATCAACGGCCCGTTCCCTGTAGGAGCCATGCCTCTTGTTGCTTTTATTAGCTTCAGATATTTCAGAATCGCTAGTAATTTCGCCAGTTTCTTCGGATTCCTCACCAATTTACCCAAATTGACGCCCTTTTGAGAGAAATGTAAGCAAAGTTTCAACTTTTGTTGAAACCCAAATGATCAAATGTGTCCACGTTTCGAAGGATGTGAAGAAAATCTAAAAAAATCGAAACTTTTTAGTGAACCCAGATGAAAGATAATCCCATTAAACAGATTATTATAAGAAAAGATTGAAAATTTCTCGAAAGCAACACGAAGGTTAAAGATCTTTAATTCACAATAAACAATTAAGATAGATATGAGAATGAATGAGGAAGAAGAAGCAAAAGAAAAAGGTAGCAAGTAAGCATCAGATTGATGTCTGTGTGGACAAACTAGGCGTTAATTTCGGAGGTAAAATGTTGGTTTCATTAACCTAGATCTGCCTTGTCTATGAGAAAGCACTTAACACAACAACCACACGATGGACATCAATTTCTCATCTAATCCGATTTACGAAATTCATAACTTTCTTTTTTTTTTTGGTAATAAAAAAAAAGAAAAAAAAAGAGAGAATTCATTTAGCATTATTCAAATTAAATAAATCATTCATCAAATATCATTTCACTAAGAGATCATTCTTCGACAATCATAACTTCATAAGAACTTTTTATTTATTTTGAAAGCTATTAAGATATAATGTGATCAAAATTGGTCACTTTATTTTCAAACTACACTCACACTTACACACACGATGAATTGATTTTGTAAGCTTTCGGATGTATATGGGTATTTTTTCTTATGCTTTTAAAACGTATGATACCATCAATCTTTAAATAGTTTTTACAAAGATATTTTTACGTTTATATATCCTTTAATCACCTTAACCTTCTACACCCGCATGCTGTAAAATATCCGGAAAATGGTTTTAGATCTCATGCACAAAAGAAACTGGAGTTGGATTTGTGAAGAGTAATATCCAATAGGCCCACAAAGCCCATCTGATCGTAGCATCACCTTTGTAAGACACAGAGTCAGAGAGACATCACTTGGAAAATCAACGATACAACAATATTTGAATAGGATCATCAACACGGGAAACTTTGGCATCTTTGGTGATATCAAAGAAATCAACAGATTTTTTACTACTTAAACAATAAAGTTATTTGTTAAGCAAAATAATATAATAGATTCATTTACAATCTTTACTTAAAACGACCTCTCTTTTTTTTCCCCTTTTTGTAAGCAAAAACAATGTGAAAGGAGCTTATTCAACGAATTTTGGACCTTTCCTGAATCTTGGGTTAATTGTTTAATTGAATATACTCATTATATCTAAGAATTTCAACGCTTACAATTTCAATTTGCTTGTCAGATACAGAATTGATCAATAACAAACAGAAGGTATTACCAAGTGTTAATATTCACATTACAAGTAACTATCAAATATTTTATATTCGATCGAACTAATTAGTTATTCATATCTTTTATATAAAAATCAAATGTGTGACGTAAATAGCTATGGACTGTAATATTTTAATTAGGGCTATTATCATTAGCAGAAATTTCTTGTACTTACAATACATACATAATTATATAACCAGAAGTCCTTGCACACTAAAAGGATATGATTACAGAAAATACCTAACCAGAAGTCATATACTGAATTAAGAATCAAGTTTTTAATGCCTCGTTCTTTTGCGACATTTACTTTATGCAATTTTCAAAAGCTGTATACTTGTGTATTATTAATACGATTATTTGTAGAGTTCGTATATGTGGTTGTGCTTTACATTAAAGACGTTGAGTTGATTTTATTGTTTATACATAGGAAACGAAAAAATTAGATCGAATATAAAATAAAGGGTAACATGCATGGTTTCCCGTTTATTTATGCACCAATTGAATCAAGAGATCATTTACCAACGAATATTCATCATTCCGGTTTATATGACTATATGTTAATGCATACAAGTCAAATGTGGTTTTTACCCATCAAATTATTTGAATTTTTGTAGGATCAAAACCAAACAAATTTAGGGTAAACTAGAAAAACCTACAAAATAAAACGAATAAATGGCTATATTAAAAAGAAAGAAAAATAATGAATGGCTATATATAAATATAAGACTCGTTCAAACTAAATTACTCGTAGTAATACTTGGTTTGCCTAATCTGGATTAAAGTAGACTCCAACAAATAATGTGTGGAATTGACTCACTTTGACATCACTGTATGTGTTTACTGTTTAGAAACATTTTCAGTAAATATACCACATTTAACAGTCAAAACGTTTTTTTTTTAAATCAAGAGTCAAGAAACAATGAATGGAATGTAAGAATTAAGAAATGAGTATGATTTTTTTAATTTACTAAATTAGATATATGTTTCCCGATCTTCCAGAATGAATTCAATCATGTTTTTTTGTAAAATTAAAACTTTTTTTCTTATTATCCTTTATTACTTAAAGGCAAGGAATCTTTTATTATTAGAATATATTCCGAGTAAATCCGGATATGTTCTGACACGGAAACTAGCTGTCTTG
The DNA here is from genome assembly GCA_028015245.1 of Cardamine occulta. Lineage (NCBI taxonomy): Eukaryota > Viridiplantae > Streptophyta > Magnoliopsida > Brassicales > Brassicaceae > Cardamine > Cardamine occulta. Next base: position 21,557,992 of record CM051372.1, read on the forward strand.
AGAAATCATTCATCCCAGAGATCTAACACGTCCTCCAATCAAACATTGACACGTCACTATCAATCTTGTAGTTCGCGGCGCCATGTTTCTGCTTCTCTGATTTCAAATGGGTCCCATCCTCTCTCCTCTGCGCACTATATAAATTCTCCTGTCTTTTCTTGTTTTTCTTCAACCCAAAAACATTTTTTTTGTTCTCTCTTAATACAAACCCATGGATCGGCAAAACTCCGATGACATCATGAGATTTCTCGATGGAATGGCTAGCTCCGACGACGTTCTCTTCGGTTTTCTCGATGAAGGAAACCAGTCACCGGAGGATTTCTCGGACGACGAAGAAGAAAATAATAACTGCAATTCTGAAGAAAACAGAGCTTTCTGGCAAGAACAAGAACAACTTCTCCAGGTATTGTTTTTATATATTAAAAATCTATAATTAATTCTTGGTCTACTTTAGTCGATAAATTTGAGGTCTAAAATTGTCTTCTTTTTGGAAATTTTGTAGGGGACACTGTATAGAACAAGTTCGATTGACAAGCGACAAAGGAAGCCTTAAAAGAAGTGAAATCAAAGGGTCTTCATTGTGTCTGCCGGCGACCCGTAGACGGCGGTTGTCGGAGCTGCTTACGTGGCGAAATCTCTCGACACCTCAGAGATATTGCCGGCTACGATTGCGTCATCTCCAAATCTAAATGGAGAAGCTCTCAAGATATCCCTGCAGGTACAAACAAACACATTATAATTTAAAAACTGGTTCTGAAATATTCAGCCATCTTTTTTTTTTTTTTTTTTTTTTAAATATTCAGCCATCTTTTTCATTCCTCTAAGATAATTATTTTTAAAATATTATATATGTCCCCAAGAACACGAAAAGATTTGTTCAGACTCATTCTCTAGTTTTTTGTTACTTATGTATCACGCAAAAATCGGATTTTGTCAACACATTACATTTATATAATAAATTATATACCATATTTATATATATTTCACTTAGCTATGGCCTAAACCTAATTAGGTACTTTGAATATTTGGACGAGTGACTCATACTTTATTTTAATCAAAATCAGGGGAACACGAATACATAGAGATCGTGGATCGATCAGGTTCGAAGAAAGGCGAGGTGCGAGTGGTGATAGAGTTATCATTTAGGGCAGAGTTTGAGATTGCAAAAGGCAGTGAAGAATACAAAAAAACTCATCGGCCGATTGCCGGAGGTTTACGTCGGAAAAACCGAGAGGCTTCGATCTCTGATCAAGATATTGTGCATCGCGGCAAAGAAGTGTTTGAGAGACAAGAAAATGCATATGGCTCCTTGGAGAAAACACAAGTACATGCAAGCTAAGTGGCTTGGCACGTTCGATCGATCAAGCTCTTTAGAAGCGGCGGTTTCGGAGATGACAAAGCCGGAGAATTGGGTGCCGGCGGCGAAGCCTAGGGTTTCTATGTTGAACTATGAAGGTCTGTTAGGTAGTTTGTCCACCGGGATGGGACGTCCTGCCGCTGTAACGGTCGTGTGATGACTTGCATGTAATTATTATTTGACTAGAGGAAGTGAGCGATTTAACTATGAGTTTGCGATTTGGAGTTCGCCGGAAATTGTCTCGTCGACGATGTTGTTGATCCGATCCTAGACTTTGTGTACCAAGAGATGAAAGAACCGTTTGGGTTTGAGGATTTCTTACATAGATTGTATATTTTTGACACACCATATAGATAATGCGTAACTATATATATATATTTTACGTATGTTTTATTTTTCTTCATGTTCTGCTAACAAAAAAGTTATATTTCCTTGGTCTACTGCCTATTAAGACGTAAATCATTCCTTCGGTAAGGAGTAAGGACTCATCAACCTCTTACAAAAAGAATATTTTCTAACCACGTGGCTTAAAAACATTTACACAATATCAATTGGATGCAAGATATGAGACGTGAGTTGTAAATAATAATGAAAACTGTAATGTGATTGAAGATAAAAGATACCAAGACGAAAAGGAAAACAAAAAAAATACTACAAGAAAAGACAAAAAAGAAGAGGTTCATTGACAAAAAATAAAGAAAAGAATCCGTAAACCGGTAACAATTTGAATTGACGTCACAACGTCGTCGGTATGGGTTATCCCGTCGATCCGGTTTACCATGTTGTTTGGCTGGTACGTTGTTCTTCAATGCATCGTAGCTTATATATCTCGACGCTTTAAAAATCCTACGGCTCACATCCAAATCTGATCTCATTTTTATAATCTCTTCTTCTCCACCGTCGATGCATTTCCCACTCCACTGATCACATATAACATGTCGTGATCGGACCAACGCTGGAAATAAAGCCACCGAGGTGATTACAAAGAGGATCAAAAGCTTCATATAATTCATCACTGAGACTGATGAGAGTCAAGAGAGAGTAAAATTGAACGTGAATTATTTGATTAATAGAGGTTTGTGATTAAGCACTCCGTTAATCTACAGTTTTATAATAATGTGTCGTTTATTTCTAGGCTCATTTTCTTATAGCAACAAATTCATTTCTGACTCCAATGGTTCATTCATCGAATATTTGACACATTCCAATTTTACAATCTGGTCTTGTTACACTAATTGTAGCAAATACATTAATTCTTGATTCACTGGACTTGCTTTGCTCCATAGTCAATCCTCATAATTTATCGGTCAAAAACTTAATATTCATTTCCATAAATGGCAGCATCTTAGATTCATTCATTTATGGTTCAACAAAGCTAAGAGGCTGCATTTAGCGCCTGGCCCTGAGGGGATGCATTGGACCATGAATTTGTAACTGTTTTGAAGGATCTCACGATTTAGTGCAAATTTAACAAATTTATTTGGTGCTATTAATTTACCAAAAGTTTTGTTTGGAGTGTTTGTATTTCTGTGCCATAATATGAACGGTCCTGAAATAATGGGATCACAAACAAAATAATAAAAAGATCTATATTATAGATGCCTAGATGGTTTAAATAAGTTTTTCAAATTATATGTATTTTTATTAGTGAGCCCCATATATACTTAGTCTTAATAAGACTAATTAGAGTAAACCATCAAATCTATTTAAGTTTATTACATTTTTAAGGAAATATTATAATATAGTCCTATATAATTTAAGGAAGATTTTTTTTTTTTTTTTTAATTTCATACGATAACGTTGACCAACAAGATCAAGTTTTTTTAAATCATATGTGGACACCTTAAAAACATTATATCTTTAACTTTTATATAAGATTGCTAATTGTGATTGGATGTTTAAAATTCTATGTAGATAGATGTAAATAAACTTATCAAAGAGCAACTAATTTTTAAAATATTATATTTTATAATTTAATATATATATATATATATATATTTTGAAATACATAAAATAATCTATATCAGTTTCAATGAACTCATTACCTATTGAATTAAGAATTTAATGGAGTATGTAATATGTTGATCCGACCCATTATCCACAAAAAAGAGACTTATATAGATTATTTAATGTATTCTAATTAAAATTATATATATATATATTTAATAATATATATATTAAAAATATAACTAGATTAAGTAAAATGAGAGCCCAACAAACTGTATTAAGTAAAAAAAAAGAAATATATATATATATATATATATATATATTCTTGGTCTAGTTATTGTATTAAATTTTTTTTTTAACTTTAGAAAATTTACGTGAAAAAAAAAAACCAAATAAGAAAAATTAACCTCAGACGCAGAGCTCAGAGTCGACTCGAGAGATCGTCTTCAAGAGTGAAACTTTACAAAGTAAACTCATTTTACAAAGTTCGTTCAACAAATATTATAATAGAGGCAAAAGTTTATAACTTTCTCAAAGAACGAGGAATCGAAGAGTTCAATAGAGAATCTCAAAAAAGGATCAAAACTTTCAAAGTCAATTGCAGTTGTATGATACAAATTACTCAATTCGTTGGGCTACAGAATCTGTTTCTCTGTCACATTGTTGTTTGGTACAAAACAATAATCTTTCTATTGGTTACAAAGCAATTTTTACTTAATACAGTTTGTTGGGCTCTCATTTTCTCTTCAGCTGATTTGATCTCTTCGTTTGGTTCCCTCTCCTTTGTTTGACTTCACTTGAAGCAATCTCATTTCTTGATCTTCTTGTCTCTTTTTACCTCTTTATGTGGATTCGTAAGGGTTCTGATTCAGCAGGCATTGTAAAGTCAGGATTTTTTGGGTTTGTGATATGAAGAAGCTTGATAATTTGGGGGTTTGTGGATTAGGGTTCTTGGGTTTGCGAGTTTTCTTCGGTTTATTGATTTTGTTTGTGGGTTTGCAACAAACGAATGGACTGAGACCTATTAGAGAGAGCGCTCGATCATGGGGCGACGAGGTTTGATCATTGCTTCAATTTGCTTTCAATGTTTCTGGATTTTGTATTGGCTAAGTCTTTGATTACTTTTGTTGTTCAATGTGTTCGTTGACTTGATTGATCATGTCATGTAGATAGATAACATTTGTTGCAACAGTAGAATTTCTGATGGGAATGAGATTAATGCAGCTTTAGTCTGTATTTGTAACGGAGTTTTCGATAGAATGTGTGAAGAAGAATAGGAAATATTGTAGTTTGAGTAGGCCAGAACTGAGATTGTTTTTGTGATCTTGCAGTGGCTCTTTGGAAAAAAAGAAAAAAGCGGAGCAGGACCATTCTCTGCTTGGAATATAACAGGAACATATAGAGGTTTTGTGGCATTGCATTGTTGTTTCTCCTGCAGTTTCATATCCTAAGTTGAAGCTCATGTTTGTGTTGTGTTACAGGCACATGGAAGTTTCTAGATACTGTAAATAGCTCTTCAAAGTTCCCTGACTTCAGAAAAGAAAGTGGTAACTCTGTCATTGAGTTAGTGACAAGTCCAACAAAAATAACTGGTGTGCATTATGTTCAGGTGAGTAGCTTTTGATAGTCTTGCAGCATCATGGAACCATGCTTTTTGATCTTAAAAGAAGCTTTGCAAAATCAGACATTGTGTTAACTTTGACTGGGAACAGGGTACAGTTGTTTTCCATGATGTATTTGACAATGAACACAATGTGGGTGGTGCCCAAATTAAAGTGGAAGGTGTATATATTTGGCCTTTTAGACAACTCCGTCTTGTTGCTAATAGGTATGAACTACATTATTGATTTTTTAATTGCTTTTCAAGATGCAGTATTAGTAGGGTTCTTTAAGGTTTGTATATTTCATGAGTTTTTAGCGGAAAGAAGGGTGAATCAGGACTAGAAGATGATTATCTTCTCTCCAACCCTTATCATCTGGTAAGGCCTGACATGGTCCACTTTTTACAAATGATAATTGCGCCTCGTTATCTTTATTCTATGCGTTAACATGTTTGGTGAGCTTACTAGTGTCAACTTTTCTGTTGTTGGACAGCTTGGAATTTTTTCCTCCCAAGTATTTCAAGAATCTCCAAGAGACAGAATATTGAAACAGAAAACTTGTGAGTAGGATCTGAATGTTTTTCTATATGATCTACTTTGCTGCTAGATATGAACTTCGATTGTGTTGTATTTCAGCTCCAATATATGAGATGGAGAAGCACTGCAATATCGAAATAGCAGCTCAGATATCCCAAACCGCTTCTAATGAAAACAGTATGTATGCCTTGTAACATTATGCATTGAGAATGATGATGCTGGCTGCGTTCTTGCCGTCTTAGTTAAATTTAGTTTGGCTTTGAGAGAGTTTTACTTATTTTGGTAGATGGGAACAAAGATTATTATCATATCGAAGGATTGATGGAAAGTCCTGCAGTAGATGATGACAGAGATTGTTTCTCGCCCTTGTCGCTGAATGCAACCTCTGTAAACGTTGAAGTCTACTATAACAAAGCTGTGAACTATACATTGATGGTCACTTTTGTATCCTTTGTTCCATCCTCTTTTCTGTTTCATCATAAAATGACAAACATGAACGCAGTTTTAGCGGATTCCTTAACTTGTTATTGTACTTAGGTCTCGTTCCTCCAGGTTCTTTTGTTGATCCGGCAAATGGAACACAGTAACACACAATCCGTAAGATTCTCAATTTTTGTTAATCAGATATTTCTAAACGAAGAGAATGATGTTAACTTTGGGATAACTCTTCTTGTATAAAAGGGTGCTGCAAAGGTCTCTATAGTAATGATCGGGCAACAAGCCATCATGGATTCTTATTTATGCCTTTTACATCTCACAGCTGGGATTTTAGTTGGTATGTATTTCAATAAAACTTTCTTTCACAATTTGTTTCCTTTTCGTTTTGATAATAATCTTCATAGACTTTGATAGTTTCTATGAGCACATTTTTCAATGGTTGTGATCGTCAACTGTCTGTTTCTTGACCATGTCATGCTTTTTTCAGTCGATCTACTTTATTCTTATGCAGAATCCCTTTTTAATGCGTTTGCAACAGCTGCGTTCTTCAAATTTGTGGTGTTTTCGATATTTGAGATGAGATATCTTCTGGCCATTTGGAAAGCAACCCGACCTTCAACCAGTAGTGAGGGCTGGGAGACAATGAGGCGCGAGCTCTCCTTTCTGTACAGCCGTTTCTGTGAGTATTTGATTTCTTTTGTGTTTGATCATCAACTAAATGCTTCAGATTCTCACAGATCTCTCATTGTAATGATTCTCATCAGATGGAATCCTCCTTGGAGGCATATTGATAATGTACGAGTTCCACAACTACATGCGGCTGATCCTCCTACTCGTGTACTCATTTTGGATTCCACAGATAGTTGCAAACGTTGTTCGTGATTCTAGAAAGCCTTTGCACCCTTATTACATCTTGGGAATGACTGTTACACGGCTTGCTATACCGTTGTATGTTTTTGGTTGCCCGAAGAACTTCATGCGTGTAGAGTCCAGCAAGGCCTGGTGTGTAGGCCTGTGCGCATTCATCGGATTTCAAGCTGCTGTTCTTCTTCTTCAGCATTACTTCGGGTCTCGTTGCTTTGTCCCTCGGAAGGTTTGTTGGTTCTGATACCTTTGTAAATTGCTTAGTATGTTGTCTTTATCAAGAGCTCATGTTTTTCTTTCGATGCGGTAGATGCTACCTGAGAAATACAGTTACTACAGAAGATTGGATCATGATGTAAACCGAAGCAGAGACTGCGTAATATGTATGACCACGATTGATCTTAGACACCGCACCAATAATTGCATGGTAACGCCGTGTGAGCATATATTCCACTCGGGATGCTTACAGAGATGGATGGATATAAAGATGGAGTGCCCAACATGTCGTCGCCCACTTCCTCCAGCTTAAGAATATCTCTGCTTCAGGTTCCCCTAGAGATCATCTTTTAACTTCACCTACATTAGTTACAGCTGCTAGAATTTTGTCGATTGAGTTTATCTGAATTATATGTTAGACGAAAACAGAGCAGAGATAGAATATGGCGAAATACATATTGTATGAATTGTGTAATAAACCAATCTCTTTAGTGCATATTCATTGGTCATTCTTTCAATAAAATCTTCCAACATATAAATTAATCATTTGCATCTTACCATTTTTTGAAGTTTATTTAAAACAAACAAACTGTATATATTAACATGCTAAGATTATTTTTGGTTCAAACCTTTAGTAATTTGTAGTAAGTTAACAAGATATACTATTTATAATGTTTTTCTTTAATGTTTAAGAGTTGTTTTTGTCTTTCTTTTGTATTTTTGAAAGAAAATAAGTTTGATGTACACAATATTAAACAATAAAGACGAGATGCTAGAGTAAGAAAAGAGAGGTGAACTAGATTTTACTAAAAATCATTAGAACTCTCGCTTATATCAACTATCAGTTACTTCAAATCATGGAAATAGGACAAGATCAAATATAATCATCTTCAAACTATGAAAATAAGATAAAACATGACAAAAGTGAAAGTTAGTTTTACAAAATGAAACATTCTTCATTAGTCGATCTCCAAAATCTGATCCATTTTCACATACATGTTCCAGTTCTCAAATCATTAAGTAGTTGTACAGTTTTTAAAGTATACAATTTTTTTTGTAATATATTACTCCCTCTATCATATTTTATTGGCTAAAAGTGCCTATATTAACATTTTTGTTTTTTTTACAAAAATATCATTTAATATTTTAATTTAAATCGATTCAACCAATCATAGAAAATACTGCATAATATAATTATCACAAAATATTAAATGCATTTAAGTTCTAATAAAATGAAACAAAAAATCTTAAAACATCGTTTAAAATGTGAAAGAGGAAGTAGATATCATGATTATATTATATGTAACTAGTTTTTAAAAAATTGATGCGTGAATAGTTGAAATATACCTACCTATTTTGTTGGTTAATTACGAAAAGGATACTGGGTAGACACAACTTGTCAATTACTCCCTCCGTTTTAAAATAAGTGTCATTTTAACTTAAATTTTTAGTTTTATGTTAAGTGTCGTTTTAAATTTTCAAGACAAATGTCTAGTAAAATTTACAGTTATATCCCTATAGTTTTAATGCATTGACCAATAAAAAAATTTATAAAATATATTAATAAAGATAGAAAAGAAAATTTAATCATTTTTTTAATATGTGTGAAAACAGTTTAAACGACACTTATTTTAAAAGATAGGGAGTAGTACTTACCATTCTATATAGTTTATGTCCAATAAATGAATTTTAAGGTAATTTATTTAATAGCACACATAAATATGTGTTGTGTTTCAGATGTGTTACATAAACCATATCACTTTCTTTCATAAGTTTTAGTCCGACAACCAAGAGGCAACTCTGTGATATGAATTGTGTTGTTGACCCTTGTAAACACACTAGAGCTTATGTACCCTAACTTTTTTACATTTCTTCAAAATAGATCCTTTAAAAAGTAAATTTCATGATACAAGTCGATAGTTGATTCATAAATTAAAAAGAATCCAAGTATTTTTTTGGTCTGCTTCCACAGATGTCATCCCTCTTGAGTTTCTATACGTGCGCATATCATATAATTAGAACAAAACATCAATACATAATTTATAGAATTGTAGACATGAGTAGAGAAACTAGTACCTTGGGAAACTATGGGAATTAGGAGGACCATGGGGAGGGTTTGGACCACCGCATTTGATTTTATATTGTTCAAGGCAATTGCCATCGTCATCGCGACAAGAACTAGCACAGTCGCGGAAACAAAGAGTCCAAGCTTTTTTTTTGTCTGCCTCTACTGTGACTGCAACAATTACCACCATCATTATCGCTAGTATCACACTCCATTTTGCCATTATTGACCCTCTTAGATCTTATAAAAACAAAATTTGTTATATTTTTTTATCTTTTTTTTTATTCTGTGATTGTTATATTATTTTCATGAAATCGACCTCTATTTATAAACAAAGTGATTCAATACATTCATGAACATTATCTTTTGTTTTGCTTTGATTATATTTGTTACCTAATTTTTGTTTGATTTGATCTTAAGTGATTTTATCTCCAAATTTCCTTCCTTACAGTTCATGTTCAAGATCTGATGTCTTATATAGTTTTAAATTTTATAAAATTGAATAGATCTATATAAAATTTCTGACCAATTTTTATGACCAACAAAATGATCAAAAATTTATCGACAATTTTTTGACCAAGTTATGATAAATATTTAAAATGGTCAATAAGTTTTGACCAATAAAATTAGTTGAAATATAGTCGGAAATTTGTGACCATTTCAAATTTTGCTTGAAAATTGGTCAACATTTTTTGACGAAACACATTCAACACAATATGGTTAAAAATTATTGATCAATTATCGATCACTTATGTAGCTGTTTAAAACCGTTAGATAAAAATCCAATTTTGGTCCATAATTTGTCAAATATTTTGACGAAATATGTTTGACACAAAATCGTCGAAAAATACTGACCAATTATTGACTAAATAAAGAATTTTTAATTTTTAATTTATTAACTTATTTTGAAAATCTATTTTGGTTTAAGTTGTTCTAAATTCTGAACTTAGATCTAAATTTTGAGTTATTTATGTTCTATATTTTGAATCTATATAATTTGGAATTTTTAAACTTATTATTGAATATTATTTAATTATGTTATTGATTTATTGTGTGGTCTTTAGATTTATCTCCAACACCGTAAATTTAATTAAAAATTAGATAGTAACCCACGCTGTAAAGCGTGGAGAAATATCTACTTCATATTTTGTTAGTTTATATAATAATAAATTATTATTATTGTTTTAAGTTAGATTTATTTTATGTTTTTAGCATGTTATTTACCTTATTTATCATTATTATATGTGATTTGTGTTGTGTTAATTAAAATTAATAATATATAATTACGTATGTGCGGTGTTATGTTTGTAGACAAATTTATTAGATCATTTAGATTATAACATATTTTAGTTGTAAAATTTAAGTGGTGTTATGTATATATTTTCACATTATTCAAAAAATCTATAACAATTTGATTTAGTCCAATATCAATTATTAGAAATTTGATCTGAAATCTGTCATGACCAATCTTTATATGCTCTCACTCGTCTGACCCATTGTAAACTATATTGTGCAGCTTGAGAAAATGTATGTTTCCTATTTCGTTAGTTTATACAGTCATAGATTATTATTAGTGTTTTAGATTATATTTATTTTATGTTTTTAGCATCTTATTTATTATTATTATTATTATTATTATTATTTAGATATGGAGTATTAAATATGTATAATATGATTAAAATTATCAATATACCAAATTGTATACCGGAAATAAAGATTAATATGTATGAAAGATTTTCACATTGTTAATTTCGTAAATTACATCCAAGTACTTGAATTTTATCTAGTTTGAATGTTTATTGAATTTTCGTAAATCACATCAAGGTAAGATAGTGAATTACGTTGGGATTACATAATGGGTTAAATACAAACCGTATCTAATATATATTGTGAATTAAAATTATCATATTTTAAATGTTAAACTATTATATATTGGTAAACTAAAACTGTTATTTAAATGATATCATAATACATGAAACAATTTATGTCCGTTTAAAAAAATTCAAATCGTAACATATGTGGAAAAAATATATATATAATTTTATTATAAAATTTATGTGATTATTTAATTATTTATAAAACATATGATCAAATAAAAATGAGAGGAGAAAATAATATTAACAAATAATTAGTATGATTTAATTAGAAAGAAAATAGGAAGAGAGAGAGAGAGTAATTAGTTAAATTTAAATTAAAATTAAAATCTAAGTGATTTATATAATATGACTAATAATTTAAACTCAATGGCATTTGTTGTAATATTCCACGTAAATAGAAGGTTATTTTGTTTTTAACATTGCTCAAATAATAGTATAGAGATTCACTATGAGAATATATGTATATGAATTGCTTAGTAATTTTCACACTTTCTTTTAAAAAAAAATTGAATATCTCAGAATGTATGTTATTATTACGTTTTGGTACAATAAAATTAACCATTGTAAAATAAACCATCACAAATGTTCAGATCTGGATTTCGAATTCCTCATACGAATGGATACAAATGAGATTATTTTTCAGAACTTTAAAGTCTTGTTGAACCGGGATAGCCTCAAGAGGACGATGCTACTTATGGGGAACAAATAACATGCACCACAAAATTGTCAGATTAATCTAAAGACAATACGTTGTTGTTTTTCCAAAATTTTATATATGACGTTTAAATCAAAATAATGATCATGCGACTAAGCATAGAATCTAAATAAGAGAGGCGGTTGAATGGTTTATTCTTTGACCGGACTAGATAGATAGTAATTATTGGTTCAGTCTCTAGTTATTTTTTATTTGTTTACTCGAAAGAGAAAGTAAAGTAAATATTTTCAAAAGAAACAAAAAGTTGTTTGGCAAATATTACTAGGAGTCTAATTTTCTTTATTTTACTCCATCAAATTTAGTTTTCTTCTAACAAAATTCTCAAAATTAGGAAAAAAAACGTTTTACATGAATTAAAATGTAGTTCAAAAGTCCTATAAGTAGTTGAAGATATCTTGGGTTTAAAGTTGAAACCCACCCAGCATCAGTGCCACTCATTATTCCACAACTCGACAAGTTTTCATCATCCAACAACAAAAAATGAGATAAATGGGAGTGAAACGATGGAACTTTGGGGCCAACGAAGCCATCGATGAATCGTGCTCGCAGCATGTTCGTGGTTTTCTAGACCTACTCGCTGATAACCTCGACGGCAATGATGACAGATCAGTCATCCCTCTCGGCCACGGCGACCCTTCTCCTTTCCCAACCTTCTCAACTGACCCGGCCGCAGTAGAAGCCGTCTGTGACTCTCTCCGTTCCGCAAAGTTCAACATTATTCTACTTCTTCTGGTCTTCCTCTCGCTAGGAAGTAAGATTCCTCAGTTCATCATCAACCTTCGATTTGAACTGTTCTTGTTCTTGCTCATTTAGTTGTCAAGATACACGTTTTGTTCACTCTAAGCTTTGATTGCGAGTGCAATGTGATTCTTGTTTGAGAAAGAAAGGATTTTGAAGACTTGTTTGTTTCTATTTCTTCTCCTAAAACAGGGCTGTGGCAGAGTACATCTCTCGTGATCTCTCTTACCAGATCTCTCCAAATGATGTTTATCTCACAGCTGGTTGTCATCAAGCCATTGAGGTCTTGATCTCCACACTCGCTGTTCCTGGCGCTAACATTCTGAGGCCTAGGCCAACTTATCCCATGTACGATTGCCGAGCATCTTTCAGTCAGCTTGAGATTCGTCGTTATGATCTCCTTCCAGAATATGGTTGGGAGGTTGATCTCAATGCTATCGAAACTCTTGCAGATGAAAGAACTGTTGCTCTTCTTCTTATCAACCCTTGCAATCCCTGCGGAAACGTTTTTTCGCGTCAACATTTGCAAAAGGTAAACCACTTTCTTCTTATTTCTGGTTTTCCCTAGCTGATTACTGCAACACCAATATGTTATTGTCATGTTTATTTGATGTATGAAGATTGCAGAAACTGCAAGCAAGCTTGGAGTACTTGTGATCGCAGACGAAGTCTACATGAACATTGTCTTTGGGGACAAGCCATTTGTCTCCATGGCAGAGTTTTGAGAGATTGTGCCAGTGATAATGTTAGGGGGAATATCAAAGAGATGGTTCGTTCCTGGCTGGAGATTTGGCTGGATGGTGACTCTTGACCCTCATAACATCATGAAAGATTCTGGGATTTGTTGCTTAACCAATCAAATACTTTATTAGGTTAATCTTTTCTCAACAAAATGTCTTATTTGATTGTTTGTTTCTTTTATCTATTAGCTTGTTCGGAGTCTTGCCAATATCCTCAACATGTCCACAGATCCCACAACTTTTATTCAGGTATTGGCATGTCTTTTTATTTGTACTTTTAATCCAAATGATTGATTGTTTATTCAAGACTAAACAACTTTGCTCAGAGACACTCCAAGAAGCAGACTTGAGAATTAAGATTTACATTGAATTAAGACATTTGTTGGCTTTCTTATTAAAGTTTAAACCTTTCGTAATATAAGACCGTTAAAAATAGACGGAGCCACGTTGCTCACTGTCAAGATTCAAATGAAACCTTAAAAATGGAAAACAAAAATTCATCCAACGGCTATCTTATCCACTGTCTTCTTCTAAGAAAGCTTATAAATTTTCTTAGATTCCAATTCGCAATAAAACCTAATAATTCTCTGAGACTTCACCTTTCAAACCCAATAACAATGGACTCTACGCCTCCTTATCGCCGATCGAATACTAAATCAGCTTCGCGTCTTGCTCGTGTCAACAATTCTCTCGACGATTCAAATCAAGAACCTCAAAAACTCTGTCTTGATTTGGTTCTATCGTCCCCGAAGAGCAACGATACTGTCTCCCTCAGATCCTCATCTTCTCCTGTTCCTCTTCGCGAAATCCTCCTCCATTTTCCTTCTCCACTTGGAAAATCCAAGACCCGTTTAGCTGACCGACTCGAAATGGCCTCTGAAGATGCGGCAGATCCAGCTGCAGTGGTTCGCAAGCGGGGCAGGCCCAAAGGAGGGCAAAAGGGTCTTTTAGCTTCTCCCAGGAATCCCCGGAGATCGAGACGAAGGTCAGAGGCTGTGGAAGAGAAAGAAGCTAATGTAGTGATCGAAGAAATCGTAAAGCCTAGAAAACGGAAGACGAATGGTCGACCTAAGAAGGATAAGGCAAATTCAGCTCCTTTGTTACCTCCTCCTTGTTCGTCTTCAGATCTTCCAAGTACATTCTCTAAACTCTTCTTTCTCTGAGGTTTCATTATCTGCTTAATTATTATTTGCTTGTGTATTGGTTCATGATCAGGTGAAGATGTGTGTCAGAGTGATTTGAATCGGATTGGAGAGATTATCAGTGATTTGGTATTGTGGAGAGATGTTGCGAAATCAACCCTCTGGTTTGGTTTTGGATGTTTATGTTTTCTATCTTCTTGCTTTGCCAAAGGAGTCAACTTTAGGTACATACATTAATTGTATTACCTTCTCTAGCTTTTGTTTCTTAGGCCCAATCAGATCTGAAAGTCATGACATTTTCCTCTGTGTTTTGAAGCGTTTTCTCGGCGGTTTCCAATCTAGGACTTGTGTTACTTTGCGGGTCCTTCTTATCAAACACTTTTTATCAAAGGTACACTCTACTTCTTTGGTCTCTTTGCTGTATTGTTTGGCCTTCTTTATAAGCTAATCATCAATATGTTGTCTCTAGGAAAAACGAAGACACAAAGAGAGTGTTCCATGTGAGTGAAGATGATGTCTTGCGCTTAGCTAGACGAATGCTTCCCGCAACCAACTTTGCCATTTCAAAGACTAGTGAGCTTTTTTCAGGAGAACCATCAATGACACTCAAAGTAAAAAATCCACATTTACTTATCTGTGTCTCTCTATCAAATTAGTTTTGATGCTTGGTTGGTGGTTTACTTGTCCTTTCCTTTGATGTTTCTCTTTTCGTAACAGGTGACACCATTTCTGCTACTCGGAGCTGAGTACGGTCATCTCATAACACTGTGGAGGCTATCTGCATTTGGTATGACATTTAGAACACAAACTGAAACAATGTTAAGCATGATGGAAACTGAACTGTTATGTGTGTATGTTACTGAAACAGGTTTCTTCCTCAGTTCCTCAGCTTCACCATCCCAAAGCTGTATTCATGTTACACCCATCAGATTAGCCAAAAAGGTGAAAAAATCGAATTGCACCCATTCACATATTGTCAATTGGGTTACTACAAGCAAGAGTTGGTTTACGTTTGTAGAGTTCGTTAAAAATGTTGACTTGGTTTGAGTTTGATTTGAGCAGTTGAAAGAGTGAAAACGAGAATAGGTGAAGCATGGGGAGCCTGCTCACACAAGAAGGTCTTGGCAGGCTCTGCGGTGACAGCGTTTTGGAACTTGACAAGCATTAGAACCCGAATTTTTGCAGGTAATTTACCTAACCAATGGTTGACAGAGTATTTGCTTTGCTTTACACCAAAATATAACCTATAAGTCTTTCATGTTTTGCAGTTTTTATCATCCTGGTGGTCATTCGGTATAGGAGACAGAATCTACAGCTAAATCCCGAGGAAGTTGAACCTGTTGAGAATGAGAAGCAAGAAGAAGAAACACTTCCACAGGAAGAAGAACAGACGCAGCCACAAGAAGAGCAAGCGTTAGTGATGGTGGTTGCAGAGACTGAAGGATCAAGGAAAGTCTAGTGTTTGTACTTTGCGTCTAACCCCATTAACAGAGATGCAATTTTAAAGCTCAAGTTGATGTAATAGAGAGATGGAGGATATCTGTATTTTCATTTGTAAAATTGAAGACAAAGAGATCCTTTAACATAGCTTCTCATTAGTCTTGAAGGTATCACATTTTTGGCAGAGACTACAATGTAACATAGAGGAGATCCACGGGACAAGAAGAAGAAGAAGCTTAAAACCTTCCTTCAAATTTAAGGGTCGACAAGCAAATCAATGTGCCGATTAGAATGCCAAAACTGCAACTTCGTTCCTTCCTTACTACTATCCAAAACTCATGGAAGTTTCCAAGTTTTAAATTAGTAAAAGTGGCATATTTTGAGTGAAAAATGCAATTTTGAGTTTCCGTGTTGATGTAATAGAGATCATAGAGAGTTAATTTGAAAGATGGACAATATCGGTCTTTAATATGAAAATTCAAGACAAAGAGATCATTTGTGTTTGAGCAGTACAACAATTATTCTTTGCCTAAACTCTCTTAAACCTTCTCTTGCATTTTGCATAGGGTACGCGAAGACATCATCAAAAGTCCTCTTTGCAAGCTGATAAATTATACCAAACATCAGTTACTCGTCTAATCAATACAACAAGTCTTAATAGGCTAAAAACAAACACAATCTCTCCAAGAAACTCAGAAAAAAAGAAAAAGAAAAAAAGGAGGGCAAAATCAAGAGGGTTTTCATTCCTAAGTTTTCCGGGCGGAAAAAGGCTTTAAAAGATAGAGTTTTGTACATAAACTGTAGCTTCAGTGTTCTTCTGGCTAACTCATCACACATCATCATTGCAAGCTGGGAGTATAAGACCAATCAGTAATGATTCTTTCATTAAAATTCTCTAGAAATCAACTCAAATGCAATAACCATCAAGAAAAGAAGACACTTTCCATTAAGAATTCTCGGGTACATGTTTTATTTTAAGAAGATATGTAACAACCGGTTTTGAAACACAATGCAGCATCAATCACTGATCGGTGCATCTAAAGCCTATTGCCTGAATAAACCCATTCTAATTTTCTATAGAAGTTCATAAAATGTTATTTGCAGCAAGCCCACATCTTGGCTTCTTTGTCTTCATCTATTCTTCTGTCAGCCTACAACATCGAAAAACTAGACCAATTGAGCCGCCATCTCTTTACAACGTTAAGCAGAAAGACAACAACAATTGATCCAGTTTTTCGTCCATAGCAACAAACAAAAAGTTCTAAACTGATGGAAGCTTCTTAAATTGCAAATCTAATCTAGTTCTCTATCCATGTCCAACACATCAATCTTTAAACCCTGGCTTGTACTTACTATCACACAAAGGCTAACACAAAAATAGTTCTTAAACACACATCATTGATCAATCAAAGCATATCTCCACTCATTTAGTACAAGATCTTCCAAGTCATATTCAAGCATTACAGAATTAAAAAAAAAAAAAAAGATGTGAGAGACTACCGTCAGAGAGCCAGCCATAGGTATGGCCAGAGATAGAAAGCATAGAAGTCATTAGCGCTGAAGCTGTGGCAGTGTGGTATGGTAACATTGACTCCACACAGAAGCTCAGCTCCACAGGATTTCTATCATCAAATCAAAATTAACAAATCAGAGTATTAATTAATGATAGGGAATTTTCTCATTTCACATCAAAATGCAAAATTTCATCTTCTGACTTTTGAATAATCTATCTGGAAACATGATTATAACAATCCGGAACTTATAAAAGTTCCTTCTTTTCACAAATTGGTTTCCACTATTCGATCGAATTATAGACTTTAAAGGTTCCAATCAGTGAAGAAACACATAAAAACATTCAAAGATATAAGTTTGGATCAGAGATATTCTGATAGTAAGACAAGCTTCATTTCAAGTAGCACAGAACTATGGAAAGAGATAAAATAAGTAAATGGGTAAAAGAGAGAAGCTTGTCAGACTAACCGGAGAGGAGAAAGCAGTGGGCTTCTTCTGGCAGTTGCTCTAAACAACGGAGGGGCGGATTTGGCTTGAGAGGCGAAGCGGCCTGTGGAAGAAGCAACACTCCGAGATGAAGCAGCTCGAAGCATCGATCTTGCGACGGCGGATGCGGCCATCGGGAGAGACAATAAGTAGAAGATCAAAATCTACGGGTGGGAGAAGAAGAGATTGGTGAATCGATTCCGATGACGGGAAATGAAATGATAAACCCTATAAACCGTTAAGGCCTGTTTGGAGTCTTTGGACCAATAGCCCTTTCATCAAAAACCTAATGTGTCGAAAGAGCTCCAGCCACTATATATATATATTTTGGGTTGTAAAGAAAAAAAAGTACTTTATTAGTCTTAGAGGGTTCTGGTTTTTTTGGTTGTTTGTCAACTACTACGGTTCTGTAAAAGATGGCGTCGATGATGATAACTGATTGCTTCTCCTCCACGGCGTCGCGTCTCATCAATTCGAACCGCGGTAACGGTGCTTTCGTTCCCCGCCGGTGCGTCGGCCAACTCTGCTTACGGACCACCGCGTCCGGCCGTGGCCGCATCCTCTCCATCCGCTCCTCTGGTACCTTTTGATCTAATTGAGAAGGAATTTTGAATTATCATATTGAGTAATCTCTTAAGATTTTTCCTTTTCTGTTCAGCTGATGTCGCGATGGTATTTGATGAAAGGGCTGTGGGACGAAATTTTATGTTTGAGATCAAAACCGAAGTTTCAAGAATGGAGAAATCAATCGGTGTGGTTCCTGGATTAGCAGTAATCCTTTTTGGGCACAGCAAGAACTCCGCAGCTTATAAAGTACCTTGTGGATTCATTGGAATCAAAACATTGGTAGTTCGTCTAGCAGA
This sequence comes from Cardamine occulta, assembly GCA_028015245.1. Lineage (NCBI taxonomy): Eukaryota > Viridiplantae > Streptophyta > Magnoliopsida > Brassicales > Brassicaceae > Cardamine > Cardamine occulta. The sequence goes on from CM051372.1 coordinate 21,576,530, forward strand.
AGATTGCTCAGAAGAGGAGGTGTTGAAATCTATCTCACGCTTCAACGATGATCCTTGTGTCCATGGAATCCTAGTTCAGTGGCCTCTACCATCTCATATGGATGAGCATAACATATTCAATGCGGTTAGTGTAGAGAAAGACGTTGACGGATTTCACCCGCTAAATATTGCACGGCTTGCGATGCGGGGAAGAGACCCTTATTCGTTCCGCGTACTCCAAAAGCATTCATCGAGTTATTGCATAGATACAACTTTGAGATCAAAGGAAAGAGAGCTGTTGTTATCGGAAGGAGTTACTTTTTTGGTATGCCTGCTGCTCTGTTACTGCAGGTAAGTCCCTGATGATTTGATCATTTACATTTTTGGTGTATATATTTCTTCATGTATTTTTTGTAATTGGTAGAGAGAGGATGCAACTGTTACCATTATCCATTCAAGAACCAAGAACCCTCAAGAAATTACAAGACAAGCTGATATCTTAATCTCCGCTGTTGGCCAACCAAACATGGTCAGAGGAAGCTGGATCAAACCGGGCGCAGTCGTCATCAATGTTGGGAGTTGTATAGTTAAGGTAAGCCAACTATATTTGAATTTATGGTAATAATTGATTAAGTCACCAATATGTGACATTCTTATACTCTTGCAGGACCCGAATGCGGACTATGGCTTTCGAATGGTCGGAGACATTTGCTATGAGGAGGTTTCTAAAGTTGCATCAGCCATCACACCTGATCCTGTTGGCACAGCAGTACCAATGATGACCTTAGCCATGCTTCTATCCAACACTTTCACATCAGCCAAGAGAATTCACAACTTCATGTAACCTTTATAAGAATATTGCTGGCCTTTTTTACATTTAACAAATCCTACTCTGCTTTACTTCTAGCCAATGGTTAAAACAACTTCCTTAAATAAAGCTAATCTTACTCTTTCTATTCCAATTGTTTGCTTGCTCTGCAAGCTATCATTTCTTTACTTCTTCTTTAAGACATATTGAAAGGGTGGTGTGTACTTGTGCAAACATAGCAAAAGCAATCTTTAAGCCATACCCAGAAATAGGAACAACGAAGGTATTAAAAAGATATGACCTGAAATGTATGATGACATACCTTGAGATCAGAATCAGCCATTGTTTCATGAAATGCTTTAAGAGTTCCATAATGGGGACGGAGAAACTTTAGTGGTTTAGTGATTCTAAATAATAATCGACAAGTTACGGACAAAGCATCGCATCATATTTCAACGCCGTAACATTGCAAAACAGATGAGAGTTTCCAATTTCACTGTGTTTTTTGTACAATTAAACAGTGCTCACGCCATATACAACAATGCATACCATGCAAATGATTCTTAAACGCCACTGCTCAGGCTGAGAAAAAAAGAAGCACTCAACGAATCTAGGTAAGGAGATGAAACGCAAAGATGTGAAGTCACAAAGGAGCACAAGACTACAGATACTACATAAGTGGAATCAGTTCGCTAGTCCTCTTATCACATGTTACCAAAATATAAATCTTCCAGCCTCTCCATAGCTTTCATGGCATCATCTAACCTCTTACTTGTGTTATGCTCCCACTCCACTGCTTCTTCAAGCCTGATCATATCAACTGGCGAAGTCCTATCAATCGTTACCTCAAGCATTGATCTGACCTCCTTGGCATGTCTTAGTTCTTCCCTTACTGCAACCACCAAATGCCATAGAGAACTCAAATTGTGAGATGGCACCGAGACTCGGTACCTACAAGAAGAGTTTTCAAGAGCTAATAAGGAGCTAAGAGAATCAATGGAACTGTTCAATGCTTTCAGATCTAAAACAAAAGGTTAGTGAAATTTTCCTTTACAGAGTCTTATATCTCATCCAAAAATCATCATTGATTCCGTTCGTTAGGATGATTCATGAGCTGTAAGTGAATAAGACGATGCGATGGAAGAAGAAAGAAGACTTCAAACTTTACCCACATTCACATTCTAGTGTTTTCCTAACCATTTAGTGTTTTATAGTTATTAACAGTTAAACATGTCTTACCACAAAGTCTTATTAAAAATGATCTGAAAATCATTCAAAATTGAACAGGTACGTAGAATTTGCAAATATTCTATCTAACTAGAGCAATCAAATGACATCAATGTGGCATTAAGTAGGAAGAGGGGGATCAAAATCCTCGTCGACAGCACCCGACATCCCAAGGCCAAAAAGCCAAAGTATAAGAAGAAAAAATGACACTCGAGGATAGTCGTTGGCGTATAAACCTACAAAGAGGCCAAAAGGAGAAAACAACCAAACCAAGAAAAGCGTCAACAAAGCATGTCTCATCTCCATCCTAAACTTATCCGATAGCTGAATCAGTCCTATCCCACCGGTGACCAACGATATGATGAATAATGTCGACATGTACGATAGGAACGGCACTTTCTTCACCCAAACTGAACACCATAATGGCCCTAGGAACGCTACCAATATGGCAATTTCCCCAACCAATAACTGAGGAAACTTCTCTCTCTTTCTAGTAAACTTCTTGTAGCAAGTGGAGGGATCCGGAGGATCTGCGAAGAAGAGATATCTGAGTAGCGTCACTGCGTAAAATGTTGTGGCACTCACCGCACCGTCCCTGAGGAACCGAGACGACCCTGACGAGTCTCCAGGTGGCCAGAGAAGATTGAGGGATATGGAGAGGCCAAAGATCGAGAGTAGAGTCATTACATACCATATGCCTCGGCATAGGATCACATCTCTTTTACTCATCTTCTTCTCCATTATGTTTCTCTTTTCTTCGATTTTAGGTTTTATCTTCTCTTCGTGTGGGCTTTCGGATATTTATTAGGGGTTTCTACTTTTCGGCTTGAGGGTTTTGTTATTTATGCAGTAACTAAAAGATATTCACAATCACAACTAACATACAAAAAAAAATAACGAAAAATAAATATTTTTAAAGAAGATATAAATTACAAACAAAAACTAACTAATTTGTTTCGAAACAAATATTTATTTTCTTTGGTTTTTCAGATAAAAGCTAACTAAATTGTTTCGACTAAATCACATCTCTTTTACTTATTTTCTTTTTCAATATATTGTCTCTTTTTCTGGTGGATTACAGTTTCCAAATAAATCTTCGATGATCACAAAATCAACAAACAAGAAAACAAATGAGGTCATTTTCTACTTGAAAAAACAAAAATAAATATTAAAATATTCTAAATAAGAATGGTAGTTGCCTAATACTAAAAGTGTGCTTATTGATAATTAGGTGATAAATAACCTAAATAAAATTATTGATTATTTTCTACAAAAAAAAAGAAAACAAAAATTGGGAATTCAATACAAAAATAATTATTTAAATATTCTAAACATGAAATTAATAAAGGTAGTTGAGTTACTTAAAAAGTGTGATCGCGTGCGACATAAAATATGGGTGGTTTCATGATACATGGATCTGGATCATGGCTTCTGTATCCCAATTTTCTGATATTCGTCCAAATATTATGAGATATTCAGATTTAATTTCGTGAAAAAGTAATTGTTAAGAAAATTAAACAATTATTAAAATGTCTAAAAATAAAAAAAATTATATTTCAGGTAATAATTTTTAAAAATTAAATATGAGATAATATAAACTAAATAAAATTAATTTTATGTATATTTTATATAAAAGTCATATAGTACATGTTGTTTCAATAAAAACTCGTCTGATGAGCTCCATTCTTTAATAGATGTGTCGAAAAATGGGCTTTTTACTCTCAAATATAGTAAATCAGTTTCGAAAGGGTCCATTGTTAAGTTCTATGGGTTTCCAACTCAAAACCAATGGGCAATGAGTAGAGTGGCCCATATTCTTTATATGTTAGTCAATGTCTCTTTCCACATCCGATGTGGAATATTCTTCACATGCCCCTTCGAGATAATGGCTCTTCTATCCATTAATCTCGACAGAATCCATCACTCCCCTTCGAGATAATGCTCTTTTAGCTATCTCGATGAAATTGACCCCTTTTTTTTGAGCCATCAATTAATGGGGGTGATCGGACCACTTTCTGGGCCGGATTAGCGGGCTAGCAATATTTGAAGATATTGCATCTTGTTACCAAGATCTTGGTTACTCTAACATTTGAGTATCTAAACAATTACGTAAATATATATAGCTTATGTAGTTTAATGGAATATCCAGTATCTTCAATACAACCCAATTTAAGGGCAAGTTTATTGGAGAGACTCATTAGGGTCTCTTAATGTATATTTAATTATTAAAGTGACTTTAAGAAACTGAGTTAAGAAATCTTTGAAAAACATGTTTATTGGAGAGACTCATTATGGGGTACTTTTAAAAAAAAATTAAAATTAAAATTTGAAACATACATTTTATTTAACATACAATTTTTTCTTAATTGTCATCTTGATCACGTCCAAATTTTTGCCATATATGCTCAACCAAATCAGCTTTCAATTGTTGATGTTGTTGTCTATCCCGAAGTCTAGTTCGAACTTCCAACATATTGGCGAGATTTGTAGGCATGTCCGTAGAATACGTGAGATCCACATGTGAATTTCGGTTACCTTCTTGTAGGAAATCTGAAACATCAAATTGAGTGTATCCATCTTGTTTATCTTATGCTATCATGTTGTGAAGTATGATACATGCTCTCAATATTTTTCCTATTTTTGATTTTCCCAAGAAAGAGCCAGGTTTTTAACAATGGCAAATCGCGCCTGTAAGACACCGAAAGCACGCTCGACATCTTTTCGGGCAGCTTCTTGATGTTGAGCAAATAATGATGTTTTTGGGCCTTGTGGAATTGGAATAGATTGGATAAACATAGCCCATTTTGGATAAATACCATCAGTGAGATAGTAAGCCAAATGATACTCATGTCCATTGACAAAGAAATTTACTTGGGGAGCTAGACCTTTAATTATATCATCAAAAATGGGTGAGCGATCAAGAACATTAATATCGTTTAAGGTACCTGGTGGTCCAAAAAATGCATGCCATATCCAGAGATCATATGAAGCTACAACTTCTAAAACGATAGTTGGTTTTCCAGAACCCCGTAGATATTGCCCTTTCCAAGCAGTCGGACAATTCTTCCACTCCCAATGCATACAATCGATGCTTCATACCATCCCGAAAAATCCTCGTTGCTCTCCAACATCAAGTAACCTTTGAAGATCCTCTGGTGTGGGTCTTCTTAGGTACTCAGCGCCAAAGAGAATAATTATTCCTTCAACAAATTTTTCCAGACATAAACGAGCAGTAGTTGCACCGAGTCGGAGGTATTCGTCAACCGTATCAAGCGCAGTGCCGTATGCCAAAAGCCGAATTGCGGCTGTACAATTCTGAAGTGCAGATAGACCATATCTTCCGCGAGCATCTCTCCTCTGTTGAAAATAAGGAACTTCATTGGAAAGCCGATCAACAATATGCAAGAACAATGGCTTGTTCATTTTAAAACGCCGTCGGAATAGATTAGGCGGATATGTTGCATCATCAGTGAAATAATCGTTCTATAAGCGTATGTGGCCTTCTTCGCGATGTCTTTCGATAAAAACTCATTTTTTCCTTGAGTTGCTTGACTCTCCATGATCAATGAACAAATGATCAATTGTTTGATCAAATATTTGATTAAATTCTTGATCAAATATTTCATCAAGTTCATCATCAGAAGAAGATGCCATAATTTTATATGATTTTTATGAAAAAATTAGTTTGATCAAGGAAAATAAAAGGAGACTGAAGAGAAGATAGAAGTGGATGAGTCTTTGATATATATGGTTTGCTCGTCTTTGATATATATAGTGAATGTGTCTTTGAATTATATGGTGAATGAAACAGACAAAGGTACCACATGAACTTGTGGTGTGTAATTATTACAAACAAGGCATTGTTTGATTGTGCCGACATATATAAAGTAAAAAAAAAAAACAAACCATCATTCTGCAACACAAACTGAGTGCATATTTAGTCTGCAACACAAAAGAGCATAGTAACAACATATCAGACTGATCAAGCTTCATTTTCTTTATTCGCTGCAACCTCTGCTCCCCCTAATCTAATGACTAGCTCTTGCTAATATATTCTTCCTCTACCTGAGTGCATATTTAGTCGGAAATCCAAGTTACTACAAAATATAGGTGATATAGTTGCTTTTTTGTGGTTTTTAGGCCTCTATTTCAATAAGTTGCCAACTCATTCTTCTCTTTTTGTTCATATTTCATAATTGATTGGATTAGTTTGCATTTAGAAGCCTTAGGTTGCATTTTCATTGGTACTTGTTGCATATTGTGTGTTTTAGGTACCAAGGAGGGCAAAAGAGCAAGTGAGAAGCGGTTTTGAAAAAAAAATGGAGGAGTAGAGGTTAAGGGAAATCAATAAGAATCAAAAGAAGCTGAAGCAGTATCGAAGAGTAAGTCGTCGATACTGGTTGGAAAAAAAACAGGACTAGCATATCGATGATACCAATGTTGATACACAAGTATAGGTGTCAAATGGTCTCTCCGTCCATGGGCTAAGCCCAATCCAAACTATTATGGACCGTCCATGGACAAGCCCACAATAAAATGGTTTTAATGGACAAAATACCCATTACGCCCATGAACAAATTGGGCAAGACCACATGGACAATGGTCCGCCCATAGACAAACTGAATAAGATATTTGATATTGTCATTTCAATTTATTAAATACGAATTTAAATCATTGATTTCTATTTTGACAGAAAATTATGGATTTGTATTTTAGTGGAAATATACAAAAGAAGTTTTGGGGAAATTACAGATCCATTTTTTGCGGAAAAATTACAGATTTTTATTTTATTAGAAAACATACGGAATCAAGTTTTGGCCGGTAAATTACGTATCCGTTTTTCGGAAAAATGTGAATTTCTTATTTTTGTGGAAAAATATGAAATCAAGTTTTGGCGGAAAATTTAAGGATATGTTTTTTTGGCGGGAAAATTAAAAATTCTTTTTTGCCGGGAAAATTAAGGATCTATTTTTGGCGGGAAAATTATGAATCTTTTTTTGCGGGAAAAATTAATGATTCGTTTTTTGGCGGGAAAATTATGAATTCATTTTTGGTGGGAAAATTAAGGATCCATTTTGGCGGGAAAATTAAGGATCTATTTTTTGGCTCCGGATTTTGCGAATTTTTTTTATTTTTATGGAAAAATACATAATCATGTTTTGGGGGAAAAATTATGGATCTGTTTTTTGCAGAAAAAATTAAGGATTTATTTTTGTGGCAGAAAATTTACGAATCTGTTTTTTGCGGAAAAATTGCAGATCTATTTTTTGCGAAAATATGGATCTATTTTTTTGCGGAAAATTAATTAGATTCTATTAATGAGTTATTTATTACAATTTACAAGAGGAATATATAAATATAAATAAGTTATTAAAAATTTATTATTGGTCAAACAATGAAAAAGTTGACAAAATATGAAGTTGTGGGCTGTCCATGGACAGCCCATATGGACATGGATTTTATTGGGCCATTGTCCATTATGGACCATTGTCCATAATGAACTGTTTATTATAGCCCATAAAAATGAATAGTCCATATGGACATGCCCAAATGGGTGTTGGACAGTCCAATTGACACCTCTATACACAAGGCCAGTCTCGACGAGACATATCTCGATACACAACATCTAAAGAAGACACATGACACCCGTATCGTCGATACTAAGGCCGATTTTGCAGCAAGATTCAAAAGACCAAAATACCCCTGCTTCATTTGTATATAAAAAGAGATGCTTAGACCTAGGGTTGAAAAAATTTGTTCTACAGAAAAGGGTGAAATTTTTAGAGGTTTAAGGTTTTGAATCATAACGATGGAAGAACGAATCTTGTTTTGGTACCTTAAATCATATCAATCTAAGCTTTTCTTTATCTTTCTAACTATTTTCATTTATTTTTGCTTAAATCTCATCATGATAAAAACAATGATCATGGGTGAGTAATCTTCAAATTGCTTGAGTTACTAATAAAAGCAGAATCTTGGGACACCAGAGCTGCCATGTCAGCATTTTCTACCCATCTTCTAAAGCTGCCATGTCATCGCGTAGAGCAGTCCATACTATCTTAATGACAAGACGGACGAGGATGTTCAAAACGACACCGAGCTTCAAGCTTGGTTGAAGGAAGTGCGTGAGGAAGGTCACAGAGACAAAAATGTCACTTAAATATGATTATAGTAATTAATATTAACCATTTGCAGTTTCCATATATAAATCGTAGGGGTTGGAGCATTTTTTATGTGATTTATATTCGAGAACTTTGCAGAAAAAAGCTGTGTCTATATTCTTAACAAAACATAGTTTTAAATATACGCAATTTGGAAAAGATCTTCCCACCATTTTTTTGACGTGATGGAGCACCTACCTATACATCTCCCCTACGAATCTGAATTAGGAGGCACCGTTCAATACAGGTGGATGTACCATTTTGAAAAGTTTTTCATAAAGTTGAAAGGGAAATCAAAGAACCAAAAATATACAGCAAGAACGATTGTTCAATCATATTTAAGGGAGGATGTATCTTATTTCACAGAGCACTATTTTCCCTCAAATATATAAACGAAATCAAGGTAAACGCTATAACTATTCACATATTCACTAAGCCATTTGATATACACCTGATAGCTATTCTAAATTTATTTTCACTAATTTTTTCAGGTTAACAAGATTCGCTGAAGGTGAAGTACCCGAATATCATTTCGATGGAATCCCCGATAGATTTACTCGTGTAGGTCGACCCAGTGGCGAAATACATGAAATTTGGCTTTCTGATAAAGACTATCGATGCGCACATGCATATGTTTTGCGAAATTGTGGTTATTTAGAGCCACTTGAGAGGTATGATTTGGAATGTCTTTAATATAGTCCATATTCGATTTCTCATATTATCTCTAGTGTGTATATATAGTTTCTTCGAAGATTATATTAGTACAAAATATTCGGACCTCGCTGAGAGAGAAATCATGGCGAAAAAGCTGAAGAATATCCTTCATGGATCAAAGAATATGTATGTCTATAAATACTTTACATTTGACTATATGTACTTCAATATATTTGATATTTTCTATCTATGTGCAGATTACTAGCTAGAACGCCGAGCTTCGTTTTCCAACGTGGGTGCTTGACATAATTCGTGGAACCGTGAATAATGCCAAAACTTGTCCCATCTATTATACAAGATGATATTTGTTTCATACCTAGAACCACAACGAGGGAAAAAAGACATGTAACTATGGTGTATGTGTTACCGGAGAGAATTATAGCAATGCAGCTGATCGAGCTGATTTACATGGTACCTTAACTGATATCATAGAACTCGAGTATGAGGGGTGGTTAATTTAAGAATAATTTTTAAGTGTAAGTGTTACGACCTTGTGGTCGATAGATGCACTCAGAGGAGCAATGGTGGCATTGTATACTTTCTTTCATCGAAAAGATACAATAATTACGAACCCTTTATTCTAGGTACGTACGCTCGTATATCTCCCCGGATCCATATATATGTCTAATAACTTATATATATTGATATATGTCTGATAACTTCTATATATTGATATTGGACAACCTCTCAAGCGGATCAAATTTGTTATATTTCGTACCCATACAAGCAGAAACCGAAGAATTTGTGGTTAAATTCAACCCGAGGGGAAATATTTCAGGAGAATATGTACATACAGAACCTACTCTTTTACAACAAGAAACTAATGATCATGTAATGCTGACTACAATTGAAGATCTCGTAGTTGAAAATTTGTTGCTACAAGGAGTAGACCATGTAAATCTCGATAATGATGTCGGCGATGCGGAACCAGTTGACGAATTCCAGTGTAACATATCGGATTCTGATGACGACAATGCAGAATGTGTTGCACCCTGCTAATTATGTCAAGATCAATTAATAATGGTCGATTATATGCTACTTAAAATATTTAATGTATTAGTATGTTTTTAGGGTTAATTATGTTAATTAAGAAAATTTAAGCTTAATTGCTACTAATTGCCTACTTATTTGCGACTAAAAGGCCCAAAATAAAACAAAATTTTTTTGGCTCTATTATGCCCGCCAAATGAAAAGAAACATTTGGGCCAAAAAATTTCCTGAGCCCGCCAAACCCATATTTTCCCCCTTTCCGACATTTCCCTAATTCGACATTCTCTTCTTCCTCGATGCTCTCTGGAAAACCCTAATTTCTTGCCTCCTGCTCTAATCTCATCCTCTTTGACGAATCTGTAACGATGGGTGGAAAGAGAAAGCGACTGCTCGTCAAACCAAATGCATCGAGAGTTGGAACGCCGGCCAATATACCATCTCGGTATGATTTCGTTCCAAGAGTGACACCGCAATCAAGCCCACCGGTTGTCCCCAACAACAATCGTCAGCCGTTTGTGAGAGATTACCCACCTCCAAAGCAGCTTTTCCCGATCTCAATGGATCCACCTTTGGGAGCATCTCTTTTACCTCAAGCTCGAGAAACTTCATCGTCTGCCAATCGAGCCACCATTTCAACGCCTCAACCTCAACAACGACCATCTCAATCTTCTCAACAACCACCATTTCAAGCGGCTCATCATCAACCATTTCCACCTCCATTACAACATCAACTAAATCCATCTCCGCAACAATGAGCCCATGCATCGTCTGCCAATCGAGCCGCTCCAATGCCTCAACCTCAACAACGATCATCTCAAGCTTCTCAATCTCAAAAACCACCATTTCAAGCGGCTCATCATCAAACAGCTCCATCTCCGTAACAACGAGCATCTCCTCCCAGTTCTCAAGCTCAAAACTCTCACCCATCAGACGAAGAGGAAGATATGTCTGATACTGAAGCTCCGGTGGAACCAAATCTCGCCCAAGAGCAGTTGGAAGCTCTCAACATGCTGCTAGCACAGCCATGCCTGAATCGGCATATAACTGTCCTTGATCCTGATCTACCGCCTGAAACAACTTGGTAATTGATATCTTTTCTTTCTCTGAGTTTGGTTATTTAGTTTTAGTTTGAGTTTGAGATATGGTTCTTGTGATTATGCTTGGTTTGATATGTGATTTTGTTCCGTTTGATATGTGATTATGCTTGGTTTGATATGTGATTTTGCTTGGATGGAGATGCTCTGTTTGATTATGTTAGAGTATTTAGGATCTGTTATTACTGCTTTGATATTGTTTTGTTATGAATTTCGATATATTCATCTCAAATTCGTAGTCATAGCTATTTTTTTTGGCTTCTTAACTTTTTCTCTAAGTTTCTTTTTGTTTGCTCAACAATACTTTTGAAGTATGCATATAAGTTTTTTCTCTAAGTTTTTTGTTTGTTTGCTCAGTAGGTAGAAAGAGTTTTGCTTCTTAGTTCAATGATGAGTTGAAATGAGATTTATACTCAAGTATTTACACTCTGATAACACTTTTGTATCTGCTTATTTGCTAATTTAGTAAACTTCTTCACTTTGATTATATATATATATATATATATTTCTAGCGTTGATAATCAGCTTGGTTATGTTTTTGTCTTTGTAGGTTCGGTTTTGACCATTCCTTTATGACAAGACAAATTACGAAGATTTTCACCAACAAGTTTGATGGCCCATACTACAGTTGGTTGTGTGTGCCAAGGGAAAGAGAAGAACGATACTTCGTTGAATTCGCGGTAACATTATCTCTTTAACTTGTCTTCTGTTTAATAGTTTTCTTTGCTTTTTGATGACTAACACCATTCTTTTCTATTGTTTTGTAGAAAAACACACATGGCTTCTTTCATTAACCGGTTTGTTTAAGAACACTTCGAGTCCATTATTCAACTTCGTATAAAAGACATGGTCAGCACTGCGAGGACTAATGACGAGCAACCAAAGTGGATCACTGATACTCTCTGGGCTGAAATGAAAGCTCACTAGAGCACTGAAGAGCAACAAACAAAGAGTGCAAAGACATCAGCAGCTCGGATGTCTAATCGTAAAGGTCTCGGTGCTCACAAACACGCCTCAGGACAGAAGTCTTACCAACAAATCGAACAAGAAATGGTAAGTCATTTTTAATGTTTAATTTTGCTTGAAGCTGTGATAATGCTATTCATGTTGACTGAGCTTGGTTGTTAAAATCTATTGCTTGAGATTAGCATTAAGGGTTTGATTTAATAATTATCATTGGTTTGTATTTACATTTACTTTTACTTTGTTTGCTCAGTAACGGATTCACCTTATCATTCTTCCATTTTAGGTTGTTGAATTGGGAAGACCAGTGAGTTTTGGTGAAGTGTTCATCAGAGCAACTACCAAGAAAGATGGAACCTTTATCTATAAGAAAGCAGAGCAAGTTGTTGAGGCCTATACGAAGAAAAAGGAAGACAAGTTGTATAACCTTGGGTCCTAAACCATAGAGATTTCGGATGGTCTTCATCCAGTAATATCCATTGAAGAAGATGACGAGCTCTTTATTCAAGTGAAGTGATTCGTTTTTGTTGTTATGTTTTTGATTGTGATTGATGATATTGTTTGAGATCAATATTCATTGTTTCTTTTTGTAGTCTACATTCACAAACGATAGACTAGAACTGTTTGGTATTGGAAGCCTCAAGAATCTGCTCAAGGGAAAGATGAAAAACCTGCAAACCTTGTCTTCTTTCCGACAGATACAAAAACAGCTTGAAGAGGCCCAACAGAGATTACATGAACAAGATGCTCTTATTGCACAGCAAAAAGAAGAGCATGCTCGAGTTGCAGCTACTCAACAGGCCAGATCACTGAGTTTGCTATTGTCCAGAAGTTCTTGAAAACCGGCGAGAGATTCATGGCATTCGTTGCCAAACAAACCGAAACCGCTTATGATGATCCACCATCTTCATAGGTTAAACACGACTCCTTTCTTAGTTTCTACTATTCTCCTTGAACTTAAGACATGAAAATAATGTTTTGGTATTTGCATATGAGAACAACTCTTTATCAGTTGGAGTATTCTTTCCATTTTCGTTTTATGTAACTTTTGTTTAGAACTTGGATTGTAATTTTATGTAACTTTTGTTTAGAACATGGATTGTAATTTTGGTGTATGGATCGGTATTATGCTGTATGGATCGGTTTTCTTGTTTTGTTTACTAGTAGTAAATCCCCAACCCAAAACTACAAAACAAAGCTACCCGAAATCTACAAAACAAAGCTACCCAATATTTCGAAATAGAAAATCTTTTCAGTAGCTAATCAGTAGCAAAAGCGTCGTAAAAAAAATCATAAACCGGTCGTTAAATAGTCGTAACAATGCTCAGAAATAATACATCGATGTTCCTATCAGTCGTAGGTAAAGTAGTGGAAAATTAGTTGCAGAACAGTAGCAAAATGTTACGACTGAATACCGACTACCTGTGTAATAGCAAAATTCAGTCACTAATTGGTCGTTCACTAGTCGTTAAATTTTACGACTGAATTACGACTATTTAACGTGGAAACTCTGTCTCTGAGGGCACAGTTTGAGCTTCCTTGTACATAATGGAACTTCTAGGTATCGGATATGAGTGAGTCTTGTTTGAGTTTTAATGAGTTCAATTTCCTCTCTAGTGTAGAAGTGTACTGACCGCTAATCCTGTCTTTTCTTTAAACTCCTTCAGGATACTAAGAGTGTTGAGGGAGCCATCCATAAATATTAAGCACATCATTAGCAAAACAAAGCTGAGTAAGTTTTGCCTCTTTGCATTGATAGTGATAACCTTCTTCAGCAGCTGCATTTAGTATGAAAATATCGGTTCGGTTTTAGTTATTTACTTTGGAGAGCTAGTAAAAACCAACGTACATAGTAAAATAATAATCAACATCTTTACTTTTTTTCCTTACAACATAATAAACGACAAAAAAAAAAAAACCCATCGGTCTCTACCACGTCACACACACAGAAGAAATGGTACGAAGATCCTGCAGTTGCACATCGACTACTGTGAGGAGATTTTAATCCCCTGCGTCAAGTCCACAGTAAGTAAGTAGTATCAGTCGTCTCTTTTCTTCGATTATATAAGGTTTCACTATTGCTACATAAGTTCTCTCTTGCTCCATAAGTTCTCTCTTGCTCCATAGGTTTCTCTCTCAGAGCGAGCAGTTCTTTCTTGCATCAGATTTAGGTAGAACGAAACATTTCTTGTGATTATACATTTCCTCTCTCTCTCACATAACTTTGTCTTGTGCATACATGAATATATGGAATACGTTTTGAAAGAAATTGTTTTTGATTGTAAGTGATGTAGATCTCGTTTTTGGTAGAAAGTTTCCTCTGTTTGGTTACAAAGTTGCCATCTTTTTTCTCAAACCAAGAGGAAACCTTTGTTTTTTGGGTAGAGAAATCTTAATGGAGAAAATCATAATCGGTTCTTCTCTGTTTTAAGCTCTCAAAGAATCGTTTGTGTGTACTTGGAATACGCTTGACCTTGTTTTGATGATAGAAAGTTTCCTCTTTTCGGTAGAAAGTTTCCTCTGTTTGGTTACAAAGTTGCCATCTTTTTTCTCAAACCAAGAGGAAACCTTTGTTTTTGGGGTAGAGAAATCTTAATGGAGAAAATCAAAATCGGTTCTTCTCTGTTTTAAGCTCTCAAAGAATCGTTTGTATGTACATGGAATACGCTTCATCTTGTTTTGATGATAGAAAGTGTTTCTTCTTTTCGGTTCCGACGAAAAAGAAATAATGGGAAAGTTCCCAACTTTTTTTTGTCAAACAAGGAAACCTTTAGAGAAATCAAAATCGTTTCTCCTCTGTTTTATTCTCTCAAAGAATCGTTTGTATGTACATGGAATACGCTTGATCTTGTTTTGATAAATAGAAAGTGTTTTTCTTTTCGGTTCCGACGAAAAAGAAATAACGGGAAAGTTGTCAACTTTTTTGTTAAACAAAGAGGAAACCTTTAGAGAAATCAAGATCAAAATCGTTTCTTGTCTCTGTTTTAAGCTCTCAACGAATTTCTTTACTTTTATCTTTCATCTACTTTTTTAATTTTTTTTCAGATCTACGAGTTGCTCTACAATGGCCGCAGCTGGTGCTGACCGTCACTTATCTAAGGCTAAGAGGAGCAAATGCTATCAAGAACCTACTTACGTGATCAGAAACAGGACATTTGATATTTGTAAGGTCCACATGCACACAGTCTAGAAGGCATGAATAAAAGCTGCAGAGAAATGAGAAAACAAGATTAGGTAAGTTGTATCCTCCAGAAAACCAAAGGCACAGTTGTAAGGCCCTTAAGACGTACCTCCACATAAATCGGTCTTCGATAAGCTGGGCCTTGGATGCTAAGATGTCCATTACTTTCCTTAGAACCTAAATCAGGATGCACCAACTTGAGAAACAAAGCATACTAGCGAGATAAGAAGATATGTGAAGGGGATAACCTCCAGGGCGCATTGGCAGACGTCACTAGGAAACAAAGACTGAGACGCAGAAAATGCTACACCAAACATGTCAAAGGCAAAAGCCATGGCATCCAATAAGCTACTATGTTGAGGCAGCTTCTTTTGCAGACCTAAAGTAGGGTCTTGATTAAAGAAACCATAGGATAAAACTAAATCCTGGTGTAGTAAGGGAATTATGCGCAGAAGAAACTTGACTAAGTGAATGTTCTCGGAATGGGAGCAATTCCGGTGGTAAAAAGCGACCAAACATCTGAAAAATGGGGAGAGATTCAGGAAGAAAGTCAACAACACAAAAGCAATGAGAGAGTGAGATGATATAACCTTAAATTTTTTGCGAATGACTTCTTCAAGTCTCTCAAACTTGTCCATACCAACAATTGGAAGATGGTCTACTACAATGATATTACCAAACTCAGTCACAAGTTCAACAAGGTGATCTTCATCTTCGTAAACATCTTCGTCGTCACTACCAATACAACAACCAAATTACATATCAGAAACCGAACAGAGAAGATACAGAGGATTAAAGCAGAGTTGGTATATGTACAGAGATAATCACACCTCTCAATTCCAAACTTCTCCCCAGGAGGATGGACAACGGAATCCAAATCGACCTGAGAGAAAGCGATCCCTAACTTAGCCGCTCTGGCATCTAAATCCATGAACGCCATCAATTTCACAACTTCAACCGGAAATTCAGGGAAGAATCTTGAACAGAAACTGCTAACTCTACGAAGAGATATTGTCTTAGGGTTTTAATGACAAATTTAGAGCTGACTATATAAATCACAAGTCAGAACCAGTAACTTAAATGCACCGCAAAATCTTGGGGGTCACGTCTCAACTAGTCAAAAAGAAAAAGAATTTTGCCTTCTAAAATTTTAATAATCATTATCTACTCTTATCTTATCTTATATTTACTTGTTACACTGAATTAGATTTAGAGCTCTACGATCAAAATTTTCTTGAATGTCAGATAACACTAGAGCAAGAATTGAATTGTTATTTTTCATAGATCCGAAGATTAAAAGAAGAAAAGAAAACATATTTAACAACTAAACAAAGACATTTACGTTGATCATAGAAAACTAACGGAAGGCAGAGCAACCAATCGAGTAAACTAATATAAATCCCCAATCAAATAATTTTAAGAAACACAGAATGTGTTTAATTAACGGAAGAACAAGAGCGTCTTATCTCACCATCTTCATCGAATTTGACACCAGCCATACTCGGCTTAATCTGAGTATATAAGTTACTGGTTCTCTCCTATCTTCTCTGAGCAATTCCCATTGTAAAATGATGCAAATACAAAGGTATCGTTAGGTCAAGAGGCTCACCAACCAAGTAAACAAGGTTCCTCTATGGCTCGATGGGAGTCTCCCAATACAACAAGGCCTGTGAAACACACTCAAATAAAAAGATTCCTCGGTAAAAAAGTCTAGCAATGTATATTAGCTAGTTTATTAAATTTAGTCATCTGTTTGAAATAAATATCAAGAAGATAAAAGGGTATATAATACAAAACTTTGCTTCTATTGTCATCATACTGAGATGGAGAGCTCAACTTACGTTGTGGTATGAGTCGATGATGGCATCAGCAAGGTACTCGCATTTCGCAAGAGACAATCCGACCAATGATATCCTCCCGTCTTTAGTCATGTACACATGCCACTTGTTCGTCATATTATCACTCTGCTTGTTACCAAAAACGAAACAAACTTCAAGACCCCAAGTCATAAACAAAGCCAAAGATACGATGGATTCAAGGAGAATCACAACAATGTTGAGGATATCTGTGCTTTGTTGAGGCCAGTGAAGGAGAACATGCCGATTTGTTTGAGAATGAAGGACCAGTCCTTGCCGCTCTTGTCTTTCGAAACGAGGCTATCGTACAAATCTTGTCTCACTGTCTTTATCCTTCCTGCCATCATTTCCATCTCTGTTTTCCATTCACCAAACATGGTTGCATCCCCCACGACATTAGCCATGATCGTCGCTCCATGAACTGGCAGGTTCGAGTACATAGGACGAGCAATCCTTTTCAATTGACTCTTCACCCTGAGAAAATGTAAACCCTCTAGAGTTAAATATGCTTCTTGACGGTTAAAAGGTCACACTTGAGAGTTGAGGCATCACCACAGTCACAAGTAATGAGTTTATACCTAGTAGCAGCATCGGCTGATGAGCACACAACATCGATTGCCCCAATCCTTTCTGCGTAAAGACCTAAGTTTTTACTATACGACTGAGCAACGAAAAACTCCATTCCGTGTTCAGCAAATAATCTCACAGATGCGGCATCTTCAAGGCTTCCACTAGCAAATCCCTGGAAAATAGGTGCATATAAGCATCAAATACATTGTTACGGTTATTCGTCTTATAAACAGGATACTCGGAACAAATAGCAATACCTAGTATGCAACATCGAAAAATGGGATATGGTTCATATGATTCGAGCAATAACAAAGTAAACACGCAGTACCTTTGCTTTGAGGAACGGGTTTGATTTTGAAGTTCCAAACTTTAGCTTATCCTGTTCAAGTTCAATCGACAACAAAAATCAAGCTCAGCGATTTATTCATTTTGCTCAAAAGAAAAGCGGTAATATGAACAATTGATTTTTTTGACAAGCCAATTTCTCCTATTTACGAACAGAACAAAAAAATACCTTGTTAATCTCGCGCGGTATCAGAGAAATAGAACCGAGAGACAGCATTGAAGAAGCCATGGAATCGCTACGAAACAAAACAAAAAAAAGCTGCACAGATCTCAGAATCAGTGAATTAGTACGAGGATAAGCACCTCCGACAGATGACGATGATCCCCAGTTTCATCCAAAGATGAAATAATTGGGCATATATTATAACAAAGCTCATACCACTTCCTAATAATCCCCTGGACAATGTTTATTAGGTTTTCTCCTTTTTTTGCGGGTTTTCTCAGAGACATAAGACCCGACCCAGACAGACACGGTTCGACCCGACCCAGACGGCAATCATACCGTAACAATTGACAGTCTTCGTCACCAAACAAAAATTGTTCTCTCTGGCCCCAGATTCCTCGATTCTCTCCGAGTCTGTAATTTTAATAGATTTCAAAACTCTCTTTGTTGTGAAGCTTTATGGTAGAATGAATAAATTCAGGTACGCAGCGGATTACTCAACCTTGATCTAGTTGTTCTCTCTTGCTCACTGAGATGTTAGTCTAATAGATAAACAAGAAAGTAAATGACACCAAGATTTAACGAATCTCGTGAGGGATCTCTTTTACACAAGTATCTGTTTGTTTTGCAGAGTACAAACAAAGAAGAAGAAGTTGTCGCTTAACCTTATCCTGAACTCCAAATTAGGCCATTGAGGTAATCTCTTGTGTCCTCTCTTTCGTTTCTCTTAACGCTAGTAATTTTCAGCTCACAAAATCAGTCCTTTATATGCAACAAATGATGATTTTGCGCATTGGGTCTCCGATTAATATTTGCGTGAATTGGATTTGGTGAGTTTAGTTTTGCTGTAATGGTATTTGGTACTCTCAAGGGTACTTTGTCCTTTTTTAGTTGGGGACATACGAGCAGATATCTCGATGTGACAGCAGTTTAGCTTTGTTAGCTCTCTCCACTGTAATGGCTAGGTTAATTTTTCGCCTATCAGTATTTTTATGCAGCTGAAGAAAAGCGACCTCTCAGAAAATCTTTCTCTTCCTTAAGAGTTAAGAATGAAATTTTCTTTCATCGATGCCCTGGTCAGTGTTCATCAATGCTTGTCACTGGTTCTTTACCATTAACAAAACAGCTCAAAGATGGAAAGTACTTTTGCTACAACAAATTCTGTCAAGTGTTAGGTTTGGTTCAGAACTTAAGATACTTACCTGTCGATCACTTACTGCATGAACTTTCAAGTTGTAGAGATTTAGTTTGATCTGAGATGACCTTTCTGTTTGCTGTGTGTCTATGATTCCTTTTCACTCTTAGACTTTATTTGTTTTTGTGGTACCTTCCATATGGCAGGTAAGCAATCAGTTTTACCAAGCGCCGATATCTTCATGTCAATACTCATACTGTGCCGAATGCAAAATCAGGCTTTGGAGATTGTCCCTATTGCAGAATACTAGTAATCATTCCGATTGTCTAATGCGGTATTGAAATTGTTTTTTTTTTTAATTTTCTTTTTTTCTTAAAGATTAATTTCCTTTTATATGATTTTTTCCTACGTTAATTTAACTTTTTAGATATTGATTTCCATTATACTCCCTCTGTTTCATTTTATTTGTTGTTTTAGGATTTTGCACACTATTTAAAAAAACAATAAAATTCTCTATTTTATCCTTCATTAATACACCAAACAAATTTTTTCATTAGTTATTACATTAAATACTAAGGGTAAAAATATAAATTTTTATAAAAAAATACATTAGAAATTCAAAACAACACTTATTTTGTAACCAAAAAAAATCTTAAAACTACAAATAAAGTGAAACAGAGGGAGTAATTAAAACACTGTTTTGGCCTAATTTAACTTTTAGTCAAACAGTAGTGGTCTGTTTATTCATCTTTTTCTTAGTATGACGTGTCTATTGATGACTGGATATATAAAGTGGTGAAATGGACGGCTGTGAATAGTTAGATTAGTTGAGCTGTCGACGATCGGTGCGGTAATAAAATGGGACCGTACACGTGCCTATCATCCTCCTCTAGTCTTCTCCTGCGAGATTTGTATTTATTAAAATTAAAAAAAAAAATTAAATCTACAAAGTTGATAGTGACAAATGGCTACGAAGAAAACGACATCTTCTTGATGCGTTTAAGGTCCCACGCATGGGTATGTGGACCCCCTAGGTTTCTCATTAGACCATGTTCAATGGGGTTTCATAGATGGTTTTTCATTAGACCATCTTAATATTATTTAGTATTAAATTATTGATAAAGTGAATTTTAACTTAAGAAGCTGTTCTTATTTAGGATTTTTAAGAAACCGTTTTTTACTGACAGGTGTCAAAATGTGATTTGAGAAATTGAAAGATGAAAAAAAAATTGCATCCAAAATAAAGTAGTTGCATCCTCAGCGACAAGATCAAGATCTGAAGATGGCGAATCCTCGTTGACCAGGAGCTTTGACTCCCTTAGCCGTAAAACGTGAAGAGTCAGGTGCAGAGATGATTCGGCTGAAGGTTTCTACAGATTTGTTGTTCAATTGGGTCTTCTCTTCTCATAAGGAGTTGGGTAGAAGAAGAAGATGATGGTTGTTCCGGTAAGCCCGACGGCGGTTGTAGATTCCTGTGGTTTTAATGTGATGACACGTGGCTATGTATGTGGTTTAAGTAACGAGATGGTGGAAGTGATAATGCTGGACAATACGGTTGTATTGTTAGAGAATGGAGATTCGAGACAGAGGTGTGTGTGTTCATCTTTTTTTTGAACAAAATTATGAAGAAAATTAACAATTTTTTTTAAGAATCCCATTAGAGGTTCTACCATTGGAACATAAAAACATAAATATCTGTTAAATGGTTCTTAACTTAAACTATATTATTAAATATTAGTTAAGAAACTCAAATGGATTTCTCCCATTGAACATGCCCTTAGTTTCGTATAAAGAAAGAAGCTACAGTGTGGGCCCTTTTTTACCAATTTGTCAGTATACAAGAAAATAGAAATTAATATTATATTATTATAACTTATATATTATCACAAAATTTGGAATCACATCTCTTTTTTTTTTAGGTCTAACAGTAGTAGTAGAGTAACAACTAAACCTACTTTAATTTGAAAGCATTATAACGTATAGTTTTTGTTAGTAACATTGTATCATCATCAAAATTTGGCATACATGGTATAATAATGATAACATGTGTGCATTTCCCTTATTTTTTAAAATATATATATTAAAATTTTGCATATATAAATCCAAAACACATTTAATTTGTGTCACCATTCATTTAGTTAGAAGCGCTTGAATTGGACAGTCAGTTGCATAACATCTCCAATTCTTTTCATTTATCACCACACGAGTGAAGTCAACTACTTCAAATACTTTTAATCGCTATATTTAGTAATCAAAATTAATATATATATATATATATTGATTCATCATTTAATAATTTTACAATATTGTGGGTATAATATTAACACTCGTACTACTAATGTAATTAATACCAAAAATCACAATATTCATAATTTTGCATTTGTCATTGCATGCACTGATCATCATCTTTAGAGATAAAAAAAAAGGTAACAAAAGAAAAGGAAAAAGAAAGTGAACAGACCGCGGCAACAAGAATGGTTAACACTGAAGGGAATTTAGACCTCATCATATCATCAAAAATATAAAAAAACATTGAAGGATCAATGTAAAGCATGGCGTGACATATATTGAACACAACTAAACTATTGTCTCTAGATTATGAAACGTTTTAAACATGTAAAAAAAAATTATAAAAGCGAACTTAATATCGATGAAGAAGTTGGTAAGGCCATTTGCGGTTTTGCAAGTCTTGTTGCTACAATGGTATTTGTGTAATAAATGAGCATTTCTACCTCTGTCCAGCAAACATCGATCAACACGAAAACAAAATTAGTCTTAACATTTCTCCGAATACGACTTACTTGAAAGAAAACACTCATCATTGCGATGTTCACATGTTAGAAACGATTAACAAGAAATGGCCTTAGAACAAGAGTTAATTAAATTAATTAGCGAGAGACAGAAAACGGAATCTAATTATAGGATTCTCTAAATAGTGGCATCCCTTGGAATTAAGCGTAAGAAATCGAAGTATGCGTCTTGATTATATTCGAAAAACCAATTTAAGATTCTTTTATTCTAATCGGTACGACCAAAATAATGCAAAATGTTGCACTGACGAGGGAGATCGGAGAGTAGACAATCAGACCACTCGACGGATCCCCGAATCTCTAGCCCATTCCCATACAAGACGATCATTGTACACCAAAGCTCCGTTATTGGTTTACGATACAAAAATGCCAACTTTCCATTGTATTCAGCGAGTGAAAGATCCACGAAATACCCGTTGAGCTCCAAACCACAAACCACTCTCCATTTCTTCTTCTTAGAGTTATACCACATTAATCCAACATGGGTGTAGTACATGTAGAGCACATTGTCTATCACACACAAATCTTTACTGTATAAATCAACATCATCATATGGTATATAAATCCGGTCACATTTACCATCTCTAGGATCATAAGACAGGACGGCTTCACTACTAGTCCTCGCATAAATTAGTCTGTCTAGTGACGGGCTTACCACCGACGTCCATATGGTTTGCACTTCCGCACTGGGATTTGGTGCGACTTGCCATGTTTGCGTCCTTAGGTCAAACACTTGCGCTTGGATCTCTCTGCCTTGGTTGTTTTGGAACCCTCCAAAGATGTAAATCTTCTCGTCAACAAGTCCCACGCCTGCGGAACGGGTGGCCACAAGCGAACTTGGACCCTGACGCAACTTTCCAGATCCGGAATCGAGGATCCACAGGCTCCTCGAAGGATGATTGCAATAACCACCAACGAAGTAGATCTCGGGACCCACCATGAGAACGGCAGAGTATGGCTCAGGCGGAGAAGTAAACGGGATCGAGACCAAACGACGATTCTCAGTGAGAGTGAACCAGTGATAGGTTTTGAAAGGATAATTAATAAAATCTTCTAAGCAGACGTAGAAGCAATCCTTTCCCATGAGAGATCGCGTCTTGTCAAGCTCAGAGGAACGTACGAGAGATCGCATCTTCTTCGACACGCAAGAGAGAATTGGGTAATATCGTCTCGGCACGCGGGCTACGACGTTTACAACGATATCGTTTGGCAATGAGGAAAACAGCGATGGTGCCTCCTTGGTAGACATTGTCATTCTAGTTTCACAAACACTCAAAACTTATAAAGAACCACTTATCTTTATTAATGTTAATAAACCCTTTCAAAACTTAACACTCAAAAGCTCTCAATGTTTGTGATACAATTATCATAGCTCGACAATTGTATTTATAGGGATAGCACAACTTTACTTCTCATATTAATAATTGAATTAGATAACTCCTAATATCAATAGAACTTTGTTTAAGTCCATTTTATCCTTATCCGACTTGATAATAATATCTTAGACTTTTACTTAATGTTAAAAATTATCCAACAGCTCTTAGGTTTTCGAGGGGTCCGACCCCTAAGTTCTACACTTTATTGGTTTTGGAAGAAGACCCTATAATGTAAAATTGTAAAAAATATAAAAAAATAGTAAATTGAAAATTACTACCGTAATAGTTTGTTTAGCCAGTTTTTCTTTGTTTGTTTTCCTCTTTTTTTTCTTTGGTTTTCTTTTTCCTTTTTGATATTCTTTTTTTTTTCTTTTAAAAAAACGAATCTGTTATATTAAATTTTTTAGTTTAGTTAGATTTTTTTTTCAAAAATTTAATTTCCATGAATATATATAGTTAAAAAATAAGGATACTACTATTAAGCAGATTGAAAATTACTACCGTAATATTTTCCCTTTTTTGTTTTCTTTTCTTCGTAATTTCTTTTGTCAAATTTTCTTTGTTACTTTTTGTTTGTTTTTTTTACCCAAAAAGAATGGTAGTTATAATAATAAAAAAAATAGATATTAAATGTTTAGTTCATATTAAATAGATAAAATGATATAATGATTTGTAATGAAATGAAGAAATAAAAATAGAAAAATCTGCATGGAGAAATATTTTGAAAAATATTTACAATTTAAAATTTTAATTTCGAAATCAAAATCTCTTTTTAATTAAGAAAATATGACTAAAATCTTGTAAATTGGGTTTTGATAGGTTTTAGGTGGGTTTGATAACGATAGGTTTTACTTAAATCCGGTTTTCAGCCTAACCCAGATTTGGTAACAAATTCCGGTCCGGTTGTAAAAGCATTGAGAGAATCAATACAACCGAATTTATCTGATTTGAAGGGTAGTTACGTAGTTATCGTATGGTTTAGGCTTTAGTTAGAGTGAACTCAGTGAAGGATTGAAGTCGAGTTCAAACCAAAACGCCGTTTCAAATCTCTCTGCTAGTGACTATCCTATCGACGGAGTTGCTAATCCCTGCAAATTTTCCTATCGACGGAGTTGCTTATCCCGGAAAGTTTTCGGCGCGATTTCATTCCAATTCAGTAGTGAGACACTCAAAGAAATGGTGGTTTTGATTTCAAGTTCAGTGACGATTTGCAGAGTAAAACCAAAGCTTGAATATGGAAACTTTCGTGTTAGCCGGTTAATACCCAGACCCGAAGTTCCATTTTTCTCTGGTAAATTTTTACCTTTTTGTTGAAATTCGAAGATGATGAAGAGGAGGAAGATGATGGGTTTGAAATGGTTGATGATGATTACGAGGAGGAGGAAGAAGTTGATGATGATTACGAGGAGGAAAATGATGAAATAAATGATGAGATCAAGAATGACTCTGTGAGAGTGAGTTTGACTGGGAATCAGATGAGTGGGAAGACAAGGAGGAATGGAATAATATTGAATTGGATGGTTTTGCTCCAGCTGGTGTTGGATATGATAATGTCACAGAGGAGAAGGAGAAGAAGAAACGGGTTTTGGAAAACAGAGAAGAAGAAGATAGCTAAAAAGGAGGCAAAGAAAGACAGTTATGATGATGTGACTTGTGTGCTCGTTGCCATTCTCTGAGGAACTATGGCCAAGTTAAGAATCAGGCTGCAGAGAACCTCTTACCCGATTTCGATAGGTTGATCTCAACTAGACTGATAAAACCAAGTGTTTGATATTGAACAAAAAAGGAAACAACCTCTCCAAACACACCTTCATCTCTTTCTGGATACCTTGCAGATCAAGAAAACCAGGAGACGCAAAATAGTTTGCGAGATTCGGTTTTCCCATGATTTCCATCATACGAGACACAACGCTTGAGATTACATCAAGCGAAGTGACGAATCAAGCACGAGCAATGTCGGGATTCACACACATACAAAAGGGTTGGTCCATATGTGATCGGACTATATTTTATTGATACAGCATATCGAAAAAATCCTCCTATCGAGTCTTCAAGGTTATTTAGTATTATTCTTTATATTCTTGCACTTGTTAAAAAAAATGAAGGTTATCTAGAGCGTTTGTTTCTTGGTGAAATTTTGATTTTCGTACCTTTAATTTTGCATTTGTCATTGCATGCACTGATCATCATCTTTAGAGATAAAAAAAAAAGGTAACAAAAGAAAAGGAAAAAGAAAGTGAACAGACCGCGGCAACAAGAATGGTTAACACTGAAGGGAATTTAGACCTCATCATATCATCAAAAATATAAAAAAACATTGAAGGATCAATGTAAAGCATGGCGTGACATATATTGAACACAACTAAACTATTGTCTCTAGATTATGAAACGTTTTAAACATGTAAAAAAAAAATTATAAAAGCGAACTTAATATCGATGAAGAAGTTGGTAAGGCCATTTGCGGTTTTGCAAGTCTTGTTGCTACAATGGTATTTGTGTAATAAATGAGCATTTCTACCTCTGTCCAGCAAACATCGATCAACACGAAAACAAAATTAGTCTTAACATTTCTCCGAATACGACTTACTTGAAAGAAAACACTCATCATTGCGATGTTCACATGTTAGAAACGATTAACAAGAAATGGCCTTAGAACAAGAGTTAATTAAATTAATTAGCGAGAGACAGAAAACGGAATCTAATTATAGGATTCTCTAAATAGTGGCATCCCTTGGAATTAAGCGTAAGAAATCGAAGTATGCGTCTTGATTATATTCGAAAAACCAATTTAAGATTCTTTTATTCTAATCGGTACGACCAAAATAATGCAAAATGTTGCACTGACGAGGGAGATCGGAGAGTAGACAATCAGACCACTCGACGGATCCCCGAATCTCTAGCCCATTCCCATACAAGACGATCATTGTACACCAAAGCTCCGTTATTGGTTTACGATACAAAAATGCCAACTTTCCATTGTATTCAGCGAGTGAAAGATCCACGAAATACCCGTTGAGCTCCAAACCACAAACCACTCTCCATTTCTTCTTCTTAGAGTTATACCACATTAATCCAACATGGGTGTAGTACATGTAGAGCACATTGTCTATCACACACAAATCTTTACTGTATAAATCAACATCATCATATGGTATATAAATCCGGTCACATTTACCATCTCTAGGATCATAAGACAGGACGGCTTCACTACTAGTCCTCGCATAAATTAGTCTGTCTAGTGACGGGCTTACCACCGACGTCCATATCGAAGTATGCGTCTTGATTATATTCGAAAAACCAATTTAAGATTCTTTTATTCTAATCGGTACGACCAAAATAATGCAAAATGTTGCACTGACGAGGGAGATCGGAGAGTAGACAATCAGACCACTCGACGGATCCCCGAATCTCTAGCCCATTCCCATTGCTAGCTAAAATGAGAGCTAATCCTTTGTCGTTCCCGATACTCTCAAGTTTTTACATAATATTAGCATTATCAACAAAAGGCCTCACTCATCAAATAAATCATAGGGTTTAAAAGAAATGGTTAGGGTGAAAGGTGGGGAACCATCCTAAAGATGAGAATGGCCACTCGGGTTATTAAAGAGTGGTAAAGTGGATAAGATAACCCGAATGTTGTGCATAAACCATGGTTATGTATCATAAGCCCATAAGTGAGATATTTAGATTCATTTACGTCCAATATCTCAGGGGTTGGCTTCGAATAAAACAAGTAATTACGAGACAATAAGCTAAGAGTAGAGAGATCAAAGCAAGAGTATACAAGTTTCAAAAGTATTGCTCAAACAACATGATAAACTCGAATTCTTAACTAAGCTTTTGGTAATTTCTATCATTGTCCCTTATGCAATTTGCAATCCTAAATGATTCTAAACTCAATCCTAAAAATGATGCAAAACTATATGAATGTTTTTTTAATTTTTGGAAAAAAAAATGCTCAAATTTTCAAATGTGTTTTTGGGTTTTTTTTTTCTATGCAAATAAGTGATGCATGAGACTCAAGAAAAAAGAAAATAAGACAAAATACACAATGTTAAATAACGAAGACCTCTCAAAGATAGCTCGGATTATCTCAAAACACCTTCAGGGTTTGAGATAATCTAACCTTTTGTATTTAGGACCCTCCTTTCAGCGCCAACTCCCCCGGACTTGCCTTTTGCTTGTCCTCAAGCAAACAACAAGAGACAAACCGAAAGAGAGGTTTGAAAGTGGGAACTCATAAACAAAAGAACTTAGCTAAACATTTGATGTGATAACCTTGAGTGATAATATCATGTCAAAAAAAATGAACACTTAATCCACTCTAACTCATTCAAGGCTTATCGCAACTCCTAATCTTTTCTCTTAACAAGAATGTCTCCCGCATACAAGTTCTTTTCGTAACCAACCCTCACATTCAATTGATCTTTATTAAGGCATGGTCTCACAAATGGGAAAGTGATCAAATCCAATCGTTTTTGGTTTAAAGCCTTTAGAGGTGGTTTCAAAATAGTTTCTCTTTGGGTGGTTGCACTCAAAACATAGGAATGCTAGTCAAATGCAAAATCCATCTAAGAAAGGGAACAATTGATGCATACAAAGTTTAAGTCTCATTGTTCTACCCCATCTCATGAAATGCATCCTAGTTTCTACCCTTTTCACAATCTTCTCTTTTTATTTTTCAACCCCAAATCACTACTCTTTTTGTTCTTTCTTTAATACCCAACCTCATGATCAACCTCTTTTTTAATCTTCTAGAAAAAACATTTTAGTCCAAAACTTAGCTCTTTATATTTATTTTCTTTTTTTTTACCTTGAGATTTAGAGCTTCTTAACTCACTCCCTAGAGATTCTTTTCATATACCATTGATCAAGCTTTTCTTTTCTTTCTTTTGCAACATCTAAACCATCTCAATTGCTAGACTTACCATTGCTAGCTAACTAACCATTAAAATCATACATTCCCATCCTAATTGCTAGACTTACCATTGCTAGCCAACTAACCATCAAAGTCTTTCATTCCCATCCTAATTGCTAGACTTACAACTGCTAGCTAAAATGAGAGCTAATCCTTTGTCGTTCCCGATACTCTCAAGTTTTTACATAATATTAGCATTATCAACAAAAGGCCTCACTCATCAAATAAATCATAGGGTTTAAAAGAAATGGTTAGGGTGAAAGGTGGGGAACCATCCTAAAGATGAGAATGGCCACTCGGGTTATTAAAGAGTGGTAATGTGGATAAGATAACCCGAATGTTGTGCATAAACCATGGTTATGTATCATAAGCCCATAAGTGAGATATTTAGATTCATTTACGTCCAATATCTAAGGGGTTGGCTTCGAATCAAACAAGTAATTACGAGACAATAAGCTAAGAGTAGAGAGATCAAAGCAAGAGTATACAAGTTTCAAAAGTATTGCTCAAACAACATGATAAACTCGAATTCTTAACTAAGCTTTTGGTAATTTCTATCATTGTCCCCTATGCAATTTGCAATCCTAAATGATTCTAAACTCAATCCTAAAAATGATGCAAAACTATATGAATGTTTTTTTAATTTTTGGAAAAAAAAAATGCTCAAATTTTCAAATGTGTTTTTGGGTTTTTTTTTTCTATGCAAATAAGTGATGCATGAGACTCAAGAAAAAAGAAAATAAGACAAAATACACAATGTTAAATAACGAAGACCTCTCAAAGATAGCTCGGATTATCTCAAAAACACCTTCAGGGTTTGAGATAATCCTAACCTTTTGTATTTAGGACCCTCCTTTCAGCGCCAACTCCCCGGACTTGCCTTTTGCTTGTCCTCAAGCAAACAACAAGAGACAAACCGAAAGAGAGGTTTGAAAGTGGGAACTCATAACCAAAAGAACTTAGGTAAACTTTTGATGTGATAACCTTGAGTGATAATATCATGTCAAAAAAAATGAACACTTAATCCACTCTAACTCATTCAAGGCTTATCGCAACTCCTAATCTTTTCTCTTAACAAGAATGTCTCCCGCATACAAGTTCTTTTCGTAACCAACCCTCACATTCAATTGATCTTTATTAAGGCATGGTCTCACAAATGGGAAAGTGATCAAATCCAATCGTTTTTGGTTTAAATCCTTTAGAGGTGGTTTCAAAATAGTTTCTCTTTGGGTGGTTGCACTCAAAACATAGGAATGCTAGTCAAATGCAAAATCCATCTAAGAAAGGGAACAATTGATGCATACAAAGTTTAAGTCTCATTGTTCTACCCCATCTCATGAAATGCATCCTAGTTTCTACCCTTTTCACAATCTTCTCTTTTTATTTTTCAACCCCAAATCACTACTCTTTTTGTTCTTTCTTTAATACCCAACCTCATGATCAACCTCTTTTTTAATCTTCTAGAAAAAACATTTTAGTCCAAAACTTAGCTCTTTATATTTATTTTTCTTTTTTTTTACCTTGAGATTTAGAGCTTCTTAACTCACTCCCTAGAGATTCTTTTCATATACCATTGATCAAGCTTTTCTTTTCTTTCTTTTGCAACATCTAAACCATCTCAATTGCTAGACTTACCATTGCTAGCTAACTAACCATTAAAATCATACATTCCCATCCTAATTGCTAGACTTACCATTGCTAGCCAACTAACCATCAAAGTCTTTCATTCCCATCCTAATTGCTAGACTTACAACTGCTAGCTAAAATGAGAGCTAATCCTTTGTCGTTCCCGATACTCTCAAGTTTTTACATAATATTAGCATTATCAACAAAAGGCCTCACTCATCAAATAAATCATAGGGTTTAAAAGAAATGGTTAGGGTGAAAGGTGGGGAACCATCCTAAAGATGAGAATGGCCACTCGGGTTATTAAAGAGTGGTAAAGTGGATAAGATAACCCGAATGTTGTGCATAAACCATGGTTATGTATCATAAGCCCATAAGTGAGATATTTAGATTCATTTACGTCCAATATCTAAGGGGTTGGCTTCGAATCAAACAAGTAATTACGAGACAATAAGCTAAGAGTAGAGAGATCAAAGCAAGAGTATACAAGTTTCAAAAGTATTGCTCAAACAACATGATAAACTCGAATTCTTAACTAAGCTTTTGGTAATTTCTATCATTGTCCCCTATGCAATTTGCAATCCTAAATGATTCTAAACTCAATCCTAAAAATGATGCAAAACTATATGAATGTTTTTTTAATTTTTGGAAAAAAAAAATGCTCAAATTTTCAAATGTGTTTTTGGGTTTTTTTTTTCTATGCAAATAAGTGATGCATGAGACTCAAGAAAAAAGAAAATAAGACAAAATACACAATGTTAAATAACGAAGACCTCTCAAAGATAGCTCGGATTATCTCAAAACACCTTCAGGGTTTGAGATAATCTAACCTTTTGTATTTAGGACCCTCCTTTCAGCGCCAACTCCCCCGGACTTGCCTTTTGCTTGTCCTCAAGCAAACAACAAGAGACAAACCGAAAGAGAGGTTTGAAAGTGGGAACTCATAACCAAAAGAACTTAGGTAAACTTTTGATGTGATAACCTTGAGTGATAATATCATGTCAAAAAAAATGAACACTTAATCCACTCTAACTCATTCAAGGCTTATCGCAACTCCTAATCTTTTCTCTTAACAAGAATGTCTCCCGCATACAAGTTCTTTTCGTAACCAACCCTCACATTCAATTGATCTTTATTAAGGCATGGTCTCACAAATGGGAAAGTGATCAAATCCAATCGTTTTTGGTTTAAAGCCTTTAGAGGTGGTTTCAAAATAGTTTCTCTTTGGGTGGTTGCACTCAAAACATAGGAATGCTAGTCAAATGCAAAATCCATCTAAGAAAGGGAACAATTGATGCATACAAAGTTTAAGTCTCATTGTTCTACCCCATCTCATGAAATGCATCCTAGTTTCTACCCTTTTCACAATCTTCTCTTTTTATTTTTCAACCCCAAATCACTACTCTTTTTGTTCTTTCTTTAATACCCAACCTCATGATCAACCTCTTTTTTTAATCTTCTAGAAAAAACATTTTAGTCCAAAACTTAGCTCTTTATATTTATTTTCTTTTTTTTTTACCTTGAGATTTAGAGCTTCTTAACTCACTCCCTAGAGATTCTTTTCATATACCATTGATCAAGCTTTTCTTTTCTTTCTTTTGCAACATCTAAACCATCTCAATTGCTAGACTTACCATTGCTAGCTAACTAACCATTAAAATCATACATTCCCATCCTAATTGCTAGACTTACCATTGCTAGCCAACTAACCATCAAAGTCTTTCATTCCCATCCTAATTGCTAGACTTACAACTGCTAGCTAAAATGAGAGCTAATCCTTTGTCGTTCCCGATACTCTCAAGTTTTTACATAATATTAGCATTATCAACAAAAGGCCTCACTCATCAAATAAATCATAGGGTTTAAAAAGAAATGGTTAGGGTGAAAGGTGGGGAACCATCCTAAAGATGAGAATGGCCACTCGGGTTATTAAAGAGTGGTAATGTGGATAAGATAACCCGAATGTTGTGCATAAACCATGGTTATGTATCATAAGCCCATAAGTGAGATATTTAGATTCATTTACGTCCAATATCTAAGGGGTTGGCTTGAATCAAACAAGTAATTACGAGACAATAAGCTAAGAGTAGAGAGATCAAAGCAAGAGTATACAAGTTTCAAAAGTATTGCTCAAACAACATGATAAACTCGAATTCTTAACTAAGCTTTTGGTAATTTCTATCATTGTCCCCTATGCAATTTGCAATCCTAAATGATTCTAAACTCAATCCTAAAAATGATGCAAAACTATATGAATGTTTTTTAATTTTTGGAAAAAAAAAATGCTCAAATTTTCAAATGTGTTTTTGGGTTTTTTTTTCTATGCAAATAAGTGATGCATGAGACTCAAGAAAAAAGAAAAATAAGACAAAATACACAATGTTAAATAACGAAGACCTCTCAAAGATAGCTCGGATTATCTCAAAACACCTTCAGGGTTTGAGATAATCTAACCTTTTGTATTTAGGACCCTCCTTTCAGCGCCAACTCCCCCGGACTTGCCTTTTGCTTGTCCTCAAGCAAACAACAAGAGACAAACCGAAAGAGAGGTTTGAAAGTGGGAACTCATAAACAAAAGAACTTAGCTAAACATTTGATGTGATAACCTTGAGTGATAATATCATGTCGAAAAAAATGAACACTTAATCCACTCTAACTCATTCAAGGCTTATCGCAACTCCTAATCTTTTCTCTTAACAAGAATGTCTCCCATACAAGTTCTTTTCAGTAACCAACCCTCACATTCAATTGATCTTTATTAAGGCATGGTCTCACAAATGGGAAAGTGATCAAATCCAATCGTTTTTGGTTTAAAGCCTTTAGAGGTGGTTTCAAAATAGTTTCTCTTTGGGTGGTTGCACTCAAAACATAGGAATGCTAGTCAAATGCAAAATCCATCTAAGAAAGGGAACAATTGATGCATACAAAGTTTAAGTCTCATTGTTCTACCCCATCTCATGAAATGCATCCTAGTTTCTACCCTTTTCACAATCTTCTCTTTTTATTTTTCAACCCCAAATCACTACTCTTTTTGTTCTTTCTTTAATACCCAACCTCATGATCAACCTCTTTTTTAATCTTCTAGAAAAAACATTTTAGTCCAAAACTTAGCTCTTTATATTTATTTTCTTTTTTTTTTACCTTGAGATTTAGAGCTTCTTAACTCACTCCCTAGAGATTCTTTTCATATACCATTGATCAAGCTTTTCTTTTCTTTCTTTTGCAACATCTAAACCATCTCAATTGCTAGACTTACCATTGCTAGCTAATTAACCATTAAAATCATACATTCCCATCCTAATTGCTAGACTTACCATTGCTAGCCAACTAACCATCAAAGTCTTTCATTCCCATCCTAATTGCTAGACTTACCATTGCTAGCTAAAATGAGAGCTAATCCTTTGTCGTTCCCGATACTCTCAAGTTTTTACATAATATTAGCATTATCAACAAAAGGCCTCACTCATCAAATAAATCATAGGGTTTAAAAGAAATGGTTAGGGTGAAAGGTGGGGAACCATCCTAAAGATGAGAATGGCCACTCGGGTTATTAAAGAGTGGTAAAGTGGATAAGATAACCCGAATGTTGTGCATAAACCATGGTTATGTATCATAAGCCCATAAGTGAGATATTTAGATTCATTTACGTCCAATATCTAAGGGGTTGGCTTCGAATCAAACAAGTAATTACGAGACAATAAGCTAAGAGTAGAGAGATCAAAGCAAGAGTATACAAGTTTCAAAAGTATTGCTCAAACAACATGATAAACTCAATTCTTAACTAAGCTTTTGGTAATTTCTATCATTGTCCCCTATGCAATTTGCAATCCTAAATGATTCTAAACTCAATCCTAAAAATGATGCAAAACTATATGAATGTTTTTTAATTTTTGGAAAAAAAACAATGCTCAAATTTTCAAATGTGTTTTTGGGTTTTTTTTTTCTATGCAAATAAGTGATGCATGAGACTCAAGAAAAAAGAAAATAAGACAAAATACACAATGTTAAATAACGAAGACCTCTCAAAGATAGCTCGGATTATCTCAAAACACCTTCAGGGTTTGAGATAATCTAACCTTTTGTATTTAGGACCCTCCTTTCAGCGCCAACTCCCCGGACTTGCCTTTTGCTTGTCCTCAAGCAAACAACAAGAGACAAACCGAAAGAGAGGTTTGAAAGTGGGAACTCATAACCAAAAGAACTTAGGTAAACTTTTGATGTGATAACCTTGAGTGATAATATCATGTCAAAAAAAATGAACACTTAATCCACTCTAACTCATTCAAGGTTTATCGCAACTCCTAATCTTTTCTCTTAACAAGAATGTCTCCCGCATACAAGTTCTTTTCGTAACCAACCCTCACATTCAATTGATCTTTATTAAGGCATGGTCTCACAAATGGGAAAGTGATCAAATCCAATCGTTTTTGGTTTAAAGCCTTTAGAGGTGGTTTCAAAATAGTTTCTCTTTGGGTGGTTGCACTCAAAACATAGGAATGCTAGTCAAATGCAAAATCCATCTAAGAAAGGGAACAATTGATGCATACAAAGTTTAAGTCTCATTGTTCTACCCCATCTCATGAAATGCATCCTAGTTTCTACCCTTTTCACAATCTTCTCTTTTTATTTTTCAACCCCAAATCACTACTCTTTTTGTTCTTTCTTTAATACCCAACCTCATGATCAACCTCTTTTTTAATCTTCTAGAAAAAACATTTTAGTCCAAAACTTAGCTCTTTATATTTATTTTCTTTTTTTTTACCTTGAGATTTAGAGCTTCTTAACTCACTCCCTAGAGATTCTTTTCATATACCATTGATCAAGCTTTTCTTTTCTTTCTTTTGCAACATCTAAACCATCTCAATTGCTAGACTTACCATTGCTAGCTAATTAACCATTAAAATCATACATTCCCATCCTAATTGCTAGACTTACCATTGCTAGCCAACTAACCATCAAAGTCTTTCATTCCCATCCTAATTGCTAGACTTACCATTGCTAGCTAAAATGAGAGCTAATCCTTTGTCGTTCCCGATACTCTCAAGTTTTTACATAATATTAGCATTATCAACAAAAGGCCTCACTCATCAAATAAATCATAGGGTTTAAAAGAAATGGTTAGGGTGAAAGGTGGGGAACCATCCTAAAGATGAGAATGGCCACTCGGGTTATTAAAGAGTGGTAAAGTGGATAAGATAACCCGAATGTTGTGCATAAACCATGGTTATGTATCATAAGCCCATAAGTGAGATATTTAGATTCATTTACGTCCAATATCTAAGGGGTTGGCTTCGAATCAAACAAGTAATTACGAGACAATAAGCTAAGAGTAAGAGATCAAAGCAAGAGTATACAAGTTTCAAAAGTATTGCTCAAACAACATGATAAACTGAATTCTTAACTAAGCTTTTGGTAATTACTATCATTGTCCCCTATGCAATTTGCAATCCTAAATGATTCTAAACTCAATCCTAAAAATGATGCAAAACTATATGAATGTTTTTTTAAGTTTTGGAAAAAAACAATGCTCAAATTTTCAAATGTGTTTTTGGGTTTTTTTTTCTATGCAAATAAGTGATGCATGAGACTCAAGAAAAAAAAAATAAGACAAAATACACAATGTTAAATAACGAAGACCTCTCAAAGATAGCTCGGATTATCTCAAAACACCTTCAGGGTTTGAGATAATCTAACCTTTTGTATTTAGGACCCTCCTTTCAGCGCCAACTCCCCCGGACTTGCCTTTTGCTTGTCCTCAAGCAAACAACAAGAGACAAACCGAAAGAGAGGTTTGAAAGTGGGAACTCATAAACAAAAGAACTTAGCTAAACATTTGATGTGATAACCTTGAGTGATAATATCATGTCGAAAAAAATGAACACTTAATCCACTCTAACTCATTCAAGGCTTATCGCAACTCCTAATCTTTTCTCTTAACAAGAATGTCTCCCGCATACAAGTTCTTTTCGTAACCAACCCTCACATTCAATTGATCTTTATTAAGGCATGGTCTCACAAATGGGAAAGTGATCAAATCCAATCGTTTTTGGTTTAAAGCCTTTAGAGGTGGTTTCAAAATAGTTTCTCTTTGGGTGGTTGCACTCAAAACATAGGAATGCTAGTCAAATGCAAAATCCATCTAAGAAAGGGAACAATTGATGCATACAAAGTTTAAGTCTCATTGTTCTACCCCATCTCATGAAATGCATCCTAGTTTCTACCCTTTTCACAATCTTCTCTTTTTATTTTTCAACCCCAAATCACTACTCTTTTTGTTCTTTCTTTAATACCCAACCTCATGATCAACCTCTTTTTTTAATCTTCTAGAAAAAACATTTTAGTCCAAAACTTAGCTCTTTATATTTATTTTCTTTTTTTTTACCTTGAGATTTAGAGCTTCTTAACTCACTCCCCTAGAGATTCTTTTCATATACCATTGATCAAGCTTTTCTTTTCTTTCTTTTGCAACATCTAAACCATCTCAATTGCTAGACTTACCATTGCTAGCTAATTAACCATTAAAATCATACATTCCCATCCTAATTGCTAGACTTACCATTGCTAGCCAACTAACCATCAAAGTCTTTCATTCCCATCCTAATTGCTAGACTTACCATTGCTAGCTAAAATGAGAGCTAATCCTTTGTCGTTCCCGATACTCTCAAGTTTTTACATAATATTAGCATTATCAACAAAAGGCCTCACTCATCAAATAAATCATAGGGTTTAAAAAGAAATGGTTAGGGTGAAAGGTGGGGAACCATCCTAAAGATGAGAATGGCCACTCGGGTTATTAAAGAGTGGTAAAGTGGATAAGATAACCCGAATGTTGTGCATAAACCATGGTTATGTATCATAAGCCCATAAGTGAGATATTTAGATTCATTTACGTCCAATATCTAAGGGGTTGGCTTCGAATCAAACAAGTAATTACGAGACAATAAGCTAAGAGTAAGAGATCAAAGCAAGAGTATACAAGTTTCAAAAGTATTGCTCAAACAACATGATAAACTCGAATTCTTAACTAAGCTTTTGGTAATTTCTATCATTGTCCCCTATGCAATTTGCAATCCTAAATGATTCTAAACTCAATCCTAAAAATGATGCAAAACTATATGAATGTTTTTTTAATTTTTGGAAAAAAAAAATGCTCAAATTTTCAAATGTGTTTTTGGGTTTTTTTTTTCTATGCAAATAAGTGATGCATGAGACTCAAGAAAAAAGAAAATAAGACAAAATACACAATGTTAAATAACGAAGACCTCTCAAAGATAGCTCGGATTATCTCAAAACACCTTCAGGGTTTGAGATAATCTAACCTTTTGTATTTAGGACCCTCCTTTCAGCGCCAACTCCCCGGACTTGCCTTTTGCTTGTCCTCAAGCAAACAACAAGAGACAAACCGAAAGAGAGGTTTGAAAGTGGGAACTCATAACCAAAAGAACTTAGGTAAACATTTGATGTGATAACCTTGAGTGATAATATCATGTCGAAAAAAATGAACACTTAATCCACTCTAACTCATTCAAGGCTTATCGCAACTCCTAATCTTTTCTCTTAACAAGAATGTCTCCCGCATACAAGTTCTTTTCGTAACCAACCCTCACATTCAATTGATCTTTATTAAGGCATGGTCTCACAAATGGGAAAGTGATCAAATCCAATCGTTTTTGGTTTAAAGCCTTTAGAGGTGGTTTCAAAATAGTTTCTCTTTGGGTGGTTGCACTCAAAACATAGGAATGCTAGTCAAATGCAAAATCCATCTAAGAAAGGGAACAATTGATGCATACAAAGTTTAAGTCTCATTGTTCTACCCCATCTCATGAAATGCATCCTAGTTTCTACCCTTTTAACAATCTTCTCTTTTTATTTTTCAACCCCAAATCACTACTATTTTTGTTCTTTCTTTAATACCCAACCTCATGATCAACCTCTTTTTTTAATCTTCTAGAAAAAACATTTTAGTCCAAAACTTAGCTCTTTATATTTATTTTCTTTTTTTTTTACCTTGAGATTTAGAGCTTCTTAACTCACTCCCTAGAGATTCTTTTCATATACCATTGATCAAGCTTTTCTTTTCTTTCTTTTGCAACATCTAAACCATCTCAATTGCTAGACTTACCATTGCTAGCTAACTAACCATTAAAATCATACATTCCCATCCTAATTGCTAGACTTACCATTGCTAGCCAACTAACCATCAAAGTCTTTCATTCCCATCCTAATTGCTAGACTTACAACTGCTAGCTAAAATGAGAGCTAATCCTTTGTCGTTCCCGATACTCTCAAGTTTTTACATAATATTAGCATTATCAACAAAAGGCCTCACTCATCAAATAAATCATAGGGTTTAAAAGAAATGGTTAGGGTGAAAGGTGGGGAACCATCCTAAAGATGAGAATGGCCACTCGGGTTATTAAAGAGTGGTAAAGTGGATAAGATAACCCGAATGTTGTGCATAAACCATGGTTATGTATCATAAGCCCATAAGTGAGATATTTAGATTCATTTACGTCCAATATCTAAGGGGTTGGCTTCGAATCAAACAAGTAATTACGAGACAATAAGCTAAGAGTAGAGAGATCAAAGCAAGAGTATACAAGTTTCAAAAGTATTGCTCAAACAACATGATAAACTCGAATTCTTAACTAAGCTTTTGGTAATTACTATCATTGTCCCCTATGCAATTTGCAATCCTAAATGATTCTAAACTCAATCCTAAAAATGATGCAAAACTATATGAATGTTTTTTTAATTTTTGGAAAAAAAAAATGCTCAAATTTTCAAATGTGTTTTTGGGTTTTTTTTTTCTATGCAAATAAGTGATGCATGAGACTCAAGAAAAAGAAAATAAGACAAAATACACAATGTTAAATAACGAAGACCTCTCAAAGATAGCTCGGATTATCTCAAAACACCTTCAGGGTTTGAGATAATCTAACCTTTTGTATTTAGGACCCTCCTTTCAGCGCCAACTCCCCCGGACTTGCCTTTTGCTTGTCCTCAAGCAAACAACAAGAGACAAACCGAAAGAGAGGTTTGAAAGTGGGAACTCATAAACAAAAGAACTTAGCTAAACATTTGATGTGATAACCTTGAGTGATAATATCATGTCGAAAAAAATGAACACTTAATCCACTCTAACTCATTCAAGGCTTATCGCAACTCCTAATCTTTTCTCTTAACAAGAATGTCTCCCGATACAAGTTCTTTTCGTAACCAACCCTCACATTCAATTGATCTTTATTAAGGCATGGTCTCACAAATGGGAAAGTGATCAAATCCAATCGTTTTTGGTTTAAAGCCTTTAGAGGTGGTTTCAAAATAGTTTCTCTTTGGGTGGTTGCACTCAAAACATAGGAATGCTAGTCAAATGCAAAATCCATCTAAGAAAGGGAACAATTGATGCATACAAAGTTTAAGTCTCATTGTTCTACCCCATCTCATGAAATGCATCCTAGTTTCTACCCTTTTCACAATCTTCTCTTTTTATTTTTCAACCCCAAATCACTACTCTTTTTGTTCTTTCTTTAATACCCAACCTCATGATCAACCTCTTTTTTAATCTTCTAGAAAAAACATTTTAGTCCAAAACTTAGCTCTTTATATTTATTTTCTTTTTTTTTTACCTTGAGATTTAGAGCTTCTTAACTCACTCCCTAGAGATTCTTTTCATATACCATTGATCAAGCTTTTCTTTTCTTTCTTTTGCAACATCTAAACCATCTCAATTGCTAGACTTACCATTGCTAGCTAATTAACCATTAAAATCATACATTCCCATCCTAATTGCTAGACTTACCATTGCTAGCCAACTAACCATCAAAGTCTTTCATTCCCATCCTAATTGCTAGACTTACCATTGCTAGCTAAAATGAGAGCTAATCCTTTGTCGTTCCCGATACTCTCAAGTTTTTACATAATATTAGCATTATCAACAAAAGGCCTCACTCATCAAATAAATCATAGGGTTTAAAAGAAATGGTTAGGGTGAAAGGTGGGGAACCATTCTAAAGATGAGAATGGCCACTCGGGTTATTAAAGAGTGGTAAAGTGGATAAGATAACCCGAATGTTGTGCATAAACCATGGTTATGTATCATAAGCCCATAAGTGAGATATTTAGATTCATTTACGTCCAATATCTAAGGGGTTGGCTTCGAATCAAACAAGTAATTACGAGACAATAAGCTAAGAGTAGAGATCAAAGCAAGAGTATACAAGTTTCAAAAGTATTGCTCAAACAACATGATAAACTCGAATTCTTAACTAAGCTTTTGGTAATTTCTATCATTGTCCCCTATGCAATTTGCAATCCTAAATGATTCTAAACTCAATCCTAAAAATGATGCAAAACTATATGAATGTTTTTTTAATTTTTGGAAAAAAAAAAATGCTCAAATTTTCAAATGTGTTTTTGGGTTTTTTTTTTCTATGCAAATAAGTGATGCATGAGACTCAAGAAAAAGAAAATAAGACAAAATACACAATGTTAAATAACGAAGACCTCTCAAAGATAGCTCGGATTATCTCAAAACACCTTCAGGGTTTGAGATAATCTAACCTTTTGTATTTAGGACCCTCCTTTCAGCGCCAACTCCCCCGGACTTGCCTTTTGCTTGTCCTCAAGCAAACAACAAGAGACAAACCGAAAGAGAGGTTTGAAAGTGGGAACTCATAACCAAAAGAACTTAGGTAAACATTTGATATGATAACCTTGAGTGATAATATCATGTCGAAAAAAATGAACACTTAATCCACTCTAACTCATTCAAGGCTTATCGCAACTCCTAATCTTTTCTCTTAACAAGAATGTCTCCCGCATACAAGTTCTTTTTCAGTAACCAACCCTCACATTCAATTGATCTTTATTAAGGCATGGTCTCACAAATGGGAAAGTGATCAAATCCAATCGTTTTTTGGTTTAAAGCCTTTAGAGGTGGTTTCAAAATAGTTTCTCTTTGGGTGGTTGCACTCAAAACATAGGAATGCTAGTCAAATGCAAAATCCATCTAAGAAAGGGAACAATTGATGCATACAAAGTTTAAGTCTCATTGTTCTACCCCATCTCATGAAATGCATCCTAGTTTCTACCCTTTTAACAATCTTCTCTTTTTTTTTCAACCCCCAAATCACTACTATTTTTGTTCTTTCTTTAATACCCAACCTCATGATCAACCTCTTTTTTTAATCTTCTAGAAAAAACATTTTAGTCCAAAACTTAGCTCTTTATATTTATTTTCTTTTTTTTTTACCTTGAGATTTAGAGCTTCTTAACTCACTCCCTAGAGATTCTTTTCATATACCATTGATCAAGCTTTTCTTTTCTTTCTTTTGCAACATCTAAACCATCTCAATTGCTAGACTTACCATTGCTAGCTAACTAACCATTAAAATCATACATTCCCATCCTAATTGCTAGACTTACCATTGCTAGCCAACTAACCATCAAAGTCTTTCATTCCCGTCCTAATTTCTAGACTTACCATTGCTAGCTAAAATGAGAGCTAATCCTTTGTCGTTCCCGATACTCTCAAGTTTTTACATAATATTAGCATTATCAACAAAAGGCCTCACTCATCAAATAAATCATAGGGTTTAAAAGAAATGGTTAGGGTGAAAGGTGGGGAACCATCCTAAAGATGAGAATGGCCACTCGGGTTATTAAAGAGTGGTAAAGTGGATAAGATAACCCGAATGTTGTGCATAAACCATGGTTATGTATCATAAGCCCATAAGTGAGATATTTAGATTCATTTACGTCCAATATCTAAGGGGTTGGCTTCGAATCAAACAAGTAATTACGAGACAATAAGCTAAGAGTAGAGAGATCAAAGCAAGAGTATACAAGTTTCAAAAGTATTGCTCAAACAACATGATAAACTCGAATTCTTAACTAAGCTTTTGGTAATTTCTATCATTGTCCCCTATGCAATTTGCAATCCTAAATGATTCTAAACTCAATCCTAAAAATGATGCAAAACTATATGAATGTTTTTTTAATTTTTGGAAAAAAAAAATGCTCAAATTTTCAAATGTGTTTTTGGGTTTTTTTTTTCTATGCAAATAAGTGATGCATGAGACTCAAGAAAAAGAAAATAAGACAAAATACACAATGTTAAATAACGAAGACCTCTCAAAGATAGCTCGGATTATCTCAAAACACCTTCAGGGTTTGAGATAATCTAACCTTTTGTATTTAGGACCCTCCATTCAGCGCCAGCACCGCCGAACTTTCATTTTGCTTGTCCTCAAGCAAACAACAAGAGACAAAACGAAAGAGAGGTTTGAAAGTGGGAACTCATAACCAAAAGAACTTAGGTAAACATTTGATGTGATAACCTTGAGTGATAATATCATGTCGAAAAAAAATGAACACTTAATCCACTCTAACTCATTCAAGGCTTATCGCAACTCCTAATCTTTTCTCTTAACAAGAATGTCTCCATACAAGTTCTTTTCGTAACCAACCCTCACATTCAATTGATCTTTATTAAGGCATGGTCTCACAAATGGGAAAGTGATCAAATCCAATCGTTTTTGGTTTAAAGCCTTTAGAGGTGGTTTCAAAATAGTTTCTCTTTGGGTGGTTGCACTCAAAACATAGGAATGCTAGTCAAATGCAAAATCCATCTAAGAAAGGGAACAATTGATGCATACAAAGTTTAAGTCTCATTGTTCTACCCCATCTCATGAAATGCATCCTAGTTTCTACCCTTTTCACAATCTTCTCTTTTTATTTTTCAACCCCAAATCACTACTCTTTTTGTTCTTTCTTTAATACCCAACCTCATGATCAACCTCTTTTTTTAATCTTCTAGAAAAAACATTTTAGTCCAAAACTTAGCTCTTTATATTTATTTTCTTTTTTTTTACCTTGAGATTTAGAGCTTCTTAACTCACTCCCTAGAGATTCTTTTCATATACCATTGATCAAGCTTTTCTTTTCTTTCTTTTGCAACATCTAAACCATCTCAATTGCTAGACTTACCATTGCTAGCTAATTAACCATTAAAATCATACATTCCCATCCTAATTGCTAGACTTACCATTGCTAGCCAACTAACCATCAAAGTCTTTCATTCCCATCCTAATTGCT
Source organism: Cardamine occulta (assembly GCA_028015245.1). NCBI lineage: Eukaryota > Viridiplantae > Streptophyta > Magnoliopsida > Brassicales > Brassicaceae > Cardamine > Cardamine occulta. Next base: position 21,619,544 of record CM051372.1, read on the forward strand.
AGACTTACCACTGCTAGCTAAAATGAGAGCTAATCCTTTGTCGTTCCCGATACTCTCAAGTTTTTACATAATATTAGCATTATCAACAAAAGGCCTCACTCATCAAATAAATCATAGGGTTTAAAAGAAATGGTTAGGGTGAAAGGTGGGGAACCATCCTAAAGATGAGAATGGCCACTCGGGTTATTAAAGAGTGGTAAAGTGGATAAGATAACCCGAATGTTGTGCATAAACCATGGTTATGTATCATAAGCCCATAAGTGAGATATTTAGATTCATTTACGTCCAATATCTAAGGGGTTGGCTTCGAATCAAACAAGTAATTACGAGACAATAAGCTAAGAGTAGAGAGATCAAAGCAAGAGTATACAAGTTTCAAAAGTATTGCTCAAACAACATGATAAACTCGAATTCTTAACTAAGCTTTTGGTAATTTCTATCATTGTCCCCTATGCAATTTGCAATCCTAAATGATTCTAAACTCAATCCTAAAAATGATGCAAAACTATATGAATGTTTTTTTAATTTTTGGAAAAAAAAATGCTCAAATTTTCAAATGTGTTTTTGGGTTTTTTTTTTCTATGCAAATAAGTGATGCATGAGACTCAAGAAAAAGAAAATAAGACAAAATACACAATGTTAAATAACGAAGACCTCTCAAAGATAGCTCGGATTATCTCAAAACACCTTCAGGGTTTGAGATAATCTAACCTTTTGTATTTAGGACCCTCCTTTCAGCGCCAACTCCCCGGACTTGCCTTTTGCTTGTCCTCAAGCAAACAACAAGAGACAAACCGAAAGAGAGGTTTGAAAGTGGGAACTCATAACCAAAAGAACTTAGGTAAACATTTGATGTGATAACCTTGAGTGATAATATCATGTCGAAAAAAATGAACACTTAATCCACTCTAACTCATTCAAGGCTTATCGCAACTCCTAATCTTTTCTCTTAACAAGAATGTCTCCCATACAAGTTCTTTTCGAGAACCAACCCTCACATTCAATTGATCTTTATTAAGGCATGGTCTCACAAATGGGAAAGTGATCAAATCCAATCGTTTTTGGTTTAAAGCCTTTAGAGGTGGTTTCAAAATAGTTTCTCTTTGGGTGGTTGCACTCAAAACATAGGAATGCTAGTCAAATGCAAAATCCATCTAAGAAAGGGAACAATTGATGCATACAAAGTTTAAGTCTCATTGTTCTACCCCATCTCATGAAATGCATCCTAGTTTCTACCCTTTTCACAATCTTCTCTTTTTTTTTTCAACCCCAAATCACTACTCTTTTTGTTCTTTCTTTAATACCCAACCTCATGATCAACCTCTTTTTTAATCTTCTAGAAAAAAACATTTTAGTCCAAAACTTAGCTCTTTATATTTATTTTTCTTTTTTTTTTACCTTGAGATTTAGAGCTTCTTAACTCACTCCCTAGAGATTCTTTTCATATACCATTGATCAAGCTTTTCTTTTCTTTCTTTTTGCAACATCTAAACCATCTCAATTGCTAGACTTACCATTGCTAGCTAATTAACCATTAAAATCATACATTCCCATCCTAATTGCTAGACTTACCATTGCTAGCCAACTAACCATCAAAGTCTTTCATTCCCATCCTAATTGCTAGACTTACCACTGCTAGCTAAAATGAGAGCTAATCCTTTGTCGTTCCCGATACTCTCAAGTTTTTACATAATATTAGCATTATCAACAAAAGGCCTCACTCATCAAATAAATCATAGGGTTTAAAAGAAATGGTTAGGGTGAAAGGTGGGGAACCATCCTAAAGATGAGAATGGCCACTCGGGTTATTAAAGAGTGGTAAAGTGGATAAGATAACCCGAATGTTGTGCATAAACCATGGTTATGTATCATAAGCCCATAAGTGAGATATTTAGATTCATTTACGTCCAATATCTAAGGGGTTGGCTTCGAATCAAACAAGTAATTACTGAGACAATAAGCTAAGAGTAGAGAGATCAAAGCAAGAGTATACAAGTTTCAAAAGTATTGCTCAAACAACATGATAAACTCGAATTCTTAACTAAGCTTTTGGTAATTTCTATCATTGTCCCCTATGCAATTTGCAATCCTAAATGATTCTAAACTCAATCCTAAAAATGATGCAAAACTATATGAATGTTTTTTTAATTTTTGGAAAAAAAAAATGCTCAAATTTTCAAATGTGTTTTTGGGTTTTTTTTTTCTATGCAAATAAGTGATGCATGAGACTCAAGAAAAAGAAAATAAGACAAAATACACAATGTTAAATAACGAAGACCTCTCAAAGATAGCTCGGATTATCTCAAAACACCTTCAGGGTTTGAGATAATCTAACCTTTTGTATTTAGGACCCTCCTTTCAGCGCCAACTCCCCCGGACTTGCCTTTTGCTTGTCCTCAAGCAAACAACAAGAGACAAACCGAAAGAGAGGTTTGAAAGTGGGAACTCATAACCAAAAGAACTTAGGTAAACATTTGATGTGATAACCTTGAGTGATAATATCATGTCGAAAAAAATGAACACTTAATCCACTCTAACTCATTCAAGGCTTATCGCAACTCCTAATCTTTTCTCTTAACAAGAATGTCTCCCGCATACAAGTTCTTTTCGTAACCAACCCTCACATTCAATTGATCTTTATTAAGGCATGGTCTCACAAATGGGAAAGTGATCAAATCCAATCGTTTTTGGTTTAAAGCCTTTAGAGGTGGTTTCAAAATAGTTTCTCTTTGGGTGGTTGCACTCAAAACATAGGAATGCTAGTCAAATGCAAAATCCATCTAAGAAAGGGAACAATTGATGCATACAAAGTTTAAGTCTCATTGTTCTACCCCATCTCATGAAATGCATCCTAGTTTCTACCCTTTTCACAATCTTCTTTTTTATTTTTCAACCCCAAATCACTACTCTTTTTGTTCTTTCTTTAATACCCAACCTCATGATCAACCTCTTTTTTTAATCTTCTAGAAAAAACATTTTAGTCCAAAACTTAGCTCTTTATATTTATTTTCTTTTTTTTTTACCTTGAGATTTAGAGCTTCTTAACTCACTCCCTAGAGATTCTTTTCATATACCATTGATCAAGCTTTTCTTTTCTTTCTTTTGCAACATCTAAACCATCTCAATTGCTAGACTTACCATTGCTAGCTAATTAACCATTAAAATCATACATTCCCATCCTAATTGCTAGACTTACCATTGCTAGCCAACTAACCATCAAAGTCTTTCATTCCCATCCTAATTGCTAGACTTACCACTGCTAGCTAAAATGAGAGCTAATCCTTTGTCGTTCCCGATACTCTCAAGTTTTTACATAATATTAGCATTATCAACAAAAGGCCTCACTCATCAAATAAATCATAGGGTTTAAAAGAAATGGTTAGGGTGAAAGGTGGGGAACCATCCTAAAGATGAGAATGGCCACTCGGGTTATTAAAGAGTGGTAAAGTGGATAAGATAACCCGAATGTTGTGCATAAACCATGGTTATGTATCATAAGCCCATAAGTGAGATATTTAGATTCATTTACGTCCAATATCTAAGGGGTTGGCTTCGAATCAAACAAGTAATTACGAGACAATAAGCTAAGAGTAGAGAGATCAAAGCAAGAGTATACAAGTTTCAAAAGTATTGCTCAAACAACATGATAAACTCGAATTCTTAACTAAGCTTTTGGTAATTTCTATCATTGTCCCCTATGCAATTTGCAATCCTAAATGATTCTAAACTCAATCCTAAAAATGATGCAAAACTATATGAATGTTTTTTTAATTTTTGGAAAAAAAAATGCTCAAATTTTCAAATGTGTTTTTGGGTTTTTTTTTCTATGCAAATAAGTGATGCATGAGACTCAAGAAAAAGAAAAATAAGACAAAATACACAATGTTAAATAACGAAGACCTCTCAAAGATAGCTCGGATTATCTCAAAACACCTTCAGGGTTTGAGATAATCTAACCTTTTGTATTTAGGACCCTCCTTTCAGCGCCAACTCCCCGGACTTGCCTTTTGCTTGTCCTCAAGCAAACAACAAGAGACAAACCGAAAGAGAGGTTTGAAAGTGGGAACTCATAACCAAAAGAACTTAGGTAAACATTTGATGTGATAACCTTGAGTGATAATATCATGTCGAAAAAAAATGAACACTTAATCCACTCTAACTCATTCAAGGCTTATCGCAACTCCTAATCTTTTCTCTTAACAAGAATGTCTCCCGATACAAGTTCTTTTTCAGTAACCAACCCTCACATTCAATTGATCTTTATTAAGGCATGGTCTCACAAATGGGAAAGTGATCAAATCCAATCGTTTTTGGTTTAAAGCCTTTAGAGGTGGTTTCAAAATAGTTTCTCTTTGGGTGGTTGCACTCAAAACATAGGAATGCTAGTCAAATGCAAAATCCATCTAAGAAAGGGAACAATTGATGCATACAAAGTTTAAGTCTCATTGTTCTACCCCATCTCATGAAATGCATCCTAGTTTCTACCCTTTTCACAATCTTCTCTTTTTATTTTTCAACCCCAAATCACTACTCTTTTTGTTCTTTCTTTAATACCCAACCTCATGATCAACCTCTTTTTTAATCTTCTAGAAAAAACATTTTAGTCCAAAACTTAGCTCTTTATATTTATTTTCTTTTTTTTTACCTTGAGATTTAGAGCTTCTTAACTCACTCCCTAGAGATTCTTTTCATATACCATTGATCAAGCTTTTCTTTTCTTTCTTTTGCAACATCTAAACCATCTCAATTGCTAGACTTACCATTGCTAGCTAATTAACCATTAAAATCATACATTCCCATCCTAATTGCTAGACTTACCATTGCTAGCCAACTAACCATCAAAGTCTTTCATTCCCATCCTAATTGCTAGACTTACCACTGCTAGCTAAAATGAGAGCTAATCCTTTGTCGTTCCCGATACTCTCAAGTTTTTACATAATATTAGCATTATCAACAAAAGGCCTCACTCATCAAATAAATCATAGGGTTTAAAAGAAATGGTTAGGGTGAAAGGTGGGGAACCATCCTAAAGATGAGAATGGCCACTCGGGTTATTAAAGAGTGGTAAAGTGGATAAGATAACCCGAATGTTGTGCATAAACCATGGTTATGTATCATAAGCCCATAAGTGAGATATTTAGATTCATTTACGTCCAATATCTAAGGGGTTGGCTTCGAATCAAACAAGTAATTACGAGACAATAAGCTAAGAGTAGAGAGATCAAAGCAAGAGTATACAAGTTTCAAAAGTATTGCTCAAACAACATGATAAACTCGAATTCTTAACTAAGCTTTTGGTAATTTCTATCATTGTCCCCTATGCAATTTGCAATCCTAAATGATTCTAAACTCAATCCTAAAAATGATGCAAAACTATATGAATGTTTTTTTAATTTTTGGAAAAAAAAAATGCTCAAATTTTCAAATGTGTTTTTGGGTTTTTTTTTTCTATGCAAATAAGTGATGCATGAGACTCAAGAAAAAGAAAATAAGACAAAATACACAATGTTAAATAACGAAGACCTCTCCCCCGGACTTAAATAACACCGTCTCGGTGTGAGATGAATCCAAAGAGAGAGTAAAAATGCAAACAAAAAATATTTACAAAAGGTTAGATTTGGTACCTTGAAGTGGAGTATGTGGATTTAATGCATTTAGCTTCCTTTCTTGAGATTGGTTTGCGGAGAACGCCTTGACCATTCACCAATGCCCTTGTAAAATAAAAACACAATAAATAAATACAAAATCACACTCAAACAAACAAATATAAGTATATACAAGGGATAGAATTGGGGGAGTCCTGAAGGTGTTTTGATTATCTCAAACCCTGAAGGGGTTTTGAGATAATCCGAGCTATCTTTGCTTTTATTTAGAACTCAAAAACATTTTTCGTTGGAGAAATCTTGGATTCTGCATGTTCTTGGAGACTTAGTGAAGTTTTCTTTAAACTCTTCTACTTTCATTAATATGTTGTTCTTGTTTTCTATTTCTATGTTTTATTTTGTTAATCTAATCATGTGTGAGTAGATTTCTAAGAATTCTTGGATTAAATGGATTAGATGATTGATGAATGATTAGTGGAGTTAAAATTATATTATGGTAATCCTTTCTTAGTAGTTTGTTTTAAAACTAAGTTTACAATGAACTTGTAGATCTTAGAAACTTAAGATAATTCACTCTCGGAAGGGTTAATTGGATTATCGGATCAAAACTATTAAGAGCTTTACGTGCCTAACCTACGGAAGTAGTTGTTTAGGGTGTTTAGTGGTTAATTAAGCATCATTATTAATGCTCTGAGATCTTTCGATTGCTAACGGAAGTTATTGCCAATTGAATGATTTAAGAAGAGACTAATATCATGGAGGTGGATTAGTATATCATTGTGTAGCTTAAAAACCTAAGGATTAGCTTAATAAAATAGGATTTACACTCCATTAATCTGAAGTCGATCATCGTTCATATCCATTCTAAGTCCGAGAATTTGTTTTCTCCATATTGCATTTGAACTAGTTATCATTACATTTTTTATATTCGTTTTAGAAAAGTTTGTCATCAAAAACACCATCATTATTATAGATTAGATTAAAAAGAAACTTGTATTCTTAGTGTGTTAATTCTTGTTTCCTCGAGGATTCGATCCTTAAGTGCTTGCACGACATAACCCTTTGCACGTTGAGTATAAAGGGTATCGAATCCACGGAGAATAAGGATCACACACTAAAGATGCGGGATACGAACTAATCTAGAGCGATCGAAGACTCGGTTTTTCTAAACTAAGGAAACGGAAATAAGTAAAATGCGAAAAGAAAACAACTAAGAAAGCATAAAGATAAACATTAAGACAAAAGATAAAAGATAAAACTTCCTACGCTACTACGAGATATGGACCGTTGGTACGGTATTTCGACAAGAATGAATGACGGGTCGATAAATGACGGATTAAATGCACAATTTACGTTAAATGCTATGACATGAGTCGCTTCAATAGACTAACACACTCCCGTGGTATTAGCCCTTTTACAAATCAATTGATTAAACTAATCTTCCGATAGCATCTAAATGGATTTGTAAACATTGCACCCTAACTCATATATGCCATCAATTAACTCTTACAACTCATCTACGTTGGCTAAGAATTAACGCACACAAAGATAGCTCAGATTATCTCAAAACACCTTCCGGGTTTGAGATAATCTAACATCTAGAAAACTCTCTTTCGAAGCTCATTTCTAGCATTAAGATCAATCTAAGCATGAACATGAACACAAATCAACCATCAATCATCACAAACAACCATCAATTTATCCTAAATCTACCATACCAACAGCCCAAAATCAGACTACTCACACATGCTCAAATCGAAAATCGAAACCGTACAAAATGTAGAGAATGAAGCCATGAACAAGAATATGCAAAAATAATCAAACTTAAATCAATAACAAGAGCAAGATCTTGATTACAAAACCATAAAAACAATAAGAGACAAAGAGAGAGGTTTCAGGGACAAAACTAAACTAATAAAGAAGATAAAAGTTGCCAATAATGGCTGAAAATCGTGTATAAAAAGTCAAAAGTCGAGTTGGTGAATGTCACATTCGTGTGGGTCCTTCATGTTGGAACTTGTAGACCAGACTTCAGTAAATCAATCGTATCTCCTTAACCTCTGCTCCAAATGACTCGAGACCACCTCCATTGGACAGATAGCTCAATATTCTATAACTTTGATGAAGAACTCTGGAGCCAAATCGCAACACAAAGTCTTTATCTGAGTCGATCTTTAAGACTTGCGCCCTGTAGCGGTGATGTCATAGCGGATCTGACCGCTAGGATTGACATTCGAGCTGAAACGGTCCATTGGTAGCGGTCAAACGACCGCTAGGATTGACACCAGAGCTTCAGAACACTCCATGCTGATCCTGGCGGTCCTTCCATAGCGGTCCTGGCCCGCTGTGATCGTCCTTGGCGGTTCTGTTGTAGCGGTCTTCACTAAATGCGTCATATCTCCCTAACCACTGATGGGAATCACTTGAAACCTCCATTGGAAAGGTAGCTCAATTTCCTATAACTTTCATGAAGATCACTTGAGCTGAATCGCAACGGAAGGCCTTCATATGAGTCGATCTTTCAGACACTTTGGGCGGTTCTGCTCGTGCACTTCGTAGCGGTTGTTGGTAGCGGTTGGGAGACCGCTGGGATCAACACCAGAACCACTGCAGCTTCAGAACACCCCATTCTGATCCTGGCGGTTGGGTGGTAGCGGTAGGGGTCCGCTACGGATTACACGGAATGTGTTGCAACTTCAAATCTTCATAACTTCCTAACCGTAGCCCCAAATTCACTTCCGTTTCGACCCATATTCCTCATTTTTCAGTCTCTTCAATCTCCAAGTCTCATAAGCACCTAATAATACTCACAACATATACAATATGCAATATAAACAACCTAGTACTCTAAGATGCGACACCATGCGAATGCAAACCTCAAATGCATGAAAAACTACTAAAACTATACAAAATGAGATTAAAAACCTATGAAACTAGACCTTAAAAAAATGCAAAATATGGTGTTATCAGTGTCGATCGACACCCTGTCCAAGAACCGAGAACTTTGGCCGATTTCAACAGTTTTGCGCGGTTCTACGCGAATCAATCAGCGGTTCAACCTTCAGCGGTTCAACCTTCAGCGTTTCAGAGGACTGACTACGAGAGGACCTATGGTGTTTCAACTTATCAAACGCCTCCACCTCAATCACCAGAAAGTAGGATGGAGGCTATGCTTGCGAAGCTCCTCGAATGACATCAGAAGATGACTAAGGACTTCAACAGAAAGCTGGAATTGATGTACACTGATCTGAATGGAAAGCTCGAAGCTTTGGGTACTCATGTTGTGGAGTTAGATGTTCAGGTTGCTAAGAATGCTGATTCTATCAAGTGGCAAGAAGAATTTCTTCATGCGCAGACTGCTATGAACTCAAAACGTGCTTGCGATACCATTCCAGTGGAAGACGAGGGCTATTTCGATGAGTTTAAAGCAATTTTTGGAGCTCCAGAGCCAATGTCGATCGACACTGTGGATGAGTGTCGATCGACACGTAAAGAAATTGCTATATCTAAAATCGAGACTGTTGTGTCGAGCGACAGGGAGCATTGTGTCACTCGACATGACGAAATCAGAAGCGTCGATCGAGAGACACACCACGTCGCTCGACACCGAGCCCAGTCTGAGTCGAAACTTCGCGAAACGCCTGAATCGTCTGAGGTAAAGGTCTATACTCCCAAGCTTCCATTCCTAAGAGCTCGAAAGTCGTCACAAGAGGGTGAAAGAGCTTTTTCCATGACCATCATTGAGAATCCTCCGAAAGAGCCAAGGTATGAACTTCCTGTACTTAATTCTAAGTCTTCTGCTTTCGTCAATAAGAATTTAAACTGTGAAAAAACTGTTTTGCACTTATGGAAGCAACGAGTTTCTCGAAAGCTTGGTTCTTCTATTGATGTGGCCGCAGGAAAGAGAAGTTATACACCCAAGAGGAAGCTTAAAAGGACCTCAAAGCCTTTTTCGAAAATCAGGATCATCATCCCTTCAGATTTAGAGGAGAAAGGAGAAGAAGTGAACCATCAAATGATGGAGAACACGATGAAACTTTTCCCAGGAATAGTTTTTGATAAGTCTGGGGGAGCTGCAAAGAAAGGTCGAATAAAGGACATAGCGGCAACCATCTTAACGGATAAGGGAGGTACAACACTTCCCGATGATCCAAACGCCTTATCATGTCAAGTTAAAGACTTAAAACAAGCGCTTAGTGGGAGGCAACCCACTTGTGAGCCTACTAACTATCTACTTAGATTTTTGTTTTCTTTTTCAATTTTACGTTTTGGTGTTGTTTTTGGTGTTGATTTTCAGGAAAATAAACGTTCGAAAACAAGTGAGAGTGAACTTCAGACTATGGTGTCGAGCGACGCCATAAGTAGTGTCGCTCGACACCAAGCACATTCATGTGTCGATCGATAGAGACCTTAAGTCACTCGACGCGACCAAATCATCAGTGTCGATCGACACAGAGGTCGTGTCGCTCGACACAACCCCCAGGTACCACATTCTCCATCGTTTTTTGTTCGTTTCGTTTCCTGTTTATCTTGTTTCGCCAATCTTAGGCTTAATAACACTGGGGACAGTGTTGTTTAAGTCTGGGGGAGGCAGTTGCTAACACTTGTGTTTTCTTTTGAGTTTTTCGTTTAATTTAAAAAAAAATTAGAGTCAAAACCTCCTTTAGACTTGCTTTGAACAGCACTCAAGGACCATTTCCAATGCAAGTTGGCTGGTTTTACTGAGGTGGGTAATTGGAGGTGGATCGGTTTAACGGAGCGAGTTCAGATTTCTGGAGAACGCCAGAAAGATGTTTTAGACCCCGCCCCTAATGAATCTCTAATCTCTTGTCAAGGGCGTTGGAAATCGCAAGACTTAATTCAGCTTCCAAACACCTAAAAGCGAGGACGGACCCCTCTTGAAACTTCTTCCCATATGACGAATACAACTGTCCTAGATCAAAAAGAAAAAAGCCTCATGACCCTGACTCCCACCATAGAACAATAGTAGTGAGCGCTGATCTAGTGATCATAGATATGCCAAGGATCTAATAAAAAAATCTACATAAAAGTGTAGTTCAAGCAGAAAAGTGCAAGTCCGAAAATCAAAAAAATCTTGAAGAAAAAGTTCAAAAATGGGAAATGCATCTCTATGATATCTTTAATTGGATACAGTTTCAGAGGGAAGAGAGAGGGTGAAACGCAGGAAAGTGTTAAAGGAAGTGAAAGAATATAGAAGGTCCAGCAATCGATATTCCCTCGATGAGACCGCATTTAATAAACTAAAGGGGTTTGCAACTGAAAGTCTGAGTTTCTCTAAGGAGTTTGGATTCAATCTGGAGGACTGCTAAGCTTCTAGGGAAACATCGAAGTATCACCGGATGACTTTGCAGGTATGTGGTTCCTAAAGGGTGAATACACTGTTTTGCTTAGGGACAAGCAAAAAGCTAAGTATGGGGGAGTTGATATATCGTGGTTTTTACCCATTTCAGACCACGATATAAGTCCATGTTTTAGAGTCTTTTGGTGTTTTTGGTATTGTTTTAGAGTCTTTACAGGACATAGACCGTCTGGAGCATAAAAGATGTTTGCTGGAGGTTTTGGAGCATTCGCGGAGTGAAGTGGCGAAGAATGAAATGAAGAAGAGGATTTCAGAACTCGTGTCGAGCGACGGAGCCTATGGTGTCGCTCGACACAAGGAAAAATGTTGTGTCGATCGACGAAGAAATTGAATCGCTCGACACAAGGAAAAATGTTGGTGTCGATTGACACCATCAACAGTGTCGCTCGACACCCTGTTAGTCCAAGCCCAGATTTTAATCAGAAAAAGTATGTTTGAAGCCCAAAAGTTCCAGATGTTTACTTTTATGTTTAGGACGGTTTGGGACCTCTATATATACGTTTTTACAGCCATTGTTTAGGCTGAAGCTTTATTTTACTTTGTCTTAGAACTTACTCTTAAGAGATATCTCTAATAAAGATATTTTGTGCTTCATTGAACATGTCTGAGTAATTTCTCTGTTAGTTTTAGGGTTTTCAAGGGTTTTGATTAATTGCTAGATCTGATATGCTTGTTAGGATAATATCATTAGAAGTTCTTCATCTTGACTTGTGTTTATTGCTGATTTTAGCGTCATGAACTAGAATCTGATCTTAGGTTAATTGATAGACACGACAGTGTTATTGATTGCTTGAACTAGTCTTTGATGAGCAGAATTTCTATTCGCAAAGACATTTGGTTTAGGGTTTTGTGAACAATTGAATTTGAACTTTAATGCTTGTTTAAATCAATCTGATTTCGCAACGACAGTTGGTTTTCTAGGGTTTAAGCATAGAAAATATTCGCAACGACAGCTGGTTTGTTTTACATTCGTGTTCATGTTTAGGAACAGAGCTTTAATATTCCTATCAATTGATTTATCTGCAATTCTGATTTTCCTGAGATTTCCCTGAACCTAGCTTTTATCTTCATTGTTTTAAAGCTTACTATCATCTATCTTGCTTTTTCGTTATACTATATTTTCCTTAGCTTAATCTGAAAGTATATAATCCATTGTGTCCCTGATTCCCTGTGGATTCGATAACCCTAAGTACTGCAATTGACCTCTTAATTTGAGAGAGTAGGTCTAGGGTAAATTTGACCATATCAGAGCACCCGCTCCAGAGGGTGAGACCCCAGCTCCTGGAAACATTGTTGACAGCCCTTGGAGTGAGCTGAAGGCTCCGAAACTCGAGCTCAAAACCCTTCCTGCCGGGCTAAGGTACGCGTTTCTAGGCCCTAACTTTACTTATCGCGTGATCATTAATGCTGAGTTGAATAATGTGGAAACCACCTTGCTTTTGTGTGAACTAAGGAAGTATAGAAAGGCTTTAGGTTATTCGCTAGATGATATCCCTGGAATTTCACCTGAACTTTGCATGCATAGGATACACCTAGAAGATGAGTCTAAGAATTCTATTGAGCATCAGAGGAGGTTAAACCCGAATCTGAAGGATGTAGTAAAAAAGGAAATCATGAAACTTCTAGAAGCAGGTGTAATCTATGCGATTTCGGATAGTAAGTGGGTTAGCCCAGTTCACGTAGTACCTAAGAAAGGCGGAATAACTGTGATCACTAATGAGAAAAACGAATTGATACCTACTAGGACAGTCACTGGCCATAGAATGTGTATTGATTATAGGAAGTTGAATGCCGCCACTAGAAAAGATCATTTTCCCCTGTCGTTTATTGACCAAATGCTTGAGAGATTGGCTAACCATCCATATTACTGCTTTTTAGATGGTTATTCAGGTTTTTTTCAGATTCCTATCCACCTGGACGATCAGGAGAAAACGACGTTCACATGTCCATACGACACGTTTGCTTATCGCCGAATGCCGTTTGGCTTGTGCAATGCCCCTGCGACTTTTCAAAGGTGCATGATGTCAATTTTTACGGATTTGATTGAGGACATAATGGAAGTTTTCATGGACGATTTCTCCGTCTATGGAAGCTCTTTTTCCGTGTGTTTGTCGAATTTGTGCAGGGTGTTGCAGCGATGTGAGGAGAAGCATCTAGTGCTCAACTGGGAAAAATGCCATTTCATGGTTCGAGATGGTATTGTGTTGGGTCATCGGATTTCTGAAAAGGGTATAGAGGTTGATCGAGCAAAGGTTGAGGTTATGATGAGTTTGCAACCGCCGGATTCAGTCAAGGGAATAAGGAGTTTTCTAGGTCATGCTGGATTTTACCGCCGGTTCATCAAAGATTTTTCGAAGATAGCAAGGCCACTCACTCGAATCTTGTGTAAGGAGACCAAATTTGAGTTTGATGCAGCATGCCTTGAAGCTTTTCACACGATAAAGGGAGCTCTGGTAAGTGCACCCATTGTCCAACCACCGGACTGGGATCTCCCTTTTGAAGTGATGACGGATGCAAGTGATTACGCTGTGGGGGCTATTTTGGGTCATAGAAAAGATAAGAAGCTCCACGTGATATACTATGCAAGCCGAACTTTAGATGAAGCTCAGTGTCGATACGCTACAACCGAGAAGGAACTTCTAGCAGTTGTGTTCGCCTTTGAGAAGTTCAAGACTTATCTTGTCGGTTCCAAGTGATTGTGTAAACCGACCACGCAGCTTTGAAGTATTTGCTCACAAAAAAGGACGCTAAGCCGAGACTCTTGAGGTGGATTCTTTTACTCCAGGAATTCGATCTTCAGATTGTTGATAGGAAAGGGACAGAGAATGGAGTTGCTGATCACTTGTCACGCATGAGGGTTGATGACGAGGTACCTCTTGATGATTCACTTCCAGATGAACACGTTTATGCAGTTGGAGTCTGTTTGCAGGAACAGTCGGTCCAGACAGGAGCACATGCTCTGGGAGCCTTTTGCGAGGCTATATCTAGGGAAGTTGTTCCGAGCTTTCCTTGGTTTGGGGAGATAGCAAACTACTTGGCTGCTGATCATGAACCGGTTGATTTTGTGGGAGATAAGAAGAGGAAGTTTCTCCGTGATATACGAAGATATTTTTGGGATGAGCCCTTTCTCTACAAACAGTGTTCGAATGGTATCTTTCGAAGGTGTGTACCGGATGAGGAGATTCCTAGAATTCTCTTTCATTGCCATAGTTCTAATTACGCCGGTCACTTCGCCGCCTTCAAGACAGTCTCTAAGGTACTACAAGCTGGGTATTGGTGGCCGACTATGTTCAAGGATGCACAGGATTTCATATCACGGTGTGATACATGCCAACGTCAAGGCAATATCTCTAGAAGGAACGAGATGCCTCAACACTTTATTCTGGAAGTTGAAGTGTTTGACGTATGGGGAATAGACTTTATGGGACCCTTTCCATCCTCCTACGGAAACAAGTATATCTTGGTGGCAGTTGATTACGTTTCCAAGTGAGTGGAGGCTATTGCGTCCCCAACAAATGACTCCCGCGTTGTGGTGAAGATGTTTAAGTCTATTATATTCCCTAGGTTTGGAGTGCCGCGTGTGGTCATAAGCGATGGAGGCTCTCACTTCATCAACAAGATCTTCGAAGGGTTGTTGAAAAAGAATTGTGTAACGCACAAGGTAGCAACGCCATATCATCCACAAACTAGCGGGCAGGTTGAGGTTTCCAACAGGGAAATCAAGAGTATCTTGCAAAATACCGTGGGAGTGTCTAGGAAGGACTGGTCCTACAAGTTGGATGATGCGTTGTGGGCTTACCGAACTGCGTACAAGACTCCATTAGGGACGACACCTTTTCACTTGGTATATAGGAAGTCTTGTCATCTCCCGGTTGAACTCGAATACAAAGCCGCATGGGCGGTTAAGTTAATAAATTATGACATCAAATCGGCATTTGAAAGAAGGTCCATGCAGCTTCATGAGTTAGATGAGATTAGGCACCTGGCCTATGAGAGCTCTAGAATCTATAAGGAAAGGACCAAGGCTTACCATGACAAGAGGATTAATTCCCGAAGCTTTGCTCCTAATGATCAAGTCTTGTTGTTCAATTCACGCCTCAGGCTGTTTCCGGGCAAGCTTAAGTCAAGATGGTCAGGTCCGTTCATGATTAAAGAAGTAAG
Organism: Cardamine occulta; assembly: GCA_028015245.1. Classification (NCBI taxonomy): domain Eukaryota; kingdom Viridiplantae; phylum Streptophyta; class Magnoliopsida; order Brassicales; family Brassicaceae; genus Cardamine; species Cardamine occulta. The sequence continues at coordinate 21,634,688 of CM051372.1, forward strand.
ACCACACGGAGCCATAATGTTGCTGGACACTAAAGGAGGAGAGTTTCTCGTGAATGGTCAGCGGGTCAAGCCGTATCTCTCTGACACATACATTGGAGAAGGTGGATCTATCCCCCTCAGTGACCCTCCTCAAGCTTGAACGGTCTACAAAGTCGAACTAACGACTTAAAACAAGTGCTTGATGGGAGGCAACCCATCGGTAAGGTTTCTTGTACATAATTCGATTTTTATTTCCTTTTATTACTAACATTTTACTTGTGTTTTCAGTACTTGAATTCTAAAAAAAAAAAAGAGACATATGGAGCAATATAAATCGACAGAGGAGCTTCGGCTAAACTGAGCTCAGAAGAATATAGGAGCACATGCTCCCAAATACGACCCGCCTGCCCCTCGACCGTCTGCTCCATCAGCTGCTGCACCATCTCCGTCAGAACGTACGACACGCTCCTCCAAGCGTAAGAAGCCCACCACCGATGAAGATGAAGATGTCGACCAAGATGACATCTATGCTATGAGCGATGATTAGTCGCTCCTCTATCCCACCCTTTGTTCTGATAAGACCTTTTTCTTTTCTTGCTCTTTTCTTTTCATTTGGACTTATTTATTTCTCTCTTTCCCTCTTCCTTTTCTTATTTTCACACCGGGACGGTGTGAAGTAAGTCTGGGGGAGATGCTACTGATGTCGTTTATTTTGGATGTTTGCTTTTCTTATGTCCTTTTGAGTCGGTTTTTCTTTGTTTGATTTTATCGTGTCAAGACTTTTTAGTTGGGATTAGGACTTTATTCTATAATGATTTTTGAACCACTTGTGCTAATTAACTCTCTTTCTAGTGACCATTTCTTCAGAGCGTGGATTACAAGGAATAGCTGGAACACTTCAATGCACCATCTTCCAGGTTTCATATTGACCAAAAATTCTCTCGCTATTGACACTAGGTTAGGGAAACGAATCATATTCAGGACTTCTTTTTCATTTTACAACTCTTGTTGTTCCTGAATAGCTAGCTCATTTTTAGCTAGTACCCTCCTTTAACCTTACCTCTTTTCAAACGCCTTGCCTTCTTGTTACTTCATTGTCACATGTGCAGCATATGCGCAAAAGGGCCGGAGAGAGATGGGTCGACACAGCCTCTAGATCACTCGTTCTGAAAGACAGAGCACCCGCTCTTATTTACGAGGTTTTGTGGAAGAAGGAGTAGAAGAAACATCATTGAGACTCACTTGGGTATGTACATTAATGCTAATATTTTCGTGTTTGAGAGGCATATCTGTGTAATCAAAACTCTCTTCATCATCATCTTTCAAAAAAAAAAAAATCCGATGATGAAGAGTGGAAATCTGTAAAAATATATGTCTCTCAAGCCCAGCTAGTGTACCCAAGGTGGATAGTAGTTTTATGAAAGGAAGGAAGAAAGAAGGATGGAATGAGTGATTTAGAGAATGTGGAGCATAAAACAGACCCGCTTTCTTTTGCACTTTTGTGCGATATCCTGCATCCTTTACGAGCGCCGGGTAACCCTTAAACACTCTAAACACTTTTAACTCCACCTCTAAATGGCCTACACCCTTTAGCGTCGTCTACCCTAAGTAGTGTTTTTAGCGAGATCCTCACGCATACTTTGAGTGCGTTGAGTTTGTGTTTGGGAAATGGCTTGGTTGAGAAATGTGTTGAGGTTGTTTTGGTGAAGCTTTGTTGTTTGCAATCTGGATTATGTGGTCTGCAGATTGAAAGCCAAAGGTACGATTCGCTGAGAATAAAAGAGTTCCCACGTTTTCAAACCTTTTCCTTTACCTAGTTTTGAGTTTGTTTGAGGACAAACAAAGATCTAAGTCTGGGGGAATTTAATGCCTAGACTAGCTTGATCACCTAGCCTTTGATTTTAGGTTAAATTTACTCATCAAAAGTGTAGTAAATTGCTTGAATAGATTTAGATGGGCGTGTTGATCCTTAGCCAACGACAGTTGAAGTTAAGGCAACCCGTGAACTTATCAATCTTAATCGCTAATGCTTGTTAACCTCTTTAGGTTCAAACGACAGTTTAGGGTGCTAGATTGATTGATAAAGTTGTTGATGCCACGACAGTGGATCCTCATAAAATCGTGATTGTGTTCTAGATTGGTACTTGAATTAATATCCTGAATAACTGCTTGGTTCTTGATGATCTATTCACCGAGATAATTTCCCTAGTCTAACGCTTTTATCATATTTGTTTACAAACAAATTTCACTTTGTCTTGCTATTTAATTTTTGACACTTAAACCAAACCACTTGAATCGCTTAGCTAGAATTGTGTTTAAAGGAATTAAAGTGTATTGCCGGTCCCTGAACGAACCTAAATCTATATCTACATCGGATTAGTAATTTAGGATTTGAATTCTTAATTGAGGGAAAAATCCTGCTATCAACAATCGTCATCATATGACAAAGTATCACAATGATATATCATGGATTTTATGGTTTTTAGCCATGATATATATTTGGTTTTCAAAGTCTTTTTAGTGTCATTTGAGTCTTATTAGGTACATGTGGGAGTCGGAACTATCACAATTAGATTTGTAAGGGTTCGTGAAGAGGAAGAGATTTCTAGGGTTAGCTAAGATCGCAAGAGATGAGTAAGAGCTTTTGTTATTGCTATGTAAAAGTTTGAGTATAAGATTGTGTATGTGATTGCAGATCCTTTACAAGGGTTTTTACATCGACTATATATACTATCTCTAAGGCGGCTGAACATTCCTAAGTCTTCGCGGAATTGCTTCGCTTGAGTCGGTTGCATCAATGTGGGCTTCATGTCTGGACCGGGCTATCTTCTCGTCATTGGGCTGAAGACTGTATTGGACCGAGGGTGCGGTAAACAGCCTTGGAGAGGCCGTGGTCGCCTGGCTTCGGCGAAGCCGTGGTCACCTGGCTTCGGCGAAGCCGTGGTCGCCGTCTGCGAGCACGTGGTCGCATCTCGTGGTGCCGAGCACGTGATCGGCCCGACGCGGTCCGAGCACGTGGTCGGCTCCTTCCCGGTCCATTGTCTGCTTTGTCTAGACTTAACTGCCACATGTTCTGCACTGCGGGAAGACTCAGGTGCTGTTGCTCCTTCTTCATCGAAAGTCTGGAGGACCATTTCTTTAATCATCTTGTCTTTGGACGTTAATGTTGAGCGGGTGAAAACCGACCCCAACAGTTAGCCCCCAGCTCGGTAGTGTTAGAGATAATAGTGCCGAGTTTAAAGATGTATTGGATATCAGCGTTACCGTTTGAAGTCAAGGTGTTTGCCTATCCTGTCTTGCAGTGGTTTCCGATACCTGGCTTCCTTCTTCGTTTCCTAGAGGCGAATGGCATCTCCCTTGCTCAGATCAACCCCAGGGGGTTAAGGCATATCATTGGTATCTACGTGCTTTCAGCGAAGTGCAACGAAGATTAGCACCGAGCAGCTCTCCTGCCTTTTAGACTTGAGCCTCGTGGCGTCTTGGGGGAGCTTAGGTATTTGGTTTCTCCGACTCAGGGCGCCGCGCTCATCGACAGGTTCCCGAGCAAGGGCGACCACTTCGAGGATCGATTCTTCTTCATTGAGATTTCGAGAGAGGACCGTTGAGGCGGATCATATCTCCCTTGTCGGAGACGAGTGGGAGAAGAAAGGTAATTTCATCTCCGAAATATTTTTTATGTCGCGTCCATGTTTTGTGTAATAATTTCCAGATTGTTTCTTTTTGCAGTGAAGCCAGCATTTGAGACGGTTGGCCGGGCGACGCAGCGGCCATCCATAGCGTTCTTGCTTCCGGAGAACAGCGGCCGGGTAAAATCTTTATCGTCGAGAGATCCGAAGCGCTTTCCACCAGGATCTTCCCGGGGAAGGTTCTTGGACGGGGTGCTCCCAGGGTTTCTGCCTATCAGCGAGCAGAGAGAGCGAAGGCGGCATCGTCGAGCGCTGCGGTTCCAGCGAACACGTGCTCGCAGAACAGAGCCCCGTCGACCGCAGCGCCCAAGACTCCTGCTGTTCCGGTACGTCGTTCTCATGCTCTTGACCTTACCCCTGACGAGATTGTGATGCGTCGTGAGCAGTCACGGAAGAGAGCCCTAACGTCAGAGGGCAAGGCGAGACGTACTCCCGATGGAGCACCTCCGGCGGAAGACGGGGTTCTTCTCCTGCTTTCTGTGATATCGTCCCCTCCGACTCTTGGTTCCAGCAGGAGGGCTTTCGCGCTGGCGAAGGCCAATGTTTCTGAGGTTCGGATTTTTTCGTGCTTGTTATTGTTACTTAAAACTCTCTTGATTTTAATATGATCCTCCTTGCTCTTTTTTGTATGCAGCTTTCCGCTCAGCTAGACCAGCTGGCTTTTTGCTTTGAAGAGGATTCTCGCTCTCGTGACGAGGAGCTTCGCGAGGTCAAAGAGACCAAAGTCGAGCTTGCTGAGAGGAACCTAGCTCTTGAGGATGACATTGCTTCTGTGAAGAAGAGGGAGGAAGAGTTGAGTAGCAAGCTGTCGAGAGCGTCTTTGAGGCGCGCAAAAGACAAGGAGGAGATTGTTGTGCTTAGGGGTAAGCTGTTGGACGCTGAGGTCAGCAAGGATGCCAAGATCGCAGAGGCCGCTGCTGAGGCGAGAGACGAGGAGGCTCGCAGCTCTGCTGGCCGAGTCAGGCAGCCGGCAACTTTGATAGGATTAGAGAGGATAGCGAAAGACAACATGCTCGACCTTGCTGAGATTGATGCAATTTGGAGTTCATATATCGTTTCGCCCGTGTCGATGGGCGACGTTGGATGCTGCGGAGGCGCTTTTGGTTGAGAGGAAGATCCCGATTCTGATGCTTCGCGATGTGTTTAGCGAGCTTGTCTCCGGTGTGAAAGAGCCTTGGAGATCTCGAGGGGCGATGAGGTAGTGTGATGATGATGAGGAGGCTGATGAGGGACCACCTTTCTTAGTTTATTTTTAGTCCTTCTGTTTTTGGATCGGAGTTGATGATTCGGGGTTGCAGTATTGGATGGTTTGTATCCTTGCTGCTTTTTTGGGATGTTGTGCGGGATAGCTGTGATCCACGTTTTTGTTTCTTATGATAAAAGCGTGATGGTTTTTTTTGCTTTCATGAATGGGGCTATGTTTGCTCTTGAATGAGGCTTCGTTTGCTCATAAATGAGGCTTTGTTTGCTCATGAATGAGGCTTTGTTTAGTAAGAAAGCATACATGCGCTCACGCTCTTTATCTGCCTAGCGTTGCTGTTGGGCTTTGCAGAATGGTGCTATTCTCTAGACACATCTCGTCCCAGAACATACACACCATAAGTTTTACCAGCGTGGAACCGGGTTTTCTGAATGATTTTAGGGTACATGCCGAACAAATCATTGGCATTCTTTTTACCAACGATGCTTGTTGGGTTTACGAGTGATCAATTTGGGTTCGTCCCCAAAGATCTTGAACACTGATACTTATACAGCGCGCTTCGGATCTGATGCTGGATGTCATTGTGTTCGTATTCCCGCATCATCACTGTGGCCAGCAGCAATGAATGCGGAATGACTCTACTTGGTTAAAGCTTTGAGAGGTCCATGATGGACATAGCTGTTCTCGCGATGAGGTTTGTGCCAAGTGTTTGACGTTTCTAGTGATGGTGTAGTCAAAGAGTAGAGAGTCTGGTACCTCCTCCCTCCTTTTAGACGAAGGAGGGAACTGAATATTGTCTAGAGAGTTTGAGCTTGTTCGAAGACAAGGCTTATGGAAACACTTACTCCCCCCCCTTAAGGCAGAGGAGGTCAGTGGAGCTCATCCGGAGACAAGGCTTTGTGAAACGCGTAATCCCCCCTTTTGACGGAGGGGGGCAACTGAGCCCGTCCGAAGACAAAGCTGCCTCGTGCCCTTTGCGAGGATCAAGTCGCCTCGTAGTTCATTTTCCTTTTGTGAGAAGACTAGTGATAGTACTTCTTCAAGTGCTTGGCGTTCCAAGAGTTAAGGATGGGAGTGCCTGTCGTGGTGGCGAGCTCATAAACTCCAGGACGAATGACTGTTGTGACTTTGTATGGGCCTTCCCAATTGGTGCCGAGCTTGCCTGCGTTTGGCTCTGCTGTGTTCTGGAACACCTCACGCAGGACTAGGTCGCCTGTGTAGAAACGTCTCTCTCTGACTCTGGAGTTGTAATACCTTGAGGCTGCGCTCTGGTAGTTGGTAATCCGAATGAGTGCTTGGTCGCGTCGCTCATCGAGGAAATCCAATGCGTCAATAAGCATTGACCGGTTGATTTGTTCGTTGATAGGTAAGAGTTGGCGTCGTACCCCGGGTGAACAGATTTCGGATGGAATAACGCATTCGGTTCCATAGACAAGAGGCGAAAGGAGTTTACTTTGTTGCTCGTCGAGTGGTGCGGTGGGACCACAAAACTCCTTCTAATTAAATCGACCAATGGCCTTTTTTTGCCTCTAAGCGCTTTTTAAGGCCATCGAGGATCATCTTGTTGATAGCATCGCTTGACCGTTACCTTGGGGGTAGCGAGGCGTGGACTTGCTAAGACGGATGTTCCATTTCGCCTGAAATGTCTCGAACCGGTTGGATATGAACTGCGAACCGTTATGCATAACGATCTCGTATGGAACTCCGTGGCGACATATGATGTTTTTCAGACAAAGCTTTCCCCTTGCACGTCTTTGATGTTTTGCGTAAGCTTCTACCCACTTTGAGAAATAATCTGTTAGCTACGAGCAAGAATAAACTCTGTTTTGTGGGTGCGATGGTCTAACAATGTCCATGGCCCATCTCATGAACGGGTAAGGCGATGTGCGAGAGGAGAGTATCGTGGTTGGTTGATGGATTTTAGGAGTGTCTCTGCACTTCTCACACTTGGCTGAGAATTTCATGCAATCGCTTATTATAGTAGGCGAAGTGACCATGTCTCTTGATTTTGATCGCAAGTGCTTTGCCTCCTGAGTGATTGCCGAGGACCGCTGTGGACTTCTTCCATTATTCGCTTTGCTTCTTGTCCTTCCACGGGTGAGCATAAGAATTGGAGAAACCCCATCTGAAGAGGTTTCCATCAAGTAAAACATAACGTCGGCTTGCTTCCCATGACTTGAACTGCCCATTTGCTATTGGGCAATTTACCATCGGCAATGTACTCGCGTATCTCGTCGATCCATGACTTGTCACAGCCGTATTCTACTTCTCCAGTCTCCGCGTCCATTGGAGCTGCTGCGGGCTGGTCAGTGTTATGCATATTGGCGTCTGGGATTTCGGGTTATGTCATTTCTGTGTCTTCGTTAGTAAACGGCGAGGGCGCTGCTGCGTTCTGCTTGAGAGCGTGTTAAGATGGCGGCGACACATCCTGTTGAATCTTTGGGAATTCAATGAACTTCATTGGAATGATCCATTTGAGGGCGGGTCTTCTGGCGTAGTAGTGGCGGAAGCTAGGTTGTGCTCGTCAGCGTCCATGTTTTCATCTCTGGGAATCTTTGTAGGCGAATTCTTGGAGCAGCGGCGAGGTTTTTTACTATCTTCAGGATAAGCCTCCATGCGATCATCCTTTGCGATGTACTCTCCTTGCTGACGGTGGTCACCCGTTGTGAGTCGAGAAGCAACGTGGATGTGTGCAATTCGTAGACCGTGGGCGAGCCTCATGCCGGCGACGAGGGCCTCATATTCTGCTTCATTGTTAGAGGCTTTAAATCCAAGTCGAAATGATTGCTCAAGGGCCTCTCCGGTTGGCGACACTAATCGTATTCCAATTCCGGAACCATTCTTTGAAGGCGAGCCGTCTACGGATAGCTTGCCAGATTCGGGCTGTATCCTCCGGATTTTTGTCTTGAGGGAGCTCTATGAGGAAATCTGCTAGCACTTGTGACTTGTTGCAAGTTAGCCCTTTGTATTCTATATGTAGATTAGCTGAGTTCCACAGCCCACTTGGCTAACCTGGCAGATTGACTTGGGCTATGTAAAACTGATCGTAGCGGGAAAGTACTAAGGACAATAATTGAATGAGATTGAAAGTAAGGTCTTAGCTTTCTCGATGCCATGAGGACGGAGAGCGTCAGCTTTTCGATTGAGGGTATCTTGTCTCGGCGTCCGTGAGTGTTTTACACACATAGAAGATAAGCCTCTGCTTCGCTTCTTTCCCTCCCTTAGAGACAGCGCATTGTCTTCTGAAACAACAATGTAGAGGAAGAAAGGTTCTCCGATCACTTGGCTTAGCAGGGATAGGTGGCGTTGCCAGGTATTCCTTGAGCTGTTTGAAGGCGTCTTCGCATTTTTCTGACCATTCGAATTGTTTGTTTCCTCGTAGAGTGTTGTAGAAGGGAAGACACTTGTCAGTGGAGCGTGAGATAAACCGATTGAGTGCAGCCACTCTCCCAGTTAACCTCTGTACCTCGCGTTTGTTCTTTGGAGAGGCCATCTGGATCAGTGCATCGATCTGCTTTGGGTTGGCTTCGATGCCTCGACAAGTGACTAGGTACCCAAGGAACTCACCAGAAGTCACAGCAAATCTACACTTCGTTGGATTCAGCTTCATGTTGTGGAGGTTTAGCTGGTTGAAGAACTCTTCCAGATGGGTGATGTGGTCTTCTTCTTTGAGTGACTTGACGAGCATGTCATCAATGTAAACCTCCTTCGTCTTTCCGTACTGGTTCTGGAACTTCTTGTTCACTAGCCTTTGATACGTGGCTCCTGCGTTTTTCAGGCCAAAGGGCTTCACCTTTTAGCAGATAGATGCCCGATGCCGTAATGAAAGCTGTCTTCTACGATCTTCGGGGTGCATCAGGATCTGGTTGTAACCAGAGAAAGCGTCCATGAAGCTAAGGAGCTTGTTGCCTGCTGTTGCTTCCACCAAGCGGTCAATGTGAGGTAAGGGGAAGCTGTCTTTCGGGCAGGCTTTGTTAAGATCCGTGAAGTCGACGCAGACGCGCCACTTCCCATTCTTCTTCTTGACCACGGCGGGTTGGCGAGCCGGTCGGGATACTTGACCTCGGTTATCGACCCTCCCAAGCAGAGCCTCTCGACTTCGTCGTTAACAGCCTTTGCCCGTTCAGGACCCAACTTCCTTCTTTTCTGTTTGACGGGCTTAAATGTCGGATCAACATTGAGTTCGTGGTTGGTGATGTTGATATCTATCCCGGGCATATCTTCGGCGTTCCAGGCAAAAGCGTTGACGTTCTTCTGAAGGAGAGCCACTAGCTTTGTTTTGAGTATTTCGTTAAGGGCAGCTCCGACTTCGACACATCTCTCTGGGTGCTGCTCCTCGATACACACAGAGATCACGGGTTCGCAGGTAGGTCGCTCTTTTTCTGCACGACCGTCTGCGATCTGTAATTGCTATAAGAGGTTAGCAAGGTCTTTCACCGGATTGGGATTGTTTTTTGCTTTCTTCCGTGGCCCCTGTGAGGTCGGGTTGTCTATCCTTTCTTCATGAGTCATTGGGTTTGAGTCATCGTTCTCCTCATGATTCTTAGCTTATTGCCAAAGAAACACATCCGGGAATCTCTTTGATTACGTAGATTGTTTAGTATGCCGTCACCGGCGGGAACTTTAACCGCAGTGGTAAGTTAATGGTACGGCTCGCATTTGATTGAGCCATGGCGTTCCCATAATTGCGTTGTAAATGGCGGGATGATCGAGACACCGTGAAGTTCACCATCTTCTTGGCGCCTCCAGCTTGGACTAGCGGCGAATAGTTCCCATTGTCAAAGTTGTCTCGCCAGAAGCTGTCGTCAAAGCCGGTTGCCCTCGACGAGTGAGAGGTCGATCTTCATTTTTTCGAGCGTATCCTTGAAGATAACGTCCACTGAGCTTCCAGTATCGATGAGGACTCGAGCAACGTTGAAGTCGAAGATAGTCAGGTTGATTACCAAAGGATCGTTATGTGGATGGTCAATGCCTTCGGCATCCTCTTCGCTAAAAATGACGGGGTCGCTGGCACGCTTTGCCCTCGGGGGTGCGGAGACGTTGGCACAAACCTCGGCGCGTCTCTGGTAAGCCTCGATCGCAGTTACATTGTCAGCACAGTACTGCGACCCTCCCATGATCACGTTGATAGTGCCTTGCGGGTCTCCGCTCACGGGGTTGTCTCCACGACGTTGTCGCCGCGGATTTTCGGTCTGAACCTCGGTGACATCTTGAGCCTTTTCTTCTGGTTTGAAGTCCACCAGGCTGATGTTACCTTTGAGAGTGCCCTCTGCCAGCTTAGCAGCCAGCTGTCTTCCTAACTCGCGGCACCTCGCAGTCGAATGCCCTGTTGTCTTGTGGAATTCACAGTACAGTTTTTCGTCGTACTCCTTCGGGTCTCTAACCCATGTGAAGTTTCCACTGCCGCGACCACGACCGCGGCCTCTACCATATCCGGGTGCTTCGATTTGGTAATTGTGAGCTCCTCCTGCTCCCCCTTCAAACTGGACGAAGGCGGGATTGCCTTTCTTTGGTGCAGCCAGGGATGAAATCTGAGAAGGTTCGCCCGCCTGCTTAGTTCTTCCGCCTCTCTTGGCGCGGAGCTCTTCTTCACTTCGGGCAAAATCAGCTGCACGGTGAAGAGCGTCTTGAATCGTTGTCGGAGGATTGATGGTGAGTTCATGCCAAAACGGAGATGGGCATTTAACTGCTCCTCTTAAGGCTTCCAGTGCAGATGTATTGCTTATTCCATCTACCTTTGACAGAGTATTTTTGAACCTCGTCAGGAAAGCTCGCAAGCTTTCGCTCTCTCCTTGCTTGTTGGTCCATAGCTCTGCGTCGTAAATCTTTCGCTCAGCGAAGATGTTGTAGTGTTGTACGAACATCTCAGAAAGTTGGTGGAAGTTGTGGATCGAATTCCTCTCCAGTTTGTAGAACCACTGGAGGGCAGGCCCCTTGAGGCTTTCTACGAACAGTTTGCAGTAGCCGACGTCCTTCTCGGTTTCTTTGAAATTTGCCCTCCCTAGGGCTACCTCGAACTCCATTAGATGATCAGCTGGGTCGGAGGTTCCTTCGTAGCTTGGAAGCCTGATTCTTCCTGGATCAGAGATTTTGGCCCTTGAGATGCTTTCAGCGAAAGGGGTGTTTCGTGCCTTCTCTAGGACGTAGGCGACCCCGGGAGCCTTCCCTGTGCTTCGGTACATCTGTAGCTTAGTAGTCCTTAGGTCGGAAACGACATGGTCTAACTGGGCTTTTAACGCTGCGACCTCTTCGCTTTGGGAGCCTTGTGGAGCCTTTTGCTTCTGCTCCCTCCTGTAAGGCTTTGCCATGGTTGGAGCTTCTTCTCCATCAGCGATGGTGTTGTAAGCAGCTGCCTTAGTTCGGATGCGTCTCCGAGGGGGTTGATCTTCGTCCGATTCTCCCACTGCTCGCTCGGGAGTTTCATCAGATTCCTGATGAGGCGGTGGTGGAGGCAGATCTTCTGGGTCAATACGATCGGTTCGAGGTGGCAGCTTCTCATGTCGAATCCTTCGAATGACTCGGGGCGTGGTGAAGTTGAGGCGCGTTGGACGGACACGAGATCTTTTGCGAGTCTGTCTTCTGAGGGCCTGCAATTCGTTCGTCATAGCCTCATGGTATTTTTCCTGATCCTGTGCTTTCTTCGTGAGCACATCAAGTATCTGCTTGATCTCCGTGATATCCGCTGGGTTGTTGTCGTGAGGCGCGGCACTTTCCACAGAGTTTTCCTTTTCCTCGCTGCTCCTGTGAGACGAGGATCCTTCGTTGCTCGTGCTGTTGTTACCGGACATCTTGGTGGTGTTGCGAAACCTAGCTTTCTTGTGTCATAAATTCTCTAGATCCCCACAGACGGCGCAAAATTGTGGGAGTCGGAACTATCACAATTAGATTTGTAAGGGTTCGTGAAGAGGAAGAGATTTCTAGGGTTAGCTAAGATCGCAAGAGATGAGTAAGAGCTTTTGTTATTGCTATGTAAAATTTTGAGTATAAGATTGTGTATGTGATTGCGGATCCTTTACAAGGGTTTTTACATCGACTATATATACTATCTCTAAGGCGGCTGAACATTCCTAAGTCTTCGCGGAATTGCTTCGCTTGAGTCGGTTGCATCAATGTGGGCTTCATGTCTGGACCGGGCTATCTTCTCGTCATTGGGCTGAAGACTGTATTGGACCGAGGGTGTGGTAAACAGCCTTGGAGAGGCCGTGGTCGCCTGGCTTCGGCGAAGCCGTGGTCGCCTGGCTTCGGCGAAGCCGTGGTCGCCGTCTGCGAGCACGTGGTCGCATCTCGTGGTGCCGAGCACGTGATCGGCCCGACGCGGTCCGAGCACGTGGTCGGCTCCTTCCCGGTCCATTGTCTGCTTTGTCTAGACTTAACTGCCACATGTTCTGCACCGCGGGAAGACTCAGGTGCTGTTGCTCCTTCTTCATCGAGAGTCTGGAGGACCATTTCTTTAATCATCTTGTCTTTGGACGTTAATGTTGAGCGGGTGAAAACCGACCCCAACAGTACAAATACGAATTGGAGCTTGGATCATCAAGATGGAGCATTTGGAGCCTAAAGCTAAGGAAAACAGCTTGGAGTCGGAAGCAGTCAATCATGTCGATCGACATGGTCACAAGCGTGTTGATCGACACACATGCCGAGTTCGCGGAAAAACCCAAGTTTTAGAATTTGCAAAGTTGGCCCAGACGTTTCCAGACTTTACAAAAAGACCCAGTTTGTGTTTATTAGATTTTATATATATATTAGTAGTCTTATGATGATTAGGGAGACACGCTAGATATACGCTACACATACGCTTTGAGAGGAGAAACGAATCTGAACTTACTTTGTAGAGAGAAGATTTCTGAACTCCCTTTGATTCTTACTCTAATTTATTATATGGTTTTTATTCAGAATATGTTTTGTGTTTCATCTACCATGTCTGAGTAAATCCCTAGCTAGATCTAGGGTTTTCATGGGTTTATGATGGATTGTTGAATTGGGCATATTAGGATTATTTATTATGTTCTTCATCTAGATTTAATCTTCACCTAGAGTTTTGACTGATCACCTTGAATCTAGAAGTTGTTAGGATTATTAATATTCACGAGAGTGTTATTAAAATCTGGAATCTAATCTTAGATGAGCAATTCGGCCTACTCACAAAGAGATTTGGTTTAGGAGTCTTGTGAACATATCATACTTAAACACTATTGCATATCTATTTTAATTGAATTCACAGCGAGAGTTGGTCTTCTATGATTTAGGTATAGATTATCATCACAGCGAGAGTTGGATGATATTACATCAGTGTTATGAGTTTAAGAACCGTGCATACATCTGCATCCTATTTAATTGAACCGCCCAGTTCACTTTCCTGATTATTCCTAATTGAATTCCCTAGGTTTAGTGTTTTAAATCATCTGTTTTACATCTTACTAATAATCTACTTCTTTTATTTTCTGCATTGCTTTATTTACTTTATTTAATCTAATCTAGCTTAATTCGAATCTGTCCTAATCTATTGTGTGAGTTTTCAGAGTCTCTGTGGATCTCGACCCCTAAGTACTGCAATCGATCTCTTGATTTGAGAGAGTACTTTGCTCTAGGGTTTTATTTGAGCATTATCAAATTTTGGCGCCGTTGCCGGGGACTATAAATTCACCATTAGATTTCAGTTAGAATTTAGTCTAGATTTTTATTTTCTTTTGTTACTCACTTCTCTTTCTTCTTTTCTCTGGTCTATTTCAGGTGCATGCATCAGTACGGCACCAGAAAGAACAAGAACGTACCGCTGCTTGAAATTCAAGAGATTGGGAAGCTAGAGAAGACTAATCGCAAGGCAAAAAGAGAATCAGAGATGGTTAACACTGTTGTGCTTGTGAGGAATGATGATGGGAGATTACTGGATTTAGAGGGCAACTTACGCAATGAGCTGGGGCAGAAGCTTGATGCTGAAGGGAACCCCATAGTCGAAGAAGTCGACGAAGACGAGCATGTCGATTGACAGGGACACAATCGTGTCGATCGACAGGGTAGACGAAATGCTGAGGACGTTTCTGGTGAGCATGTCGATCGACAAGGACACAATCGTGTCGATCGACAGGGTCGCAATGTTGCGGATCCGAACTGGGTTTACGCAGAGGATGAGGAAAAAGAACGTATGCTTGCTGAGTACAATAGGCCTAATCAATTCTACACTAACAGGTCTGCGATACGTCCTCCTCCCTTCCAGAGGAATGATTTTGAGTTGAAGCCTCAGTATTATACGCTAGTTGGACAACATCCGTTTCATGCTCTCTCTCTCATGAGCATCCTATGGATCACATCGAGAAGTTTAAAGACTTGGCTTCCAGTATTAAGGCTAATGGAGTCTCTGAAGACTACCTGTTCTGTAAGCTCTTCCCGTACTCACTTGCTGGGGAAGCAGCCCGTTGGTTGAAACAGTTGGAGCCGGGATCTTTGACTACTTGGAATGATACTAAGCGAGCTTTTTTGGAAAATTTTTATGATGATGCTAAGTCTGAGGATCTTAGGGCATTGATATCACAGTTTTCTCAAGGACCTACTGAGACTTTCAAGAATGCTTGGTTGAGATTCAAGGGTTATCAACGGGATTGTCCGCATCATGGTTTCAATGAAGTTCAACTTCTAAGAACTTTCTTTAGCGGTATTGATCTGCGATACCAGATTGCTTTAGATGCTGCGAGCAATGGAAACTTCAACACGAGAAGACCAAGAGAGGCAAGCAAGTTCATTGAGAATTTGGCATCTAGTAATAGCGCCAAGAACACTGACTTTGAGAGAAAGAATCAAGCTGCTAGCATGAACAATGGTCAGATGGCTGAAGTAAAAGCAAAGCTTGACTCGGTACACAACCTTCTGGTGAACAAGAAATCAGTTCACTTTGCTCAAGAGGTTAAAATTTGTTAGAAGGAAGAAGATTGCAATGAAGAAGACGTGAACTACGTCAATGGCTTCAATGGACAAAGATTTGGCAACTACCAAGGTAACTACAGGAACTTTGGACAGAATTCACCAAGGAATAACTATGGGAACAATCAGAATTCTTCTGGATTTGCACCAAGGTCTGATGCTCTCAATACTCAAAAAAGCATCAGCAGCTTTACAAGGAACTACGGAAATTCGTACTACCAGAATCCACCACCTAAGACTCCAGATAATGAGATGAAAGAGATGCTTGATCGAATTCTCAAAGGACAGCAGAAGATGACTGTTGATTTCAATGGAAAGCTCGATGCTCTGTACACAGACTTGAACGGGAAGTACGAGACATTGAACAACCACGTCAAACGGTTGGATATTCAGATTGCTCAGAATGTTGTGGCTGCTAAACGCCCAGAAGGAGTTTTACCCGGAAAGCCTGATACCAATCCTAAGTATCAGTGCAATGCTGTATTGTCCTGGGGAGAGATGGTCAAGAGAGACACTTCCAATGAGGTTGAAATTCGTTCAGAAGCTAAGGAGAAAGGTGAGATTCTCGTCCAGGCAAGAATGTCGATCGACACACCTGCTGCATGTCGATCGACACACTCAACACTTCCTGAAGAACCACCTGAAATCAAGCATATCGATCGACACACCTATACTAGTGTCGATCGACACACTCCACAGACCACGAAAGTTTTTCTCAAAAAGCTACATAAGATTGAAGATCCAGGAAGATTCGTTGTGCCATGTTCTATTGTTGGTGTTGAACTCAAGGACTCTCTCTGTGACACTGGATCTAGTGTCAATCTCATGTCCAAGAGTATTGCAGAACGATTAGGTATTTGCGACATCAAGGATTCTCCGGTTGGGATTACGTTGGCTGATGCTTCAGTGAAGACTTCGACGGGATACGTTGAGAATATGCAAGTCAGGATTGGAGACTGTCTAGTTTCCTGTGATTTTCACATCATTGAGATGACTAATGGTACCATTATGCCATTAATTTTGGGAAGACCATTCCTTTCTACTGCGGGAGCTGTTGTTGATCTACCAAATAAGAAGATGTGTTTAAAGAATGTGGATTCGGATGTATTCTACGATGCTATTCCAGATGGATGTGAGACGCAAAGTCCTACCATAGTTCCAGAAAAGGTTGAGCAAGCCCCACAACAACGCGAGGCAAACAAAATTCACAGCACGAATGGGAATCCACGCGTTAAAGGTAAGAGCGGTACCAAGAAGAAGGAACTGAGAAGAAAAACAAAAACTGCAGATCCCTTATTGACTTTGACTCCCGCAAGACAAGTCGGTGACAGCATTGAGTACAAGCTGCAGTATGGAGGCACTTCACGGCCATTCGCTAAGATTCGCGCTATCATCACTCCTAAGTTTAAGGAAAAAGGACAAGCTGAAATTGATGTGATGATGAATCGAGTTTTGAAACCAAGGTTCATAAACTTAAGCGAAGATGAATCCAGTTCCAGAAGCTCTTCTTCAACTTCGGAAACCTCATCCAAAAGCCTGAACCGCAGTTCAGTCAAGCTCGTGACGTAAAACAAGCGCTTGGTGGGAGGCAACCCACTGGTGAGTCTGTAAATACGTTTTATTTTACTAATTATTTTGTTTTGTGTCAAGAACCAAAAGTACTTCATGATTATTCGAGGAGATGCATCAGAAAATTTTCAAAGGAGACTGTTCGTTTTTCAAGCAGGTCGATCGACACGGTACCTTCATGTCGATCGACACGACGCCCAGGTAATTATAAATACCTGAAACCCTTGCAGAATTTTCATTCTCTCTTTTCTTCTCCATCCGCGAAAATCCGAGCCAAAATCTCAAAAACCAAAACTTTTGAATCCTTCACGGATTTGGGAGATTTTTGGTTCTATCATCAAGAGATTTTCATTCTCTTCACTTCTATATCATCCATTCGCATCGAATCCAAGGTATGAATCCCTAATTCTCAATTCTAATTTCGGTTTCAAGGTTTGAAATTCTCCACTTCTATAATCCGAAATATATCTTAACACTTGCTAGTCTTGGTTGATTAGGATGTGTTTAGACGGATTTAGACATGAGATTGTGCTAATTTTGAATTGAATTGATAGGAACGTCATGAATTCCTTTTGATGAGATTTGAAAATCCATTAGCTTGAATTCTGGAATTTAGAGTTGTTAGGTTGATGGATTTGATGAATATGATGCATGGTGATGATGATTGTGTTCTTAATTATTCGATTTGCACTTAATTGATGGTTGAATTGATTGAATTTTGATTTTCAGAATCGGGTTCGTCATGAACAGTGTGTCGATCGACACGCCTGATTTGTGTCGATCGACATGGGTGTTATGTGCCGATCGACAGACCCAATTTTGTGTCGATCGACATGGATGCCCAGATTTGTAGAAATTTGAACTTATACTTCGTGTTTTATGTCTTTGATTTTTAGGATGTCAGGATGCAGCAAGAGATCACGTCCATCTGATACTTCAGGAGCATCTGACTCCAGTTCTCAGGACATTGGTTCGCGACCCCCTTGGCCAGGAGAGGAGGGTTCCCCCATTCCTTCACAGAGACATTGGGCGGGAAACCAGAGACGGGAGGCATTGTCAGCTGCCTGCACGTATAGAGATATCGATGAGCATTGGGATGAGTACGATACACTCTTCTACAATGCTTGGCTGGGAGTCAGGATCAGACCTACGCGGATTATGCAGGGCTTCGCTTTGCAGAAGCTGAAAGTTGACCACGCGATTGAGACAGCACTGGCTAAGATTGGGTTGGGCAGCATGTGCACTAAGAGGTACGACTTGTACCCGGATTTGGTCAGACAGTTCATGGCTACCGTGCGAGTTTACTACGAGCACGAGCAGATCCCGAGAGCTACTGAGGGGACATTGACCTTCATGATCAGAGGAGTGCGGTACAGAGTCCCTATCTCAGAGCTTTGTGGTCTTTATGGGTTTGATGAGACAAAGATGGGGACTATTCTGGAGGCCGATACATTCACTGAGTTTCAGACTTTTTGGAGCTCATTTGCAGAGGGAGTCTACAGCGCACAGTCTTCTAAGCATTCTGACATTAGACATCCAGTCCTTCGTTGTGTGGTTCGATCTATTTCGAACACCATTCTCTGCAAGATGGAGCCCGGTAAGATGAGATAGTCTGAGCTATATTTGCTTTGTTATGCGGTCCAAGATCTGTTTACAGGAGATTGGGAGCAGCTGGATCCGGATGTTAGTTTGGGTGCTATTTTTGCGCACCACCTGGTTGAGTTGAAGACCAAGCCCTTCACTGGAAAGAGGGCTAAGATTGAGAGTGTCGGGAGTCTCCTCACTCCAATTTTTCAGCATTGCGGGATTAGTCTCGAAGGATGTTCCGTTGTGACGGACGAGTGCTTCATGGATGAAGCTTTTCTGAGGAACGAGAGATGGCTAAAGAAGTCTTGGGTCTGGTGCTACCGCAGTGGTGGTGTAGATTACACCGTGCAGCTTCCACGAGAGGACCTCACCATGATTACAGGTGATGTGTCCAGCCTGCATTTCCAGCCTTATGAGACGATTCGTCAGATTCCGGCCCCACCCAGACGTCGCAGAGGAGCTTCTTCTCAGTCCGTTCCTACAGCCGCTGAGGATGAGCCCGTACATGGTCAGATTCCCGAATTTCCTTCTCCACCTCCTATTCCTATGGAGACCGCAGATTTTCAGAGATACATGGTTGACACGATGCGGAGCATGTGGGATATGATTGCTTCGACCATTACATGTTCTCATCCTCGTTCGTCTTGTCATCGCAGCCGTTCACGCACTCCACCTCTCGATCACTCTTCAGATGATGACTCCTCTTAGTCATTATTTGTCAGAATTTGGTTCTTAGTATTTTCTTTCTTTTTTTTTTAGAACTTTGCCTATTTTTTTTATCTTTTTGCTTTGAGTCAGTTTAACTTTGGATTTTGTTGAACCTATCTATTATGATTTCCAGATGCTTTGATGTGTTTCTAACTCTTAATTCAGGAACTAACTATCAGAAACTTGAAACATCAGCATCAGACCCTTCTGTGGAACTTCATGCACGATTTTCTCAGTCGTGTCGATCGACACGACCATGAGTATGCCGATCGACATGGTCACAGGACAGGTTACGAATTTCTAACTTAACAGGTCATACATATCCAATTTTATTTCTTTTTGCCTTCCTTATGTTTGATTACACTGGGGACAGTGTAGTTTAAGTCTGGGGGAGGTAGTTACTAACATTGGTTTTTATTTTCTTAGAGTCAGTCTTAATTTTAGAAAATTCGTGTTTTATTGAGTCAAAATTCAGTTTGAAACTATGATCCTTGCTTGGTTTTTTTATTTGATTGCTGTGTTTAGTGACCATTGTTACAGAACCATCTCCAGAATCCAACTAATGGAAAAACCTTAGGCTGACCAGTTGACTCGAATCACCCATATTTCCAGCAGAAAGTCGGTAAACCTGAGCTAACTTTCGCACTTATTTCATTGATGTGATTGATGTCTATAGGGCTTGATTCGTCATTCATACCTGACAAACAAAACTGCAGTAAAAGAAAATTAGTGGTATTCTTCTCCCTTGATCAATAAATTATGTGGTAAAGTTGAGATGATTCTTTTAGCCGTGTAAAGGGGTAGGAAAATTTCTCGTGACCTCATTATTTTACAGGGATATAAGAGATGATCAGCAAAGGTTGCAGTGAGGTTAGGATTTTCCCGTGATACCATTATTCGCTTGTTTCCTTTGTGCTTTGTGCTTAATATACATAGAGGAATGAACCGGGAATTCGGTGGCAAACACCATCAGTTTTCGCGTCTCGGACTCCTATATGCTGAAATAAAATAAAAGAAAAAGAATAAAACAAAGAATAAGTCTGGAGAGAGAAAGAATATCAAAGGAAAGTTAAAAGCAGTTTGTTTTGTCATGGTATTGTATGAGAGTGAATCTATAAGGTCCTTGGCTTCATAATCAGAGATGAGATTCAGCAATGAAGGTTAATCGATCTATGTTGAGTGATTGTGGGGTTGAATTTGAGAAAATTGTGAATGACTTCGGTGAAGTACATGGTGGTTCGATTTGGATTGATTCTGGAAGCATGTGGATTACTTGACCAATTGTCACTGCGATGTTCTAAAGCAAGGTGAGTTTCTGTGTTTTCAAACTTCTTTCCACAACTTGAGTTTTCTGTTTTGCTTGAGGGCAAGCAAAGGTTAAGTCTGGAGGAGTTGATATATCATGGATATTATAGTTTTTAGCCATTATATATATTTGGTTTTCAAAGTCTTTTTAGTGTCATTTGAGTCTTATTAGGTACAAATACGAATTGGAGCTTAGATCATCAAGATGGAGCATTTGGAGCCTAAAGCTAAGGAAAACAGCTTGGAGTCGGAAGCAGTCAATCATGTCGATCGACATGGTCACAAGCGTGTCGATCGACACACATGCCGAGTTCGCAGAAAAACCCAAGTTTCAGAATTTGCAAAGTTGGCCCAGAAGTTTCCAGACTTTACATAAAGACCCAGTTCGTGTTTATTAGGTTTTATATATATATTAGTAGTCTTATGATGATTAGGGAGACACGCTAGATATACGCTACACATATGCTTTGAGAGGAGAGACGAATCTGAACTTACTTTGTAGAGAGAAGATTTCTGAACTCCCTTTGATTCTTACTCTAATTTATTATATGGTTTTTATTCAGAATATGTTTTGTGTTTCATCTACCATGTCTGAGTAACTCCCTAGCTAGATCTAGGGTTTTCATGGGTTTATGATGGATTGTTGAATTGGACATATTAGGATTATTTATTATGTTCTTCATCTAGATTTAATCTTCACCTAGAGTCTTGACTGATCACCTTGAATCTAGAAGTTGTTAGGATTATTAATATTCACGAGAGTGTTATTAAAATCTGGAATCTAATCTTAGATGAGCAATTCGGCCTACTCACAAAGAGATTTGGTTTAGGAGTCTTGTGAACATATCATACTTAAACACTATTGCATATCTATTTTAATTGAATTCACAGCGAGAGTTGGTCTTCTATGATTTAGGTATAGATTATCATCACAGCGAGAGTTGGATGATATTACATCAGTGTTATGAGTTTAAGAACCGTGCATACATCTGCATCCTATTTAATTGAACCGCCCAGTTCACTTTCCTGATTATTCCTAATTGAATTCCCTAGGTTTAGTGTTTTAAATCATCTGTTTTACATCTTACTAATAATCTACTTCTTTTATTTTCTGCATTGCTTTATTTACTTTATTTAATCTAATCTAGCTTAATTCGAATCTGTCATAATCTATTGTGTGAGTTTTCAGAGTCTCTGTGGATCTCGACCCCTAAGTACTGCAATCGATCTCTTAATTTGAGAGAGTACTTTGCTCTAGGGTTTTATTTGAGCATTATCACACAACTTCGAGTGTGATGACAGCGACCAATAACCATAGTAGAGCCTGTATGTGATAAAATGAATTAGTGTAGACACAAACATGTGACTAATGATTAAAAAATTGAAAACATACAAGTGTTTCGGTTAAGTAGATTAGAACAATTAAGAGAGATCCTATCGAAATTGTACATATAAAAAAACGAAACCAACATGACATGATATCATGAAGAACATACATTTTGATTGGAATACGAATAAGCAAAACCTAAAAAAAAGACACAAACAAAACGCATGAATATGAGAAGTAATCAGAATCTATATTTTAAAATAATATAACTAAATTCGTGGAATGAGAAATTATTACGTTTGGAGAATGATGATTTGCTCGGAATTTAATCTCGAAAGTAAAGGTATATATAAGAAACAATATACGGATAGATTAGTATGAGAATAGATTTAGATGTGATTTAGCTGCATCTAAATCTGTTTAGCATAATATATATCAACAAAATTTAATTATTAAATAGATACAAAAGCTTAGGCTATATCTTGTGAAAAAACAAAATTTTAAAGACAATGTAACTATTTAAAATAATTTTTAAAGACAACATAAAATTCAATTGTAATAAAAAACTTAACTTTCATTCTGGTGCATAGTTACCTCTCTAATAATAGAATAGATTTAACGGTAACATTTTTGGTGACGATAATTAGAGAAGACAATTAATTTTAGATTTACTTGTAAATTGATTAGGTGTGTACAATCTAAAAACTTAAAATGACAATGTGTTCAGTTGGTTAGTTGGAAAATTAAAATACTCAATGTTCTGAAATTTAAAATTCATTACTAAATTTGAGACTCATGAGAATGTCTGTGTACTTAATTTAATTTAAACGTAACCTTAAGTCGAATAATTTGTCGCCAAATAAATTGTTAGTATTCACTATACAGAAATTGTTATAAAATGGGGAAGGTGCTATTAAAGTGGAATTATATGAGTATGTTGATACCGTTTGAATCAGTTGAAAACTAATTTGGTTTACGTACTGGCCAATATTACAATATCATGTAAGAGTTGGTGGAGTAGTAGAAATTCAAAAACGGTATCATTGGTGGAGTAGGAGAATTCAGAAACATAATAAAAATCAAACGTAAATGTGAGAAAACCAGAAAGGGAAAACAAGGAAATGCATTAAAAGTTCAAAGCATAGAAAGTAATTTGAAGCTTCCATCTTATGATCCAAGTACGGGTAACTCAAAGTCTACTCTTAAAACTCTTCGACAACAACTTTACTCAATGTCTATTCTTCAGGCTCGTCGAGAACAACTTGAGCTTTGTTTTTTCTGCTGCAAATGAAGATTAAGAAAAAGGGATTATGTTGAGGGGTTTAAAATGTGTAATGTAAAGTTAACCGTTAATAGTAAATGTAGTTGCACCTATTTGTGCGCGGTTTCTTAGTCTCATGAAGTTCACATTTTGATTTCATTCCCGATTTTGCATTATTTGGTGAAGCAATGCGTAGCTTGGTAGAATTGGCCTCACTGGTTTCACATGGTTCGGTCCGCTATAAAATAGAGAGTGCATGGATATTGACAAGAAAACCTGTGGAGGAAATATAATTCAGAAAGAACGGGTTCATTAATTTACCTTTTTGGTGACAACAATGGAAGGCAAGACTATGTCATAAACTGAAAAGCTCTGGTGTTTAGCAGTGAAATTATATTTCCCAACTTTGATAGAAAATATATAATCTTTTCCAACAATATCTTGAATAGCTTGGGGAACTAATTCGGGAGAACCACTGTTCTCAGCTACATCCTGTCTCATAAGAATTTAATTGCTTAGTTTGACGGACTAGGTTTGGGCAAGAAAAATAAAAATAAAAAGGTATGAGGGAATGGTGAGGAGGAGGTAAAAGTGTTACATTTTTCGCAGCTAGATCAGATGCAGTTGTCTTGAACAACTTTTCAGCAGCCTTTTCAAAAATAACAAATGTGGAAGTATCGTTATCGTCTTGCACGATAACTTCAATACGGTACCTACATAATACAATATCAAGAGTTATGGCAATAGTCTTAATTGAAATCAACATGTTTGTAATTAAGGAATATGACATTGTAATACATACTTAAGAACCCCAATAGCTTTAGAAGGAGGACAAGTTTCACAAGTTATGTTCCCTCCAATTGTAATCATTTTTGTGGAACAACCAACGCATGATATAAAAAACCACCCACTGCTTAAGATAACATCGACCACCTTCGCCTTACACCATCATTTCAACATCCTTCGTCTACCATCATTTAAGATAACATCGACCACCTTCGTCTACCATCATTTCAACATCCTGAAAAGTACGAATACGAAAGTACTGAAGGAGAATGTTGTATTGGTCATCATTGACCTCTTCCAGATCAGTCTTGTCATTGAAGTAGATCTTGTAGGGATGGTCAGTTAACCGAAAGACGGTCTGGTTTGCGGCGACGTCAAATGCGGTAACATAGAATATTTGCCCCTCTTTAAGCTTATTCCTAAACTTGTGTAGTCGGCGGGGATGGATACTTGCTTGTATTATGGTGTTCTACAAAGAGGGAAATGGAAAATATATAAGATATATATGAAGTAGAGGTGACTAAAATTGTTTTGGAACTAACTCAGCCATACCTTCTCATCGAGAAGCAAGCAGTTGACGCTGACCAAAACATGGTTTCTGTAACATCCGCAAACCAAATTTTCGACAGATTTGATATGTGTCGAGTAAATCATCGATAACTCTCGCAATACTTATCGGAATGAGCTAAAACCAATTTCATTGGAAAGCCAGTTCAATTTCCTATCTGTAGTATCCTAAACCAAATTCTGGAATTTTGGTTAAGGTGTCGATCGACACCACTGTCGGGCAAGTTCGGTTTTGATAGCGACTTGTGGAAAATTGTGGACGAAAATTTTATTTAAATCCCCTTTCGTGTTTGCAGAGGCCAGAGGCAAAAGATTAGAGGTTTTTGGGGTTGAAATCATGTGTTTTTGGGTATGAATTCGTGAGTTCTTGAGAGTTTTGGTGATTGATTGAAGTGGAAATCTTTTTCTGGGTGATGAACTTCTGATTGCGTTTGGTGGAGGGAACAAACGGACGGGAAGATCAACTCGGTTTGAGCTGAAATTTCGTAGGTATGTTTTCCTATCTCTTAGCTAGCCGTGAGGCAAATCCGTTTGTCATTTGGATGTCTGTGCTAAGAGAAATTCGTGTTTTCGTGAGGGATGTTCTGCTGATTCGGGTTCAGGAATCAGTCAGATTGCGGGGTGTTTTGACGGAGACTTAGGGAGAATTAGACAACGATCTATAGGGCGTTGGAAAGCCCTGCGTGTCTAGTTTTCGGAACTGGCTTCCGATCAAAACTACGAGGTAAACTCCATCCTCAGCGTCGTTTTTAGCGAAACGTGTCGGTTCTGTTCTAAGAACAATTTATTTCGGTTTTTATTAAATCGTTTGATCCTTGTGGTTTTATTCGGATCAGAACGTTTAGGATCGCGGGTGTCTCTGTTCGTCGTGTAATTCATCCGTACGAACCAAATTAAATCCGTTTTTATGGCTAAGGTGAGTGTGTGACCGTAGGCTCGTTGGAAGTATTGGAGCTGTTGCAGCTGGACTTGATCTTGGTAAAGAAGGCCCATTGGTTCACATAGGAAGGTGCATAGCTTCTTTGCTTGGTCAAGGTGGTCCATACAACCATAGAATCAAATGGAGATGGCTTCGTTACTTCAACAACGATAGAGATCGAAGAGATCTTATTATTAATCAAGCAACAAATATCCAACAAGGGATAAAAGAAGAAAAGCCCAGAAAAGACTTCAGAAATGGTTCACCAGACTTCACCGGACTTCACCGGACTTCACCAGACTTCACCGGACTTCACCAGACTTCTGCTTCTTTTGTCAACTCTGCATGTAGTCGACTTATATAGTTGACTACATAAGTCGACTACATAAGTCATCATATCTGATTATATGACCGTTGGAGTCCTGTCTCTTTCATTTAGAACGTTGAGACTCCTCTCTCTATTTCTTATCATCTTGTATACCTCTATAAAAGTGTTGTAAGGTTAACAAAATAAATTTATGAGTATGAGAGATTATTCTCTTCTATTCTCTTGTTATTCTCTCAACTCTAGCTATTATTCTCTTCATCATTTCCGCATTAATCTCTTAAAATCTAACATGGTATCAGAGCAATGATCTTGATTCTTCTATTCTTCATTTAATTCTCTTTTGTTTCTTTGCTAAAATCTCCAAGATTCTTTATTTCTCACTATTTCTAAAGATCGCCCACCAAGTGTTCGATAAAATTCCTAAACACATTTTTTGTTCTCTCTAAGCTCTAAAACAATGGGATCGTGTGTCCTTACCACTGAGAGCTCAAAACCTTTAGTTGTTCCAACCATTCTCAAGGGAAACAACTATCTTTTGTGGTCTAGAACCACTAAAACCACTATAAGCGGAAGAAGACTTTGGAAGCATATCATTTCAAGTGAATGCCCAAAGAAAGCCCTCAAGAGCAAAGACAAAGACCAAAAGGCTCTAACCGAGGAAGAAAAAGAAGAAGCCCTCAAAGAAGAAGAGGAGAAATGGGAAGAAGATCAACAAGCCGTCCTTAGTCTTCTCCATACATCTCTAGATCCGGCTATCTTGGAAGCATACTCATATTGTGAGACTTCAAAGGATCTATGGGAAACTCTCAAGGGTGTGTATGGAAACACATCCAATCTAAGCCGTATCTTCGAAATCAAGAAGGCTATCAATGATCTTCACCAAGATGATATGGAGTTCACCAAACATCTCAGAAAGTTTCAAACCCTATGGTCCGAACTTAAAATGCTTAGGCCAATGAGTGTGGATCCAAAGGTGCTAAATGAGAGGAGTGAGCAAGATCAAGTATTCGGCCTTCTCCTCACTTTAAATCCGGGTTACAACGATCTCATTAAGCACATCCTTAGAGATGACAAGCTACCGAACCTTGAAGAGGTTTGTGCTAGAATTCAAAAGGAGCAAGGCTCTATTGGTCTCTTTGGTGGCAAGACTGAGATCGTGAGCGCTAACAAAGGGGTTTACAAGCATGATAGGAGAAGCTCAAAGGTGTGTGAGCATTGCAAGATACAAGGACATTCTAAAGATAAGTGTTGGCATCTTCATCCACATCTAAAGCCCGACTTCACATCAAGAAGGCCGCCGAGAGACAATGTGTCTCATGGTGATGGCTCTAAACAAGCAAATGCAACCACATCTCAAGGAGAAGTCGCTATGGTAGTCTCCGTTGATTATGTGAAGAAAAATGAATTAGAAGCTCTAATCAAGTCATTCCAATCACACAACTCCGGTATCACTCTCTATTCTCATAAACCTAGTAGTAAACTTGTTATAGATTCGGGTGCTTCTCATCATATGATTAGTAATCCTAAGTTTCTAGACAAGATTGAACCGGCTATAGGTAGAGTAGAAATTGCTAACGGTGATGGAATTCCCATAGAAGGAAAAGGAAATTTAAAGCTATTTAACAAGAAAAGTGAAGCGTTTTATGTTCCTAGGTTTAAATCCAACTTGGTATCGGTTAAGAGAACCACTAAAGATCTTAATTGCTATGCTATTTTTGGTCCTAATGATGTTCATTTCCAGGATATTGAGAATGGAAAGTTACTAGGGAAAGGTGGAACCAAAGGTGACCTATACATTCTAGAAGAAACTCCTTCAAATTCGGATGCTTTACCTTTTGATTCTTGTTATTTAGCTAATGTAGACGCAATGTGGCATGCGAGACTTGGCCATCCTCATGAAAGGGCACTTAATTTGATATTGCCTAATGTTTGTTTTGATCACACTAGTTGCGAAGCATGTATTCTAGGCAAACATTGCAAAGTTGTATTCCCTAAATCCTCTACTATCTATGAACATTGTTTTGACCTAGTACATTCGGATGTGTGGACCTCTCCTTGCATGTCTAGGGATAGAAATAAATATTTTGTGACCTTTATAGATGAGAAATCAAAATATACATGGGTCACATTGTTACCATCAAAGGATAGGGTTCTTGAGGCATTCATTAACTTTCAAACGTATGTGACTAACCAATACAATGCTAAGATAAAAGTATTTAGGTCGGACAATGGAGGCGAATACTCAAGTACTAGATTCAAAGATCACCTAGCCAAGCATGGCATATTACACCAAACAAGTTGCCCGCACACACCACAACAAAATGGAATGGCGGAGAGGAAGAATAGGCACCTTATGGAAGTGGCTAGATCAATGATGTTCCACACCAATGTGCCAAAGAGTTTTTGGGGAGATGCGGTTCTAGCTTCATGCTACCTTATCAACCGAATTCCAACAAAAGTTCTGAAGGACATATCACCATTTGAGGTACTTAACAACTCTAAACCTTTGATTGAGCACTTACGTGTCTTTGGTTGTGTGTGCTTTGTGTATGTTCCAGGTGATCAAAGGAACAAGTTAGAGGCTAAGAGTATCAAGTGTATGTTCCTTGGATACTCAACGACACAAAAGGGCTACAAGTGTCATGATCCAATCAACAATCGGACCTATGTATCTCGGGATGTCAAGTTCATAGAGGGACAAGGGTATTATGACAAGAAGGATTGGGAAGGATTAAAGGATCTATCAAGGTCACCCTCGGACCTAGCTACAAGCTTAAGGTTTCTCTTGGACCATCTGGGGAATGATGTGTCAGAGACTTCAAGGCAAGAGGATCCAAGAACTCTAAGTAGCCCACAAGATACTCAAAGGGATGAATCGGAAGCAGCAACTCAACAAGACCACATTCATGCTCAAGAGGAAGAGCCACCTCAAAACCAAAATCAAGAAGACTTGGATATGGAAGAAGATGAGCATATACATCATGAGAAAGAAGGAGTGGTCAGAGAAGAGGCTGATCCACCACTTAGAAGAAGCAGTAGGCCAAGGTTTCCCTCCAAATGGGTAGATCCTCAAGTCTACTACAACAATCAAGCAGTAGCTCATCCAATACAAGCTGTGTGTTCTCTTGCCCTTTTGCCATCGGACCATCAAGCTTTCCTCGGGAAAATAGACCAAGATTAGATTCCTATGAGCTATGAAGAGGCTAAGGATAAGAAGGAATGGGTTGAAGCTATTGGAGATGAGAAGGGCGCTATGGAACGCAACCATACTTGGGATGTAGAGGATCTCCCACTGGGGAAGAAGGCCGTGAGCTCCAAGTGGGTATTTACCATCAAATACAAGAGCAATGGAGACATAGAAAGGTACAAAGCACGACTAGTA
This sequence comes from Cardamine occulta, assembly GCA_028015245.1. Lineage (NCBI taxonomy): Eukaryota > Viridiplantae > Streptophyta > Magnoliopsida > Brassicales > Brassicaceae > Cardamine > Cardamine occulta. Next base: position 21,663,211 of record CM051372.1, read on the forward strand.
GCAAGGGGATTTACTCAAACATATGGAGAAGACTACAAGGATACCTTTGCACCCGTAGCTAAACTTCATACCGTAAGAGTTGTTCTTTCCTTGGCTACGAATCTCTCTTGGGATCTTTGGCAAATGGATGTCAAGAATGCGTTCTTACAAGGAGAGCTTGAAGAAGAAGTATACATGACTCCTCCTCCGGGTCTTGAAAACCTTTGCAAATCCGGACAAGTACTAAGACTTAGGAAAGCAATCTATGGTTTGAAGCAATCTCCTAGGGCCTGGTATCACAAGTTAAGCTTCACTCTTACCGGTCATGGGTTCAAGAAGTCACATTCGGATCATACCTTGTTCACTCAACAAAGCTCCAAGGGTCTTGTCATGGTTCTTGTTTATGTAGATGACCTTATCATCACAGGAGATGATAAGGAAGGTATTCAAGCTACAAAGACCTTCTTGAACAACTCTTTTGATATTAAGGATCTTGGAGAATTGAAGTACTTCTTGGGCATTGAGGTTTGCAGGTCTCAGGAAGGGCTGTTTCTTTCACAAAGGAAGTATGCTCTTGATCTCTTGGCTAGAACAGGAAAGCTTGCCTCTAAACCAGCTAAAACCCCTCTTGAAGATGGCTACAAAGTCAATCGAAAGGGGGAGAAGAATGATGAGAAGTTCAAGGACCCGGGCCAATACAGAAGGCTTGTGAGGAAATTGATTTATCTTACACTTATAAGGCCTGACCTGTGCTATGCTGTGAACCAAGTGAGCCAACACATGCAAGAACCTACGGTTTATCATTGGAACATGGTGGAAAGGATCCTAAGATACATCAAAGGAAGTCCGGGTCAAGGAATTTGGATGGGTAAGAACAACAGTACCGAGATTGTAGGGTATTGTGATGCAGATTGGAGTGGTGATAGGGTTGATAGGAAATCTACAACAGGCTATTGCACCTTCATTGGAGGGAACTTGGTTACCTGGAAGACAAAGAAGCAGAAGGTGGTCTCATGTTCAAGTGCGGAAGCGGAATATAGGGCCATGAGGAAGCTCACCAATGAATTGACTTGGCTCAAGGCTCTCCTCAAAGATTTTGGCATTGAGCAACCAAGTCCCATCACCATGCATTGTGATAACCAAGCGGTCATTCACATTGCAACCAACTCAGTGTTTCATGAGAGGACCAAGCACATTGAGATTGATTGCCACAAAGTTCGCGAGAAGATAGAAGAAGGAGTAATCCTTCCATGCTACACAAGAAGTGAAAATCAATTGGCGGATATCTTCACTAAGTCCGCAAGCCTTAAATTTTGCAATCACATATATGGCAAACTAGGACTTGTGGACCTTACACGCCCTTGATCTCATGTCCTCTAAATCCATGGACATCACACTCTTTTTCCCTTAACATAGTTTTCTCCCAAGTGGTTTTCTATGTTAAGGTTTTTAATGAGGTGATGCTTCATGGGTCTCCAAGCTCAGCCTTCATTCTATCTCTACGGCTAAGCTTGAGGGAGAGTATTAATCAAGCAACAAATATCCAACAAGGGATAAAAGAAGAGAAGCCCAGAAAAGACTTCAGAAATGGTTCACCAGACTTCACCGGACTTCACCAGACTTCACCAGACTTCTGCTTATTTTGTCAACTCTGCATGTAGTCGACTTATGTAGTTGACTACATAAGTCGACTACATAAGTCATCAGATCTGATTATATGACCGTTGGAGTCCTGTCTCTTTCATTTAGAACGTTGAGACTCCTCTCTCTATTTTTTATCATCTTGTATACCTCTATAAAAGTGTTGTAAGGTTAACAAAATAAATATATGAGTATGAGAGATTATTCTCTTCTATTCTCTTGTTATTCTCTCAACTCTAGCTATTATTCTCTTCATCATTTCCGCATTAATCTCTTAAAATCTAACACTTATTACATGTGGATCAGCATCTGAAGTGTGCGCGGCTTTCAGGTCACCAGTCGGAGGAGTGCCTTTCGCTCTTGAGGAAGTCGCTACGTGGTGGAGAAGCGCTCTCTTGTGGAGGACATTCTTTAGCACAGCCGTTGTGGTGGTTGTTTTGAGAGCGTTCATCGAGATTTGCAATTCAGGGAATGTGGACTTTTCGGTAAAGGAGGACTCATAATGTTTGATGTGAGCCATGTAGAGGTTAGGTACCACGCGGTCGATATTATCCCGGTCGCATTGATTGGTGTCTTTGGTGGCATTCTTGGAAGCTTATACAATCATTTTCTTCATAAAGTTCTAAGGCTTTACAATCTAATCAACCAGTAAGTTTTCATTATAATTTCTTTAAAGTTGCACTTGTTCTAAACACGTTTTTTTTTTCTTTGAATAAATTTTACATTCACGCGCGCTTATGAGTAAATAAAGATTCACTTTTACTTTAACATTTTGTTTGAACATTTTTCTTGTGTAGGAAGGGAAAGATTCACAAGGTGCTTCTAAGTCTTTCGGTATCTCTATTCACATCGGTTTGCTTGTATGGTCTACCTTTCTTAGCGGAATGCAAGCCGTGTAATCCTTTGATAGACGAAACCTGTCCAACAAATGGAAGATCATGAAACTTCAAACAGTTCAGCTGTCCAAATGGTTATTACAACGATCTAGCGACTTTGTTTCTCACAACAAATGACGATGCGGTTAGAAACGTTTTCTCTTCGAACACTCCAAATGAATTTAGTATGTTTTCTCTATGGATATTCTTTGGCCTCTACTGCATTTTGGGTCTTATCACATTCGGTATAGCGACACCTTCCGGTCTCTTCTTACCGATCATCCTCATGGGTTCTGCTTACGGTCGGATGCTAGGCCAAGCAATGGGATCTTACACAAAGATTGATCAAGGTCTTTACGCGGTTCTTGGTGCAGCTTCACTCATGGCTGGTTCAATGAGAATGACTGTTTCGCTTTGCGTAATCTTCCTTGAACTCACAAACAATCTTCTTTTATTACCCATTACAATGTTTGTGCTACTGATTGCTAAAACCGTTGGAGACAGCTTTAATCTAAGTATCTACGAGATCATTCTTCATTTAAAGGGCTTACCTTTCTTGGAAGCAAATCCAGAGCCATGGATGAGGAATCTCACTGTAGGTGAGCTTGGTGATGCTAAGCCTCCAGTTGTAACACTTCAAGGAGTTGAGAAAGTCGCGAATATAGTCGATGTGTTAAGGAACACAATGCATAACGCCTTCCCGGTGTTGGATGGATCAGATTCGGTTACTGGTGCTGGTACTGAGCTACATGGGTTGATATTAAGAGCACATTTAGTTAAAGCTTTGAAAAAGAGATGGTTCTTGAATGAGAAAAGAAGAACTGAAGAATGGGAAGTTCGGGAAAAGTTTACATCGGTCGAATTAGCTGAGAGAGAAGATAATTTCGACGAAGTTGGGATTACGAGTTCGGAGATGCAGTTGTATGTTGATCTACACCCTTTGACCAATACTACACCTTATACAGTTGTGCAGAGTATGTCAGTAGCTAAGGCTTTGGTGCTTTTCCGATCGGTCGGTCTTAGACATTTGCTTGTTGTTCCAAAGATTCAAGCCTCAGGGGTAAGTTTTCTTCTTCTCTTTTTTACTATCTTGCAATGTAACAATCTTTTTAAGAACACTACTAAATTTGTATTATTATGTCTCTTTGTGTTTTTTTTTTTTGCAGATGTCTCCTGTGATAGGGATTTTAACAAGGCAAGATTTAAGGGCTTATAATATTCTACAAGCGTTTCCTCATTTGGATAAACACAAAAGTGGAAAGCTTCGATAAATAAGGTATAAGCATATTTTGCTTTTGTGGAAGTGATTGAATCAGCTTGGATTTGTGTTTGTTTCTCCATTCTTATTGAAATTTATTCTGTCCAGTTTTGCTTGCATTCTTTTTTTTCAAGACCAGAAAAATATATATACACTATTTCATAGATTTGTGTTTCTCTACTTGTAAATCTCCTTTTTTTTTGTAATAAGGATAAAAGCAATTTGAATGCAAGAACAAAACTTGATAGCTTAGAGCTTCTATTGAATTTTGCAACTTTTAGGAATCAATAACTTTTTTTTTTTTTTTGGCCAACTAGGAATCAATAACTATATTGAAATTTTACATTGCAAAAGAACAACTTAATTCATTTGAACCACGAATGTGTATATACATCTTAAATCAAAATTCTTTTGTGACCAAGAAACAAGAGTTTGGTCAAAATTTGTAAAAATAATGGCTAAGCTTTGGTGGCAGCTAAGCTCCATACAGTCAGCTTCCCACTCTTGTCTCCAGTGAATATCAATCCGTCAGGACCAACTGTGATTGTGCCGACCGTGTTCGTTGAGAACATCTTTCCTCTTTCTTCAAATCGGTGCCTAAACGAAAACAAGAAATGATTCACATTGGTCAGAATGAATAGATGGATAAATGAATTAAGATCAGAGTACCATATAAATTGGAGAAGTTCACTTACAATGGTAGATCGACGATGCTGACCATTCCATTTTCGTAAGAGCAGAACATGATCGGTTTGCACTCTGCGTCGTGTATCCCACAAAGCGCATGCACACTCTGTTCTTGTCTGCGCGTAATAGTAACTTTCAAGCTGTCATTTTCAGAACTAGCCCAAACTCTTACAGTTCCATCCAAGGAAGACGATATCAGAAACTTATCCCAACATAAGAGCGATGTGACAGTGTCGCTATGTTGCCTCAGGGTCATTGTACATTGCAGGGTATTGAGATCCCACACCTGAAAATTACAGCAAACACAATTGATTAAAAGTCGTTCTATAAGATTGAATCAAAATAAGTAGCAGAAACCGGTTCTTACCTTTATTGTTTTATCGACAGAACCAGAATATAGCCGCTGACCACCAACGGTAAAACACGTGACCTGACCACTATGATGACCCTCGAGAGATGTGAGGTATGTGAAAGGATCAGACTCGTTGTAAGTCACTTTCCAGACTGTTATACTACCAGACTGCAATAAACCCCAAAAGAACTTACTTTAGATCCGAAAACAATAACAAGCAAGCAGATAACTAAATACAAGTAGAGATTTGAGTTATAACGCTTACACTTGTACCAGCAAAAAGCATTCCATTTCCAATAGTTATAGCATGGACCTGACCAACCACCCCGTTAAGATGCACATCTTTACTGGTCTGAACGTTGAAAGCCTTTACCGCATTTGGCAAGCCAAGGAAAACCCAAGGGCCTTCGCTGATTAGACACCCGGCTTCTGCCTGGAGGTTGATTGTATGAACACATTGACCAGAATTGCAGTCCCATATGCACAATGTTCCATCAATACTTGCTGAAAACAGTTTATCTGAGCCCTGAGGAAGGGCAATCCCCTTTATATCCTGTAGGCGAAAGATTTTGTTTCCAATTAGTCAATAGTATAGAGTAAAACAGCAATGAATACCGTTACAACAAATAAGGTAAACGTACCTTCTTGTGTCCTTCAAGATTAGCTACCATGTTGAATCCAGGGAAGCAAGACCAAGAATGTAAAAACGGGCATTGTTCGCCCTTCTTGCAGTTTCCAGCATTCCAAAACTTACACAGAAACTCCTTAGTCTTGGGACTGCCTTTACCACTAGACCCCCAACCTCTAGTGTCTGAAACATATGCGCTTCTTGGCCCATACGCAGCAGCATTCTTACTCGGCTGGTTCGACACATTATATCCCTACCCTAAAACTGGTGGCTTCGTTAGGCCTGTTGCCTTCTGATGCCATCCAAACCAGATTCCTCGACCACTTATTTGAACCTTTCTTCATTCTGTTGTCATAAGGAGCATAGGGTCTTCTCGGAACTATATCCACTGCATAATCATCTTGTCTTTGGACTCCGAAATTCTTTCCTTGCGAATACCTCCTTGGCGCCTTAGAATTCATACTATAAACATTGAGAAGACACTAACTTTAGAAGACTGAACCAAAGAGTCGAGCATTGTTGCTTCATCCATGATGATCCAATACAGAAATTTTCAGAAGCTGAACAATTCCAGAAGTACAGAGTTTCAGAATTCCCCAATCCCTAGATGTAAGGGAATCCAAAGCTCCAATCCTCTGATTACCCAACTTCACGTTGAAATTCCAAGTATCGTAGAACACCAAGTCCACAGAAATAACCATAGAAACCTAATTTAACCTAATCTATATCTAAAAATCGAACGATTCCTTTCAAGCAAGCCATAGTCGATCGATCTTTCGAATTTACCAAAAAAACAATCGATCCGATGAATTCATAAGCGCGTATAAAACCCTAATTACAACAACAATAAAGCCCAAGAAGAGAGAGACTCGAAAGCATCATCAATCCCTATCGGTGGAAAACCCGAAGCGAATAGGAAGACGAAGATCGAGAAGAAGCAGAAACCGTAATCGAATACATCATCATAGTCGCGGAGAGTCGAAGAAGAAGCAAACCTGAGAGATCAAACGTGCGTAGGATCTAGATCTTCGATTTTCTCCACTCGATTAGGGTTCTAACTCCAGAAACTGGAAATTTGGATGGGGAGGAAGAAGAAGAATTGTGTATTTATAGATGATACTCGTGAAGGTTACGCTACATTAGTGGCTTAATTATAGCATTGGGCTTAACTTAAGCCCATCATATTAAAAAAGGAAAGATTATGGAAAATGGTAATAAATTAAGAAAATATTTATAAAAAATACTCTCAATCTATTTTTTGAAGATTTAGGAGTTTTTCCTCAATTATTAACCATCAAAATCATTTGTAATTCGGATCAAACGCTTTTTTTATAAGTCAGAAAATTAGCATTGAATAAGGAAATATGGAGTAAGCAAAGAATAATAGAAGAAGAAAACGAAAGAGTTTAAGGTTTGTTTAGAACAAAGACATACAATTCCATCTAGTTTTTAGCATAAATTTTAAACGTCCAATTTTGGTTTGGGGCACATTGTTCAGTGGTTACTTGCTAATTTTACTCGTCAGTACCAAAGTAGCGATCACCAAACTCGCCTAAGCCGGGTATAACACGGAACTCTTGGTTCAAACACTGGTCTATCTCAGACGTCACTATCTTCAACGCGGGAAAACGTTTGCAGACACAATGGATTCCCTCTGGCGCCTGTCAAAACACAAGTTTACGATCAGAGAGATTTTGATTCATACACTTACCGAGATAAGGTTGAGGAATATAATGTGAGATTCAGGAACTCCTTTCTGTATGAGTAGTTCAATGGCCTGATTGGCAGAGTTACCTTCAAAAATAAGAAATAATTATGAGTACGATGAATTTATAGAAACAAAAGTTCGGGACTAAGTGTGCAACGTAAAGAGACCAAGTACCTGTGGCTAAGACAGGGTCTAGAAGCAGGACATGGCGTTCAGAGATGTCGTGGGGAAGCTTCTCATATATAAGCTGATTCACATGACAAGAGATACTTTAAATTTCTTGTTTATAAAACAAGCAAAATATTTGTTAGCAGACCTGTTTTCCATTGTCGCCATCACGGTGGATGAGAATCTTCCCTATTTTAATTCCTTTGCAGCAAGCGCGTAATGCGTTTTCCATGCTTTCACCACTAAGTAAAACATACAAAACAGAAAACTTTTAGGCAAGATCAATTCATCGCAACATATGGTTCTAAGATATTAAACGGTTAGAAGAATTCAACATCTTATCGAACAAATTAACCAAATACAATACCTTTCAAGGCTCACCTTCTAATAATTGAGACCCCACAAAGTTTCTTGCAGAAATCAACTCCGGCATACACAGCACCTGAGGTGGAAAAGATCACAAATTTCAATCAGTTGAATAAGCTAACTCTTAACTAATCAGTTAAATAGACACGACGGCTTTATCTAAGAAAGTCTCTGTCATACCTGTTGGAGTAACTACTTGTTTCTCAGTGAACGGCAAATGACCAAGACCATGCTCAACCACCTAAAACAAAACCGACAAATAGTTAAAATAAGAAGCCCTGAAAGCGGAGAAGACATGAGGCAGAGAAATACCAGACGGATAAGTCGATCTGAATAAAACACAAAGTCATGCTTTGATATGTCTTTCTCTCGAATAAGTGTATGCATGCCTCTTATCTGCAATCATGATCCTATAGTAAGACCGTTGAACCAAGAACTTACCGTCTAAATCAGGAATCAAAGAGGGCAAGAGTGAGAAAATACCTGAAATGTTGATTGGATAACGTAAACATTTGGGTAGATTTTGCAGAGATCATGCTGCCCAAGTTTTGTGTGAATATGTTGTGTAATTAAATCAACTGCAACGTGATTATCACCTCCTCGAGGAATGATCACGTCAGCGTATTTCTTTGAGGGAAGCACAAAGTCATCAAATGCCGGCTTCACAAATTTTGCATACTGTAAATGAACATAAAATCCTCAGAAAACAAAGAGTAGAGACACAATGAGATGTTCACAAGAGTATATTCCCATGTGTTGTTAATTCCAGATCTCACATTAGCAGACATTATCAAACGTCTTAACTAGGCTAGATGAACAGAACCTAACTAATTCTACACCATAAACTGAAAGGAAGACTAACCTGTTCAAGCACAGAATCGAGATCCCTGCCTCTCTCAACTGTGTCACGCCTGATTCTGCGAGCAAGCCTCACATCAGCATCTGAAACCATTTAATAGCTTCATAAGAGGATTAGAGAGATGTGAAATAGATTTCAATATGGCAAGTACATAGCTTCAAAAGCATTCAGTTTATTTGTAGTGGTTACCAAATGATATAAATGGAAATATTGATAAAAACAAGACCTCAAGGCATCAGCTACAGAACAAGAGAATGACAAAGTTTATCACAATATCATTTGCAGTTGTACAGAACTAATAAGGTTAACCACAGAGTAACACAACACACACATGCTTTGGGGAAATGAAATAGACATTCCGGTTGATAATAAAGACAAGGTTGGTCGTTACCGGTGTCAACAAAAATCTTCAGATTCATCAGATTCCGAACTCGTGAGTCATGGAAAACTAGAATCCCTTCCAAAATTATAACATCAGAAGCATTGACCTGATAGAGGATCCCAAATGATAAATTAACACAATTCTCATTGACTTGTAAGCAAGAAGTAAAGTCTTTCTCTCTAATGAAGAGACCAAATCACAACTTCATCTATGGAATTCAAAGCCACCAATAAGAAGATTAAAATCAAACGAGCACAATAATAGTCTTGGACATAAAAGTATGCACCTGGCGGAAAGTATCAGATATACGTTGATGGGTCTTAAAGACTAAAGTCGTAGATTGGAATTTGATATGGTTGCCCACTCTTGAGAGTCTCAGCACAATGCAAAAGCTGCTCGGTGTCAAACGCATCTGCAGAACAAACAAGAGCAGAAAGTGGAAGATTTAACCAAATGCTGCCATGAGCTAAGACTCATTGGACTTAAACCAAAGTACTCTTGGTTTACCTGGATGATCAAAGTTGTACTCTTTCACACGCAGCAATTCTTCAGATGTCAAACCACGGTAAAAGGAATCCTAATCAACAAAGAAGATTAAATTATAAGCTTTCTATGATGTGAATCCTAATCAACAAAGAAGATCAAATTAACTTCAAATATGAGAACCAATAGTATCAAACCTGGTTAACTAGAACAACACGATGATCATGAAGTTGCTGGATTATCATATCGCAGACGGTAGTCTTACCAGAGGCAGTACCACCAGAAACCCCTATCAAAAGGCAAAATCAAACAAAATGCCGAATAAACTAAGTCCCTGAAAGTAACATTCATGAACAAAATCGCTAATCTTATACAAACTGAAACCTTAAATGAGAGGTTTTACCATCAAAACCCTAGGGAAAACGAAACCAAAAGGGGGATTAGAGAATCACCGAATAACGAAGGGTTGTTTGGGAGCTTCGGGATCGGAGAAAGCCGGAGAAGAAGAAGAAGAATTAACCGATCGGTGATGAGAAGGAGAAGCGACGGAGGAATTGGGTGGAGAAGAAGAGAGAAGGCCGTCGAGGCGAAGACCGGAGAAGTGAGGTCCCGATGCCTTCTCCATGGCGTAATCTATCGACGAAGAATTCTCCGGCATTGAATTCCGATGAATCGTTGGTTGTTGAATTTGGTTTTTGAGATTTTCCGGCGAAGAATCAATCGGGAAAAAGCTCCGTAGGTGAAGAAGACTGACGAGTGACGAAACGATTCTGTTCAACGCAAAGTCTCATTTCTCTCGGGTCTTTATTTATTTGTTTTAAATTGGTTTAACCCAATATTTTTTGGTGATAAAATCTGATTATTAAATTATTTCAACTTTGAATTCATAAATTGAAATTTATAGTTTTTGATAATTAGATAAGTAGTCCACCTAATTGTGATAATGATAAATAAGAAAATAAATAAGAGATTTTACATTTATAATTAGTGGAAACTATTAAATAAAAAAAAATTATTTTCTTATTTTTGTCACAGTATTCACTATTGAAGAAATGAGTAAGAAAATACAGTAATGGGCATATGAAAAAGAAGAATAAAGCCATAAAGAGATATTCCATTATATACCAATCAAGTAATAAGACCCACATGGTATGAGAAATGTTGAAACCAAATAGTCCAAAAGTAAATTAACTATTTGGGGGTATTTTTTTTTACTTTTTTAAGTGTTGTCTCTCACAATCCTTTGCTTGATTTTGTTTTTCAAATTTCATTTTATTTCATCAGATGTCATATTTTTTCCCTAAACAATTTATTTGATATGGCATGCTATTTTTTAACATGATATACAAATTATAGATGATCCATGTTATTTGTTAAAATAACCTGCAAACCAAATTATAGCTTTTTCTAAACCAAGGTCTGTGTTTTTTAATCACAGCAAACCAACAAGTATAACCTCCAAAAATTACCATAGCTGAAAGTTTTCATATTTCTCATAATATATAAAATATCCAAACTTTCAAAAATATTTATTCTACATGCATTTTCATCTTCTTCTTCTTCTTTCTCTTCTCCATTAATAAACTTCCTTTAAAATTTGAGAATCTAGGAAGACACCGATGATGATAATTCAAAGATTTAAGATCCTTCTCCTCTTTTACAGGATCTTCAATCACCTTGAGCTCACCGGGTTTTTCACCTAATGAATTTTTACTCTTTTCGCTTTGGTTTTCCGGTGATTCTTCTAAAATGACCGCTCGTTCTTCTCTTATACTATCTCTAAAAAGCTCGCCTAGTTTCTTCTTCCGCGGTGCTGGAGATTGCGAAAACGATACTAGGGTTTTGAAAACGAGGAAGTTTCTCTCAGAAACTACACTTTGGAGTATTAAAACATAAAGTGCTTTTGGAATAAAAATTTAATTCTTAAATTTAAAATATGGAAATTTTGTTTTTTTTTATTTAAACCCTACATTTATTTTTGATCTAGTTTAGGTTATTTTTTAGTTTTTTTTTAGTTTTTAAATATTAACAACATAATAATTAATTGAAGAAAATTTAAATGTAATTAATTAAAAATACAATAAATGCATAATTTCAAATATGCCTATTTAAGTAAACTGCATTAATTATAAATATAACTATATAAGTAAATTGAATTAATTAGAGAATATTCACTTCCTAGATTTAGGGAATCTAAAACTATTTTTTTAGAACACATGTTCTAAATTCCGGTAGACGAAAGGCACATGTGTAGAACTTATATTCTAAAATGGATAGAAGATATAAAGATCAGTAGAATGTGTAAACTTTAGAACATAGACCTTCTAGTAGAAAACACATTCTACGGAATTTAGAACATAGATCATCTAGTAGAACTTAACATCTACTGGCTCGTAGACGTAGAATATCAATTCTATAAGCCGTAGACAAAAACAATATGATTAATTTTAACCATTGTTTTCAAGTTTTAAATTTTTTTAAAGACTTGAATATGGCTAATATGTATATTCTCTTAATTATCAGATTTTTTAAAAAATTTAAAACCCTTTATTTTTAATATGTTTTATTTTCTATATGGCATTTTGGGTAAAAATGACCAAAATATGCAAAAGGTTATTGGGACAAAATCAACTTCAATATGGCCTATTTTTAGAAATTCCCAAAAAAAAAAGATAAAACTATAAGGGAAAAATTCAAGTGCAGAAATTGAAATGTAAGGAAATTACTCTAGAGATTTCACTCCCTGAAACACATATCTTACATCACAATGAATTCTCCAATTCACAGGGCAAAAATAATATAATTTTCTAGAATTCATCAAATATATACCGGAAAACAATGACATCTAAATTATAAACATTATAAAGAATCTGAATCACTATTTAAGCAGGCGTGAATTATTGTAAAATCCAATTAGGAAGCTAAAAATATTTCTATTGTATCCAGTCAAGAGCTGATCTGATCATGATTGATATAAAAGAAACTATATTTGGGTATATTCATCTATTAATGGAAGAAAACCAATTAAAGCCCTTTAAAAATTGAATTAAGGATAATCATCTTACTAGAAACAGCTCAATAAAGATATTCTTAAACCATTAACCGTATCAATCCTATATCAATTTGATCAAGTACGATCAAAAAATTAAAGGAAATTTTAAAAAAGTACCGACTTTTCTTAGAAGAAGAAAACGACCACCGAAATCTCAGTTGACTTGCACCGTTATTCACCGTCGAAGTAGCCGCGGGAACGGCAGAACCAAATTATCCTTTATCGGCGATTCTGAACGTACCATATGAATCAACAATACATACACGCATTATACAAAAACGTGTATAAATATTAAATACAGAAACGTAATTTACATGTTCATATGATAAATCTTTTTTACTTTATTCCGGAAAATTCTAAACCGAATCCTAGACCAAAATAAAGATTAATTTTTGCCACCATCCACATTAGCCAACATGATCAAAAATCCCACATTCCTCATCGGATTGATTTATAATCATAATCAATAATCAATCATTCTCATAGTGAATTGTAAACTATTTGGAAGAAAAAAATGTTCATAGTGGCCAAAGATAATGAAAAAATCCCATATCCCACTCATATAGTCTATATATTCAACTATAACATGATATTTTCTGAATTATTTTCTCATAAACCTTTTTTTTTTTTGAAACTTTTCATAAATCTAGTTCAAATCATATAAATTGCATGCATCAAATCATATACAACAACAATAACAAAATCTTATAATTCTCTTAATAAACCAAAAAAAAAACTATTACCCGGAATTCTCTTAGTAGAGGGAGACGAAAAACTAGGGCTCTTCTCCAAAACGACACCGTTTTCCTCCGCCATCTCCGGTGAGTTAGTCACTGGAATTACCATAATAGACAATTTTTTCTTTTTCTTTTTCTTTTTCGAGGGATCAGTTTGAGATTTACTCACAGATGCACACGTTCCCATTCGATTAAAAGAAGATTTGATCAGGGCCGGCTCGCAGATACCGGGGGCCCTAGGCAAAACCGAAATAAGGGACCCCATAATACACTAAAAAAAAAATAAAAATAAAAAACTCTACCAAATGGGCCCCAAAAAACGGGGTCCTAAGCGAATGTTTCGCTGGGCTATGCTGTCCGCCGGCCCTGGATTTGATTGTGAAATTGACGTTTGATTATTTACTGCTTCGCACGCACACGAAGAAGGAATTGGCCTGTCGACTATTTTAACTCTTTAAAATCGGAATCAAAAAGAGATTGTGTTGTGGGTCCCATAGACGTGGAGCCCCACTAAGATGTATCTCGTGACTTACGGTGTCGTTTTGCTGTCGTTTTGGACAATTGTGGAGCCCATTGGCTGGGTTTTGGAATGACGTGGCGGTTATAGACTAGCTAGTACAACGTTGGCTATCGGCGGCTATTGGCTATTAGAATCTTTTCTTCTTTAATGGAATTTTGACTGTATTTGGTAAGATATTTAACAAATATCAGCTTGTTATTTAATTTTTATATAATATACAAACTAATTACTTTTTTAAAAAATTTTATTTTGACTAGAGATCAATATTTTTAAAAAATTACTGACTAAATTATAACCGAAATTGACTTGTATTTCTAGTTTTTCTACGTGATTGAATGAAAATCCTTATTTTTTTGTCAACTACATAAATGGAAATCTCAAACAATATTTTCAGAGTAACTGGTTCAAAACACAAGATTCTCATTTACATTTCTAAACCAAGAAAATCATTCAATTCTTCCTAGTAACTACTCGAACTAAAACATAAACCGGTGCAAAATTCTTCATGGTTTTTACAGGAAGCATTGGTTTTTCTTTCTGTTAACGAATTCCACGAAGAATTGCAGTTTAACTTGCAAGTGAGGTAATAGATAAACATAACAGCAAAAATGTCATCCGATAATAGTTTATGACAAACATCCCAATATGATAAGAAATTTGTTCTTTTAGCAAAACAAGAAAAATAGATAACAAGTTTGCCAAAGAAGAAAAGATTTTAAATCTTTAAAATTAGGGAAAAAATTAGTTTGGCACTAGTTTATTGTTTTATTATTAGATTAGCTCTTAAAATATTTTTTAGTACTAACAAGTTTTGAATGCCGATTTTACCCTCAAATCATTTGTTAGGAAAAACCTTATTTACAAAAATGTCATTATCAAAATTTTGGATATTTTTTTTATTTTTACGGTTTTGCCATATAACAGACTTAATATATTGACATAACGGACTTATTTGTAGACAAACTTATTTTCTTTTAGCCACAAACTTATGTAACATTGAGTGAGAGACTTATAAATGCTCATTTAATAGACTTTTTCTTTTTGGTCATAGCTTCCAATAGATTTATTTCTTTTGACCATAAATTTACTTTATTTTGACGGACTTAATAACTTTCTCACAGATTTATTTCTCTTTGGCAACAGATTGACTATATTTTGACAGACTTACCAAATTTATCACAAATTTATTTTTCTTTGGCCACAAATTTATTTTATTTGGACAAATTTATTAGTATTCGATAGACTTATTTCTTTATGCCACATATATATATATATATATATATATCTATACTATATAAAAGTTGAAGCTATAATGCTCTTAGGCCGTCCACATAGGATTTAAAAAATCCGATATTATTGGTCCATGTCAACATTTAACATAAATTATGATGGTAACTTGCCAAAAACTAAAAAGAAAAAAAAATCGATTTCTGCCAAAAACTAAAAGAGGAAAAATTGATTTATGTCAAAAACTTAAAAGGAAAATTATCACCAAAATAAGCAACAAAATAATATAAATTACTCAAAATCATGAGTTTCATATATAAGTATAAGGGAATTATGACTTAATTGCTTATTGATGAATAATAATAAAAAAACATTTTCATAACTTCATATTTTCCTAATAATTAATTAAGACATTATTTAATATTTTTTAAAAAACATTGGTCTTTAAAATAAAGAAAATTGGTCGCATAATATTTATAAATCCATATTTTTATAGTATAGATTTCTACTAAAAATATTTATTTAATTATGGCAAGTGTAATTATTTTTCATGACTCTTTTTTCTCAATGAGATTTAGCATAAAATTGATATCTGCCAAAAACACTTAAAAGGAAAATCATTACCCAAAATAAGCAATAAAATAATATAAATTACTCTAAATAATGATTTTAGTATATAAAGAAATTATGAATTAATTGCTTATTAATGAATAATAATAAAAAATTTATTTTCTAATTATATTCCTTATAGATAATAGTTATAATTCTTATTCAATACCCTAAATCGGTTAAAATACTGAAAACCTTGAAAATAACCGTTTACTTTCATAATTATGTATCCCATTTCTTATGTTTGATTTCTGTTTTGCTTCTTGATTTGCTTAGTTTTATTTGATTAGTGTGTTTCATAAATTGTTTGAAACAAATAATTTATTAGCATGTATCTACTTGTGTGTTATATTTCTTTCTGGATATCGTTTTATGCATGCTCATCATCTCAATGTTGCAGCGATCTATGTACCTATGTGACTTAGACACATCAGCTCATTCTGGTGATGTTGCCCTTTGCTCACAACGATTAGTATTTATTTACTTCTTCTGTTGCTCTTAACAAATTTGTTATAGTTGTATTAGACATTGTTTACGAAGAGACCCACTATTAGAGTTTTTGTTGACATATCACCCAATTCTCTGTTTCATCCCAGTTCATCCAAACGTGTATTCAATCACGTTGCCGATAGATTGATGAGTGGAGTTATGTTTTCCTCTACTTTCACAAGAGATATATGATAGCTTGATAAAAGAGCCTTCATATGAGTTCTCAAAGGTTAGATCACATAATTCATTGCTAAAGGCATACTCAACGTAGATCTAATCTTTCCGTAAATAATGCATCTTTTGGTTATTTCTCCATTGTGCCATTGGTAAGAAACTTACTGGAGAGGCACACTCAACGTAGATCTAAATCTTCATGTAAATAATGAACTTTTAATGCATCTTTTGGTTATTTCTCAATTGTGTCATTTGAAAAAAAATTGCTGGAGAGGTTGAGAAAGCAAAATGATTCTCACAGATAAAACACAAATGCAGTAAAACAAAAATTTGGTGTGATTATAGCTTGAAATACTATTACGGTAGGAATAGTAGAAATCTACCTGCAGTCAGCAACTATATAACTTTGATAGATGATTTCACTTTTGGCTAATGATAAAAAACATTCAAAAGCTCAAGTAAAGTGCTTTAGTTTCTTACCAGTTTAACTCTATGAAACAATGCATCTTGTCAATTAAGTGCTGACCTAAATCAGAAAGAACTGAAGAAACCGTAGCAGCATCACCAACTTTGGTGACTGTAGTGGTCACTGAATTGGTACTTAGAGTTGCTGCAACGTCATTCACCTCTGAACTTGGGACTTGTGACGTGGACATAGAGCAATGGTAGATAGAGACAGGGCATAGAGACAAATGTGAAGAGCCAATCAGATGCTGAGAGAGCATATAGCTGCTAAATAGGTGGTAATTTGGCTTCTGTTCATGATGAATGATACATCTATAAGTTGGTTGGTAGCTACGAATACTGAACAAAGATCTGAGGGACAAAGAAATGCGTCTCAAGGCCATTACAAAATCCACTCAAAACCCTGTTAAACAGTTAACTGAAGATTGTAAAACATGTTTTCTAATATTATCTCTTGGATTTATAATCTACACAGAGAGACAAAGAAGAAAGCCTTTAAAAATATATATATATATATATATATATATATATATATATATATTGGGAGTTAAGGCTTTCGTGAGCTAACTACTCACTGAGGCCTTGTGAACAATTGTGAACAAAATTAATCTTCAAATCTATTTTTATTAATTTGTCTAATATATTTTTGTATTTATATAATTTTATATGTAGCCAGAATATTGTGTAATATTTCATTTTGAAGATTTATAAAAAAATGGTAAAACACAAATGCAGTAAAACAAAAATTTGGTGTGATTATAATGAACAAAATTAGTAGAATCAATGTTGTTACATAGTTCTCTGTTATCGTTTAAAGTTAGCTATTCAATGATTCTATTATTTGATATATTCTTCATCATCTATACTGAATAACAATCACTATTTTACTGAATAACAGAATCAATGTGTTTCTTTGATTTGTAGATGTTATTTAAACTTTGTGGAAGAAATAAGAAACAGAAGAAACTATTATACAGAACACATTGCATAAGAAGCTCTTACTAACAAACATAGGAGGTTAAACCAAGATATTCACATAGAGTGTTCAAGTTAGCAGAAGAATTGAAGACAACCAAATCTGAAATCGAAGGTTTGTGCAAACAGTTAATTGATAAGAATAAAGAAGATGGCTTCGCGAAGTTTGATTCGGAATTAATGGAGGTAAGAGGAAATTTAATGAAGAAGGAAATTGAGCTGCATAGTCTAAGAGTGAAACAGAGAAAATAGTGAAAACTGCAACGTGCATTGACATCATGGAAGCTCAGATTAGAAGAGGGAAGGTTCAGTGTGAGCAATGGAAGAAAGTGGAATCAGTTTTCCTGGGAGCTTTTAAGACCTCCAACTCCAATTGTTCCTGGTCTAAATTTGTTTGGAATGAATGTTGAAGATTGTTGTTACCTCCGTAGTATCGATCCTGAGATTAGGGTTTATTTATTTCTTCATTGCGAATACTGAGAAGAGGTTATGCATCAGCTTAGGCAACCTAGCCAAATTTTTTTGGAATGATCCATATTGATAAGTTGGCTCTCATCTTGGTCTGGTCATGCTTCCCCAACGCTCAAGTGACTGACCTTGCAATCAACAATCTTACATAACAACATCTATATCTCTTCGAAAACTCTGTTCCATCAGATAGATAAGAATATGTGTGCCACACTTCTTCTTCAATGATACCATAAAGGCTGTTGTGGGCTTCTGTCCAGATGATTCACCTACTCATAGATCCAAACTCAATTCTATGTTGCTCCTCTTATTTTCATCCTGCCTTTTAAATTTCTTTTGGTCATAAAAACTCTCATTACCTTTACAGCAATTGTATCCAAACTCTTATTCCTTTAGGTAATATATATTCACTATGAGACGACAAAATGTTGTGGAGAGAACAATTTAATTGATAATATCTAGACGTTGAAAGAGTTTGGTGTGTTACTGATTTTCTTAATAATACTGTAAAAAAAATTGCATTGGTGTTGTACATAAATTTGTATAACTATATTTTTTTTTTAACGTTGCCACATTTGCTGTTGAAAAATGCATCAATACTTAAAACAATACATTAATTGTTAGAAAGAACTAGACATATGAATGTTTTTGATCGAAAAAGAAGTACAAATTTATTGAACCTTAAATTACATTAACATATGCAAAATCTTCCATGACATTTCATTACTTTATTGGGGTTTCCACCAATTTGGGAAAAATGGTTCAATAGTTCGAAAATCTTAAAAACTATTTTTTTTACCTTTTACACACTTTAACATAGGAATACATGGATTCAACGACTGTACAACATCATTCAGAATAGAGTTTACTAGCATCATATGTTATAACCATTTATTTATTAATTATTTCCATCTCTAGGATAGTTAAAAGAAGAGCAGTTGTATCCTAACATGATGATTCTTAATATTTTTGCTATTCTTGAGTTCTTTATTCTAAATTATCTAATATGTTCACATGAGTATGCTTTCATATATTCAAGTTGTTGGAGGTGTTGGAGATAAAAAATTCAGATTAGTCTTCATTTCTATTTCGGAAAACATATAAATCTCATCGAGAAAGCAAAGGACTCGCAAAAATCAATTACACCTGCAAAAATAATGTAGAGTTTTGTAACAATGGTGACGATGTGGAGATTTCAATAATACAATCATACTTGTGTGATTCTTGCAAAGTTTTCGCTCTAAAACAAAATATAAGACCGAAAGATTCAGAAGGAAGTTTTGCAGCATGGTTGCTAAATGTTGGACATGAAAATGCACCCATAAGTGGAACAATATTTGCCTATGAAGATGATGGTCAAATGATAGTTGTTGATCATAAATTTCTAATGCAATCAAGTGGAAATCAACTACAAGACATATTTCAAGCCATAAAAGTAGAAAACATTTTATCAAAAATTACATATGCAAACATTATAAAGACAACAATCATAACTCTATATTAAAAATAATATATCATATTTCAATATGCATTAAATAAAATTATTCTTCAAATCCTCATTTTACATTAAATTTATTTTCTATAATTATAAAAAAATATATAATTAAAATAAACGAAAATGAAATATTACACAATATTCTGGCTACATATAAAATTATATAAATACAAAAATATATTAGACAAATTAATAAAAATAGACCCACGCGTAGCGTGGGTAAAAACCTAGTATATACTATATAAAAGTTGAAGCTATAGTGCTCTTAGGCAGTCCACATAGGATTTAAAAACCCCGATTTTACTGGTCCATGTCAGCATTTAACATAAATTATGATGTTAATCTGCCAAAACTAAAAGAGGGAAAATTTATTTCTGCCAAAAAAAATTAAAAGAAAAATCATCACCAAAATAAGAAACAAAATAATAGAAATTACCTAAATTATGAGTTTCGTATAAGTATAAGGGAATTATGACTTAATTTCTTATTGATGAATAATGAAAGAAAAATATTTTCATAAATTCATATTTTCTAATAGTTAATTAAGATATTATTTAATATTTTTTTACATATATACTATATAAAAGTTCCACGTGGGATTTAAAATATCCAATCATGATTTGTCATGTCATTAATTAACATTATTTTTCATTTTCATAAGTTTATTAAAATTTTACATATTTTTGGTTTATTATTTTTGTCTAATATTCGATAAGATCGTATTTGTTAAATTTGATATTATATTTTCGATTAAAAGGAAGTTTTCTTATACGATAATGCCTTAAAAGTAAAATATAGATTTAAAACTGCCTCTTATAATCTTATAAATAGTGGCTTTAGGTTTTCATATAAAAATAAAAGTTGAAGCAATAGTGCTCCTCTTAGGCCATCCACATAGGATTTAAAAAACCCGATATTACTGGTCCATGTCAGCATTTAACATAAGTTATGATGTTAATCTGCCAAAAACTAAAAGAGGGAAAATTTATTTCTGCCAAAAAATAAAAGGAAAATCATCACCAAAATAAGCATCAAAATAATAGAAATTACTTAAATTATGAGTTTCATATAAGTATAAGGGAATTATGACTTAATTGCTTATTGATGAATAAAGAAAGAAAAATATTTTCATAACTTCATATTTTCCTAATAATTAATTAAGATATTATTTAATATTTTTTAAATCTATACTATATAAAAGTTCCATGTGGGATTTAAAACAGCCAATCATGATTTGCCATGTCATTAATTAACATTATTTTCATTTTTATAAGTTTGGTTAATAATTTTGTCTAATATTCGATAAGATTGTATTTGCTAAATTTGAGATTATATTTTCGATTAAAAGCAAGTTTTCTTATACGATAATGCCTTAAAACGTAAAATATAGATTTAAAAGTTGCCTCTTATAATCTTATAAATAGTGGCTTTAGGTTTTCATATAAAATGAAATCGATATCCTACCTAGAAAACTATTGCTGTCATTTAAGAAAATTATATCTATGGTTTATATCAGTGATCTCATGTCCGTTTGTGAAATCATCATGCAGAATCTAATGAACATGTATATATGATGTATAGATCATCTGATGTCGTTTGAGTTTGAAGAAGAAAGATCCACGATTGGTTTATTATGGATGTTTGTGCTTTTTCATATCTCTTATGAATCACAAGATATTTGTTTGATGATATGTATGATTTGATGTTGTTTGAGTAAAAGCTTTGGGTTAGGAGAAGATAGATCAACGACAAGCACAATTGTTTATTAGCTGTATATGTGGACATGCTCATGTTACTTGTGGAGAAAGTAATTCTCCAATTTGGAAGCATTAGGGTTTAAATTTTAGAAGGTTTTACTATTTCAGTATGTGTGGATGTATGCACATATATGAATTATTCTTGGTTGTATGTAGTGGATGGCGTTCTTGAATTAAATAGAAGTCTTGAATTGGACAAATCTTTATAATAAAAGAAGCAACTGTTCTGGTCTTGGAGCTTGCTGGTTTTTAATTAAGAACAAGTTGTGTGGTAATCTCAAATAGTTGTGTCTTCCGGCTTTGCTTTGTTTTTTTCCTTTTGTTTCATCCGTTGATCACGATTCACCTCAGACACGCCTTCCTTCGGTGATGCACGAGCAGTGAATTCACGTTTTTCAAGAGATTTTGGTAAACCTCAATTTTGTATTTAGATCATGAAAGTATATATGAGCCACTAATAGTCATTATCATAATTTTAAATTATAAAAGCTTATAAGAGTTTTGGACATATGGTGGAAAGTGCAATTTTTATGAAACTAATATTTCGTTGGAAAATTAAATTTCAAATATCACATGTTTGAATTGAATCTTCATATGTTCAAATTAACTAAAATCGCAGTCTCCTATGTTTCTTTTATTGTTGTAATAAAAACTGACAAGGAGATCTCATTCATTTTTCGGGAGGAAAACAAATAAGAAGTGACATAAGAAGCCAACGGACCACATGCTAGAGAGATTTTTGTGTGTTAGACCGTGAGACTATATATGAGCCACTAATAGACATCATCAACTTCAAAAATTATAATATGCTTGAAAGTGCAAATTTCTATTAAACTAATTTTCCATGGGAAATTAAAATTTCCAATATCACAGCTTTGGATTAAAAATTCACAAGTGCGAGTTTAGTAAATAATTTTTTTCTTTCATTTTAGGTCGATTTAGTAAATAAATTTCAATAGTTTCTTAAAAAAAATGGAAAACTATACAATTACTTATATAATGAAAAATTGGCTCTAACGTGAGTCGGATTCAAAACATACGTTCTTATTGGTCCACATCAGCTTTTAACATAAAACTTGATGATAACCTACCAAAAACTAAAAATAAAAAAATTGATGTTTGCCAAAAACTTAAAAGAAAAATCTACACCAAAATAAGCAATAAAATAATATAATTACTCAAAATAACGAGTTTAGTATAATTATGCCTTAATTGCTTCTTAATGAATAATTTCAAAAAATATTTTTTTTTCATAACTTCATATTTTCCTAAAATTTAATTAAGAAAATATTTAAAATAAAATAAAAAGAAAAATAAATCACCAGCTTTTAAAATAAAGCAATTTGTCGTGTAATGTTTCTGAATCCCTATTTAAATAGTGTAGATTTTTTCTAAGATACATTTACATGATTATTGCAAGTGTAAATAATTGTCGCGATTCCTTCGCTTTCTCAATAAGATTTCACTGTTTTCTGAAGTAGAAAAGACTAATATGAGAAATTAATCTCCAAGATTTAGAGTTTAGAATTTAGGGTTTATGATTTATTGTTTGGATTTTAGAGTTTAGGTATACAATTTTGACAAAATTTAATATGATAAACACAGTAATATCCTAATAATGTTGACGATTTATGTTTATAGAATAATTAAATGAAATTAATTTTCCTGCAATTCCAGCTGATACATGGACTTATTTTTTTGGTTTGACATGTTCATGATATTAACCTTTCCTTGCCGGTATGACCTTGACCCTCTTTTGCCGATATGCAAAATCTTCCATGACATTTCATTATCTTTACTGTTTTCGGCACCAACTTGAGAAAAAATGGTTCAATAGTTCAAAAATCTAAAGAGTAGTTGTTTTTGTTTTTACTCACTTTAACATAGAAATACATAAATTCAATGACTGTCCAACATCATTCAGAAGAGTTTACTCTTGCATTAAAAAGTTATTTATTAACTTTTTCTATTTGCAGTGTAGCCAAAAGAAGAGTAGTTGTATCCGAACATGATGATTCTTAATATTCTTGACATTCTTGAGTTCTTTCTTCTAAACTGTCTAATATGCTCACCTCAATAGGTTTTCATCTATTACAGTTGTTGGAGATAAAATTCTCATATTAGTCTTAATTTCTGTTTCAGTAAACAGATAAACCTCATTGAGAAAGCAAAAGAGTCACGAGAATCAATTACACTAAAAATAATAATGTAAAGTTATGTAGCAATAGTGATAATGTGGAGATTTCAATAAGACAATTATACTTGTGGAATTCTTTCAAAGTCTTTGCTCTGAAACAAAACATAAGACTCGAAGAATCAGAAGAAAATTTTGCAGCATGGTTACTAAGTGTTGGACATGAAAATGCACCAATAAGTGAAACAAAAAATGCCAATAAAGATGATGGTCATTTGGTGGTCGTTGATCCTAAATTCTTAATGCAATCAAGTGGAAATCATCTGCAAACAAATATTTCAAGCATTAGAAAGACAACAATCTTAAGTCTATGCTAAAAATGATATTTTAAACCAAACTAATCTTCACATGTTTATTCTATATTAAATTTATTTTCTAAACCAAACTAATATTAAATAAAAACATATATGTTTAAAATAAACAAAAATAAAATATGATACAATACTCTAGCTACATATAAAATTGAATAAATACAGAAATATATATATTAAACAAATCAATAAAAATAGACCCGCGCGGATAAAAGTCCTAGTCTATACTATATAAAAGTTGAAGTTATAAGCTTCTGAGGCCGTCCACCTAAGCTTTTAAACGACCAATCATGGTTAGACATCTCATTAGTTAACATTTTTAAAATTATAAATATTTTCTATATTAAGATTTTTGTAAAAAGGGAAAAAAGAAAATATATGGGAAATTAAAAAAATATTTAAAAATATGGAAACATTTCTAAATATAAATTTTTGTTATGAGAATACATAATACAAAAAAAATCAAAATGTAAGGTGTATATATATTGACGTAAGATGTATGTAAATTTTTGTTATTGGCCACATAGATTTAAACGACCAATCACGATTAGCCATCTCATTAGTTAATATTATAAATATTTTATATATTAAGAATTTTGTAAAAAGGAAAAAACATATATGGAAATATAAGAAATATTTGAAAATATGGAAACATTTCTAAATATAATTGTTTTTTTATCAAAATACATAATATAAAATAATCAATATGTAAGATGTATATATTGACGTAAGATGTATGTAAATTTTTGTTACTTGAATACATAAAATAATCCATATTAGTCTCACCAAATTTCTTAATATTCTATTTTATAAGTTTAGACACATCTACCTATCCACACATAAAAAAGGGGGAAAACAATGTATAGAAATATTTGAAAATATGAAAAAATTAAATATAAACTTTGGTATCAAATACATAATATAATATAATCAAAATGTAAGATGTATATATTGACGCAAGATGTATATAAATTGAATATTATTAGTTAGAAATTTTCTAATTAAAAAAATGTAAAATTTCAAAAAATAATTATGACGGTTTACCCTAAACATTAAACTATAAATATTGAACTTCTTCCACGCGATTAGGATTCAGTTTCAAACGAATTTACTTTTATGCAGCTTTAATTTTGTTTTTTCGTGTTACATTATTTTGGGATTTTATTTTCTATGAACTTACCTTGACTATAAACCAATATTGTTTAATTTTGCTGATTTTTACTGTATTATTTGTGTTTCAGGTTAAACTAATGAATCGAGTCTAAGTTCATCCAATCGTGAGTTTTAAAGAAATTACAAGGTATGACCCAAGCACTTATAGTGCGGGTATGACGAAGTTAAGGAAAGTGGCCTTGTATAGCCCATGAGTACGGTGCTAGCACACAGGAACATGACCGAGTACGAGCTTGACTCGTCTTCCACGAGTAGCGAAGAAATTCGTAGAGGAGGAGCTAACAACAACAAAAGTACAAACCTACTCCTAGCCGAGAGCTTTAATTTAGCTGTTAGTTTCAAAACAATCTACTTTTTTTGGTAGGATTCAAAACAATCTACTTTGATATTTCGAAAAGTTTTGTACTTTTCGAAATATGTAGAAATAAGAGTAATATTTGAAAATATGGAAAATTTTCTAAATATAAACTTTGTTATCAAAATACATAATATAAAAATGTATACAAAATTTTGTTATTGGAATACATAAAATATTCTATATTAGTCTCACGAAATTTGTTAATATTCTATTTTATAAGTTTAGTTACATCTATATATATCCACACATAAAATTATAAACACCCAATCACAATTAGCTATCTCATTAATTAATTTGTAAGTTTTATATATAAAACCAATATATGAAAATAAAAGAAATGTAAACATCGATCGTTATTTATTAAATTTGTTAATATTTCATGTTCAACCACGTTAGTAGCCATTACATAAAAACAGTTGGATCACTATTTGTCAATAAATTTGTGGTTGGTAGAACCACGCAATGAAGAATCGTTAATTTTTTTTTTGGTAAATTATAGTTCATAATTCAGTATAAGGATCACACAATGAAGAATCGTGAATGGTAGATGTGGGAATGAGGATAGAGAATGAAGAAAAAGACAATGAATGGTTGCAAAAAGATAGGAGAATGATTGATCTCTCGAGAAAAATTTGTGAAGACAAAAATTCATATACATATTGAAAATATGGTGAAAAAACACAAATTATTAGAAAGAAAGTATATGGATAGAAATGGTTGAGAATAGATGAAATGAAACTATGATTGTGGTTAGATTGGGGAGAATGAGAGAAGACATAATTTATGGTTAAAGCTCATATGTTTTATAGCAATGAGAGGCAGTAGTTGTAGAATTTAGAGAAAATGAAACCTATATATATATTGAATTCATGGGTTTAGAGACTGAAGATTTTTTTTTCAGTAGAATGTTATCTTTGGAAGAGCTATACTAACTAAGATGAAGTGACAAGAAAAAAAAGAAAATAGTGAATTTGCACATACGAAAATAAGAAAGTCATACAAGTTAGTCTCCACCCAATATTTGATGCATTACAACAACTTATTTCATAAAATTTAATAAAAATGTCGTATGATCATCCACAAAATCTAAAGCTACAGAGAGAGGTATTAAACAAAAAATATGTTCATTTGATAAATGTTGTATTTTGAAAGAAAGAAAAAATCTAACTGTTGTATGAGAGATTTTTTTAATTGTATATTAAATTGAACTATTTGCCTTGGTAATTTTAAAATATATTGAATTGAAACTATTATCAATTAGTAGATATATAAAAATTTATATTTCAAACATTTCAATAAATATTATTATTAAAAAAAATTTCACTAAAATTTATATAAATAACCCGCGCGTAGCGCGGATTTAGGACCTAATATATATATATATATATGATAGATTTGTATTCTTTTGACCACAAATTTATTTTCTTTTTAGCCATAGACTAATATATAGAGATTGGGGTTTTTTTTTTGTCATACAAAGTTTGGGTTTAAAATTTAAAATGTAAAGGTGTGAGAAAAAAATACTGTAAGAAGACTAAAGTGGAAAATTTAGATTTTCAATATATTCGGTTTGGTCTGGCTATTGGAACTGATGTATGTCAGTATTTGATTGGGTTTTTTTTATTGTCAATGTTTGTCTTGAAATAATTTTAACCGTTGGATCAAAGTCCAAAGGGCGTCAACTAGCGCCTCAAAAAGGTCTAGTTGATTTTCAGTTCCAACTAACCAAAATGTGGTTGGAATTGATTTCTTTTCGATCGGAGCGTATCGAAATACCTTTGGATCAGAATCACCTCAAATATGTAACCGATTGGATCATCGAAATGGGATCTTGCGACAAGTTTGTTGAATTGCATATGCACGATTCTGGGGATCATCCTTTGAACAAGTTTATTGAATTGCTGGAGGAGGAATCCGATCCAAGGTCACTGATGATTCATGGTTTGTTAGATGACATTTTTTTTTTGTAATACGATTGCATAAGGGTTCTGATTCTGTTCCAATAAGTTTTCTTTCTGAAGATGAAGATGAAATCCAATAAGTTTTCTTTCTGAGGATCCTTGTGATCTTTGATGCTGATGCAATTTTCAGTGAATTCCAATTGAAGAAGCGTGGTCAAACGGAGCGTATTGCTAGTCACTCTTCTGTGCAAGTTAGTATGAAACAGATCTCAGTCTCTCTTTACCATTTTTTCTTGGACCTCGTGTGCATCCATTTCTCGTAAACCTTTGATGAATCTAATTTTTGTGCAGATCAAAGAACTCGAGCTCTGCTGCTCAGTAACAAGTGGCTGAACCTAACATTCATCTAGTCAATATCAAGTTCAGTCCAAAGGGACATATTTTATTGTTTATAAACTTGTTCATTACCCAGTTATATCATTTGTTTATAAGCTGTGTATAGCTATGGAGCTTTAGTTCACAAGAACAAGTTTGCCCCTTCTCAAGGCTCTGCCTTATGAATAGGTTTTGGATTCATCTTTGGACATAGAGCTAGGACTGCTTATATGAACAATAGGAAAACAAAGTATTATGGATAATTGTTGATAATTTTGTCTTTACTTTAATGTTGGTATTGCTTGCTTTGCCTACCTGAATCGTTAATCCTATGTTGTTAGGTTAAGAGAGCGGCAGTGCAAGAATCACATCGTTTGGGCCAAAAGCGACAGTTTGGCTGGGGACATAATCAATCGAGCACCAGTGAGTAGAAATGAAGTATTTCATGAGAGGATGGGAAAGAGAAATTTGAAGATCCCTGGCTCTTCTAATCACTCTGGTATATATGTTGAGGTACAAACAAGCACTTGAAAATTTCATGGAAAAGACTTTGGGTTGTTGTTGACACACAAAACTCTTTGCTAAATTCGGTACCCATATATGGTTTCAGACTCGGGCCATGAAGGTATACCGTGAAGAAATATCCTTAGTGTTCTTCTAGAAATCAACTGCAACTCTAATCTCAGTACCAGTATGTTTCTTTTTGCGGAACCCTACTTGACTTCTTGGGTGCGGATATTTCCCGCTGCAATGCAACTATATATTCGGTGAGAATGAAATCTTATAATCTGCTTCCATTAGTGAAGATGTTCTAAGCTCAAAAATGAAGACTGTTGCTGTTTGTTTCAGGGAGTCTTTGTTTCATTATTCAGGGCACATACCCACACATATCTTAAGGGTCCGGGTCTACATATTCCCTGTTCGGGCCATTCTCGCCATGGGGGCTGTATTCCTCGGGCCATGCACTTCACCTTGAAAGGTACCATATTCTTTCATCTTTAGAACTCAATTCTTAGGATCATGTATCTTTTAGAAACACGTTTGGAGAAACTATATGGTTTCTTGAATCTAATTTACATGAGTTACAATTGAAGAAGAATGTTCAAACAGAGTCTGACATCTGGAACGTATTGCTAGTAACTCTTGGATATCTGAGTATGAAACAGATCTCAGTCGCTCTTTACCATTTTTTTTGCACCTCGTTTGCGTCCATTTATCGTAAACCTTTGATGAATCTTTTTTTTGTGCAGATGAAAGAACTCGAGCTTTGCTGCTCAGTAACAAGAGGCTGAACCTAACATTCATCTAGTCAATATCAAGTTCAGTCCGGCGAGTGGTTCTTGGACCGCCAAAGGGACATAGTTTCTTGTTTATAAACTCGTTCTTGTAAGTACTCAGTTATATCCTTTGTTTATTAGCTGTGTATAGCTGTGAAGCTTTAGTTCACAAGAACAAGTTTGCCCTTTCTCAAGGTCTGCCTTATGAATAGGGTTTTGATTCCTTAAGAGCTTGTTTAACCATCTAGAGCTACAACTGGTTATATGAACAATAGGAAAACAGAGTATTTTCTTGTGGTGACAAGTATTTTGTCAATAAGTTGGGATTTTTAATCATAGAGAAAAACTATTTACATATTGTCTCTCTCTAGAGATTTTTTTGGTTTCTGTATCAAAAAGAATGACCATTTAGCAATTGTAACCACCACTTTCTTTTCAGAGAATCTGGATATCAAATCTAGGGAGGATGTTGTGCCGTTTGGTGCTAGCTATGTTTACGGTTGAGTGTACCACGGCTCTACAAGGCTGCAACTTTATGAGGATTGAACTTCTATGGAAGGTACTTGACTACTCTTTGCCAAGTATACAAAGTTTCAAGAATTTTGATGAGCTTATTTGCATATGCAGCTCAAACCTTCAGCCAAGTCTCCTTCCTCTCTTCTTCAATGTTTTCGTTCACTTGGGCTTACCGGAAGGGTAATAATTAGATTTATGGACATTTCCGTTTTTAACTTATGGGAACATGTTCTTGTCACAGATAGCTGGTTTTAAAGGTAAAGGAATGTATGAGCAAATCTCACGCCAGCTTTCACATTCACCCTCGCGGTTATCTCCAGGTTCCACCTCGTTTTTCTTACCATTCTGTTTACAATGAAAAACGAACATGGTGTTTCTATGCTAATTAGTAATTATAGATACAAAATCTCAGGCCTTTTGCATTTTGGGAATGCTTGTTGAAACAACAAGTTTTTTTTTTTTTTTTCATTTGTCCAATTCTCTATAGCAGATGGGTTTTGACAAAAGTAATAAAAATTTTCTTTTTATTACTCAAAAACTTATAATTTTAAAATTCAGAAGTTTTAAACCTTTACCAAATAACAATATGCAAAATGCCCAAACTCAAATTTATATGTCTTTTATCTTCTTAAATTAGACAGAAAACAAAAAAAAAAACCAAAAAGTAAGTAAAAAAAATGGAGAGCGAAGCAGACGCAGAAGCATCTGTAGCAGTAATTCCGGTGCCAAAGAAGAGAGTCGGAAACCTAACACCGATTCTCAGACAACAGCAGCAACCTAGCGGTGGCAAAATGAAGGAAATGGGGAAGAAAACGCAGCAACCCAGCGTCGACGACATGTACTTTCAGTGGAAAGGTCTCGTCCCCTTTCTCTACGACTGGCTTGCTAACTCTCGCAGGTCCGTCCTCTCCACTTTATTTGAGTTTCAATTTCTGTGTTTAAGTTAGGGTTTGGTGTTTTGAAATAGACATAATCGTATCTGATTTGATGATTGAATCTCATTTTGATTTAGGGAAATAATACTGAGAGATTGGCTTGCTGAAAATTCTGCTCCTGCTGGTAATGTTCTTATTCCATGAGAGAGCTTACATGTTTGGTCTTTTCAGTGTCTCAAATGTGATATGCTTGGACAATTTGCAAATTTTCAGGCTCCAGTAGTGATGGTCAGAAGGTCTGGATCCTATTGCCAGCTTATAATTTGAAGGTTCTTCTCTCAGGCAAGGACAAGTACAAATCACTACGTCACTACGCCACTGCCATTGGTACAGATTCTAAGGTTGAAGCTGTGTCAATCAGCCCGACTAGGTAACTTCTTAGAACAGCCTCTTCTTTTTTATCAAGTAGTTCTCTCAGTTTCTGTGTGTTTAGTGGTATCATATTTGATGAAGTCTTTTGTTCTTGTGCTAAGAGAGGTTCCATTGTTGTTTGATTTTATACAGATGGGGTCCTCAGCATGAACAAGGGACTTACAAGAATCGCCATGTCTCAAAACAAGTACGGTTTTCGCTATCTCTTGTATCTTAGTCACTATAACAGTTGCTAAGTTGCTTTTTATATATCTAATCTGAATTCAATTGCTTCCAGGTTCTCAATGTTCTCAATCTTCTATTGTGTTTTGGATTTCCTACTGTGGCGGCAGAGAATCGATCACGTGACAATGGTGTTTGGAGGATTGCGTTGATCAACCCATCAGGTGGCGAATCTTATTCATTTGGCGCAAAGTGGTTTGTCATCTGCATTGTTATGTTTCTCTGTGCTTTGGTGGGGGTGTTCTTCTGGAGAAGCAACAAGAAGAAAAACTTGTCGGAAAGTAAGAAGAAAAAAAGGTCGAAACATGCTGCCAAACCGAAAGCTGTCGAATCGTCGAAAGATAGTGCATCGCCTGTCAGTGCATCGCTACAACCTACGGCTGTCGATACATCCCTACAACCTGTCGATGCATCGGTACAACCTAGTGATGTCGATGTATCGCTACAACCTAGTGCTCTGGATACATCGGTACAACCTAGTGATGTCCATACATCGCAACAAGCTAGTGCTGGTGATCACATCATCGAGACTCAACCTTCTTTCACAATCATGACAATGTTGTCAGACAAGAAGAACGATGTTTGTAACCTGGAAGTTGCTATGAGTTTCCCCAAAGAGGTAGCTTCTGGCAGGATGATCAAACAAAATATACATGAAGCTTTGAAAGTCGCTTGTGTCAAACTAAGCTTGATGAGGGATATGTGTAAAGCAATTGATGCCATGCACCAAAAACGAATTGTTCACAGGAAGCTTGAGCCAGGATGTGTGCAAATAGTATTGGAAGGAACAAAACTTAGTGTAAAGATATTGGAGTCTGACGCTAGCAAGCGTCTCGGAGAGAACGAGAAATCTTTCGCTAACTTTCCCACACAAGGTTAGTTCATATACTTCAAATTGGGTTTTTAGTTAAGTAGCTAATTACAAATAGTGTAGGTGGAAAGTTTTTAGTTAAGTAGCTAATTACAAATACAAATATTGTAGGTGGAAAGAAAGATTGGCAATCTCCTGAACTTTTAGGCGGAGAAATGCAAACAAGTGCGGTTGATATGTTCGCATTCGGGTGCATAATACATTATATTATGACGGGTAAGCACCCATTTGGAGACAGCAACCGCCCTTTTAAGATTAGACATCAGAACTCCAATATCTCCGGTTTGAACACTGAACCAGCAGCTCAACATTTGGTAAGCAATCTGCTAAACGGTGATGCTTCTAAACGGTTTAGTGCAACTATGACGCTACAACATCCGTTCTTCTGGTCAGCGTCTAAGCGTTTGTCGTTTTTGAGAGATGTTAGTGAAAGAATCGATGATAGTCATCAAGTCTCGGCTCACTTGGAGAAAAAAGGAATACATATTATGTCAAGCAGCGATGAAACAGTATATTCATGGGATGAAAAGATTCCAGATGTGTTTAAGAAGTTTCTTAGCACACCGCGACAAGAAAGAGATGGATATGAAGAGTTTGTGCCTTACAAGTTTAAGAAGGCAGGTCATCTCTTGCGAATGGTAAGGAATATCGTGGTCCACTACACCAAGCTCCCTCCCGAAATTAAGAACCTTGTCGGCGAAAATCCAAACGGCTTGGACAAGTATATCAGTACAAGGTTCCCTCGCCTTCTAATTGAAGTGTACAAACCTGTTCTCAAGCACTACAATGAAGTTCCGGTTTTAAGAAAATATTTCAGGAATGAATTCGATGAATTGGAGTGAAACATTGTTTGTGAAATGGTTGCAAGGTTAGTACTGATTTCATTTTATGAGAATCTGCTCTGTGTTTACACGTGTTAGATAAGTGTTAGTTACATCTGTACTAGGTTGTTAATGGAATCTGAAAATTTGTAATGAAATGGTTGCAAGGTTAGTACTGATTTCATTTTATTCAGCTGTGAATGTGGAAAGACTAAATAGGGTTTAGATGAAAGTAGATGGAATTGTTAAAACCAAAAATTCATGAGAATCTGCTCTGTGTTAGATAAGTGTTAGTTACATCTGTACTAGGTTGTTAATGGAATCTGAAAATTTGTGTTTGTGAAATGGTTGCAAGGTTAGTACTATCACTGTAAGTTGATTTCATTTGATTCAGCTGTGAAGGTGGAAAGACAAACTAGGGTTTAGATGAAAGTAGATGGAATTGTTAAAACCAAAAATTCATGAGAATCTGCTCTGTGTTAGATAAGTGTTAGTCACATCTGTACTAGGTTGTTAATGGAATCTGAAAATTTGTAATGAAATGGTTGCAAGGTTAGTACTGATTTCATTTTATTCAGCTGTGAATGTGGAAAGACTAATTAAGGTTTAGATGAAAGTAGATGGAATTGTTAAAACCAAAATCTGCTCTGTGTTAGATAAGTGTTAGTCACATCTGTACTAGGTTGTTAATGGAATCTGAAAATTTGTAATGAAATGGTTGCAAGGTTAGTACTGATTTCATTTTATTCAGCTGTGAAGGTGGAAAGACTAACTAGGGTTTAGATGAAAGTAGATGGAATTGTTAAAACCAAAAATTCTTGAGAATCTGCTCTGTGTTTACAGTGTGTTAGATAAGTGTTAGTTACATCTGTACTAGGTTGTTAATGGAATCTGAAAATTTGTGTTTGTGAAATGGTTGCAAGGTTAGTACTATCACTGTAAGTTGATTTCATTTGATTAACTAGGGTTTAGATGAAAGTAGATGGAATTGTTAAAACCAAAAATTCATGAGAATCTGCTCTGTGTTAGATAAGGTTAGTATCAGAAGCTATTTCATAGGTATTTTATTGAACCACTGAGCAGTGAATTTGACTTATGTTTGTTGTCCACAGGTGAGACAGTTTGTGAGCATTTATGATGGAGGATATGGAACAATGGTTTAGGACAAGCTTTGTTCCCTTTATGAGCATTCCCGAAACGATAAACATTAAAAAAGAACGTTTATTAGTCTTTATTTGTTGAAGCCTTTTCTTTGCTGATGTTACCTATGTAGGAGTGTACCTAATCACTTATTGTGTTTCGTTCTTAACCGGCTGGTTTGATTCGGTTGGGTATTTCAGAGTTGGTTTGGGTTTGGTTTACTTTTAAACAGCCACGATTGAAATAGAAGTGCCTAAACATTTGTCTTTCTTTGAACGATCTCTATCAATTCTTGCGCATAAACATTTGTCTTGCATTTGTATGGTATAAGTTTTGATTGATAGTCTACAAAAATGGCATAAGTAAATTATTTGTAGACTTTTCATTTATATAACTAAATAATTTGTAGACTTTTCATTTATATAACTAAATAATTTTTGTTTTTGATCTTGTAAACCAACTTTTTCTTTGTACCAAATGCAATTCAATCATTTCTGTTCCTAGAACAAAAAAAAAAAGTTGTGGTATCCATAAAAACTTAATGTGACGATGCCCCACGAGTCAGTCTACTGGTTCTAGCTTATTTATTACATATCGACGAAAGTGAAATGGTAAGCCTAATCCGAAACGATAAACATTAAAAAAGAACGTTTATTAGTCGTCGCATGCATGCAACTTGTAGCTAGAAAGATTTAGATGGTTCTAAAGAATCAAGAATGGGTCCATCTTCTTCATTTAAAGTTTTTAAACCCATTTGTGCCCCAACGAATTTTCCAGAACTTAAATTCCTCCACTATTATAAATTCAACCAACAAATTTTAATACGAGAATATTGTCAATAGTGTGAAATATTGCGCTTTATCCAAGTTAGCCTTGATCTGTTCCAATATATCATCCCGAAGTTTGAGAGCAACTTCCAGCTCAAAATTAGTAGTAGAACCTTGCTCAAACTTCAACAATAATGGTGGATCACGCCCATAGACTACCTTGAAAGGGGTCGCCTTCAGAGATGTATGGAATGTGGTGTTATACCACAACTCTGCCCAGACATCTATTGAGCACTTATTGAGCACCTCAGTCTGTCCATCTGTTTGGGGATGATACCATAGGCAGTACTAAACTTCAACTTAGTGCCAGCAGCTTTAAACCCTTCTCTCCCAAACAATGGAGGCAAGATAACCATGTAATCTAATGACCTCCTTAGCAAACTTCAATGCCACATCAGTTGCACTAAAAGGATGTCTCAACCCAATAAAGTGTGCATACTTGCTGTCTACCACAACCATAATGACATTGATGCCAGGAGATGTAGGCAAACCCTCGATAAAATCCATTGAAACATGTTGAATACTTATGTGTTTGACACACTTGACATTCTGGGACCAATGAAACTGTAATTGTAACCTCTTTTGGGTCTTTAGAACTCCTGAGTGCCCTCCTTGTATCCCAGCATGAAACTCCTCCAACAATAAAGGAATGTACTTGGAATTCTGTGGTATACACAACCTCCCCTTGTAGAAAACATGACCTTGATGAATTGTGTACCCAGGTTTTTTTATCACTCCTTGTTGAACCTCATTGAACAACTTCTTCATACCCTCATCATCCTCAATCTCTGTAAAGATATCTTGGAGCTGTATCGAAGAAGCTCCAAGATGATTAAAGATTGAACTTCTCCTTGTTCATCCGCAGCAGCATTATCAATACCAGGTTTGTAGACAATCTCAAAGTCATAGCCAAGTAACTTGATAAGCCATCTCTGCTCCAATAGAAACTTCAAACTTTTCTGATCCGTACGGACCAAAAACTTCTTCCCGAGCAAATAATGTTTCCATTTTTGGATTGCCAACACAATCGCCATCAATTCTCTCTCTGTTAACCCATGGCTAAAGTATGCGATGGGGTTGTGTTTCTGCATAAGCACAGCTCCAAACCAAAACCACCGGATGCATCAGATTCTACTACGAATTGTTCATTAAAATCAGGCAAGGCTAAGACTGGAGCTGAAACCATTGCTTTCTTTAACTCCTCAAACGCCAACTGAGTCTTATAATCCCATGTAAAACCATACCCCTTCACAAACCTTCTATAATTTCCAGTCAACCCCAAAAACCCTCTCACTCCTTTAACAGTCTTCGGTGTTGGCCACTTCGAAATTGCTTACTTGGATTAGTTAAGACTCCTTCACTAGTTATAATATGACCAAAGTAATCTACTTTAGCTTGATCAGTTAAGACTCCTTCACTAGTTATAATATCATCAAAGCCTAAACAACTCATTCATGAGGGCTTGGAAAGTAGCAGGGCGTTTGTTAACACGAAAGGCATAACAAGAAACTCATATAAGCCATCATGAGTACGAAAAGCTGTTTTAGCGACATCTTCCTCCTTCATTAGAATCTGGTGGTATCCTGCTCTTAAATCCAACTTTGAAAACACCTTAGAGCCATGTAATTCATAAAGTAGCTGATCAATAACCGGTATAGGAAACAGTCACTCTGTTCAAAGCTATTGTCCTCCTTTTTCACCAATAACACCGGACTTGAGAAAGGACTGTGACTAGGCCGTATAACCCCAGACTCCAACATGCTCTTCACCTGTTTCTCCATCTCTTCTTTGTGGCAGTGAGGGTATCTGTAAGGTCTTACACTCACTGGACCTGCTCCTTTAGTGAGCTGAATTGTGTGTTCCCTTCCTCTGAAAGGGGGCAGACCCTTGGGTTCTTCAAAAACTGGAGCAAAGTCAGCTAGTAACGACTGCAGTGCCACAGGAATAGTACTTTCTACCATCTTTGTGTCTAAAACTTCCAATCCTAATCTGTCCCATTTACTGAGCCCGTGTTTAGTGTCTTGAAAGACATCTTTCTGGAGTGAAGAGTTGGATCTCCCACAATGGTAACTTGTTGACCTTTGTAAAGAAAAGAGAGCTCATGTGTCTCCCAGTCCATTTGGCACTTTCCCAATGTTCTAAGCCACTGAATACCTAAAATGACATCAGTATTGCCCCAGCTCAAGATTAATAAAGTCTGCCTCAAACTCCAACTCATTGATTCGAAACTGTACTCCTTTACAAGATCCCAATCCTTGAACTGCCATTCCAGTACACAACATCACCTCATAATTGTTGTTCTTCCTGATTTTGAGTTTAGCTTTCTGTACTACTTCAGGAGAAATAAAATTGTGTGTTGCTCCACTAGCTAACATCACAATCACCTCAGTATTACCGATAGTAGTTGTTGGTGACTGAATTCCCAAAAAAAGAATTAAGAGATAGTTCCATTAACTCTTTAGGTTCCTCAGCAACTTCTTCACTCTCTTCTAATTCTTCTCCATCTTCCCCTAACTCCATCTCACAACCATTTACCACTAACATGACCCGTTCCCACACTTGTGACCCACAAAAAACTTCTCATCACATTTGAAACATTCGCCTTTTCTCTTCTTCTCTTCATATTCTGCTGGTGATAACTACACTCTTGGTCTGGGACCTTTGAAATCCTTCTTATTCTGGTGTCCTGACCAAGGTAGGGAAGGTTTATTATTCTGCCTAAGGTGCCAATCCCCTGCATTAGATACCTGAAATGTTGTTTTGGTTTTCAATCCTCCCTTCTTCTGTACCAAAGCACCTGAAACCATTTCAGATAAGATGCTTGCTTCCATCTCTAAAGATACTTCAATAAGCTCTGCTAAACCTTTTGGTTTTAACATCTTGACCAAAGCTCTAATTTCCGGCTTGAGCCCATTCTTGTTTATGGATTCCAACCCCTCATTGTCTACATTTAAAACTTGAGCTGATAAGTCTTCAAACAACTCCACATACTCATCCACTGTACCTTCTTGTTTCAACGCATATCGTTTGAGCAATTTATGCTTGAATTCCTTCCAATCATGAAACCCGATCCTTGTGGTTTCCCAATGGTACCATTTCGAGACCTTTCCACTCAAATTCACTGCAACTTCTCCCAATTTCTCGTCTTCTTCAAACTGACCCAATTGAAAATATCGATCAACCCTAGCAATCCAGCCATAGATGTCTGTGCCATCGCAGATAGGCATCCCTAACTTCTTTAGCCATTTATCCCTTGGTCTAGATCCCAAACTAACCACCTGATCCCCAGAACTAGAACTACGGCGATTTTGTTCCAGATTAGAGATTGGTACCTGATTTTGTGGCGCCGTCGTCGTGTCCGGTGGAATCGCCGGCGAAGTCGTCGGAGCAGAAGGTTGCGAACCAACTTTAGCAAGTGAAACCAGCTCGTGAAGCATCGATTCGATCGAATCCAATCTCCTCTGCGTATCAGACATCAATGAATTAAGACTCTCGACGGCTATTTCCACTCGATCTAGTCTTCCGGCGAATTCTGGCTCCGGCGAGGTTGTTGCGGCGGTTGTTCTAGTTGACGGCATGATAAGGAGTAAGGACGACTTCACAGCACCAAATTGATAAGCTTTCGAGTAGAGTAGAGTTTTTTTTTTTTTTGAAAGTTTATCTTTGTATTCACTGTGAGAGTTACTTTTTACAAATGAAAACAATCCATGAATATTCCTTTGGCTCGTTATGGTTGGTTATGGGTATATATTCCTTTGGTTTATATTAACCGGTTTGTTCCGGATTGGTTTAGAGTATATATGCTTTGTCAACATCATTATGTGTAATAAACAGAAATAGAAAATCATGTCCATATTCCTTCTCTAGAACGGTTACCTCAAGTATCCGTTTGAAAATGACAACTTACAACCACTAATCTGGAGATAGATTCAGGCTTTTGTTTAATAACTTCTTACTGTATATATTTGAATTCACCCAATGTAATGATTAGTGCATGCTCTTCCCTATGTTCCATCATAATCTCAAACTCAAAACATATAACAAACCGAAATAACTTCACAGAAGAAAAAAGAGAGGAAAATATCAATTATCTTGTCACAAAATAAGCACGCACACTTGAACAGACTCCCAAATCCCAAGTGTGTGATTATAAAAACGAAACTCTTAAGTCAAGGAGTAAAATCTCAACAACCAACAATAACCAGAGTTACCACTGTGCTGGAACAACATTGGGAAGAGCGTTTTTCAAAGCTGTGGCCATTGCATTGATGTATTCGTACAGGAAGCCGACGAGGTTGGAAGATAGACCAACTGGAGCAGCGGCTATTGCAACAACTAGAACCACAGCGCTAATGGCTACACCTACGAGGACACCACTTCTTCCACCGGAGATCTCTTTGTCAGCTTCTTGGAAAAGACAAGCATTGGCTCCTCCTTGTTTTTTGTTCTACAATCATGACAAGGTTGGGTGAGAGCCTGAGTGGAGTAAGAGGCATTAATTACCTTTAGCATGAAGCTGTTCACAGTACGGTTGAGAATGTGTCTCAGTGATTTGTGCGAATGATCCTTCCATTCGTCTACGAGCTTTCTAAGAAGAGCAACACTAGCTTCTGGATTCTCATCATAGACACTGTCCCAGTGATTGCAGCAATCAACAACGTTCTTGGTCAGACACCAGAAAGCGATTGATGTAGCTTCCTTGGCTAAAACAGGATTTCCTGTAAGGACGGACGGTAACACATTACAAGTCTCTCTATTTGGAGAGAAACAGAAAACTCAACTCAGGGTTTACTAATACCTTCCCCAGCTAATTTCAGATACAAGGTGAATATCTCTAGAGTGAGTTGTTTGGTTGCCTCCTTTCTCGGTGTATTGGCAAGGGCCACTACCTTCAACAAGGGATAAACTGCCTCAAACCTCTTTGTATCCTGTGTGCACACAAACAAACAGAGAGATGAGACACGGTTTTGTCAAAATAAATCCATTCCAATACTTGTTTACCTTTGTTCTCTTGGATGAAGCAGGGAATGTAATGCGCAGCAAAGTCTCAAATGCAGGAGGTGGAATGAGTCGCCTGGATCCTTCCTGAACAGAAAATGTTTTAAGTATGGTCCGAGCATCTGGATCCGACACAATGCTGAAAAATAAAAAACAAAATCAAATGATATACAGAGCAGAGGGGATCAAATGAAAATTTCAGAGTGACTCACTGCTCAACCAACTGCAGGATGAGATCCATTGAGGGAGGGTCGCATTTGTGTCTACTGACGGTTTGTGGTAACAAGAGACGCGCCCATATATACAAACCTAGAGATAAGTCTATTTCGGAGACCTGTGCAGTGATCCAAACTAGAATGGGAAGCTTGTCACCTGCCGTCATAGGCTCCATCATCATGAGAAAGGGCAATGCCATTGTCAAAGCACTACGTCTGCTGCGCAAAAGGATTGATAATACAACATATACTGCCAACTAAAACAACAACAAGTAGGAGTTAGTGAGTGAGTCATTTGAATTTAAGAAAGAAGCAAAAAATCTTCTTTACCTGAGAATTCAAGGGGGTTTTGTTTGTTGGCACACTAGCGCGGCGGTAAAAAGCAATGGACGATATTATAAAGCCAGAGAATTGGTTGTCGTCAAATTGCTGGATAAAACTGGTTACTGTTCCGTACAGACAGGGCCGGCCTTGAGCACAGCAAGGTGAAACATTCGCCTAGGGCCTCCATTTTTTAGGGCCCAATTTTAATTTTTTTATATGTTATATATCTATATTAATAAGTTGATATATGGAAAATTTTATGTATAATTAAAAAAATATGAAGTATATATGGTGTAGATAAAAAAGTAACAAAAATGATGATTTTAAGTACGTTTGTAGGTGAAGAAAGGGCCCCATTTTTGTTTTGCTTAGGGCCCCCGGATTTTCAGGGCCGGCCCTGCGTACAGAGATTCAGAAACTTCATATAAAGGATGCTGATGGGAAGATGGATGATTAGTCTCACAAACAAATGAGATTATGGGATAACCAAAAAAAAAAAGAGCTCTTGACATCGACCAGCTTGTCCATCTTGGCACATGGAAACTGCACAGGTGATGATACTTGGGAAAATGCTTCCTCTAAGTAGCTGACCAGTCCCGAGAGCTCCTCACCCGGCTGAGGCCGCTACAAAAAAAAAGTAGATGATGAGAATTCCAGTACTACAAAGGTACTTACCGGTAAACCGGAGAGGTAATCCGCAAGAGCTGAAGTATCCATCTCTGACACAACGTCGGCCAAATACACTTGTCCATCGTCTTCACTTTCAGATTCCGTTTCAGATCCCATCTTTGCCACGACAACAGATTCCAATTCCTTGGTAATTTCACTTTCAGATTCCATCTTCTTCATCTTGTTATTGGTTGGAGAATGAGTATAAGGCAAGTTAATTAGGGTTGAGAGGGAGAGGATAAAAAAAACAACTTTTTTTTTCAAATCGCAATAGGCTAACCTGTTTGACGTAGTTATTAACAAGGGAGTGTGTATGTATAAAACCGGTTTGGTAAGATTGATTAGTGAACGTCAACACTTTTTTTGAGATTTTCCAATCAAAAACAACAAAAATATAATGCATAACTTATTTATTCATCTTCGTCCTGGACTGGACTGTTGGATTTGGTAAACGAAATTACAGTTGAAATTATTCCATGCATCCAATATTTAAGATACAGACTCAGCGGTGAGAATAAGGCAAAGACCCTGAGTAAGCATACCGGGATGATGAAGGAGGAAGCTCAGATTCAGGGAATCTACCTGATGATGATCGGTAGTACTCAGCCAATGAATCTGCTGTAACATATCGGGAATACAGGTCATCATCTTCTCTTCTCGGAGACACCAAGTATGTCCTCGGTGCTGCTCTCTCACGGTACTCGTAACTGTAATACGGCTCTCTCCTGTATGACTCCAGTGCAACTACTGGGTCGGGTGAGTTTCGAGCTAGGATTTCCCGTCC
The DNA here is from genome assembly GCA_028015245.1 of Cardamine occulta. NCBI lineage: Eukaryota > Viridiplantae > Streptophyta > Magnoliopsida > Brassicales > Brassicaceae > Cardamine > Cardamine occulta. The sequence goes on from CM051372.1 coordinate 21,704,848, forward strand.
ATGGTAATCTCTCTCAGGCAAAACCAGTGCATGGACTTCTCTACGGTCATGATACCTCTCCATCTCTGCATGTCTTAAAAGCCAATCACAGTCCACAGATTGATGGTAGGAATCCAAAGGAACACGGTCTCGGTAAGAAGATTCCCGAGGCGGAATTTGGTAATACTGCTGACTTGTTTCTCCTCTTCTCAAACCGTATGTTCGGTACTCCCTTTCACTGAGATATAAATCATGCGGTGCTTCTTCTCTGAGTCGAGGAGGTGAAGAGGGAGCAGCATTGCGACTCCTTTCTTGTCTGTGGGTCACGTGTGCCCTGCTGCTGCTGCTACCAGAGGCATAATGATCGTTTACGGGTCTTTTCCTGTCAGCATCACAGGGGACGGGGATTGGCAGGGTGTGTGTGTTAGCTGTGCAGGGAGTGTAGCCGGCCTGAATAGCTTCTTAAGCTTGAATACCTTCAAGAACAGAGAGATGAATAATGCGTTTTGCAGTATATAAATATGAATTTGAGAAAAACATAGGGTAAAAAATGTGGTTTTACCTGCTTATGAGTCAATTCTGTTTTGAACTTGTTTTTATTATTGTAGTTCTCCTTTATTGCTTTCCTGAATTGGCTCTCAGGCAACGGTATGCATTCACTAACCACCTTAAAGCGCACCTGAAATGCAAATTTATCCATAAGATGGATAAATTCTAACGTAAGAATGAACGATGAAAATGGATAACAAGCAAGGTCACCTGAGCAGGAAAGGAACCACCAAAAGCATTGCGCTCGAGTTTCATTCCACCCGCAGAGGATGCTTGAAAAATTCCATAGAGGAGTTTGAGATCATAGTCATAGAGAAAAAGCTTAAGCCCGGGCTTGATACCCATAACATAATCCTTCCTTTTCTCTTGTACACCCATTACACTGAACCGAAAACAATCAGGTCTAGTTTTTGCATTGCACATGAAGATCAATCCACCAATCTTTGGTTTTCCATCCCCATCCACTTCTTTTTTATTAGTGTCAACAAGCTGCTCTTTCCTCTCTTCCTCGGCCGCAACTACTTCATCTTTCTGAGGTTTCTTGTTTGAACCTAAAACCTGTTTACCCTGTCTCTTCCTTTTGCGTCTCTTGCCCTCACCCAAGCCAGTTTTTACCTCAGTTAACTGGTTCTGCTTATCTGCTTCATTCTGTTGGTCATTCGGAGTCCCTTTATCAGCTTTGGTTTTAATTAACAGTGCTGCTTGAGTCTTTCGTAATTTGCCTTTCCCCCTCGGCCTTCTTGGTTGTTTCTTCTCCACTGACAAGGCGTTTTCAGGGGCTTCTACATAACCCTCAATAGCTTTCTCAGCTTCACCAAGAGAAGGCTCTGCACTTTGTTCATCCTTTTCAATACCTTGTTTTGTAGTGACACTCTCCTGAACAGCATTGGCATTTAAACTCTTCTTTTTTACTAGTTTCTTTACAGTCTTAACAATTTTCTTCTTGAATCAATGGCTGAAATGCCACGTTTGGAAAGGAAAAATGATTTCATGCCACCCAATAATCTGTGTGCCATTGAGATATTAAAAATCCTAAATTACCCTTAATAAGTGGCATTGAATCTCTTTTTCTCCTCAGCTGAAATCGATCGATTGGATTGAATCAATTGATTGAATTGAATTGAATTGAATTGGAATCAAATCGAATCAATTCATTATCCGGATATGGTTCGAAAAGGAATCAAATCTCACTCTCCCGACAAAACAAAAGCTCTGCTCCTCGAGCTCGAGCTGGTTCCTCTGCTCACCTGGATTCGAGGAAGCTCCTGTGAATCAGCTCCTGTTCCACCCTCCTGACTCGACTCCCCTCCCTTGAATTGTGTTGATCTGGATCCTGCTCCCCACGCGCGCTCCAAATAATCCACACGAATCTCGGTCAGGTTCGCAACGTTGTTCTTCGGCGAATCGAATCGTAGTCGACACCTCTCTCGCCGAAGTCATCGCCGGCGTAGTTTGTGGTAGGTGCCTACCATTGATTCCAATAGTCATCGTATATTTGTGTTCGAGGTAAGTGTGAGGTAGTTATCCAACTAGTACAAATGGTACAACTGCATACTGTGTAATTTGGAAATGTATTGAATTTTGTTTTATTTGCAGGAGGTAATGAAGGAGATCAGCCACACAAACATACATTTCGATTATGGAGGCCACTATTCGGAAGAGCATGAATGGATTTCAAAAAATAGTCTAATAGGTATAGCGATTAAGATGTCATCTTTGGAGGATGTAACGTATGCAGTGTTGGTTGATAAGATATGTAGGAAGATTGGAATTGATGCTATGTTAAAGAAGCTTCAATTGAGTTACAGTCAATGTCAAACTCGAAAAGAGGCAAAGATTGTAGATGACGAGGATGTATATGTTTATTTAACTTCAGTGGATAAGGATGGATTTAGACCTATTTTGCGGGTGGAGTTATTGAAAGGTGTTGAAAATAATCAGGGAGGTGAGGAAAACTCCAGAACGGAACAAAGGAGTTCATTTGGTGTGAATTATAGTAGAGTTGGTGATGTAGAAAATAGAGGGATCCCTACTATTCCGAGAGTGGATGAAATAGAAGAAGAAGAAGAACCGCAACAAGGAGGGTGGATAATTGAAGAGCAGATGGAGAATGATGTCAATGAAGAAAGGAATGATATAAGGGATGCGGTTACCCTGTTTGATAACAATGAGAATGATGGTTTGGATGGTTGGCATGAAATTCTTGAGGTTCCACATGGTGTTGAAGAAAGTCAATATGTTAATGAATGGGAAGATGGTACGGGTCTTGAAATAGATCAAGAATTTTCTTCTAAGGAAGCAGTGCATGATTTGGTTACGAAAGCTGCAAATGAGAACTGTTTTGGGTACAGAACTATTAAATCAGACAAGGAGCGAGTTATGCTAAGATGTCGTCAAGCTCCAGAAGGTTGCAAATGGTATTTGAGAGTTGCAAAAAACAAGAATTCAGAACTTTTCACTGTCAGAGTACATAGAAAGATGCATTCATGCGATCGGTCATGCTGACAACAAGTAGTCAACAGAAAGGCACACCAAGATTAGTAGCATCTATTTTGCATGAAGACTATCCAGGTCAAATGGAGACCCCAGATCCTAAAAGCATTGCAAATGTGGTTCTAAGAAAAATTGGTTTCAATTGTTCATACTCCACTGCCTTAAGAGGGAAAAAAACAACATGTAAATGATGTGCGAGGTACGCCTGAAAAAAGCTACAACCTGTTGTATTCTTATCTATATATGTTAGAGTATGTCAATCGTGGGACAGTAACTAGTGTGGAATTGGATGAAGAAAAAAGATTCAAATATCTATTCATCGCTTTGGGAGCTTCCATTGCAGGGTTTACTGCTATTAGGAAAGTGATAGTAGTGGATGCTACTTTCCTTAAGACTGTATATGGTGGTATGTTAATTTTTGCAACAGCTCAGGATCCAAATCGTCACCACTACCCAATTGCGTTTGGTGTGATTGACAGTGAGAAGGATGTTAGTTGGGAGTGGTTTTTTAGGAAGCTGAAAACTGTTATACCAGATGAGCCTGGATTGGTTTTTATTAGCGATAGGCACCAAAGCATCATCAAGGCAGTTTCCGCGGTGTATCCAAGAGCACTGCATGCACACTGCATTTGGCATTTATCTCAAAACGTGAGATCCCATGTGAAGAAAGACAAAGATCTAGCTAAGATACAATTCATGGTTTGCGCGCATGCTTATACAAAGAATGAGTTCGACAGAGAGTATAGTGAATTTAGGAATAGGTTTCCGAAAGCTGTTGAGTATTTGGAAAAAAGTATTGGGCTGGAACAATGGACAAGGTGTCATTTTAAAGGAGACAAGTACAATGTAGACACAAGCAACTCTGCAGAATCATTGAACTCCGTGTTTAAGAAAGCAAGGAAGTATTCCCTCTTGACTATGATTGATACAATCCTTGAGAAATTTGCTGAGTGGTTCAACAATCATAGGAAAGATTCTGCTGGTGCACCGAACACATCAAAATTGGTACCTTTTGTGGAGAACGAAATGCACTTAAGATGTGCAAATGCAGCCAAATTAAAGGTGATTGAGATAAATAGCTACTTCCTTGAATACAATGTTATTGGGATCGATGGGAAGACTTATTTGGTGGACCTAAAAATGAGAAGCTGTTCTTGCAAGTGTTTTGATATTGACAAGTATCCGTGTGTCCATGCTATTGCTGCAGTTAGTTTCCTCTCGAGGCAAGAAGATAGATCAGAGAATATCCATATCCATGATGTATGCTCGAAATATTACTTGATTGAGAATTGGGTATTGGCATATTGCAAGACGATTTATGTGGTGCCACATGAGTCTAACTGGAGTGTTCCTGCTGATATTCAAGAACTAGTTATTTTACCGCCCGGAAAAACCAAGAAGAAACAGGGAAGAACCCAAGAAAAGCGGTTTCCATCTATAGGAGAATATCCTCGGAAGAGGAGTAACGTCCGAACTCGTGGCATAAACTTGGAGAGGTGGTTGGAGCCAGAGGAGGGAATTTAATTTGTTTTGTGTGTTTGTTTTGTATTTGTAGTTGTATTCTCGGATTTGTAACTATTTTTATTGTACTATATGGTCCATATAAGTCCAACTATGTCCAATTTACAAGCATTAAAAATACTTATTTTTAACAAATTTAAAAGTAAGAACACTACATAAAGAAAATTATATTGTTACAAACTAAATTTATGTTATTAGAAACTAATTTTGCAAACTAAAGTAAATTATATTGTTAAAAATCATAGTTTTAACTCAAAACACTCTCACAAAGTATATGGTTCCATGTAAATTATCACAATTTTAAAGAAACTTTCGGAGAACTTGTGCTTGCACAACCGAGGACAATCTTTCTCAGCTGGAACAGCTTCTCTAAATTTGCGGCCAAGATGAGGAATGCACTCAAATGCAATAACCTACACAATATATTACAACATTAAACAAATTAGTAATTATTTAAATGAATTAATATCAATCAAGAGAGCCAATAAAGAGTTACCTCAAGAGGAATGATGAATCCATTAAAGGCGGCTTGATGATTAGGCTTCACTACGCCTCTAAAATTCTTGACAAACCTCATAATCTCCTTCAGATTATCATCAAATGTGAGACGCCCCCAAGGAAAAGTCTCACACAAAGCCACATCATTTACCATCCTAAGTAGGAAATCATCAATTTTTGCATCATTCTTGGATTTAGGTCGAACTATCTTGCTTAAAAAATACAAGATAGTGAGTTTTAAGAATGTCCCCTTCTTCCTCTCAAGATTCCCCTTCTCCTTCAGCTCAACCAACTTCTTCTTCACATCCGATATTTTTATCCCCTTCTTCTTCTTAAAGATCTTCTCCACAAACTTTGTATCCCCAAGTTTCATCCAATTAGGAGGATAATTATGACAGTTCATACCTGTCAACAACGCATGCTCCCTAATGGAATACCTCACGGGTACTCCATTCACAACAAACCAACACTCATTTTCTTGCTCCGTTTGTGCGGTTCGGAGGAGAAGCATCCACATCCCTTGCAGCATGTGATTTGGCTCACGATACATATGAAATATATGCTTAAACTGATCATGTCTCTTGAACCAATCCAAAGCAATAGAAAATTCATCTTAGATTTCCTTCACCACTTGTGTCACACTACACCTAGTGGACATCTTGCAAGTCTTGCTGTATTCACTATTACCAAAGAACAATTTTTCTGGCGGCACTGGTTGTGTGTCCTCATCATCATCATCCTTAAATTTTCAAACACAATTTATTAGGTAAATAATCACAGTTGTTCCAGTTAATCCAGATGTTCCAGTTATCCAGTTATTCTACTTATTCCAGTTGTTCCAGTTCACAAGAAATTATACCTAACGATATTGACATCCTTAATCGTTTATCAATCATAGTACATACCTCTAACAAGTCATTTTCGTTCTCTCCTTCTTCTTCCGCTTCCTCCTCTTCCTTCTCCTCTTCGGATTCCTCCTCTTCCTTCTCCTCTTCGGATTCCTCCTCTTCCTTCTCTTCTTCCTCTTCTTCATCTTCTTCATCTTCTTTCTCGCCATCGACTTCCTCATCTTCCTCTTCTCCTTCTTGTTCTTCATCTTCTTCATCTTCCTTCTCGGCGTCGTCTTCCTCATCTTCCTCTTCTCCTTCTTGTTCTTCATCTTCTTCATCTTCCCTCTCGGCGTCGTCTTCCTCATCTTCCTCTTCTCCTTTTTGTTCTTCCTCTTCTTCTTCTTCCTCTTCTTGATCTTCTTCTTCTACATTTTTTCCATCGTTTTCTTCCTCCTTTTTTTCTGCTTCATCCATCCTCCTCCTTCGATTTCTGGTTGATTCATAAACCCCTCTATTGTCTCTCACAATAGCCATTTTCGCCACCGTTGAGAGGAGAGCGATCTGCAGCAGTTTTGCAATTGTTCTTTCGATTCCAAAATCGATGGATGATGTCGATCGATAAAGGGAAAGGCGAGAATCAATATATTAGGGTGAACCGGTGTAAATTGATGAATTGATTGGTTTGCATCGGTCCAATTAAATTAAAATCCGGTTTAATTTAATTTATTACGGGTTTAATTCGAAATCTGGTTAGGTGAAATTTAATTGATTAAACCCGATCTGGTTAAGTGGTAGGATATGTAATTTTGTTTAAAACATCTGGTTCTTTAGTATTTAACCTATTTTCTGAATTAAAAATAAATCATTCAAAAATGAATATTTCTCTAAGTGACATTTCGGACATAATTTTCTCAATTCGTGGCATTTGGGACGTGCGCTCTTTCTTCTTTGCCAGTAATCCCTGTGCCAATTTCGATCCAGAAGAACTTGCTTCAACAGATGTAAGAACAGAAGGTTCTTCAACAGTCTCATTTTCTGTTTTCTTTTCCTCAACCGGTACTTCTAAGGCCGCCTCCTCCGGTTTCGCATCCATTAAATTTTCTACAAACTCCTCAACTTCATTACTCTTTCCTCCAGTAGAGGTTTCCACAGCATCATTCTCATCCTTTTCAGCTTCAGCTTCAACTGCCACTTCCACATCCTTCCCAGTCTCTTTATCATTCTCAATTACCGAGGCCTCAAGATTTTTCTCATTCTCATCCATTTTCAATAGACAAGCAGATTTCAATGCGTAGTCACTGCAAAAAAGGTTTAAATCAAGGAGCGTCAAATGAGAAGAGAGATCATGAACCATGGTAATAGGACAAAATCAAAAGGATTTTAAGCTTCAAGGCTAAAACTAAAGCAATCGGAAACTCCAGCCTAAGGTACATCATTGACTAACATTGTCTTCTGTAGATACTTTACCTAACCGTTCCCATATGCAATGACTAGCTAGGGATGTTATAAAAATTAAAGTTTAGTAACGAATATATTTGTTTACAATCTGTTTTTATCGTATCCAAAAGTATTTAGTTAAAAAACGACTGCATTCACAAATACTCACGTTCGATTACCACCTAAATCAATCTAAAGCTATAATTCGTACTCTGACAAACAGACAAATGAAAATTTGCAATCAAATAATGATCTAGAATAACAATACAGGACAAAGATTTACAGATACTAACATAAACACCAAGTAATCTTCAAAGCAGACCATGATCTAAACACATATATCTCTAATGCAAAACGAATCAAGCAAAATCTAACTAGGAAGCAGAAGCAAAGGTTTGCTTTTATACCCTACATCAATGCAAACTGTAATCTAAGAAGACGAATGGCAAACTTTTCCCAGAGCATAAAGGATAAGTGAAATTGCAATCTTATAAGCAAACACATAAAAATGCAACAAAGACTACTACTTTTGAAATAATTAACAACTCTTATGACCAAATCATCTCAAAATCACACAAAATCAATCGAATAATTATCAAAGAAACCGAATCTGAGAATCAAAACAAACTAAAACCACTCTTCCAAAGCAATCACAAGTTACGAATTGCACATGGAGTTTTGGATCCCTTTTCTAACTCAGTCACAAACCAAACCCAGAACAGATCAATTTAGCATCAACAATTGATTTAACGTACCTTGAGAATAGGACAAGCAAATTCAAATTGGTCGATTCCACAGTCTGATAATAGGAAAAGCGAATTCGAATTGGTCTTGTTCTAGAAATTCCTCGAACCCAGTAAATCGATCAAGAAATTGGTACATTAGTCGATGGTGGGTGAAGAAGATGGAGATTTCTTTCGCTTTTTTTTGGTCGAGATTCGAGAGGAGATATTAGGGCTATATTATAAAACGACATCGTTTTAGCAATTTCAAAGATTTAAAAAGTGAGAAAAAGCCATATGGGATGATATACAATGGTTTTTACCGAATTTTTGCAATGATATAAGTTGGACCATTGTTTTTACCCGTTTCTAGAGTCTTTTCGGTATTTTTTGAGTCTTTTGGAGTGTTTGCAGGAAGGAGCAGCCGAAGTCTTGAAGTCGGAGTCGATGTTTGGACTTGGTGTCGATCGACACCATCTCTGTGTCGATCGATACTGGCTCGTGACAAGAAAAGATCAAATTTTATGAAGATTTACTTTTTGCACCAGAAATTTCAAAAATTAACAAAAGTGCCCTAGAACGTTTTTGAGATTGTATCAGTAGTCCTCTAGTGAGTCATCAAGTGGTAGCAGTCCTTTGACAATACATGAATGTCGTGTACAACAAGAACACAATCAACTTTGTATTCAACATAAAAATGTGTCAAAGCTTTTGCTTAAAATTCCAAAGGTGAAAATTGTTGAAGCATCATTAAGGTGTCGAGGTCACATATGTACTTCGAATCTCACTGCAACCAACTTTTTTTAAGATTGAACGAAAACTGTACATGGGAAAGCAAGGAGAGAAATTGATAAACCCCGAAAGAAGCATAATCCCTAAACATCGTGATTTGAAGCATGTCTCAGCCTCTGGCGAGTCATCAAGTGGTAGCAGTCCTTTGACAATACATGAACGTAGTGTACAACAAGAACACAACCAACTTCATATTCAACATAAAAATGTGTCAAAGCTTTTGCTTAAAATTCCAAAGGTGAAAATTGTTGAAGCATCATTCAGGGTGTCGAGGTCACTGATGTTAGATCCCACAGCTAAGAAGACATGCATCTTTGATAATGATGCTATTACATTACTGATAAAAACATACAACTGTCTTCACGAGCCTGATGGGTTTTTCACGCTTTGCATGTTTAAGCAAATCTTTGAGTTTACAAGACCACTTGTTGATAAATAAGAAGTATGCATGTGAAAGAGCCGTTGAGAAGGAACTAAAATCAGCTGCAAGACGGTCAAACTTGCTTAGTTGCTTGCATAAGATGGGGTACCATGAGATAATGCACATGAATATTGAGGGGCTAAGGTCCACCATGCCCGAGTACTAGAAAATGTGGTGTAATGGCACTGTCCCAATTCTTTGTGATCCGAATAAGTTTTGTCACATTTTTCACAAAGTAATGTAATATTCAGGAGAGACTTTTCTAGCTCTTTACCAATCCAAGAAGTATTTTTCTTTCAATGACACGCAAGAGGCATAATGTTCCAATCATGACTCAGGAACCCTACATAAATCAGAACTAAACTCAAAGATTTCAAACTCATGAAAAAAGAATGAAGGAATTAGACCTATAGTCGCAGGCTAAGAAGAGGATTAAGATATTTATTAATGTAACGATGAATCTCTACGGTTGGAAATGCAAACATTGAACGGATGAGATTGTCTTTGAATATTTTGTTTGTGGAATATTACAAATGGGCCTATATTGAGCTCATTTTTAACCTTTAAAATGAGGTAAACGACGTCGTTTAAGAGTATGAGTATGAGCATGAGTATGAGTATGAGTATGAGTATGAGTACGAGGATTTTAAGAGTATGAGTATGAGTATGAGGATGAGGGAGGGTTATTGGTTGATGGATGCTTATACATTTTTAAAATTTGTGGAATCCATTGTTATTGATTTATGGATTATGATATTCTTAATGAAATTCCTTGTTATTGGTTTGATGATTTTTACATTCCATTTAAAATCCATTGTTATTCAAAAAGTTTAGTATTTATTGATTCTATAAATCTATTAGAATATAATGTTATTGGTTAATGGATTTTGTATAATTTTACTCATAAAACAAGATTTTGAAAATACCTCATAAAACCATTGGATTCTTAGAATTCCAAATAACCAAACTTTTCAAATACACAAAACTCTCTACAAATTTAACATATCTATGGATTTTAAAAATTCTAAAACTCTATAGGAATCTATCAACCAATAATCCCCTGAGTATGAGTATGAAACTCCATTCCATTTCAAAGCCCTAGAAACTCATCCCATATGTCGTAATTCATTTTTGTATTGTATCTCCGGTGAGATTCGAGGGATAATAGATTAGATCATTCATGTCTTCTGAGATAGGAACTGTTGAATCGGTAGTCGAAGTTGTCGATAATTGGGATCGGATGAACGAAATTTGGTCGCAGGGCAAAGGAAGTGTTGAATCGAAACCCCAATTGATTGACAGTTGGGAGCTGATGAGCGAAATTTGGACCGAGAGGTTTGGAAAAGCCGCCGGAGAAAAAATCGAGTTGAAGCATGATTCTCCTTATGCTCCTCTCTCCAAGACTAACATTTCCGCCGGAGACAAGTCATGGATTTCATGCTTCTGTAGCAAACGTGGGAACAAATTCTTGTGTAAAGTCGCTGATGATTTCATCCTAGATGACTTCAACTTGTGTGGACTCAGCAAACATGTTCCTTACTACGACAAGGCTCTCGATTTGATTCTTGATGAAGAATCTTCTTCTCATGGTAGGTAACTCTTTAGTATGTTGTGATACGCTCTCGATTTTGTTGTGTATCTTGATTTGGTGGTCAACAGTTGAGATGATTACAGAGGAACAGAAGGAATTGATCGAGTCAGGAGCCGAGATGTTATACGGAATGATTCATGCCACGAATTGAAACTCCAAGTCCGGCATTAAAGAATCTGCAGATGAATTAAACATCCCACGCAGACTAGCAGCATCTCATTAGTGACATTGACAACTTCAAGAGCGAAGTAAACTCCTTGATGAATACCAGCACCATCTTTCCAGCGTTTCCTTTTGTAGGTACTTGTGTCCTTAGTATGCCCTTTTTCAATGCAAATACCCTAGACAGGTCTATCACTATCACTCATATGACCTGATTGTGTTGGAGGTGAGACAACCAAATGTGTTAGTCATACATGAGCAGCAAGTGACTAACACATTTGATTGTCTACCCTGAACACAATCAGGTCCAAGGGTTCTGAAAGATGAAGCAAATTTCTAAGACAATGTAGCTTCTAGATACTAGGAGGAATTTTTTAATGAGGATGGAGTAAATCAGAGACGGTTCTCCCTAGTGATGTACTAGTTTTGAAAACACCTTATCACTTGTACTAAATGATTTCTCCAAATATGAAATCAGAAGTTGGTAGATTTTGTTTGTAAAATATGCTAACCGGTTTAATGTAGGTTTTTGGGAGGGTGTTTGGTTTATGTGGGTCATCTAATGTATGGACAAAGTAAGTTTTTGTTCAAAGATGTCTGTTTGATGATGTATCTGTATGCTCAATGTTGGTTTACATTTCTCGGTGTAGTCAAATCTTTCGGTTTTATTTGTGCATAATAAGTATGCTAACTGGTTTAATGTTGGTTTTTTGGGAGGAAAAATCTCATCAAAACCGGTTTGTATCGAACCATCAATTAGGCACAGTAAATTCTTTTGCTTTCCCGAGGAAAAAAAAAGGAAGATGAGAAGTTCTTGAGATTTCTAATATTTATTTACTCTGGAAATTGAAGAGTCATTACCGAAGATAAAAACCATCGTTGTCGTCGTCTCGCACTAGTGTTTTCCTTTCCGACGAAGCCAACAGCAGAAGAAAGTTGCCATTTCTGGTAAATCTACTCAAAACACTATTCTTTGTGCAAGTGAGCTTTTCACTAATGAACCAAGTAAATTTATTTTGAGCTATTTTCAATTTCTTAACAAAAAAATTAGGGTTTATTTTAGAAACCTTTTCTCTTTTAGAAATCTTTTTTGTCTTCCATGGCGTATTATTCTTATAGTGTTCTTGCTACTATCCTGATATGAAAGTTGAGCTTGAGGCTTTCTCAAATCACCAATATGGCTTTGAGTATTGCCGATTCAAACCCAATACTTGATTTCTAACCCATTTTGAGCTTTTTCCCGCCTTGACTAATTAAAAAAATAAAGTTGTTGTCCTTATCCTCCTAGTTCCAAAAATTTTGTAAGAAAATAGAGTTTTATACAGTTGCTGGGTTTACCTAAGAAAGCTTTCTCCTTTATTTTTGTTTTTTATTGTTTGTTATTGTCTTTATGGAATTGAGCTTTACCGTTTCTCAGTTATGAAAATGGCTTTGTTATCTAATGAAATTTACTCTTTTTCTTTTTTCAAGGTTTGGGGTTCTTATGGGTAAAAAAAAAATTGCGGTGTTCTGTTATTGGAATGGTTGTATCAAAGATGGCCCTGATGGTCCATTCTATGAAGGATCAAATCCAAGAGTTATCAGAGTTGAGAATACAATTAAATTACCCAAATTGTTGGATGATCTGCATCGAGTCACTGGATTTGAAAAGGGAAAATTTCAGATTGATTTGATTGGTAGGTACCCTTCCATTGTTCAACAATCTTTGATGAAGTATATGCGTTTGCCCGTCGTGGATGATTGTAGTTTGGAGACAATGCTTGAGGTTCCAAGCTACCATCCTTTTATCAACAATGTGGAGTTGTATCTAGAGGTCAAACCGGTTACAGATGAAGGTGTTGGTCCTGCTTCTCATGCATCCCGAAAACGTTCTCGGGAAGAGAATGCTAATGTTGATGTGAGTACTGATGAGGGAAACTGTAGAAACGGAAGTAATAATGAGGCTGCACAAAAGGCTTCAAAGATGAAGAAGCTGGGTCCAACTAACGGAGCTAGTGATAGTGTTTCAACACAGTTGATTTTCTCTAGTTCATGGCTCGATGAAAGCGAGTTGCATGTTGGGATGCTTTTTAGAGATAAAACTGAGTTGGAGAAAGAAGTGAAGATGTACTCTGATAGAAGGCAACGAGCGTACAACGCGTACGAATATTCCGTTGAATTCTTTTGCAAGAGACGTTGTGGATGGACTCTGAAGGCAGTTGATACGAAGACCAATGGCTTCGAGATAACAGAATATAGAGGTCCACATACTTGTAGGCCAGCAGATGTGTGCTCAGATTTTCTGGCAGGTGAGCTTGAAGGTCTAATCAAGGCTCAGCCTTCACTCTCGATTGCAGAGCTAAACAAGTGGGTGAAAGAAGAATTTGGCTATACAGTCTCGCATACTAATATGTGGGCTGCTAAAAAGAAAGCCATCACTTCAATCTTGGGAGGTTTGGACAAGAGTTTTAGTGTGTTGCCCAAGTTCATGGCTGCACTTTGCTCATCTAATAAGATGGTACTAGATTGGCATTATGATCTTTTTCCTGATCCCAAAGACGCATCCTTTCGTTCCGTGTTTTGGGCTTTTCAGAAGTCAGTTGAAGGGTTTCCTCACTTAAGACCACTGATCATTGTGGATACAATAGACTTGAGCGGTAAATACCCTGGGAAAATGTTGGTTGCTGCAGGATTTGATGCCGAAAACAGGCTTTATCCGCTTGCATTTGCAATTATTACTCAAGAAAGTTTGTCGGCTGATACTTGGCATTGGTTCTTCGCGTGCATCAGAAAGAAAGTAACACAGAGGGAAGGCATTTGTCTAATAACGAGTCCAAATCCTGAAATAGTTGCGGTTGTTAGCGAAGCTGATTGCCATTGGGTGCAACATCGATTCTGTCTTAGGCATCTCTGCCTCAAATTTTTTGATGTTTTCCACAACAATCTCATGACAGAGTTTGTTTACAAGGCTGGCTCCACCAAGTATACATCAAATTTTAACAACTACTTGAAGAAAATAGAAAACATGAATCCCGAGGCTCGGAAATGGTTAGCCAAAATGCCTCCGTGTCAATGGGCTTTGGCTCATGATAATGGCGGAATGAGATTCGGGATCATGACTACAAACACAATCTCTAGGACTTATTGATACAAGCACGGAATCACACCAAGCTTAGATCACTTGATGATCAAAGAATTCCAAGCTTTGACTCGCGGAAGGTGGAATTGTAAGTAGAGATGGAGGTGATGTTTTGTGATTGACTCTCTCAATCGGTGGGCTTGATTGACTCGCTCAATCGGTGGAGAACTAGACTTGTTTGAATCACACAAACAATCCTAATCCTATAATCTCAAGAATCAAATGAATCTCTCAAATGAAACTTAAAGACAAACTTTAAACAAAGACAGACTTTGAATAAAAAGGAAACTTGTATATTTCTTAGATGATTGAAAGGTGATTTGTACAAAGGACGAAATGAGCTTTATATAGAGCTCTTACATGAGTACTCTAACGTTCTAGAAGGTTAGAAACAAGAAAGAAATCACAAAATTAAATACAAACTAGCCGTTGGACCATTATGAGCAAATCGGGCCAAATAAGGCAAGTTGTGAAGCGCATTTATTCTTGAAAGCTTAGGTGCGAATTGGTGGTGTCTTGGGACGTCCAGGTTCACTGAATAAGGCTCCAGAATGCACACAAGTGAATAGGAAAAGAGCCGTTGCTGAATGATATCCTTTGGCTCCAAACAAGGCAAATAAGGCAAGCTCGGTTCCGAGATATGGGAAGTGAAGGTGTGGGAGGATCCGCCTGATCCTGTGCGTTTTGGTTGAAACAAATACGTGTTGTAGAGTCTCTGGATGATGGGGAAGGTCTCCAGGTCGCCAAAGATACGTTTGAAGACTCCCCAAATCCGCAAGACTCCATATAAGGCAAGTCTAGAGTGTTCGGTTTAGAAATTGAATAACTTCCTCATCTGATATCGGTTTGGTACGAATCCAATTTACTGAGCTTCTATGATGAGTAAAGAATACATACCAAGTTGGTTTGTAACTTAATTCCTTGTGGTTCGGCCGTAATCCTCCAAATAGTAGCCGTTGGTCTCTATCGGGTTCATTGGAAGTCTGCTGACTTGTAACTTGAATAACTTCCTCATGTGAAAAGCTTTTGAACCAAATCAACTTCTCTGTGATTCCTTGATGACTTAATATTGCCTCATTAAAAACCTTTCTAGGTAAACCCATTGGGAAAAACCCCTAGACAAGGGAAAAAAGAGTGCAACATCATTTTCCAACACTGTTAGGTTGATATGCTTCAATAAAGGCATATATGTCTTTGGTACGCTCAGGCTGGTTCTCTCCAAAGGTATTGGTCGTCTGGTTGATGTCTCCTCCATGCTCCTTGATTGATGGTGACTTGATGTGCTCCTCATACCCTCCCTCTTCAAAAACGTTTCGACCTCACTGTATAATCCTGGTATGGTGCTTTTTTGTTGATGTGTTGTGCATCTGGCGGTTCATCTTTGAACTGGAGTATTGGGACTACTCCTCTGTTTTTCCTAGTAGGTGGTGGTATCATTGGCTCAACTCTTCCTCGGACATGGTCTTCAATTTCTAAGTCTGGTGGTTCTTCCTTTGTACCTGCAATATTTCCAACTCCTTTGGCACAAATCAAGTGAATTAATACAGATCATGGAATTATTATAAACAGGTAAACATGGTTTATTCAATATAGATTTTTGCTCAGGTTTTAAATGTGTAGTAAAACAATTATTTTGAATCAAGTGTTTCCGTGGGGCACCAACGTTTTCATCAAACTCTTCTAGACTTAATAGGTCTGTCATCACACTTTTAGAATCATCGGAGATTAGTTGAAGCAATGAGGCACTTACCTGACCAAAACTTTCGATGAGTTTTGTTTCTTTTGATGCCACGTCATATTGAGTAAATGTGTGATCCGGTGGCTCTTCTTGCATTAGAATGAAGCTGGGGAAACTTCATCTTTCTCAGGGCCTACTTTTCTCACCGTGTGCTCCATGACTTGATCGAGACCTGCATCATTAACCCTTGGCGAAGACAAGCACATTATACTAGAATTGGACATTTCAAAACCAGATTGTGCTAAACAATCACTTGAGTTAGATGAACTCGGTTTTGGTTCAAGTGTTGTTACATTAACTACTTGTCTTTCAGGACATGTTGCAGCAAAGTGACCTTGCTTATGACATCTATAACAGATTATTTCTTTAGATTTAGATAGCTTAGGAGGCTTACATTGCTTTACATTGCCGTGTGGCTCAAGCTTTGAGCTCGGACTTTGCTTGTGAGCTACGACTTTTGCTTTTGGCTTCTCCTCATGTCCTTGAGTGACTAATGTGGCCTCAGTCCTCTTAATTGGTGTTTGTGTCGTCCTTCTCTTCAGTTTAGAACTGTGTGGTTGCTTTGGAGCCGACCTCTCCTTTGGAGCTGATTGGAACAACAACTTCTTGGGGGTGTAATTCTTGTTTAGGGATTTTGGCACAAAGGTTCGATACATGCTCTGTTTGAGTAGTCCCCAAGTGTTGATTGGCTGGGAATATTGATGCCAAAATTCTTCTTGTCGCCACCATTCTTGTACTTCTCCAACTAGGGTGTCTAAGGCATAGGAAAGCCTTTCTTCTTTAGGTATGTGATGGGAACGGAACCAATGCTCTAAGTCTTCTTCCCATTGAATGTATGCCTCAGATCCTTGTTGAAAACCTGAAAAATAGATGTAATTGGAATAATCATAACCATCTCTTCCTGCCTCACTTACACCTTCATCTTCTCTGGATAGGTCTTCCCAATAATCATCTCTTCCAGCCTCACTTTTGACTTCCTCCTCTTCAACAAACTCTTCTGGAGACCTTTGAGACTCAGTCTCATCTTCATGGTTGAAGTAAGGAGTCTCACACCATGGTCTATCCTCTTCTTCACGTTCTGAACCAGTCTCTTCATAGTTTTCTTCTTCATCATGGCATGATTCATCTTCAGCAAAACTTGACACTTCTTCATAGGCGTGTTGCTTGAGCCTCTGTTCATCTCTTGATTTGTTTTGCAAATCAAATTCGTGGTGTTGATCCTCCAAACTGTCATGAAAGCCAACTTCTTCACAGAAACTTGATTCTGATTTTTCTTCATCATGCACATTAGTTTCTCCCTCTAAACCGATTTGAGAGCTAGTAACTCCAATGTCTTCTTCTTCATAGAGCACACTTTCTGACTCTTTCTCATCATCCCAGTGTTCTTCATTACGTTCATAGCCTTCTCCAGTACTGAATTCAGAATCAGCACCTCCTTCCCACGAGTTGGGGTCATATCCTTCGTCTCCACTCCATGAGGGGTCCAGTTCTTCACCCCAATCGATCTCTGAGGTGTTAAACTCACTTCTTTCATCCTCTACATCAGATTCATAGTCCATGGCGGATGGTTCCTGCAAAAGATTCAACACAATATCAAAGCTCTAGCAACTAAAAGAACCGATTTAGACAATTTAAGCCAATTGGACACAGTTTGGAAAACAACTTCGAAAAAATATTAAATGGACTCCAAAATTTGAAATTCTACTTGATAAATCTTTTTAAGAGATTAAATTAACGAAATCAAAAAGAAAAATATTTTTTTGGAAATTTTCGGATTTTATACGACTCAAACAAAACAGATCAAAATCCAGAAGCGATTTTTGATATGTCTGAGATTTAATTCTCAAACAAATACCAAACGAACTTCTAAATTCTGGGATAAAATTTTTATGGGTTTTCAAGACTCTAAGAAAAGCATAACAAAAGACAAAATAATTTTTTTGAGTTTTTATGGATTTTATAAAATTGACACAACAAAATTGACGAAAAACTTAAACTGTGAAATCAGAAACTTTTTATGGGGTTTTTATTTATGAAATCGAAAAAAATAACAAACTGAAGCAAATAATTTATTCTTTTTGTTTTTATGAAAGATACTGAAGCAAACTAGCAAGAACAAAAGAAAGAAAAATGATTTTTATATGTTTTCGATTTTTTTAATGAAAATTGAAACAACAAAACAGAAAATTAAAAGGGATAGAGGTTGGATGAATACAACCTGATGGGTAGGAGCTTTTGAAGCTCTGATACCAGATGATACAAGCACGGAATCACACCAAGCTTAGATCACTTGATGATCAAAGAATTCCAAGCTTTGACTCGCGGAAGGTGGAATTGTAAGTAGAGATGGAGGTGATGTTTTGTGATTGACTCTCTCAATCGGTGGGCTTGATTGACTCGCTCAATCGGTGGAGAACTAGACTTGTTTGAATCACACAAACAATCCTAATCCTATAATCTCAAGAATCAAATGAATCTCTCAAATGAAACTTAAAGACAAACTTTAAACAAAGACAGACTTTGAATAAAAAGGAAACTTGTATATTTCTTAGATGATTGAAAGGTGATTTGTACAAAGGACGAAATGAGCTTTATATAGAGCTCTTACATGAGTACTCTAACGTTCTAGAAGGTTAGAAACAAGAAAGAAATCACAAAATTAAATACAAACTAGCCGTTGGACCATTATGAGCAAATCGGGCCAAATAAGGCAAGTTGTGAAGCGCCTTTATTCTTGAAAGCTTAGGTGCGAATTGGTGGTGTCTTGGGACGTCCAGGTTCACTGAATAAGGCTCCAGAATGCACACAAGTGAATAGGAAAAGAGCCGTTGCTGAATGATATCCTTTGGCTCCAAACAAGGCAAATAAGGCAAGCTCGGTTCCAGATATGGGAAGTGAAGGTGTGGGAGGATCCGCCTGATCCTGTGCGTTTTGGTTGAAACAAATACGTGTTGTAGAGTCTCTGGATGATGGGGAAGGTCTCCAGGTCGCCAAAGATACGTTTGAAGACTCCCAAATCCGCAAGACTCCATATAAGGCAAGTCTAGAGTGTTCGGTTTAGCAATTGAATAACTTCCTCATCTGATATCGGTTTGGTACGAATCCAATTTACTGAGCTTCTATGATGAGTAAAGAATACATACCAAGTTGGTTTGTAACTTAATTCCTTGTGGTTCGGCCGTAATCCTCCAAATAGTAGCCGTTGGTCTCTATCGGGTTCATTGGAAGTCTGCTGACTTGTAACTTGAATAACTTCCTCATGTGAAAAGCTTTTGAACCAAATCAACTTCTCTGTGATTCCTTGATGACTTAATATTGCCTCATTAAAAACCTTTCTAGGTAAACCCATTGGGAAAAACCCTAGACAAGGGAAAAAGAGTGCAACAGTCATTTTCCAACACTGGTTAGGTTGATATGCTTCAATAAAGGCATATATGTCTTTGGTACGCTCAGGCTGGTTCTCTCCAAAGGTATTGGTCGTCTGGTTGATGTCTCCTCCATGCTCCTTGATTGATGGTGACTTGATGTCCTCATCACTTATGGTTTCACTAACAAATCCCGTGATCTTCCAATAACAACGTGCATTTTGCTAATCTTTGATCACCTAAAAGAGCTTTTCAAATCTCGGCGTGGTCTTCCCGACGAATCAGTCAACAGAGGAGACAAGTACGCTAAGCATGTCATGACCTGTCTTGAAGAGTACAAGGTAGCCTCTACAACACATGAAGTCTTGCCATTAGACAAAACTGCAGAGAAGTTTAAGGTCACGGAAGTTATGCAAGATGGAAATAATAGATTTTTTGTTAATCTTATTGATCTGGTTTGCTCCTGTGGGATATGGCAAGTTTACAAGTATCCGTGCTCGCACGTGTTAGCAGTTTGCAGGAAGATGAACAGTGACCATTTGCAGTATGTTGATGACTGTTACAGTACAGAGAGTTCTGTTGGCGTTTACGCAGCTGATTTTAATCCGCTTCCGGGAGTCTCTGATTGGCCGGAAGCTTCTCAAGTTCCAAGACTGTTTCCTCCTGGAAGTCGTCCGCCGCCAGTAACAACAGCGCCACCGCGCAACAAATCAGCTCAGGCAAGTAAACGATCCACTCGTAAGAAAAAGTCCTGAAGATCGGACTCAGCTTGGACCACACCGAACTAGACCGTGAAGATGATTCTAGTTTTGTTTCTAAACGTTGGTTGATTTTGTTTGTAATGCTAACCGGTTTAATGCAGGTTTTTGGGAGGGTGTTTGTAGAAAACCGGTTTGGTTTATGTAGGTCGGTCATGTAATGTCTGGACAAAGTTGGTTTTTGGTGGAGAGATGTCCTTTTTATGTGTATCAGTGTTTATCAGTGTTATGCATCTTTTCCAGTTTTCGTTTTAGGATCGTATAATTTTATAACGAGCAACACAAGGTCACAAACTCAATTGAATAACAAAAATCCTCTTAACACTGAGTAATGAAAATATTCTGATTGACTAGGTATAGATATTTGAGATAGCTAGACGATCTTATACTAAAAATGATTTTTCCGAACCATGATTAAACTAGACACAATCTTCCAAAAATTAGATGAACATCCAGGTTCGGGTTAGTATGATACTGCCTGGTTGTTTTACATGGGTCACCATCAGACAATGTGGTGCACATAAGTTCTAATCCCCAAAAAGAGGCATTACCAAGATACTTATCCCATCAAGTCCCACTTTTCAAGTCTCCATACGCTGAGACAAGGAGCGAAGTACTCTCTCTCTCTGCTTCCGTCAATCCATTGTCCAAGTTTGCTGCCCAAATCCCATAGCAAACAACTTCCAGAACTAAATATGGTAAGAGATTGGTAGCTGTCTGCATAATGCGACACACTTTTCCTCAGCAAGCAGCAAATATGATTTCACGGTATCATTTTCTTTATCCAGTAAGATACATTTGCTGCTTGCGAAGACATAGTGTGTCACGATATGCACATTTGGAAGCTGGTGGAACCTTGATGTTAGGCAGGGAGCTATTAGTTCTTTAACAGCGTTTGAGAACAGGTCCCACAGTTTTTGTCTACTTTCACCGCTTCATTGCAAATCCTCTAGAATGAGATAAATTGTATTGCACAACAATCCCAGCTAATGATGGCTCACAACCAGCAATTCTAGAGGATCTAAAGGTAGCAATGAAGCGAATGAAAGGATCCGTAGGACTAAAGTCAGCCCCTTGTTGAGTATCAGCACCAACATTCACTCTCCACCGCTTCATGGGAAGCTTCCTTATCACTCTCTCTCTCTCTCTCTAAGAAGAGTAGAAATGCCACAAAAAACTGTTAAATCACATGGACGATACAGCAGCCAACTTTCTTGTAAAAGAGTGCAAGACCAAGAGACCCTTGCTCTGAAGTACATATTTGCGAATGGCATGCAAAGGAGAACCGAACCATAAGCTTTGACACATATGTGCAGTGGCCCATCATCCCAAGGGGCAGCTTATAATTTGGTTCCCCTGATGCAGGTCATTGACAAAGATGTGTTGACAATCACACATCTAACCTTTGTTTTGATCAAAGGTTAGCTCTCTCTCTTTTCTCTCAATCTCTCACTCTGTTTTGGTTTGTTTATTTTAGAGAGAAAACAAGAGAGATATACTTGAATACTACATCTTTTATTTCGGATCCAAGGATAAATTCTTACAACACCACATTCACTTACATATACTACTTTCTCACTTGCCACACACTTGCACACTCTTTAGACCATACTCCTACTAACTAGACTCTCTAACACAAGTAATCTCTAATAACACTTCTCCTTAAACTCTAACAACTCCAACAACTCACTTTAGACTTATCTAACAAAACATTCTTGCTTGGGTTTTAACCAAACCGATGGCCCAACTCACAAAATACACAAAGTCCAACTTTCTTCTTTTGTTGACTTTGCTCTTTGACTCTTCCTACGAGACTTCTTCTCTCTGTTCTTCTTCTTCTATTTCTTCTTCAGCTTCTCATCAATCTTCTTGCTGATTCTTTTCTTTTGTTGCAGGTTTAATCAAAGCTCAACTCCAACAACTTTCAACAAATATTATGAATGTAAGACAGAGGAACAGTTAAGCTATGTCTTTCAAAGGAACTCTGAGAAAAAACAGCAATATGAAGATAAATTATCGTGTAATATTTTCTCATAAACTTACTTTAGCCTTTGGAATATATGAGGATATGCAACAAGATCAGAGAAAGAGGTTCTAGTGACAGATTGCACTTATACAGAATCATCGGTAAGAGCCATATAATGAGGATATCAAAATCACTCTATTCATGTATATCAAGTTTGTCCATAAAGATAAACTTGGACAAGTAAAGGGAACCATTTGAAGGCTATAAAACATTTGCTGAAGCTTACTTGGACGCACTCTCTACTGTTTAAGAAGGTTGATTCTCTATCAAAGTCCAAATGCTTATCTATGAGATATGTACAAAACTGAGATTACACTACGAGATTCATTTTAATATCTTCAACAAGTTCTTTTTACTGATGATGATGATTCTGAAACAAGTGCTTGTGTTGTAAATCTAATGAAAGGGAATACATCAAGAAATGCCAGATCCAAATAAAGCACAAGCAGCAGTTACACTACCAACCAATCAGATAGCAATTCACCATCTGTACAAAGCAGCCTTAACAAATCATGTATGGATTTGACCCTCAACGTAAAGTGTCTCCTCGATTAGGATTTTACAGATAATTAGTCAACAACGATATCTGCATCCAAACAAAGATCAATCAAAAAAAAAAAAAAAAAAAATCTTGACCTAAGCAAAATCAAAATGAAAGAAACAAGGAAGCATAAATTCCAGATAGTATTCGCGATTACCCACAGAGAAACGGCACTTAATTTCAAATCGCTTAGGCTTCTCCGGCAGTTATCATAGTCACGTCGGAGTGGAGAGTGGCCATTTCGATTAATGAGCAGATCTCGAAAATTAATCGGCATCTTCTACTGTAAAATGGGCCAACTTAGAGCATTTGGGGCTAGTATTATTAATCATAACTAGGTGCGTGATTATTATTAGGAAAACATAAGGCATATTATTGAACAAGTCCAAAGCATCAATGAATTTTCGTTGGAACAAAAGCTATTACCATCTAATTATTCAAGAGAGATCATATTCATCCTCTAAAATAAATTAGCAGAGAGTAAGTAAGGCACTTTTGATAGCAACTTGGAGTATGATTTGAAGTGACAGTAACTTTAGTCAACATTTTGCAACTGTCGCACTTGTATATTCTTCTTTACATATGCTTGAATTCGTACGTCTTCGTTTTTTTTTTTCCGCTAAGAATGTACGTAAATATCATTTAAAATGAAAGTTTAGGGTTACAAACTGTTTATGAAACAAATATCAATTCGGTTTGTTTAGTTACATGATCTTTAGCGGTTTAGGTCGAGGGTTCGACATCATCTTTGTTGAAGTCAAGTCTCTCGTGGTCAGAGTAAAAAGGAAAATAAGTAGCGTAAGTAGTACCGAACGCATAAGGACTCAGATTTCATATGATTAGTCTTCATGTCGTAAAGGCCGACCCAATCAAAACCACCCATCATTACGACGTCGTTGCTTCCAAGAAACCACACAGGTTTAACTACTCTATCTTCTTCCACTATGCTTTTCTCTTCTTTCACATTCACCCACGACTCACCAAAATAACTATCCAAAACCCAAGTCCCTTTTAAATATTCTTTCCAAACAACTATGCCTAGCTTATTATCCTCGTAATTTGCTAAAACTATATAGGACCATAGCTTCTTAAACCGTTTGGAAGTGGGAGGAGAGACCACGTTTCGGTTGCCATACAAAACCAAAACACATTATATGACGTCGTTATCCAATGTAAAAATCGGTTATTCGATACTGGTACGCTTGACATCACTAAAAATTCGCCTTTTGGTAGTTTCACATCGTCTAATCGTTTCCATGCAAACGAATCAGAATCAAAAACCTCGCATATGCGTGCGAAGGTCTTGTCATGCACAGATATCTTGTCGATTTTATACCTTAAAGGGTTAGTCCGAATCACGATTAAACCGGATACAATAGCTGTAGATTGTTGATTAAAGGTCCAATATCCGGTTTCCGGGGTTGGTATGGTATGGTACTGCCTTGTGGTTGGTTTACAAACCATGTATGATCTTTTTCCATATATAGCATCTACAATCAGCACAGAGAAAAATCCCGTGACTTGGGTCACGAGCTCCAATCTTTACCTTCTCGAACGGAAGAAAGTTAAGCGAGATGTCTCCATTTCCGGCGAGGACAAAACCGGAATTAAAAATTGAAGGATTCGATTGGTATTGGAGAAAAACTCCCAAGATAGAATTGGTTCTAAGGAAATTAAGGTTGATGAACCAAGATTCAGACATTCGTTTGTAGTAATCTTTGTTTAGGAATCTGAATTTTGTAATTGTTGAAGCTGGACAGTAAGAGAAAATCTCTAAAACCATGTCTTGGTTCAATGTTGGATAACTCATATTTGATGTTGGAGATGTTATAGAGATATGAGCAAGATCAAGGACCTTATTTATATTGAAATTTGTTTTATTTTGATAAGATTTGGAGTAAATATGTTTGGTCAAGTTTGTGTGTTTTAAATGGAGATTTTTTTTTAAATGTCAAATTTAGAAGAAAAATATTCACTATTGATACACATATGTTTTAAGAAAACATTATAAAAAGAAAGTGTGTTTGTTATAATTTTTTAATGCCATAAAATATCATATCTCCTTTCTCTATACTCACTCTTTTTTTGTGCCATTAACAATACCAAATTGACAATCTATATACACTTACTAGTACATGCAATTTTCCTTTACTTATGATACCCTTAACAATACCAAATTGACAATATTATAACTAACTAATACACTTTTTATTTATTTATGACGAGCAACATCACATATATAAGAATTAATAACGCTCATATTAACAAGAGAAATTTATATGTAAATATTAAATTCATCAATACTGTAATTAGATAAGTCATATTTATTTTATCTTGAAATGTTCAGGAAACATATGATCGACCTTCATGCGATGTCTTTTATGGCAGTGATTTCGTTCATAAGTTAGCTTGATATAGTACCTCGGCCTGCAACGTAAGAAGATCTTTCCCAAAGTCTTGTCACCATTGTCGGTAAGACGAGCTTCGGCTGCAAAGAGAAGAGGTGCATAGCGAAACAAATGCTTGTACATCTCCACATGAGTCTTACCATCTCCCTCATTTACCCTATAAAACCATATTATAAACATATCAACGCGAATCAAAAACATTAAGTTAAAAAGGTTAAAATGTTAGAAACGAACCAGACACTTAGAATGTAGACACCGAGCTCTTCATGAAGACGTTTTAGGTATTGTTGAATTGTTCCTTGATACATCACGTTCACTTCTTGAATTAGCTTAAACTCAAATCATTTAACTCTGAACATTACCAAGTTCATGTTTTGGTTCCCTAAATACTCTCGAATCACCTCTCGTTGTTTCCCCTTCCAATATTCCTCCATTTCTCCAAATCAACAACAAAAAATAAAGTAAAAAGAGATATTCTAAATAGAAATGAGAGAAAAGTGTAAAATGCAAAAAGCAATATCAAAAAAAAAAAAGATGATGCATTCATATAAAGACCCCATTATTTACCATGCTTCTTTGTGTTAATCTTTCATCCTGATGTAAGAAAAAATAAAGTTTCATCTTACTTTTTCTTATTTTGTATAAATGTTTTTTGCTTTTTTATATAATCTCAATGTTTTTGCTTTTTATACTTCTTAATTTCAACGTTCTTTGTCTTTTCTTAATTTTCATGTGCGTATTTTCAAGCTTTCAAACCTTCTCCTTTCCTTTAGTATTAATTCATTACTTATTTTAACCATCATGGTTGTTACGACATAATCAGCATACCAAAAAAAGAAAGAAATTAAGAAAGAGGTTTGCAAGTGGTACATAAATAAACTACTTTATACCAATTTCGTCTCGGTTCGATCTTCATATAACGTGACCCGGCATCGGCATTGGCATTACTTTAACACTGCAGGTTCATGGCTACTCAATCAGAATCTCAAGGCGCACATACAAACCTAACCACTCTCAAATCGTTACATCCAACCTCTCACGAATTTATCTTTATTGTAGTTTATTGTGTTTCTTATTTTATAATGATTTTTTGGTAAAAAAACCCTGTATCAATTATTTTATTTAATCGAAAACTTGATAAAAAAAAAAAACAAAAAATCCGGCTCGGTTAGGTGATTTGAATAGTTGCACTCAGTTAAAAGTTTCATGGATTGAAAAATGGTATATTAATTGATCAGCCTTGACTTATATGTTTAAAAACTCGTATTATATATAGGTTAACTTCTTGTAACGAAAAAATATATATTCTGATAATGTAAATCGGTTAAGAAATGCAAACTCATATTATGGATAGTCTGCAACTTGTTTGAAACTTTTGATTCCTTTGACTTACACCTTGGACCTTGGTCATTCACGTTAATTGTTTTTACTGATCAAAATGGAATCTCTCTACCAAAAAGAAGAGGAAGGAATCTCTATAAAGGTTCACAGTTACATCGGAATACTATACGGCTGCTTATAGACCCGGCTCTAGGGGGTGGTCAGAGGGGTCCACGCCTCAGGCCCACTTTGATTTTTCAAAAATTCTTAAAAAAAAAGGCCCAAAAAAATAAAAAATAAAAAATAAAAAATTTATATAGGAAAAAGGCTCAAAAAATACTTGAAGTAAAACTTTTACATATCAAGTATGTATAAATTTTATGTGACAAATAAAAAAAAAAGGAAAAAAGGCCAAAAAACAAAAAAAAAAATTATATAGAGAAAATGTCCAAAAAATAATTTTCGCCCAGGGCCCAGTAATATTTTGAGACGGGACTGGCTGCTTATTAAAATAATAACACATAAATAGACAAATCTGATGAAGGAGGTATCATACTTGCGGTTGAGTCTTAATTAGTCATATGATTACTATGACGCCGGAAATTATAAATAACCATCTTTTGTTTTATCCATTCAAGACCTCATAATCATCTTTTGTTTTTATTATTGTCGCATCATATTTTCTTGTATATCTTTATATTGATCATTTAGAACTTCATCAAGATCAATTTTTTTCTCAACAACATGTATCATGCGAATTTAGTCCTGAATTAAAGCACAACACAACGACAATGCTAACGCAAATTATCATAAACATAATAAATCATTTCACATTCAGAGTAAAGAGAGAAATAAGTAATGGAATACAAATTTTAATTTCACAAATTCTAGTACAACTTCTTTGCTTCACACCCGATTTCAATTCGATTTCTTCAGTTATATTTTTTCCCCAATTTAAACTTTATCGGTTGATCTTTTAACATCATCTCCATTGAAATTGAAATCATCAAGTCTTTTACAGTCGAAATGAAAAGGGAAATAATTAACGGAAGAACCATAGTGACTAAACACATACGGAGGAGTTTTCTTGAAACGATCAGATTTAATGCAATTAGTCTTCATATCGTAAAGACGAACCCAATCATAACCAGCCATCATTACGACGTCGTTACTTGGTAGGAAACACACATGTTTCACTAAATAATTTTCTTCCACTAAACTTTTCTCTTCTTTCACCCATGAATTTCCGAAACTGCTATCCAAAACCCAAGTCCCCTTTAACTTATCTCCGTTTTTCGGTTTCCAAAGAATTATGCCTAGCTTACCTTTGTAATTTGCAATAATCACAGATCTAGCTTTCGCAAAATCGTTTGGAACCGGAAGAAGAGACCATGTTTCAGTTCTCATACAAAACCGGAATACATTATTTAACGTTGTTAACCTATGCAAGAACCCGTTAATCGATACCGGTAAACTTGAATCATTTAAGAACTCATCTTTTGGTAGTTTCACATCGTCTAATCGTTTCCACGCAAACGAATCAGAATCAAAAACCTCACATATGAGTGTGTAGCAATGATCATACTCTGAGGATGCTATCTTGCATTGTCTAGATAGCTTGACAATCTTAAACCTCAAAGGGTTTGTATGAATCACGATTAAAACAAACACAATTGTCCGAAAATCGAATGAACATTCGGTTTTCAGGTTTGGTATAGCACGGTACTGCCTTGTGGTTGGTTTACAAACGATGTATGTTGTTCCCAAACACAAAGAATCAGCACATAGGAAAATCCCTTGGCTTGAGTCACAAGCTATGATCTCAACCTTCTCTATTGGAAGAAAATCAAGCGAGACTTCTCCATATCCGGCGAGGACCAAACCGGAATGAATGAAAAATTGAAGGAAACCTTTGGTATTGAGGAAAAACTCCAAAGATATAATTGGTTCTAAGGAGATTAAGATTGATAAACGAAGATTCATACATTCGTTTGTGGTAATCTTTGTTTAGGAATCTGAATTTTGCAATTGTTGAAGCTGGACAGTAAGAGAAAATCTCTAAAATCATGTCTTGGTTCAAAGTTGGATAACTCATTTTTGTTGTTGGAGAAGTTAGAGAGATGAACAACATCAACCTTATAATTTATATTGAAATTGGTTTTACTTTGGTTAGATTTTGAGCAATTTTTTTTTTTGTCAAGTTTGGGATTTTTAGGAGATTTTTAATTTTAAAATGTCTTTTTTAGAAGGAAAAAAATTGGATTTTTTTTTTAACTCTCATCAATACAATCCACCAGATTACTTATAAAAAAGGAAAAAAATTCACTCCTGATCCACATCTGCATAAATTATCATATCTACTTTCTCTATATTCAATATTTTTGTGCCACAAGAAAATCTATCTACACTTCGCTTCATGAAATTTTCCTTTAACTGTGATCCTTTATCATTATTTTGTGAACAGATTGGTTACGTGTGTCGGCTATAAAATCGTTCTCATGACATGACATCTCAAATTCTAAATAAGGTATCAAAAATTTTAACTACATTGATTGTCATTAATTCAATAAAAAGAATTAAATTATTCAAACATAATAGGAATATTTGATTGATATTATCATATTAGAATCAAAACTATTATCGGCAATTAAAATTTTGGAAACAAATCGAATAAATTTTGTTCTGAGAGCTACGTAGGATAATTATTGACGTGAGGATAAATTTCTACGGTTGGAAATGCAAACATTGAACGGATGAGATTGGCTTTGAATATTTTGTTTGTGGAATATTACAAATGGGCCTATATTGAGCTCATTTTTAACCTTTAAAATGAGGTAAACGACGTCGTTTATGAGTATGAGTATGAGTATGAAACTCCATTCCATTTCGAAGCCCTAGAAACTCATCCCATATGTCGTAATTCATTTTTGGATCCACCGTTGTGGATTGTATTGTATCTCGGTGAGATTCAAAACTTGTTGGTGAGGGATAATATATATTAGATCATTCATGTCTACTGAGATATATAGGAACTGTTGAATCGGTAGTCGAAGATGTCGACAATTGGGATCGGATGAACGAAATTTGGTCGCAGGGCAAAGGAAGTGTTGAATCGAAAACCGAAGTGATTGACAGTTGGGAGCTGATGAGCAAAATTTGGACCGAGAGGTTTGGAAAAGCCGCCGGAGAAAAAATCGAGTTGAAGCATGATTCTCCTTATGTTCCTCTCTCCAAAACTAACATTTCCAACGGTGAGAGTCGACTTTCCCTCTCTATTCGCTTTTGATTGTATGATTCGATTCCACTCAGTACTTAGGGTTTCCTGGTTTGGGATTCAACTTTCTTCGAAATGGTGGAATTAGAGGAACCATTTGATCTTTTGTTCATGATTGGAGCAAATCTTTCTTATTTGTTTTTTTTTTTAAACGTGTTTTTATTAGCTGTAGATACATCAGAAGAAGAAGAAGAAAAAGAAGACAAGTCATGGATTTCATGGTTCTGTAGCCAACGTGGGAACAAATTCTTATGTCAAGTCGCTGATGATTTCATCCTAGATGACTTCAACTTGTGTGGACTCAGCAAACAAGTTCCTTACTACGACAAGGCTCTCGATTTGATTCTTGATGAAGAATCTTCTTCTCATGGTAACTATTTAGTATGTTATGATTGTGGGAGTCGGAACTAACACAATTAGATTTGTAAGGGTTCGTGAAGAGGAAGAGATTTCTAGGGTTAGCTAAGATCGCAAGAGATGAGTAAGAGCTTTTGTTATTGCTATGTAAAAGTTTGAGTGTAAGATTGTGTATGTGATTTTGCGGATCCCTTACAAGGGTTTTTACATCGACTATATATATCCTCTCTAAGGCGGCTGAACATTCCTAAGTCTTTGCGGAATTGCTTCGCTTGAATCGGTTGCATCAATGTGGGTTTCGTGTCTGGACCGGGCTTATCTTCTCGTCATTGGGCCGAAGACTGTATTGGACCGAGGGTGTGGTAAACAGCCTTGGAGAGGCCGTGGTCGCCTGGCTTCGGCGAAGCCGTGGTCGCCTGGCCTCGGCGAAGCCGTGGTCGCCGTCTGCGAGCACGTGGTCGCGTCCCGCGGTGCCGAGCACGTGATCGGCCCGACGCGGTCTGAGCACGTGGTCGGCTCCTTCCCGGTCCATTGTCTGCTTTGTCTAGACTTAACTGCCACATGTTCTGCACCGCGGGGAGACTCAGGTGCTGTTGCTCCTTCTTCATCGAGAGTCTGGAGGACCATTTCCTTAATCATCTTGTCTTTGGACGTTAATGCTGAGCGGGTGAAAACCGACCCCAACAGTTAGCCCCCCAGCTCGGTAGTGTTAGAGATAATAGTGCCGAGTTAAAGATGTATCGAATATCAGCGTTACCGTTCGAAGTCAAGGTGTTTGCCTATCCTGTCTTGCAGTGGTAGAGAATAACTTTATACAGGAGGTTTTAAGACTCCGTAAGCGTTTTTGAAGATTTTAAGACTTCTTGCTGTATTCGCTGAAGCTGCTGCGTTTTCTGCAGAGATGATGAATTTGATTATTATTTTTTTATATTTCCCGAAGGTTTTAAGACTTCGCATTCCTTATGGAGGTTTTAAGACTCCGCGTCGCGATTTCTAGTGTCAACGACGTTTCCGGGCGATAGCCGGGCGATTTTTGGAGGCAAGAGCGTTTTTTGACTGGAACCGGGAACCGCTAAAGAGATGAGGGTTTTTTTTTTTTTTTTTTTCTTTTCCTTCCTTTCTTCTCCCCTTGATTGCTAGGGTTTTGCTCATTTCTCTCCATTATTTCTTAGCACCGCCGCCGGACCTTCACGCCGCCGACCGTGAGCTTCGCCGCGCCGAACGGAGCCTCGCCGCCGCCGACCGTGAGCTCGCGCCATCTCTTCTCACCTCTCTTCTTTGGTGAGTTCCCTTTGTGGATTTCCTTTGCACAAGTTTTTTCTCCAATTCCCCATAGCTTTTCTTTTAGAATCCAAGACCTTAGATCTAGAATTTCTTTCATGGAGAATCAAAGTTTTCTATGTTGTGTTGTTGATTGCTTAGGAGAATCCTTGAATCCTTGGTAGCTTGTTGATTTCCAAGCTTTGATGGTTGATGGAGCAATCCTTGTGTTGAGCTTTAGAACAATCCTTGTGATTTTGATTTTAGATGTTTTTGGAGAAGAAATAGAACTCTTGATTGATTGTTGAAAATTCTTGACCCTAGATCCATCTCGTTGACTTTTGTGTAGATAGATTTGTTGTTATGGAGCAAACCACATTCGAGGATGCTATCGCGTCGTTGCTTCGGGACAGCCCCGCCGTCGCGCCGCCCGACCAAGCCGACCCCGTGGTCGCGCCGTGCGATCGATCCGACCCCGTGGTCGCGCCGTGTGACCGATCCGACCCCGCGGTCGCGCCTTCCGCCCGAGCCAAACCCGTGGTCGCGCCGTGTGACCGATCCGTCCCCGCGGTCGCGCCATTCGTCCGAGCCGAACCCGTGGTCGCGCCGTGTGACCGATCCGTCCCCGCGGTCGCGCCATCCGTCCGAGCCGACCTCGTGGTCGCGGCTTCGAGAGGGACCGAGCACGTGCTCATGGGTTCGAGTGGCACCGAGACCGTGGTCGCTGCTGTGAGCGGAACCGAGCCTGCGGTCGCTTCTCCAAGCCGAAGTGGGGACGAGGACTTGATGGTTCGCAACGGAGGAATTGAACTCTTCTTCCCCCTTAATGACGAAGACCCGGGGCTCTCAGCTGGTGCAGCTGACGCCACCCTGTCGTCAAATTTTTCTTCTACCTCCGATGATGAGGACGGCGGTGATGCAACCTTTGCAGAGGTTGATCAACCTGCGGTAGTCAAGAAGAAGAAGACCCGTCCGGATCCTCTGGGATCCACTCTTTCCGACGAGGAGTCGCTGCAGCTTTTACGGGAGAGGTGCGAGATTTCGGACGAGATCAGGCTAGTTGTTCCCGATTGCACCCAGCGAGCCGATGCTCCGCCTCCTGGATACTTCACTTTGTATGAGAATTTCGTTGAGCACTGCTTGTTGTGGTTTCCGATACCCGGCTTCCTTCTTCGTTTCCTAGAGGCGAATGGCATCTCCCTTGCTCAGATCAACCCCAGGGGGTTAAGGCATATCATTGGTATCTACGTGCTCAGCAGGGAGTGCAACGCCGAGATTAGCACCGAGCAGCTCTCCTGCCTTTTAGACTTCAGGCCTCGTGGCGTCGCGAAACTTAGGTATTTGGTTTCTCCGACTCAGGGCCGCACGCTCATCGACGGGTTCCCAAGCAAGGACGACCACTTCGAGGATCGATTCTTCTTCGTTGAGATTTCGGAGAGGACCGTTGAGGCGGATCATATCTCCCTTGTCAGGACGGTAAGGAGAAGAGAGGTAATTTCATCTCCGTAAATATTTTTGTGTATCGCGTCCATGTTACTTTGTAATAATTTCCAGATTGTTTTTTTTGCAGTGAAGCCAGCATTTGAGGCGGTTGGCGGAGCGGCGAGCGGCCATCCATAGCGTTCTTGCTTCCGAGAACAGCGACTGGGTAAAGTCTTTTACTCGTTAGAGGATCCAGAAGGCGCTTTCCACCAGGATCTTCCCGGGGAAGGTTCTTGGACGGGGTGCCCCTAGGGTTTCTGCCTATCAGCGAGCAGAGAGAGCGAAGGCGGCGTCGTCGAGCACTGCGGTTCCGGCGAGCACGTGCTTGCAGAACAGAGCCCCATCGACCGCAGCGCCCAAGACTCCTGCTGCTCCGGTACGTCATTCTCATGCTCTTGACCTTACCCCTGACGAGATTGTGATGCGTCGTGAGCAGTCACGGAAGAGAGCCCTAACGTCAGAGGGCAAGGCGAGACGTACTCCCGATGGAGCACCTCCGAAGCGGCAGAAGACGGGTTCTTCTCCTGCTTTTACAGCGGTACCATCCCCTCCGACTCTTGATTCCAGCGGGAGGGCTTTCGTGCTGGCGAAGGCCAATGCTTCTGGGGTTCGGATTTTCTTCGTGCTTGTTATTGTTACTTAAGACCTCTCTTGATTTTAATATGATCCTCCTTGCTCTTTTCTGTATGCAGCTTTCCGCTCAGCTAGACCAGCTGGCTTTTTTGCTTTGAAGAGGATTCTCGCTCTCGTGACGAGGAGCTTCGCGAGGTCAAAGAGACCAACGTCGAGCTTGCTGAAAGGATCCTAGCTCTTGAGGATGACATTGCTTCTGTGAAGAAGAGGGAGGAAGAGTTGAGTAGCAAGTTGTCGAGAGCGTCTTTGAGGCGCGCGAAAGACAAGGAGGAGATTGCTGTGCTTAGGGGTAAGCTGTTGGATGCTAAGGTCAGCAAGGATGCCAAGATCGCAGAGGCCGTTGCTGAGGCGAGAGATGAGGAGGCTCGTAGCTCTGCTGGCGAGTCGAGCGAGCCCGCGGACTGCTTGATAGGATTGGAGGGATAGCGAAAGACAACATGCTCGACCTTTGCTGAGATTGATGCGAATTTGGAGTTCATAGATCGTTTTCGCCAGTCTGACGGGCCGACGTTGGATGCTGCGGAGGCGCTTTTGGTTGAGAGGAAGATCTCGATTTACGATGCTCGCGACGTGTTTAGCGAGCTTGTCTCCGGTGTGAGGCGAGCCTTGGAGATCTCGGAGGATGATGAGGTAGTTTGATGAGTGACCACCTTTCTTAGTTTATTTTTAGTCCTTTTGTTTTTGTATCGGATTTGATGACTCTGGGTTGCAGTATTGGATGGTTTGTATCCTTGCTGCTTTTTTGGGATGTTGTGCGGGATGACTGTGATCATAGTTTTTTGTTTCTTATGATAAACCGTGATGGTTTTTTGCATAATGTACTTGCTTCAGATGTTTCCCTATGCTTAGGAATATTTTTAGGCAGTGTTGTTGCCATGCGTTTGCCAATACCGTTGTTGGTTTATTTTTTTTGCTCACGAATGGGGCTTCGTTTGCTCACGAATGAGGCTTTGTTTGCTCATGAATGAGGCTTTGTTTAGTAGAAAGCCTTACGCGCTCACGCTCTTTATCTCGCCAAGCGTTGCTGTTGGGCTTTGCAGAATGGTCTGTTCTTCTGACACGCGTCGTCCCCGAACATACACACCATATGTTTTACCAGCGTGGAACCTGGTTTTCTGAATGATTGTTCAGGGTACATGCCGAACAAATCATTGGCAGCTTTTTACCAACGATGCTTGTTGGGTTTCGAGTGATCAGTGGGTTCGTCCGCCCAAGATCTGAACAACGATACTTATATAGCGCTTTGGATCCGATGCTGGATGTTATTGTGTTCGTATTCCCGCATCATCACTGTGGCCAGCAACAATGAATGCGGAACGACTCTACTTGGTTAAAGCTTTGAGAGGTCCATGATGGACATAGCTGTTCTCGTGGTGAGGTTTGTGCCAAGTGTTTGAAGTTTCTGGTGATGGTGTAGTCAAAGAGTAGAGTACAGGTACCCCACTCCCCCTCCTTTTAGACGAAAGAGGGAACTGAATTTTGTCTAGAGAGATTGAGCTTGTTCGAAGACAAGGCTTATGGAAACACTTACTCCCCCCCTTGAGGCGGAGGAGATCAGTGGAGCTCATCCGGAGACAAGGCTTTGTGAAACGCGTAATCCCCCCCTTTTTGACGGAGGGGGGCAACTGAACCCGTCCGAAGACAAGCTGCCTACGTACCCTTTGCAGGGATCAAGTCGCCTCGTAGTTCATTTTCCTTTTGTGAGAAGACTAGTGATAGTACTTCTTGTTGTGCGTTCAAGAGTGAAGGATGGGAGTGCCTGTCGTGGTGGCGAGCTCATAAACTCCAGGACGAATGACTGTTGTGACTTTGTATGGGCCTTCCCAATTGGTGCCGAGCTTGCCTGCATTTGGCTCTGCTGTGTTCTGGAACACCTCACGCAGGACTAAGTCGCCTGTGCAGAAACGTCTCTCTCTGACTCTGGAGTTGTAATACCTTGAAGCTGCGCTCTGGTAGTTGGTAATCCGAATGAGTGCTTGGTCGCGTCGCTCATCGAGGAAATCCAATGCGTCAATAAGCATTGACCGGTTGATTTGTTCGCCTGTTGCTCGTCGAGGAGTGGTGCGGTGGGACCACAAAACTCCTTCTAATTCGTCGACCCAACGGCCCTTTTTTGCCTCTAAGCGCTTTTTAAGGCCATCAAGGATCATCTTGTTGATAGCTTCTGCTTGACCGTTACCTTGGGGGTAGCGAGGCGTGGATTTGCTAAGACGGATGTTCCATTTCGCCGCATGAATGTTTGAACCGGTTGGATATGAATTCGAACTGTTATGCGTAACGATCTCGTATGGAACTCCGTGGCGACATATGATGTTTTTCGACAAAAGCTTTCCACTTATGCGTCTTTGATGTTTGCGTAGGTTCACCTCTACCCACTTTGAGATATAATCTGCTAGCACGAGCAAGAATCGCTTGCTTTTGGCGGTGCAGTGGTCCAACAATGTCCATGGCCCATCTCATGAACGGGTAAGGCGATGTGACAGAGGAGAGTATCGTGGTTGGTTGATGGATCTTCGGAGCGTGTCTCTGGCACTTCTCACACTTGGCTGAGAATTTCATGCAATCGCTTACTACAGTAGGCCAGAAGTGACCATGTCTCTTGATTTTGATCGCAAGTGCTTTGCCTCCTGAGTGATTGCCGCAGGACCCGCTGTGGACTTCTTCCATTATTCGCTTCGCTTCTTGTCCTTCCACGCAGGTGAGCATAGGACCGGAGAAACCCCATCTGAAGAGGTTTCCATCAAGTAAAACATAACGTGCGGCTTGCTTCCGCAACTTGCGAGCTGCCCATTTCCTATTGGGCAATTTACCATCGGCAATGTACTCGCGTATCTCGTCGATCCATAACTTGTCACAGCCGTATTCTATTTCTCCAGTCTCCGCGTCCATTGGAACTGCTTCGGGCTGGTCAGTGTCATGCATATTGGCGTCTGGGATTTCGGGTGCTTCTGTCATTTCTGTGTCTTCGTTAGTCGCTTCGGCGAGGGCGCCTGCTTGCGTTGCTGCTTGAGAGCGTGTTAAGATGGCGAGCGACACATCCTGTTGAATGCTGGGGAATTCAATGAACTCGACTGGAATGATCCGTTTCAGGGCCGGGTCTTCTGGCGTAGTAGTGGCGGAAGCTAGGTTGGCCAATGCGTCAGCGTCCAAGTTTTCATCTTTGGGAATCTTTGTAAGGGCAAATTCTTGGAACGACGAGGCGAGGTTTTTTACTATCTTCAGATAAGCCTCCATGCGATCATCCTTTGCGATGTAATCACCGCTGAACTGACTGGTCACCAGCTGTGAGTCAGAGAACGCGTGGATATGTTCAATTCAGATCCTTGGCGAGCCTCATGCGGCAGCGAGGCCTCATATTCTGCTTCGTTGTTAGAAGCTTTAAATCCAAGTCGAAATGATTGCTCAAGGGCCTCTCCGGTTGGCGACACTAATCGTATTCCAATTCCGGAACCATTCTTTGAAGACGAGCCGTCTACGTATAGCTGCCAGATTCCGGGCTGTACCTCCTCCGGATTTTTGTCTTCAGGGAGCTCTATGAGGAAGTCTGCTAGCACTTGTGACTTGTTGCAAGTTCGCCCCTTGTATTCTATGTCGTACTCGCTGAGCTCCACGGCCCACTTGGCTAACCTGCCAGATTGACTTGGGCTATGTAAAACTGAACGTAGCGGGAAAGTACTAAGGACAATAATTGAATGAGATTGAAAGTAAGGTCTTAGCTTTCTCGATGCCATGAGGACGGAGAGTGCCAGCTTTTCCAGTTGAGGGTATCTTGTCTCAGCGTCCGTGAGTGTTTTACTCACATAGAAGATAGGCCTCTGCTCGCTTCTTTCCTCCCGCACAAGGACAGCGCTGACTGCTGTCTCTGAAACAGCAATGTAGAGGAAGAGAGGTTCTCCAGTCACTTGTGCTTAAGGATAGGTGGCGTTGCCAGATATTCCTTGAGCTGTTTGAAGGCGTCTTCGCATTTTTCTGACCAGTCGAATTGTTTGTTTCCTCGTAGAGTGTTGTAGAAGGGAAGACACTTGTCAGTGGAGCGTGAGATAAACCGATTGAGTGCAGCCACTCTCCCAGTTAGCCTCTGTACCTCGCGTTTGTTTTTTGGAGAGGCCATCTGGATCAGTGCATCGATCTGCTTTGGGTTGGCTTCGATACCTCGACAAGTGACTAGGTATCCAAGGAACTCACCAGAAGTCACAGCAAATCTACACTTTGTTGGATTCAGCTTCATGTTGTGGAGGTTTAGCTGGTTGAAGAACTCTTCCAGATGGGTGATGTGGTCTTCTTCTTTGAGTGACTTGACGAGCATGTCATCAATGTAAACCTCCATAGTCTTTCCTAATTGGTTCTGGAACATCTTGTTCACTAGCCTTTGATACGTTGCTCCTGCGTTTTTCAGGCCAAAGGGCATTACCTTGTAGCAGTAGATGCCCCGGTCTGTAATGAAAGCTGTCTTCTCACGATCTTCGGGGTGCATCAGGATCTGGTTGTAACCAGAGAAAGCGTCCATGAAGCTAAGGAGCTTGTTGCCTGCTGTTGCTTCCACCAAGCGGTCAATGTGAGGTAAGGGGAAACTGTCTTTCGGGCAGGCTTTGTTAAGATCCGTGAAGTCGACGCAGACACGCCACTTCCCATTCTTCTTCTTGACCACGACTGGGTTGGCGAGCCAGTCGGGATACTTGACCTCGGTTATCGACCCAACTCGCAGGAGCCTCTCGACTTCGTCGTTAACAGCCTTTGCCCGTTCAGGACCCAACTTCCTTCTTTTCTGTTTGACGGGTTTAAATGTCGGATCAACATTGAGTTCGTGGCTGGTGATGTTGATATCTATCCCGGGCATATCTTCGGCGTTCCAGGCAAAGGCGTTGACGTTCTTCTGAAGGAAAGCCACTAGCTTTGTTTTGAGTATTTCGTTAAGGGCAGCTCCGACTTCGACACATCTCTCTGGGTGCTGCTCGTCGATACACACGGAGATCACGGGTTCGCAGGTAGGTCGCTCTTCTTCTGCACGACCGTCTGCGATCTGTAATTGCTATAAGAGGTTAGCAAGGTCTTTCACCGGATTGGGATTGTTTTTTGCTTTCTTCCGTGGCCCCTGTGAGGTCGGGTTGTCTATCCTCTCTTCATGAGTCATTGGGTTCGAGTCATCGTTCTCCTCACGGTTGCGCAGCTTGTGCACTGCCAAGAAACACATGCGGGAATCTCTTTGATTGCCGTAGATTGTTTGTATGCCATCACCGGCGGGGAATTTTAAGCACAGGTGGTAAGTTGATGGTACGGCTCGCATTTGATTGAGCCATGGCGTTCCCATAATTGCGTTGTGAATGGCGGGATGATCAGACACCGTAAAGTTTACCATCTTCTTGACGCCTCCCGCTTGGACTAGCAGGCGAATAGTTCCCATTGTCAAAGTTGTCTCGCCAGAGAAGCCTGTTATAGGCTTTGGTTGCCCTCTGACGAGTGAGAGGTCGATCTTCATTTTTTCGAGCGTATCCTTGAAAATAACGTCCACTGAGCTTCTTGAGCAACGTTGAAGTCGAAGATAGTCAGGTTGATTACCAAAGGATCGTTATGTGGATGGTCAATGCCTTCGGCATCCTCTTCGCCAAAAATGACGGGGTCGCTGGCATGCTTTGCCCTCGGGGGTGCAGAGATGTTGGCACAGACCTCGGCGCGTCTCTGGTAAGCCTCGATCGCAGTTACATTGTCAGCACAGTACTGCGACCCTCCCATGATCACGTTGATAATGCCTTGCGGGTTGTCTCCGCTCACGGGGTTGTCTCCACGTTTATGCTTTGGTTCTTGGTCCGAACCTCGGTGACATCTTGAGCCTTTTCCTCTGGTTTGAAGTCCGCCAGGCTGATGTTACCTTTGAGAGTGCCCTCTGCTGGCTAGCCACATTCGTCCTAACTTCGTGCACCTCGCAATCGAATGCCCTGTTGTCTTGTGGAATTCACAGTACAATTTTTCGTCGTACTCCTTCGGGTCTCTAACCCATGTGAAGTTTCCTCTGCCGTGACCACGACCGCGGCCTCGGCCTCTACCATATCCAGGTGCTTCGATTTGGTAATTGTGAGCTCCTCCTGCTCCCCCTTCAAACTGGACGAAGGTGGGATTGCCTTTCTTTGGTGCAGCCAGGGATGAAATCTGAGAAGGTTCGCCCGCCTGCTTAGTTCTTCCGCCTCTCTTGGCGCGGAGCTCTTCTTCACTTCGGGCAAAATCAGCTGCACGGTGAAGAGCGTCTTGAATCGTTGTCGGAGGATTGATGGTGAGTTCATGCCAAAACGGAGATGGGCATTTAACTGCTCCTCTTAAGGCTTCCAGTGCAGATGTATTGCTTATTCCATCTACCTTTGACAGAGTATTTTTGAACCTCGTCAGGAAAGCTCGCAAGCTTTCGCTCTCTCCTTGCTTGTTGGTCCACAGCTCTGCGTCGTAAATCTTTCGCTCAGCGAAGATGTTGTAGTGTTGTACGAACATCTCAGAAAGTTGGTGGAAGTTGTGGATCGAATTCCTCTCCAGTTTGTAGAACCACTGGAGGGCAGGCCCCTTGAGGCTTTCTACGAACAGTTTGCAGTAGCCGACGTCCTTCTCGGTTTCTTTGAAATTTGCCCTCCCTAGGGCTACCTCGAACTCCATTAGATGATCAGCTGGGTCGGAGGTTCCTTCGTAGCTTGGAAGCCTGATTCTTCCTGGATCAGAGATTTTGGCCCTTGAGATGCTTTCAGCGAAAGGGGTGTTTCGTGCCTTCTCTAGGACGTAGGCGACCCCGGGAGCCTTCCCTGTGCTTCGGTACATCTGTAGCTTAGTAGTCCTTAGATCAGAAACGACATGGTCTAACTGGGTTTCTAACGCTGCGACCTCTTCGCTTTGGGAGCCTTGTGGAGCCTTTTGCTTCTGCTCCCTCCTGTAAGGCTTTGCCATGGTTGGAGCTTCTTCTCCATCAGCGATGGTGTTGTAAGCAGTTGCCTTAGTTCGGATGCGTCTCCGAGGGGGTTGATCTTCGTCCGATTCTCCCTGCTGCTCGGGGAGTTTCATCGGATTCCTGATGAGGCGGTGGAGGCAGATCTTCGGGGTCAATATGATCGGTTCGAGGTGGCAGCTTCTCATGTCGAATCCTTGAATGACTCGGGCGTGGTGAAGTTGAAGCGTTGGACGGACATGAGATCTTTTAGGATCTGTCTTCCGAGGGCCTCGCAATTCGTTCGTCATAGCCTCATGGTATTTTTTCCTGATCATGTGCTTTCTTCGTGAGCACATCAAGTATCTCTTGATCTCCGTGATATCCGCTGGGTTGTTGTCGTGGGCGACACTTTCCACCGAGTTTTCCTTTTCTCCGCTCTCTGTGAGACGAGGATCCTTCGTTCTTTCGTGCTGTTGTTACCGGACATCTTGGTGGTGTTCTGAAACCTAGCTTTCTTTGTGAGAAATTCTCTAAGTCCCCATAAGCGGCCAAATTGTGGGAGGGAACTAACACAATTAGATTTGTAAGGGTTCGTGAAGAGGAAGAGATTTCTAGGGTTAGCTAAGATCGCAAGGAGATGAGTAAAGAGCTTTTGTTATTGCTATGTAAAAGTTTGAGTGTAAGATTGTGTATGTGATTTTGCGGATCCCTTACAAGGGTTTTATACATCGACTATATATATCCTCTCTAAAGGCTGAACATTCCTAAGTCTTTCTTGAATTGCTTCGCTTGAATCGGTTGCATCAATGTGGGTTTCAGTGTCCGGACCGGGCTTATCTTCTCGTCATTGGGCGAAACTGTATTGGACCGAGGGTGTGGTAAACAGCCTTGGAGAGGCCGTGGTCGCCTGGCTTGGCGGCCGTGGTCGCCTGGCCTCGGTGGCCCGTGGTCGCCGTCTGCGAAGCACGTGGTCGCGTCCGGTGCCGAAGCACGTGATCGGCCGCCGCGTCTCGAAACGCGTGGTCGGCTCCTTCCCGGTCCATTGTCTGCTTTGTCTAGACTTAACTGCCACATGTTCTGCACCGCGGGGAGACTCAGGTGCTGTTGCTCCTTCTTCATCGAGAGTCTGGAGGACCATTTCCTTAATCATCTTGTCTTTGGACGTTAATGCTGAGCGGGTGAAAACCGACCCCAACAATGATACGCTCTCGATTTTGTTGTGTGTCTTGATTTGGTGGTTTATAGTTGAGATAATTACAAAGGAACATAATGAATTGATCGAGTCAGCAGCCGAGATGTTATACGGAATGATTCATGCTCGTTTCTTATTGACATTGAAAGGACTCCGTTTTATGTTATATAAATACGACAACCATGAGTTTGGAAGATGTCCAAGAGTTAATTGTCGTGGCCAACCTTGTTTACCGATTGGTCTATCCGATATCCCTCAAAAAAGTAAGGTGAAGATATTTTGTCCCAAATGTGAAGACGTTTATGACCCGCGATCGAAACACCATGGAAGTATCCTTTGTTGATTTGCATTTGATATTTTTTCCTACCTTTGGTTTTTGTTCTTCTTTAAACATATGAAAACATATATAGATGGAGCTTACTTTGGGACAACATTTCCACATCTGTTTCTTATTAGTTACTACAGTAAGAGTCCAGAAAAGGTGGTGTCGCAAAGCTATGTACCAAGAGTTTTTGGGTTCAAGTTACACAAGCCGTGAAGGGATAAGCAAAAGGGAGAAGAATACTACTCAGAGACTTACTTGCCATGTTTATGGGATTTTGCTTTGTTCGGTTATTTTTATTTAAAGAAAAGTAATAGGAAATAGGACATTTTTCCCTCGGTTTACTCCTACAAAATCTACTCTTCATGGAACAAACCAAAAGTTTAATCAATAAAAGTAATCATTTGCTCGATTTCTTCAAACTTGATAGAGCTTTTTTGTTTATTTGTTTCTTGGAGTTACCTTTTTTAGTTAAACTCTTCTTTATGGATGTTTTTATTTTTTTAGTTAAACTATTCTTCAAGTCGATTGGTCTCTCAACCTCTAAAACTAGATCACACTAAAAATTTATTGCAGTTGAAAGCATAGATCCAATGTTCCTGATAATGAATTACTGTCCCAATAAAATATTGTTGTTAGAGAAAACCCAATTGTTTATTTTTGTATGACTTGTCAAATCAACAACAGTAATGCAACGGTAAGAAAATTAGTCACAGTAATAATGATTAGACACGCAACGGATACAACAATACTCACCGTTCAAAATTCTACTTCTATATATAAAAGCATAAAACCCAACTTGTTTATTTTCCTTTTTCACAGCAGAAAATAATACTCAGAATTTTTAATATTCAGTAAACTTTATTCTAATTTATGTAAAACTCTCTAATTCATCAGTCTCCAAATTAGAACGTTAGTATGAGTACCATTTCAAGGTTAGCTATATCTCTTCTCTCTCTCGATTTCTTAAAGATTTTTGTTTTTTTACAGCAATCTTGCAATTAAAGTGTTTGATGAAAGAAGATGGATTTTGTGGGGTTGCCTTTGTTAGTTTGTTTTAGAATTTGTGCTATTTTTATGCTCTATTTTAGTATCTTTTTTGTTTTGTTTTGTCGAAAAAGATACAAACACTTCTTTCAAAGAGAACAAAAATCTTGATGTTCATTACTTTCACTAGATTGAGCTCTTTGCCCTTAAACTTTTGTTTTCGTTTTTTTTCTCTTTATATTTAGAAGATTTAAAGACAACATAACTAATGATTTCTATTGTTTTCACCAGATCTATTATCCCTTTAGTTTTTTTTTTTTTAATTTATTTATAAATTTGATCCATTTGTTCCGAAACTGAAAAACCACATTTCATTATTTTGATTAGGAGTTGTTCAGACTCGACATTGTTGTCGACGGCTTCAAAAACCTGCTTGCCGCACCATTCGTTTCAAGGTTCATGTTTATCTTCTTTTTTGTGATATAAAATGTGTATATATATGTAGGTATGATCCAAATTTGTTAGGGAGAAGTTCTAAACTGTCATTTTGACGATAGAAATGAAAATGGTGTATTTGTGAATATTAACTAAGGATTGGTATCCTGTTAGAATTTTTTTATTGTTAGAGGTGGTAAATTCAGTTTGTGTTTCAGAGTATATATCACTTGGTTTCTGTTAATATGTTAGAAGAAAGTTTAAGTGGTGTAATCGAGTTTGGTATCCTGTCAAATATTTTGTTTGATGGTCAGAGGTGCTAAATTCTTTTTGTCTTTTCGAAGAATATCACTTTACTTTCGAATTAATATGTTAGTAGAAATTTTAAGGGGTGTAATCGAATACCAATTGGATTTGCTCTTCAGTCATTTTTTTTCTAATTGTTAGAGATTGCTCAATTCGGTTTGTTTTTCACAATATGTATCACTTAATTTCTGATTTATATGCAAGTAGAAAATTTCTCTTCTCACATTTTTGAGATCAGTAGGTGATTTTAAACTGTTTTTTTTTTTTTTTTTTTGTAATTTCTCTGCATCTTACTAATTTTTTTCTTTTAATTTCCGATGACATCGTATCTCTCCGGCCGACGAGACAAGAACGCCGGTTAGTCAAACTTCAATGACAATTTCGAGGAGTACAAGAAGAAATGGGGAGGACGTATCATGGGATCCAAATCTCAGGCGAAAACAAAAGCCAAGGAAAGAGTTCTTGTGAGAGAATGAACTAAGAAGGATCTGTTTTGTTTGTGTTTAAATCAAAAGTAATCATTTGCTCGGATTCGTAAAACTTGTTAATTAGAGTTTTTTTTGTTTAGGTTTTTCTTGAATAGTTAAAACTCTTCTTTATGGATGTTTTTAGTTTCTTCAAGATAGTTTTTGTGTTCTTCAATCTCTATTGGTCTTTCAACCACTGAAACTTGACAACAAAACTACTATAGAACAATTTATTGCAGTTAATTTATCCAGCCATTAGTCTTATACTGATAATATCATAAGTCCACGTACAAAGTCATAACTCACACTTTTTATTACATAGACAGAGAAACAAATTCTCCTACAAGTAACCAAAGTTGATCAAATGTATCGTATATCACTTCTTTCGACATAGACATGCGGGATCTTTTCTTTGTGAATCCGTTTATGAAAAAAAACTCTATTTCTAAATGAGTGAACAAGTTTCCCAAACATTGATATATAGAAAAAGAAGACGAATAGTAATTACTAAACCGTGAAGATCAGTTTACTCATACATTTTATAAGTTGTTTTAGCACGCTACTATTGAGTTAGAATGCTAAACATAAAGTGTGAGGTAAACATAATATTTATACAATATAATAAAATTGTTAACCATCCAAACAAGTATGTTGCATTCTTCAATTACTATTATAAACTCATTGTTAGACTGTTAACAAATGTAATAGCTGATATTAATTTAATTATAATATAAAATTTAGCCGTCTAACATTTTATGTTGAAGAATAACTTTAGTTTCCTAATTTATTAGCTGTATTATTAATTTATTATCATAAACATAATATATTTTTCGTATATAAAAAAACTTAGCCATCTACATTTCAAGATAACAACTACTTTAGTGTGACTTCTCGGAATGTGTGTCGTCGCCAGAATATCACTGTTGGGGTCGGTTTTCACCCGCTCAACATTAACGTCCAAAGACAA
Organism: Cardamine occulta; assembly: GCA_028015245.1. Lineage (NCBI taxonomy): Eukaryota > Viridiplantae > Streptophyta > Magnoliopsida > Brassicales > Brassicaceae > Cardamine > Cardamine occulta. Next base: position 21,749,700 of record CM051372.1, read on the forward strand.
GATGATTAAAGAAATGGTTCTCCGGATTCTCGATGAAGAAGGAGCAACAGCACCTGAATCTTCCCGCGGTGCAGAACATGTGGCAGTTAAGTCTAGACAAAGCAGACAATGGACCGAGAAGGAGCCGACCACGTGCTCGGACCGCGTCGGGCCGATCACGTGCTCGGCACCACGAGATGCGACCACGTGCTACGAGGCGGCGACCGCAGCCGCCCGAAGCCAGGCGACCACCGCCGAAGCCAGCGACCACCGCCGAAGCCGAGCGACTGACCTCTCCAAGGCTGTTGACCACCCCCTCGGTCCAATACAGTCTTCATCCCAATGACGAGAAGATAGCCCGGTCCAGACACGAAGCCCACATTGATGCAACCGACTCAAGCGAAGCAATTCCGCGAAGACTTAGGAATGTTCAACCGCCTTAGAGATAGTATATATAGTCGATGTAAAAACCCTTGTAAAGGATCCGCAATCACATACACAATCTTATACTCAAACTTTTACATAGCAATAACAAAAGCTCTTACTCATCTCTTGCGATCTTAGCTAACCCTAGAAATCTCTTCCTCTTCACGAACCCTTACAAATCTAATTGTGATAGTTCCGACTCCCACAATTTGGCGCCGTCTGTGGGGACACTAGAGAATTTCTGACACAAGAAAGCTAGGTTTCGCAACACCACCAAGATGTCCGGTAACAACAGCACGAGAAACGAAGGATCCTCGTCTCACAGGAGCAGCGAGGAAAAGGAAAACTCCGTGGAAAGTGCCGCGCCTCACGACAACAACCCAGTGGATATCACGGAGATCAAGCAAATACTTGATGTGCTCACGAAGAAAGCACAGGATCAGGAAAAATATCATGAGGCTATGACGAACGAATTACAGGCGCTCAGAAGACAGACTCGCAAAAGATCTCGTGTCCGTCCAACGCGCCTCAACTTCACCACGCCCCGAGTCATTCGAAGGATTCGACATGAGAAGCTGCCACCTCGAACCGGTCATATTGACCCAGAAGATCTGCCTCTAACACCGCCTCATCAGGAATCTGATGAAACTCCCGAGCGAGCAGTGGGAGAATCGGACGAAGATCAACCCCCTCGGAGACGCATCCGAACTAAGGCAGCTGCTTACAACACCATCGCTGATGGAGAAGAAGCTCCAACCATGGCAAAGCCTTACAGGAGGCGAAGCAAAAAGGCTCCACAAGGCTCCCCAAAGCGAAGAGGTCGCAGCATTAAAAGCCCAGTTAGACCATGTCGTTTCCGACCTAAGGACTACTAAGCTACAGATGTGCAGAAGCACGAGGAAGGCTCCCAGGGTCGCCTACGCTCCTAGAGAAGGCCACGAAACACCCCTTTCCCTTAAAGCATCTCAAGGGCCAAAATCTCCGATCCGAGAAGAATCGAAGCTTCCAAGCTCCGAAGGAACCTCCGACCCAAGCTGATCATCTAATGGAGTTCGAGGTACCCGGGGAGGGCAAATTTCAAAGAAACCACCGAGAGGGGCGTAGCTCACACCAAACTGTTAGTAAAAGCCTCAAGGGCCTGCCCTCCGATTGGTTCTACAAACTGAAGAGGAATTCGATCCACAACTTCCACCAACTTTCGAGATGTTCAATGCAACCTTACAACATCTTAGCTGACAAAGATTTACTGACGCAGAGCTATGGACCAACAAGCAAGGAGAGAGCGAAAGCTTACGAGCTTTCTGACGAGGTTTAAAAATACTCTCACAAGGTAGATGGAATAAGCAATACATCTGCCTTTGGAAGCCTTAAGAGGAGATTAAATGCCCATCTCCGTTTTGGCATGAACTCACCATCAATCCTCCGACAACGATTCAAGACGCTCTTCACCGTGCAGCTGATTTTGCCCGAGTGAAGAAGAGCTCCGCGCCAAGAGAAGCGGAAGAACTAAGCGGTAGGCGAACCTCCTCAGATTTCATCCCCGGCCTGCACCAAAGAAAGGTAATCCCGCCTTCGTCCGGTTTGAAGGGGGGAGCAGGAGGAACTCACAATTACCAAATCGAAGCACCCGGATATGGTAGAGGCCGAGGCCATGCGTCATCGCAGAGGAAACTTCACATGGGTTAGAGACCGAAGAATCTGACGAAAAAAGCTGTCTTGTGAATTCCACAAGACAACAGGGCATTCATTGCGAAGTGCGCGAAGTTAGGGCGACAGGTGGCTGCTAAGCTGCCAGAGGGCACTCTCAAAGGTAACATCAACTGGCGGACTTCAAACCAGAAGAAAGGGCTCAAGATGTCACCGAGGTTCAGACCCGAAATTCCGCATGGCGTCGTGGAGACAACCCCGTGAGCGGAGACCCGCAAGGCACTTATCAACGTGATCATGGGAAGCGATCGCAGTCTGTCTGACAATGTAATTGCGATCGAGGCTTACGAGAGGCGCCGAGGTCTGTGCCAACATCTCCGCACCCCCAAAGGCAAAAGCGTGCCAGCGACCCCGTTATTTTTTGGCGAAGAGGATGCCGAAGGCATTGACCATCCACATAACGATCCTTTGGTAATCAACTCCTGACTATCTTCGACTTCAGCGTTGCTCGAGTCCTCACCGATCTTTGGAAGCTCGATGGGCGTTATCTTCAAGGATACGCTCAAAAAAATGAAGATCGACCTCTCACTCGTCGAGAGGCAGCGAAGCCTATAACAGGCTTCTCTGGGGAGACAACTTTGACAATGGGAACTAGTCGCCTGCTAGTCCAAGCGGGAGGCGTCAAGAAGATGGTGAACTTCACGGTGTCGATCATCCCGCCATTTACAAGCGCAATTATGGGAACGCCATGGCTCAATCAAATCCGAGCCGTACCATCAACCTACCACCTGTGCTTAAAATTCCCGCCGGTGATGGCATACAAACAATCTACTGGCAATCAAAGAGATTCCCGCGATGTGTTTCTTGGCGATTACTGGCGCGAACCGTGAGGAGAACGATGACTTCGAACCCCAATGACTCATGAAGAGAGGATAGACAACCCGACCTCACGGGGCCACGGAAGAAAGCAAAAAACAATCCCAATCCGGTGAAAGACCTTGCTAACCTCTTATAACAATTACAGATCGCAGACGGTCGTGCGAAGAAGAAGCGACCTACCTGCGAACCCGTGATCTCTGTGTATCGAACGAAGCAGCACCCGGAGAGATATGTCAAAGTCGGGACTGCCCTTAACGAAATACTCAAAACAAAGCTAGTGGCTTTCTCTTCGGAAGAACGTCAACGCCTTTGCAGGCACGCCAAGATATGCCGGGATAGATATCAACATCATGAGCCACGAACTCAATGTTGATCCGACATTTAAACCCGTCAAACGGAAAAGAAGGAAGTTGGGTCCTGAACGGGCAAAGGCTGTGCAACGACAGTCGAGAGGCTCCTGCGAGTTGAAGTCGATAACCGAGGTCAAGTATCCCGATGGCTCGCCAACCCGGTCGTGGTCAAGAAGAAGAATGGGAAGTAGGCGGCGTCTGCGTCGACTTCCACAGATCTTAACAAAGCCTTCCCGAAAAGCAGCTTCCCCCACCTCACATTGACCGTTTGGTGGAAGCAACAGCAGGCAACAAACTCCTTAGCTTCATGGACGCTTTCTCTGGCTACAACCAGATCCTAATGCACCCCGAAGATCGTGAGAAGACAGCTTTCATTACAGACCGGGGCATCTACTGCTACAAGGTAATGCCCTTTGGCCTGAAAAACGCAGGAGCAACGTATCAAAGGCTAGTGAACAAGATGTTCCAGAACCAGTTAGGAAAGACTATGGAGGTTTACATTGATGACATGCTCGTCAAGTCACTCAAAGAAGAAGACCACATCACCCATCTGGAAGAGTTCTTCAACCAGCTAAACCTCCACAACATGAAGCTGAATCCAACGAAGTGTAGGTTTGCTGGTTTGCTGTGACTTCTGGTGAGTTCCTTGGGTACCTAGTCACTTGTCGAGGCATCGAAGCCAACCCAAAGCAGATCGATGCACTGATCCAGATGGCCTCTCCAAAGAACAAATGCGAGATACAGAGGTTAACTGGGAGAGTGGCTGCACTCAATCGGTTTATCTCACGCTCCACTGACAAGTGTCTTCCCTTCTACAACACTCTACGAGGAAACAAACAATTACTGAGTCGGAAAAATGCTGAAGACGCCTTCAAACAGCTCAAGGAATACCTAGCAACGCCACCTATCCTTGCTAAGCCAGTGATTGGAGAACCTCTCCTCCTCTACATTGCTGTTTGAGAGACAGCAATCACGCTTGTCCTTGTGCGGAGGAAAAGAAAGCGGCAGCCTATCTTCTATGTGAGTAAAACACTCACTGACCCGAGACAAGATACCCTCACCTGGAGAAGCTGGCGCTCTCCGTCCTCATGGCATCGAGAAAGCTAAGACCTTACTTTCAATCTCATTCAATTATTGTCCTTAGTACTTTCCCTCGCTTAGTTTTACATAGCCCAAGTCAATCTGGCAGGTTAGCCAAGTGGGCTGTAGAGCTCAGCGAATACGACATAGAATACAAGGGGCGAACTTGCAACAAGTCACAAGTGCTAGCAGATTTCCTCATAGAGCTCCCTGAAGACAAAAATCCGGAGGAGGTACAGCCCGGAATCTGGCAGCTATACGTAGATGGCTCGTCTTCAAAGAATGGTTCCGGAATTGGAATACGATTAGTGTCGCCAACCGGAGAGGCCCTTGAGCAATCATTTCGACTTGGATTTAAAGCCTCTAACAACGAAGCAGAATATGAGGCTCTCGTCGCCGGCATGAGGCTCGCCCAAGGACTGCGAATTGAACACATCCACGCGTTCTCTGACTCACAGCTGGTGACCAGTCAGTTCAGCGGTGAGTACATCGCAAAGGATGATCGCATGGAGGCTTATCTGAAGATAGTAAAAAACCTCGCCTCGTCGTTCCAAGAATTCGCCCTTACAAAGATTCCCAGAGATGAAAACATGGACGCTGACGCATTGGCCAACCTAGCTTCCGCCACTACTACGCCAGAAGACCCGGCCCTGAAACGGATCATTCCAGTCGAGTTCATTGAATTCCCCAGCATTCAACAGGATGTGTCGCTCGCCATCTTAACACGCTCTCAAGCAGCAACGCAAGCAGGCGCCCTCGCCGAAGCGACTAACGAACACGTAAATAAGAAGCACCGAAATCCCGACGCCAAATATGCATAACACCGACCAGCTCGAAGCAGTTCCAATGGACGCGAGATGGAGAAGTAGAAATCTGTGACAAGTCATGGATCGACGAGATACGCGAGTACATTGCCGATGGTAAATTGCCCAATAGCAAATGGGCAGCTCGCAAGTTGCGGAAGCAAGCCGCACGTTATGTTTTACTTGATGGAAACCTCTTCAGATGGGGTTTCTCCGGTCCTATGCTCACCTGCGTGGAAGGACAAGCGAATAATGGAAGAAGTCCACAGCGGGTCCTGCAGCAATCACTCAGGAGGCAAAGGACTTGCGATCAAAATCAAGAGACATGGTCACTTCTGGCCTACTGTAGTAAGCGATTGCATGAAATTCTCAGCCAAGTGTGAGAAGTGCCAGAGACATGCTCCGAAGATCCATCAACCAACCACGATACTCTCCTCTGTCACATCGCCTTACCCGTTCATGAGATGGGCCATGGACATTATTGGACCACTGCACCCGTCAAAAGAAGGCGATTCTTGCTCGTCTTTAACAGATTATTTCTCAAAGTGGGTAGAAGCTGAAGCCTACGCAAACATCAAAGACGTCTGAAGTGGAAAGCTTTGTCTGGAAAAACATCATATGTCGTCACGGAGTTCCATACGAGATCGTTACAGACAACGGTTCGAAATTCATATCCAACCGGTTCGAGACATTCTGTGCGAAATGGAACATCCGTCTTAGCAAATCCACGCCTCGCTACCCCCAAGGTAACGGTCAAGCAGAAGCTATCAACAAGATGATCCTTGATGGCCTTAAAAAGCGCTTAGAGACAAAAAAGGGTCGTTGGGTCGACGAATTAGAAGGAGTTTTGTGGTCCCACCGTACCACTCCTCGACGAGCAACAGGTGAAACTCCTTTCGCCCTTGTCTACGGAACCGAATGCGTTATTCCATCCGAAATCTGTTCGCCCGGGGTACGACGCCAACTCTTACTTATCAACGAACAAATCAACCGGTCAATGCTTATTGACGCATTGGATTTCCTCGATGAGCGACGCGACCAAGCACTCATTCGGATTACCAACTACGGGCGCGCTTCAAGGTATTCTACAACTCAAGAGTTAGAGAGACGTTTACGCAGGCGACTTAGTCCTGCGTGAGGTGTTCGCAGAACACAACGAGCCAAACGCAAGCAAGCTCGGCACCAATTGGGAAGGCCCATACAAGGGCCCAACCGTCATTCGTCCTAGAGTTTATGAGCTCGCCACCACGACAGGCACTCCCATCCTTAACTCTTGGACGCTAACACTTGAAGAAGTACTATCACTAGTCTTCTCACAAAAGGAAAATGAACTACGAGGCGACTTGATCCCTGCAAAGGGTACGTAGGCAGCTCGTCTTCGGACGGGTTCAGTTGCCCCCCTCCGTCAAAAGGGGGGGGATTACGCGTTTCACAAAGCCTTGTCTCCGGATGAGCTCCACTGATCTCCTCCGCCTTAAGGGGGGAGTAAGTGTTTTCATAAGCTTTGTCTTCGAACAAGCTCAATCTCTCTAGACAAAATTCAGTTCCCTCTTTCGTCTAAAAGGAGGGGGAGTGGGGTACCCGTACTCTACTCTTTGACTACACCATCACCAGAAACTTCAAACACTTGGCACAAACCTCACCACGAGAACAGCTATGTCCATCATGGACCTCTCAAAGCTTTAACCAAGTAGAGTCGTTCCGCATTCATTGTTCTTGCCCACGATGATGATCGGGAATCTGAACACAATGACATCCCAAACATCGGATCCAAAGTGCGCTTATATAAGTATCGAGTGTTCAAGATCTTGGGCGGACGAACCCAGCTGATCACTCAGAAACCCCACAAGCATCGTTCGTAAAAAGCGATACCCAATGATTTGTTCGGCATGTACCCTGAACAGTCATTCAGAAAACCCAGGTTCCACGCTGGTAAAACTTATGGTGTGTATGTTCTGGGACAGACGTGTCTAGAGAACAGCACCACTCTGCAAAGACCAACAGCAACGTTGGCAGATAAAGAGCGTGAGCGCATGTGCGTTTTCTCTACTAAACAAAGCCTCATTCATGAGCAAACAAAGCCTCATTTATGAGCAACAAAGCCTCATTCATGAGCAAACGAAGCCTCATTCATGAGCAAACAAAGCCCCATTCGTGAGCAAAAAATAAACCAACAACGGTATTGGCAAACGCATGGCAACAACACTGCCTAAAAATATTCCTAAGCATAGGGAAACATCTGAAGCAAGTACATTGTGCAAAAAACTATCACGGTTTCTCATAAAAAACAAAAACTATGATCACAGTACTCCCGCACAACATCCCAAAAAAGCAGCAAGGATACAAACCATCCAATACTGCAACCCAGAATCATCAAATCCGATACAAAAACAAAAGGACTAAAAATAAACTAAGAAAGGTGGTCACTCATCAGCCTCCTCATCCTCATCAAACTACCTCATCGTCCTCTGAGATCTCCAAGGCTTGCCTCACACCAGAGACAAGCTCGCTAAACACGTCGCGAGCATCGTAAATCGGGATCTTCCTCTCAACCAAAAGCGCCTCCGCAGCATCCAACGTCGGCCCATCAGACTGGCGAAAACGATCTATGAACTCCAAATTCGCATCAATCTCAGCAAGGTCGAGCATGTTGTCTTTCGCTATCCCTCCAATCCTATCAAGCAGTCCGGCGGCCTGCCTGACTCGGCCAGCAGAGCTGCGAGCCTCCTCGTCTCTCGCCTCAGCAACGGCCTCTGCGATCTTGGCATCCTTGCTGACCACAGCAATCTCCTCCTTGTCTTTCGCGCGCCTCAAAGACGCTCTCGACAGCTTGCTACTCAACTCTTCCTCCCTCTTCTTCACAGAAGCAATGTCATCCTCAAGAGCTAGGTTCCTCTCAGCAAGCTCGACGTTGGTCTCTTTGACCTCGTGAAGCTCCTCGTCACGAGAGCGAGATTCCTCTTCAAAGCAAAAAGGCCAGTGCTGGTCTAGCGGAAAGCTGCATCTGAGAAAAGAGCAAGGAGGATCATATTAAAATCAAGAGAGTTTTAAGTAACAATAACAAGCAAAAAAAAAAAAATCCGAACCTCGAAACATTGGCCTTCGCCAAAAGCCCTCCGGCTGGAACCAAGCGGGAGGGATGATACATTGTAAAGCAGGAGAAGAACCCGTCTTCTGCCGCTTCGGAGGTGCTCCATCGGGAGTACGTCTCGCCTTGCCCTCTGACGTTAGGGCTCTCTTCCGTGATTGCTCATGACGCATCACAATCTCGTTAGGGGTAAGGTCAAGAGCATGAGAACGACGTACCGGAGCAGCAGGAGTCTTGGGCGCTGCGGTCGACGAGGCTCTGTTCTGCGAGCGTGCTTTCGCCGGAACATAGCGCTTCGACGACACCGCCCTCTCTCTCCCGCTCGATAGGCGAAACCCTAGGAGCACCCCGTCCAAGAACCTTCCCCGGGAAGATCCTGGTGGAAAGCGCCTTCTGGATCCTCTGACGAGTAAAAGACTTTACCCAGTCGCTGTTCTCGGAAGCAAGAACGCTATGGATGGCCGCTGCGTCGCTCCGGCCAACCGTCTGAAATGCTGGCTTCACTGCAAAAAAAAAAAAAAACAATCTGGAAATTATTACACAAAACATGGACGCGATACAAAAAATATTTCTGGAGATGAAATTACCTCTTTTCTCCCAGCTCGTCCTGACAAGGGAGATATGATCCGCCTCAACGGTCCTCTCTGAAATCTCAACGAAGAAGAATCGATCCTCGAAGTGGTCGTCCTTGCTCGGGAACCCGTCGATGAGCGTGCGGCCCTGAGTCGGAGAAACCAAATACCTAAGCTCCCCCGCACGGCCACGAGGCCTGAAGTCTAAAAGGCAGGAAAGCTGCTCGGTGCTAATCTCTGCGTTGCACTCCCTGCTGAGCACGTAGATACCAATGATATGCCAACCCCCTGGGGTTGATCTGAGCAAGGGAGATGCCATTCGCCTCTAGGAAACGAAGAAGGAAGCCGGGTATCGGAAACCACAGCAAGCAGTGTTCAACGAAATTCTCGTACAAAGTGAAGTATCCCGGAGGCGGAGCATCGGCTCGCTGGGTGCTGTCGGGACACTAGCCTGATCTCGTCCGAAATCTCTCCTCGCAAAAGCTGCAGCGACTCCTCGTCGGAAAGAGTGGATCCCGGAGGATCCGGACGCGTCTTCTTCTTCTTGACTACCGCAGGTTGGTCAACCTCTGCAAAGGTTGCATCACCGCCGTCCTCATCATCGGAGGTAGAAGAAAAATTTGATGACAGGGTGGCGTCAGCTGCACCAGCTGAGAGCCCCGGGTCCTCATCATTAAGGGGGAAGGAGAGTTCAATTCCTCCGTGGCGAACCATCAAGTCTTCGTCCCCACTTCGGCTCGGAGAAGCGACTGCGGGCTCGGTCCCGCTCACAGCAGCGACCACGGGCTCGGTGCCACTCGAACCCGTGAGCACGTGCTCGGTCTCGCTCGAGCCCGCGAGCTTGCGCTCGGTCCCTCTCGAAGCCGCGACCACGAGGTCGGCTCGGATGGATGGTCAGAAATGTTTTCATCTCCCGATATCGGTCACACGGCGCGACCACGGGATCGGCTCGGGCTGAAGGCGCGACCGCGGGGTCGGATCGGTCACACGGCGCGACCACGGGGTCGGCTCGGGCGGAAGGCGTGACCACGGGGTCGGATCGGTCGCATGGCGCGACCACGGGGTCGGCTTGGTCAGGCGGCGCGACGGCGGGGCTGTCCCGAAGCAACGACGTGATAGCATCCTCGAATGTGGTTTGCTCCATAACAACAAGTCTATCTACACAAAAGTCAACGAGATGGATCTAGGGTCAAGAATTTTCAACAATCAATCAAGAGTTCTATTTCTTCTCCAAAAGCATCTAAAATCAAAATCACAAGGATTGTTCTAAAGCTCAACACAAGGATTGCTCCGTCAACCACCAAAGCTTAGAAATCAACAAGCTACCAAGGATTCAAGGATTCAAGGATTCTCCCAAGCAATCAACAATACAACATAGAACACATTGATTCTCCATGAAAGAAATTCTAGATCTAAGAAAAGCTATGGAGAATTGGAAAAAGCTTGTGCAAAGGGAATCCACAAAGGAAACTCACCAAAGAAGAGAGGTGAGAAGAGATGGCGCGAGCTCACGGTCGGCGGCGGCGAGGCTCCATTCGGCGGCGGCGAGGCTTCGGTCGGCGGCGCAAGCTCTAGTCGTCGGCGGTGCTAGGAAATAAATGGAGAGAAATGAGAAAAACCCTAGCAAGCAAGTGGAGAAGAAAGGAAAAAAAAAAAAAAAAAAAAAAAAAAAAAAAACCATTTCTTTAGCGGTTCCGGTTCGATCAGCAATTCTTCCCAGAAATCACCTGGCTACCGCTCGGAAACATCGCTGACACTAGAAATCGCGACGCGGAGTCTTAAAACCTCCATAAGGAATGCGAAGTCTTAAAACCTTCGGAAAAAAATAATAATCAAAATCATCATCTCTGCAGAAAATGCAGCAGCTTCAGCGAATACAGCAAGAAGTCTTAAAATCTTCAAAACGCTTACGGAGTCTTAAAACCTCCTGCATAAAGTTATTCTCTACCACTGCAAGACAGGATAAGCAAACACCTTGACTTCAAGCATGCGCTGATATCCAATACATCTTTAACTTCGACCTATTTTCTCTAACACTTACCGAGTTGGGGCTAGCTTGTTGGGGTCGGTTTTCACCCCGCTCAACATTAACGTCCAAAGACAAGATGATTAAAGAAATGGTCCTCCGGACTTTCGATGAAGAAGGAGCAACAACACTTGAGTCTTCCTTGATGCGAACATGTGGCGCTTAAGTCTGAACCAAGCGGACAATGGACCGGGAAGGAGCTGACCACGTGCTCGGACCGCGTCGGGCCGATCACGTGCTCGGCACCACGAGATGCGACCACGTGCTCGCAGACGGCGACCACGGCTTCGCCGAAGCCAGGCGACCACGGCCTCTCCAAGGCTGTTGACCACACCCTCGGTCCAATACAGTCTTCATCCCAATGACGAGAAGATAGCCCGGTCCAGACACGAAGCCCACATTGATGCAACCGACTCAAGCGAAGCAATTCCGCGAAGACTTAGGAATGTTCAACTGCCTTAGAGATAGTATATATAGTCGATGTAAAAACCCTTGTAAAGGATCCGCAATCACATACACAATCTTATACTCAAACTTTTACATAGCAATAACAAAAGCTCTTACTCATCTCTTGCGATCTTAGCTAACCCTAGAAATCTCTTCCTCTTCACGAACCCTTACAAATCTAATTGTGATAGTTCCGACTCCCACAATCACCTCCGCACATGGTCCAGTTTCCAGGAACAAAATTCTTCATGCGTGCAAGTCTGGACCGGCCGGTCCCATTTCCAGGGGCCAAATCTTCAAATCTTCAACATGGGACCGGTCGGTCCGTTGAGTGGATCGGCGGTCCGTGAGGTGGGACTCAGAAAACTCCGGTTTTTCGCTCGAATGCTTGAATCTCCTTCCCGTACTCATGTGGTTCCAAATCTTGAGTATGGATCTAAATATCAGCTCAAAACAACTCAAAAGACTCTGAAAACTTCGTTAAGTTCGTGGTTCGAACGTCCAAATTCACGTTATATCAGTATTATGGCTTTTTACTTCTTCTTTGGCTAGAAGAGGAGAAGTCTCGGTTTCTTCAGAGTTGGTTGGGTCTGAGTTAATGTTATTGTGGCTTTTTACTTCTTCTTTGGCTAGAAGAGAAGTCTCGGTTTCTTCGGTGTTGGTTGGAGTCCGAGTTAGTGGTATTGTGGCTTTCTGCTTCTTCGTTAGCTATGAGAGGTGAAGTCTCGGTTTCTTTAGTGTTGGTTGAGTCTGAGTCATTACCAGCAGCATCCTCGGTTGTGACATTGCTCTTTTCGAGTCCCCATCTTGCAGAATGGATTCTGACTTAAGATTCTCTGATTCTTCCTGAGGATGGAGCAGCGTGGAACTATTGACTTCTTCTATATCATGGGAATCAAGAACCTGACTGTCCTCGGTGTTGCTGCTTTCAGGCTGTCGCTTTGAGTCACAGCCATTTTCATTGCGTTGATGAATTTCACGACACTCTCTCCGCGAGGTTTTCATATTCCTTCCTGCAGGATTCTGAGATATATAAGAAGTACCTACAAACGACATGAAACCTAAGTGATAGAAGTTCCCAAACTCCACACTATTTTTCCTAGTCACTAACCAGCTGCCACCTACACGGAACAGAGAAAAATGGGAAACAATATTGGTAGAAAGTTGAGAAGCCATGTAACTCTCCATAAGTATAAGCAAACATCTTTTTTACTGCCGAATAGAATCTCTTTCTTCTTTGGTGCTGTTTAAGTCATACGTGAGATGTAAGTAGAATAGGTTAGAATGTGTCGAGATGAAATAGAGTACTAATAGCTTACACAGGGTTCATTATCAAAGTAAACAAAACTAGGACTAATCTTATAAATCTCGGGAAGAAAAAACATAAAGGTGACTACCATTTAAAGTTCTTCATTCCAAGTTAATGAATGATTCTTGTTCTGCTATTAATTCTACCTTAAACCTATCTTACATCAATAATCAACCCCAAAGAAAAATCAACACTTCAACATTTGAACATGTATGAGTAAGGAACCTAAGGCTGAGCAGAAAAAAAATCCCCATGGTGGCCGCAAAATATAAAATTGGGTCAAATCCTACTCCAGCATTAGATACGTCAAAGAAGGAACCGTAACAAAGGTGCAGATTCTTACATTCCAAGGAGGAACGGCCAAACTTCAGGTCTGATGCTTGGGTTCACACCCTGAAACAAAGATAATGGGAAAATTATGGTTATAATCAGAGTGTGCAAGGTTAACAGTCATTGCAGCAGAAACATTTTTTATTTAGCAACATACCCCACTGCGAACTTTCTTGGAAATTTGACACCTCCATCCCCTGAGTCTCCCTTCCTCTGTGAAAAAAGCATTCCATTGTTTAGGTTGAAGAGCATGCTTTCTTCTCCTCAGTGACCAAGGTGATCCAATGCTTCCTCTGAAGAAGTGGATGAGCAGAAAATGAGTAACTTCATTTAGTAAGAAAATTCTACATAAAACCAAATGTCTTTGAACAAATAAGACAGGTTAAGTCACACATGTTTGTCCAATGTCCAATGTATGTTAAACATTGGCTACATTATATTACAAAATCTTTGGTAATTGGAGCCTCAAAACCATTATACGTATCAGGGTTTAGAGATCCTATAGCCAGAGCAGATGATCAGCCTAAGAGTCTTACAAGACAAGGAGAGGTAGTAATTTACCAAATTAACTAACATTGAACCAAGAGGAGTCACTAATCTAACTAACAGTTCACATAATGTTAGTTTTCTGGCAAAAAAAGCTCTCGAAATGGAAAATTAGCAATCACGGATCAAATCTATGGGTACTAAATGGCAAGTAGTGAACAAGCTTTGCTTCTCTCGATTAGAACCAGGATAATCAGATCTTTGGTGTATACCTACGGGAGTAGACGACGGTGAAAGCGACGGCCAGACCGGCCATGACGGTGACTGCGACAGCTAGACCGACATTGGAAGGAGCAACGACCGGCGACCACAATCCACCGCAGTAACCATTCCTCGCGGCACCACCGCTGCTTCCGTCGGCGAAGACGATTCATTCCTCGCTGAAGATCATCGAGAGGAAGACCACGACGACGACGAATGATGCGACGGAGCGAGTAGCCGACAGATTCACGGTCCTCGTCAATCGTAGTCGTCCAAAAATCGTCGTCATCATCCCCAAACTAGGATTTGCTCCAAGATTTCTGATTCTATGATAAATCATAGCAATTTGCTAATAAGCTTTCTTCTCCACATCGAGAAAAGAAATGAAAAAGAAATTGATTACGAAAAAAGTCGAAGATGGTAATGTACGAGTTGGGCCCACATCTTTAAAAAAGTTTTCACTAATTTTCAAAAATTTCATAGATACCACTAAAACCTCTTTTTTTTTCTCATTCAAAAACCATTGAAACTAGAGTACTAAAACCTCTTTTTGTACAGATCCAAGGACCATGGTGGCCGGTTCCATTAGGCGGAGATGATGGTCGCATATCAAGAAAATCCGAGGTGAATCTACCATCTCCTTTCGCGGACATAAGTACACTGAAGAAGAACTTCTTCGCCAAGGGTCTTACCACTAAAGACCTTGTTGTTCTATCAGGTATGTAAATTATGTGCATTGTTTTCTAAAAGTTAACCATCTTGGTAATGTTTCTAAGCTGAATAGTAATAATAATATGGTATCTTGAGTAGGAGCTCACACCATCGGATTCTCTAGTTGCGCTATCGTTAACCCCCGAATCTACAACTTCACCAGAAAGGGAAACAGCGATTTTCACAAGTCGATGGACCCTAGCTACGTAGGGGAATTAAGGAGAAAGTGCAACCCTACTGATTTCAAGACCCCAGTGGAGATGGATCCGGGCGGTGTCGGACGTTTGACACTCACTACTTCAAAGCCGTGAGGAAGAGAGGTTTGTTCATCTCTGACTCGGCACTTCTCAATGACCTTGAGACCAGTCGCTACGTTAAGACACAAGCCAACGGTGGAATATATTCTACCTTCAACAAAGATTTCTCCGACTCAATGGTCAAACTTGGTAAGGTCGAAATACTCACCGGGAAACAAAGTGAGATCAGGAATACTCACCGGGAAACAAGGTGAGATCAGGAAGACATGCGCCTTGGTTAACTAATTTGGGCATCGATTTGGGTCCAAAAGTTCTATGCTTTTTATGTTATTTCTTTAAAGGAATTTTCTTGTTAAGTTTTGAAGTTGTTGTCCATGGTTTTTCTTTCTTCCATTAGTAAATGTAATCTCGTGAGTAATCTTGTATTCTTTATTTCTTTAAGGTTATTATATGCAATGGAAATTTTATTTCACTGAGTTTCGAATTGCCTGTTTATTTTGTTTAAATCGAACCAAACCACACCCAAACAAAAAAGTGTGAGATAAAAAAAAAGTTTAAATTTTAAATGACTCTAAACCGAAGATTTGCCTCTCGAATTTGATTAAATCAAATTAAACCGATTGGTCCCAGATCTATTTATGGTACACGTAGCCTTGGAAAAATGTAACCGTACACCGGAGGAGAGCCAACCCTTGGCTTAAAAGTAATGGATGGATTGTAATGGTAATGCAGAAATTCATATATGATGCTCGAAAAATCGTGTAGTACATGGTAGGCCTAGGCTTAATATCCATACCCGAAACCCGAATCCGAACCCGACCCGAAATAAGGGTTTCGGTTTGGATCCGAATAGGTAGAATTATCCGATCGTTTATCAACTTAAATTGGACCAAATAACAGATCGGTTATTTATCCGATATCCGGAACTAACCGAATATGACCGAACCATAGCCACCTATCACCTACGACTCGTGCCATCTCTAGCCCTAAAACATCATCATTCTCCTTTTGCTCTTCCTCTCTTGCATGTTCGAGACTGTTGTGATTCTAACCTTGAATCGAGATACCTTTTATCAAAATCGAAGCATGAAGAGATTATTTAAGAAGAATCGAAGTCGCAGTGTAGATACCACAACCAATTTCGAGATCTATTCATTTCCTCTCTCTGCGAACTCAGAGATACAATCCGAGGTAAATCGTCAAACTTCTTTGTTCTTCTTCACTATATCGTCTATGTTAAGAGTTTTTATCGTGTATAGATGTTGAATTGTTGAGTGTCTTTGTTGAATTTTTGATTGGGTCTTCTGATTTTATGAATGTTTCTGTCGAATCGTCATGTATCTCTAAGTTCATTACTAGATTCAAATTGCAGTATTTCTGATGACGATTTGTGAGTTCTAATGATGATTCAAATCGCAGTAGTCTTGTATCTTTGAATAATGAGTTCTAATTACAATTTTTGAAGATTGATGATGATGATGATTATTAATAGACTGATTGGTTTTCATTTCTCACATTATTTATAGACTGATGATTGA
Organism: Cardamine occulta; assembly: GCA_028015245.1. NCBI lineage: Eukaryota > Viridiplantae > Streptophyta > Magnoliopsida > Brassicales > Brassicaceae > Cardamine > Cardamine occulta. The sequence continues at coordinate 21,765,889 of CM051372.1, forward strand.
TAATTGTTGTATAGTGTATTCAAATTGATTTGTCTATGAGTTTTGATAATATTATGAGTCCATGGGTTCAAATTGATTTGTATACGTATATTCTAATTAATTTATTGAGTTTTGATGATGATTTGTGAGTTCTGATGTTATCACAGTAGTTATATGTTTTGTAATAGACTGATGGTTAATGATGATGATTATGAGTTCTGATACAGTTGTGTGCGTCCCTTTTGTAGATGGATTCTACTGCCTCTCTGAATAACAATGATGGAGACAAAACCAGTAAGGAGGTTAATAACAACAACGAAGAACCAGAAGTTCAGACACAAGAATCCAATGACAGAGGCAAAAGGAAGCAAACTCAAGCAACTGCATCTGGTTCTGAGGTTAAGAGGGTTCTTCCTACTAGATCAGGGGTGTGGGGTAACTACACTAGGCTAGACAACAACAGAGATAGATGTTTCTGCAACTACTGCCGAAAAGAATTTTCGTGTCCAACAGCTTCTGGGACTTCTAATCTGAAGAATCATATGAACAGTTGTAAACAATTCAAGGCATGGGAAGATAGTCAAGATCCAAAGAAGAATCAGAAGGTGCTTAACAAGGAAGGGCATCTGCAGAGTGGAAGAGTTTCTGAGAAAGTATTCAGAGAAGCAACCAATGAAATGCTTGTCATTGGGGAGTTACCTTTGGCGTTTGTTGACAGTGTGGCTTTCAAACACTTCTGTGACAAGGTGAGTTCCTTACTTGTGTTTTGTTTTATTTCTTTACCTGTTTTGCTATATATGTTACTGACATATTTTCTTTATCATTCATTTAGGTAAATCTGCACCCTCCTCATTCAAGAAGAACAGCAACAAGAGATATTGTTAAGCTCTATGTCCAAAGGAAGGCCACTCTTAGGGAATGGTTTCTAACGACAAAACAAAGAGTTTCCCTCACCACAGACATATGAGTTTCTCAAGTTACAGGTACTGTTTCTTTCATATTTTGAGTGAATTTATTTTATTACAAGTTATAATTTTAATCTACTGATAATGTAATGTTTCTTTTCATTACAGGTGCTAGTTATATGGTTATAACAGCACACTACATTGATAAGCAGTGGAGGTTAAAGAAGTTGATCATAGGATTCAAGTATGTCTCTGATCACAAAGGTAAGACCATCGCAAACACACTGCTTAGTTGCTTAGCTGAATGGGGAATTCAGAGAGTGTTTTGTGTGACTGTGGATAATGCATCAGCCAATAGCAATGTTCTGTCTAGGTTTCAGACTAGTTTTGGATTCATATCAGAGGAGTCTTTAGTCATGGATGGGGATTATATGCATTTGAGATGTGCTGGGCATATAATTAACTTGATAGTTAAGGATGGATTGGCTGATGTAGACAGTAGTGTCACTGCAGTACGTAATGCTGTTGGAAGCATATCTGAGAGAGAATGTAGAGAATCCTGAGGTGTTAGGTGGACTTGAGTATGATGTGTTGTCTTGGTGGAAACTAAACAGTGCCAAATACCCTATCTTATCAGAAATGGCAAGGGATTTGTTTGCTATGCAAGTTTCCTCTGTAGCTTCTGAAAGTGCATTTAGCAATAGTGGGAGGATAATAGAGCCATATAGAAGCTGTTTAACACACTACATGGTTGAAGTGTTGATGTGCACTGAACAATGGATGAAGCAAGATATCAGATTGGAATCAAGAGTCCTTACCAATGGTCAAATTCTTGCTGATGTCCAATCTGAAGATGACTTGCAAAGAGGTACATTACTACTTGTTCTTTTTGTTCTTTTCCTTTATAATTATGTGTTATAATCTGATGTCTTTATTTGTTGTTTGTAGAATTCGGATCTCTGAACCTTCAAAGCTAAGTGTACAAGGTAAAACTTTGAAACTCATATATGCTTCTGTTTGTTTAACTTCCTTTTAGTTACTGAGTCAAATGGTCATTCTTTGCTCTAGGAGAATGAACTGAAGATTGAAGAATGAAGTGAAGATTGGAGAATGAAGACTTTGTTTCGGTTATATGTGTTTCTTTTTATTGTTATTGTTCTGTTTCATGTTGTGTTTCTTTTGATTACTCTCAAACTTTTCCTTATGTTTTAGCCATATGTTTAGGCTTATGGTACTTAAGACTTTTGCTTGTGTGTTCTTTTGGTTGTGTTTTTCTTTGAAGGCATTTGAATTTAGACTTTTAGTTCCATCTTTCTTTAACTCTTTTTTATTTATCTTAATAATTCAATGACTTAGCATATAAAATGTAATTTTCGGATGGTACGGATATTATCCGAACCCGAAGTAACCCGACCCGTAACCGAACCGATTAGGTCAAATAACCGATCGGGTTCTAGACCTCTTTACCGAAATACCCGAAATTTTTTTTCAACCGATCCGAACCCGATCGGGTACCCGAACGTCCACGCCTAGTACATGGTGTGGTTTGACAAAGCTATGAGAAAATCTTTGTTTATGTCTTTTTTTTTTGAAAGAATGTAAAACTTTTATTCAAACAAAAAGGTTTTTTTTTACCATAAATGATGTGGCCGTAGTTTTTTTTTTTTTTTTTTTTTGTCAATTTGAGTTTTATTCAATACCAGTTGCGTTACAGACAGAAGATATTTCAAAAAAGCCCAAGCATAGCTCATACATAGATATTGCTTAAGGATGAAGAAATTATATCATTGCTCTCATCCAAAACACACTCGTGCCAACAAGAGGACAGGTGGTGGGTGAAAATTCTAAAGCTTTCCAACCTCAACTTTTGCCGCCTGAGAATTCGGTTCCGGTGAAGTGAAATAGTGAATCATCGCCAAAAACGGAATTTCGACTAGTGATTTTTCTGGTTTTCACCAATAAAGCTGCTTGCAATACGAATCGAATCTCCACAATTGAAATCACGGCTAAAAGGAATCTATAATATGTGAAGGAAAATTCTTCTTTTCTTCAACTTTAGTTGCAACGATCCTTGAAATTTTCTGTAAACTGTATGCCAAACTGAGCGAGTTAGAAAAGAGCAATCTTTAAACGAAAATTCGTTTAAAGCAACAACACCAACTTGACTGCGATATAAAAAAGAAAAACACGGCAACAAAACACCGTGACAAAAGCCGTATTTAACCGGAACTTCCACGGAAACGAAACGGAGAATAAACATTTCAAGCAACATAGCGCCTAAAATTTATCACTAATTCAAATCCATGGCTATTATTGAAAGATAAACAACAAAAACTAAAGAGATCGGAAAAAGGAAAACCGATCTACGACTGGATAGAACTCAGAGCCAGTCACCGCAGCTGAAAAAGCTAGACGGTACCAGACAAAAGGTAGCCACCGCCGTTGGATCAACGAGTCGGTGCCAGACAAGAGCCGATCATCACCGTTGTGAAAACGGAAGATATCGGACGTTAAACCAGAATTACACCGGATGGCTAAAAGAAGAAATCATTCTTTCTGAAAGATATAATTTGGAGAAGAAAGAACAAAAATTCTGGTTTAGAACAATTTAAACAAAAAAAGGTATTTTTGAGAATTGCCCTATTTTGTTTTAAGTTTACCAAAAAAAAAAAAAAACCGAAATAACTTGAATGTCATTATGAAACGAAGAAAAAAGAGATCAACGATTATCTTGACACAAAATAGTTACGCAGTCTAAAAACCTTCTACACACTCGCCAGCATTCCCAAATCCCAACTTTGTGAATATATAAACCATAGTCTCGTTATTTTCTAGTCAAGCTTTTGATTGTATCTTAAAAGCTTTTTGACTTAAAAGTCACCTCTCTAATCGTCCTCATGTCTTTTGTTGTTTCCCGCCTCTCTTAATGCTTCAAAGCTGTGGCGATTGCATTGGCGTATACGTCCAGCTCGAATGAGCCCACCAGGTTGGAATATAGAACAACTGGAACTAGAACCACAGCAGCAATGGCTATACCTTTGAGGAGGCCACTTCCAGGGAGAGTCTCCTGGAGATCTCTTTACTGTACTTGTCAGCTTTTTTGTAAAGAGAAGCATTGGCTCCTCCTTCAGTGATGTGTCTCTTGTTCTACAAACATCACAAGGTTATCAGAGATGAAATTAATTCTGAGTGGAGTAAGAGGCATTTACCTTTAGCATGAAGCTCTTCATAGTTCGTTTCAGAGTCTGAGTATCACTTTCGGTGATGACGCTTAGTTTGAGAGAATGATCTTTCCATTCGTCTACGAGCTTTTCAAGAAGGGCCACACTAGCTTCTGGATTCTCGTTATAGGCATTGTCCCAGTGCTTGAAGCAATAAACGTTCTTGGTCAGACACCAAATAGCGATTTCTGTAGCTTCCTTGGCTAAAGCACGATTTCCTGCAACAACGGTAACAGATTAAAACTCTATTCGCAGAAACTACAGGGTTTGTTACTAATAATACCTTCCGTGGCTAATTTCAGAGTAATAGTGAGTATCCGTTTAGTGAATCGTCTCATTACTTTCGTTACGTGGTGAAAGGGCAAGAGCCAATTCCTTCAACAAGGAATCATAAACTGCCTTAAACCTGTCTGAATCCTGTGTGCATACAGACAGAGACACAATGATCAGGGTTTTGTGTTATAAATTTCAATACTAGTATAGTTCTTACTCTGTCGGATGAATCAGGGAATGCAACTCGCAGCAAGATCTCAAACTGAGGAGGTGAAATGAATCGGTTTTCTCCGTAGCGAGCAGGTTCATTTACAAATATGGTCCGAGCATTTGGATACGACAAAATGCTGAATAGAGATTTGCATACACAAGATCAGATGATAGCTAAAAAGATGGATGAAGAGGAATATTAATTTCGAACTCACTACTCAACCAACTGAAGGATGAGATCCATGGACTCAGGTTTGTGGTACTCTTTATTACCGGCTAGTGGTAACAAGTTCTTCGTCCATACATAGAAAGCAACACGTAAATCAACACGGGCGACCTGTCCACATATTACAATTCTATAACATTGAGAATAAACAAGACAAAATATATTGGCAGGGGAAAAAAAAACAGACCTGAGCGATCATCCAAACGTTAACCGCAAGCTTGTCCTGTGCATTATAAGGCTCCATCCTCAGAAGGGGCGATAGATGATAAAATGCAGCAGGTTTGTTACGCAAAACCATTGATAATACAACATATACTCCCACCTAATCACAAAGCAAAAGCAAGTCAAACACCTAATCATAAAGCCATTGATAATACAACTAAACCATTTCGATTAGAGAAGAAGGATTACATAAGATCTGGGAGGAGTAGCACTTTGTTCCAGTTTACCGATAATATAATCAAATGACGACAAGATAAAGGCACCGACTCTTTCAACAGTAAATGTTGTGATATAATCGGCTGCTATACTGTAGATAGATCGAGGAAACTGATCTACCGGATGCTGGTTATAAAAAAAAAAAAGGATAATAATTAATTAGTGATTGATTCAAAACGATATACAGATAATAGCTCTCCTCACATCGATCACATCGACCAGCTTGTCCATCTTGGGCCATGGATATTGCACAGAATCAGATGATACTTGGTCAAGTGCTTCCCCAAAGTAATCAGCAAGATGCAAGAGCTCACAATCCTCAAACCCAACCTAACAAAAATATTGAATATTATTATTGGGTTCCAGTACTAGTAGCTATGGTTTAAAGAAAAGGGATGGATTCCAATACTTACAGGTGCACTGAAGATGAAATCATAAAGATGGTCAGGTTCCATCTTTGCCGCAGCTTCGGCCAAAGACAAATTTTTCGGCTTTTCACTTTCAGATCCCATCTTTGTCGCTAAAGAAGCTTGTGTCCGTTTGGTCTTCGTACTTTTGGTTTCCACCGCCTTCCGATTCGACTCATCCTTCTTTACCAGTTTTTGGTTCAATCCAGAGGTCTTAGAACCATCGTACACCGTCGATTCGATCCGAGCCATAAGCTTTTCCAAACAGAGACACGACGAGATTTTACAGGATTAGAGGATGAAGATAAATTAGGGTAGAGATGAAGAAGATAAAGCAACTCTCGAGACCTTGATGACCGTCCGATTCTCTTGCATTACTGTGTACCGTTGGATATAACAACGTAACGTGTCCATTTTTCTCAACTCCACGTTTTTTTTTTTTTTAATCGGAAGATAAAAGAATACGCTAGGATTGGGAAAAATACCCGGAACCAAAATTAACCGAACCAAGTCCAAACCGATTTTTGAAAGATACCCAATAAATTCTACTTATATTTTTAGAACCAATAATCGAAATCAAATCAACACCGAATCGAAAATCCAACGGATATTCGAAATATACAAAACATTAATTAATACATAGTAAATATTTTGTTTTAGGTTGGATATATGATATGCTCAAATTATCCCTAGAGCTACTCTCTCAAATTAAGAGATCGTATGCAGTATTTAGGGTGTCCATCCATAGGGAATCAATTAAACACAATAGATTTAAAAGTTCGAATTTTGCTAAGCAGTTATGATTGTAATGAAAAACAATGCAGAAATAGTAAATCAAGGTGAATGTGAACGATTTAATTTCAATAGAAAACAAACGCTAGGCCTTAGAAAATTCGCCGGAATGTATCCAAATTGCAGAATAAAGTTACTATCGGGATAATTATGAAGTGCGATTCTAGAACTCAAAACTACTGTAAAGTAAATCAACTGTCGTTGCAAATACTATCTATGTTTAAACCCTAGAAACCCAACTGTCGTTGCAAAATCATATTAATTTAAACAAGCATTAAAGTTCAGGTTTGATTGTCCACAAAGATTCAAAGCCAACTGTCGTTGCGAATTGAATCTTTGCTCACCTATGATTCAGTTCCGATAATTTAATAATGATGTCGCATTTACTAAACAACCTAAGGTGATCAATCTTAAATCAGAGTGAATGCAATCAAGGTGAAGAATTAAATATGATGCAATCCCAATAGTAAATAAATTCTAGCAATTCTTCATCATCCTTTGAAAATCCTAAAGCCTAACTAGCAGATTACTCAGACATAATTAATGCAAACATAATAACTAAATAAAATTTCATTAAACAGTGAGAGTAAGAGATACAAAAGGGTTAGAAGAAATCTCTGAAGAGTATGAACTTTGATATAACGTGAAATTGGACCTTCCTAATCATGGTTTTAACGAGTTTTCAGAGGTCCTGATATAACGTGAATTTGGACGTTCCTAACCACGCACTTGACGAGTTTTCAGAGTCTTTTGAGTTGTTTTGAGTTGATATTTAGATCCATACTCGAAGATTTGGAACCACATGCATACGGGAAGGAGTTTCGAGCATTTGAGCGAAAACCGGTGTTTTCTGATGACCGGACCGACCGGTCCACTCAATGGACCGACCGGTCCCTATTTGGCACATGAAGACCGAGGCTCAACTGGATCGGGACCGACCGGTTCCAGTGTAGGACCGACCGGTCCAGCTCAAGACTCGAAGACTTGAAGCCCCTGGAAACCGGACCGGCCGATCCACTCAACGGACTGACCGGTCCCATGTTGAAGACCTGAAGATTTGGACGTCCTGGAAATGGGAACGACCGGTCCACACCAAGGACCGGCCGGTCCAGACACTTGCACACTCAAAGATTTTATTCCTGGAAACAAGACCGACCGGTCCCGATTCCAGACCGACCAGTCCAGTCCCAGATTTTTAGGAACATTTCCAGATTCCATTTTATCTTATATAAACCCATAGGGTTTTGTTTTTATGAGATACCACCTCTTTTATCACGTTTTTATTCAGACTTTGAGACCTATTTTGAGAATTGTAATCAAGGAGAAGATCTCATCTACCTTTGGAGAAGATTTCTGAACCTTATTCTTGTTTTCTATTTTATAATTATGATCTATTCATCCATGATTTCTGATTTGTCTTTCATCATGTCTGAGTAGTTCTCTAGTTATGTTTTAGGGTTTTCGATGGATTTCATAGATTAAACTAGACACAAATAGGTTGCTTACTAATTACCATCTTCATCACTGTTAGGCATAATGCTAGGATTGAACTGGCCACTTAATCTCTAGATCTTAGGTTGATACACATTCCGAAAGCTTGTGTATCTCTCGAACTACTGTTGATGAGTAATGCGTTATAACAATTCAGAAGGTTAGTTATAGAGTATTATGAACTGATCAAACCTGAACTATAATGCTTGTCTAGGATAGCCGTGACCAAACGGAAGTTTAGGCACTCGGATCTCTAGGGAAAGTAATTGTTACCACGGAAGTGGAGCATTGTATATCAATGTTTTGAGTTTGAGATGCATGCATATTAGAATTTGAATAGTTGTCTGGTTTATGAATGTCATTTCCTGAGAATTCCCTAATGCCTAACGTTTTTAGTAATCTGAATTTAAATCGTTTTTACTTGCAAACCTTACCTTTCAATTTGATAACATCGCTTAAAACCACTTTTTCCTGCTTAGCTTAATTCAATTTTCTATAGTTTGTTGTGTAAACCATTGGTCTCTGTGGATTCGATCCTTGAATATACTACTGCGTGCCTGTGCATTTGCAGTATTTTATTTCGGGTAAAACCTGAGCATATCAAGTTTTTGGCACCGTTGTCGGGGACCATTGTGTTTGCCATCAAATTTGATTTGCGAATTTCATCTAAGTACTTTACTAATTTATTTTTCTTTTTGTTTTTGTCTTTGCTTGTGATTCTAGGTGTATGCAGAGGAGAAGTAATCGCACTGAACCTCTGATATCATTCACTAACCAAGAATTAGCCAAGCTAGAAAGGTCTAACAGGGCTCAAAGAAACCACTTGCCAGTTATGAACGAAGGGAATCAAGCTGATAACGCGGCTCTTCAGGCTACCTTGTTTGACCAGATAGAAGCGAGATCCGTCTTTGCAATTGCAATGGCCTTGTAACAAGCGCAACAACAGATCACGACAAATCGACAGCAGTTTGCTGGGATGATGACACAACAGATGCCACCAGCAGGACATAATCCTCCACCGCAAAAAGGAATTGGAGAAGGGGACAATGTCCACACCTACTACCAGAACAGATCAGCCATTCGCGTCCCTGAGATTCAGAGGAATGACTTCGAGATTAAGGCTCAGCTGATTAATCTGGTAGAGAGACACGTGTTCCATGGGTTGGCTGCTGAGAACCCCATGGATCACATAGAGAACTTTGAAGAGGTATGTGAGACAACCAAGGCTAATGGGGTACCATCTGACTACCTCAAGTGCAAGCTATTCAAGCACTCTCTCGCTGACAAAGCTCTGAGGTGGCTCAAGTCACTTCCTCCGAACTCTCTAAATGGCTGGGACGAAGCTAGAGCTGCTTTCTTGGATCACTTCTACACTAAGAACAAGACATCTCAGCTCAGAGGAAGAATCACCAGTTTTTCGCAGAAAGGTGGAGAGTCGTTTGCTGAAGCCTGGGATAGGTTTAAGGAGTACCGTAGGGAGTGCCCCACCATGGATTTACCGAGCAGCAGATGCTCAGGACCTTCTACGATGGAGTCACCTGGGAATACAAGACTAATCTTAATTCCTCCAGTAATGGTGATTTCATGACCCAGAGCATAGAAGGTGCTACCCAATTGATTGACAATATGGCGCAGAGTTCCAGCAATCAGTGTGCTGAGTATGACAGATCAAAGAGAGTCTGCAGCGTTGACACACCATCTGCAGCAGAGATAGCAGAGCTGACAGCTGCTAAGATCAGGGACTTAATGCAAGGAAGCCATCAGGGCATCAGTATGGTCGGGAACGCTCCAGACGCGATCTGCTATTCAGAGGATGTTGCATTGGTTTCAGAGGGTACTCAAGAGGTAAATTATGTAGGTGGTCAAGGGATTGGGCAGAACAGAGATTTTGACAACAACTACCGGAACCATCCCAATCTATCCTACAGGAGCACCAATGTTGCCAATCCCCAGGATCAGGTCTATCCTCAGCAAGCTGCAGTTCCAGCTCAGAAACCGTTTGCCAGTTCATCAGGAACAGCTCTGCCAGCTCAGGGATTTACAGGGTACAATGCTGGTTATCAGAGGCAGTATGGGCAGAGTCAAGGCTCCAGGTACCAAGCTCATTTACCTTCAGCCTCCAATCCCAACGATGAGCTCAAAGCTATGATGCAACTTATGCTGGCTAATCAGCAGCAGAGTTCCAGCGCCATTTCAGACATCAATGGGCGACTAGAAGCTGTGACCACTCATCTGCAGATGCTGGACACTCAAGTGGCACAACAAGCAGAAGCTGTTAAGCGACAGCAAGGGACTCTTCTGGCTAAAGGATAGCAGAATCCGAAGAGGGACAATTATGCCATTTCTGTAAGGGAAAACGATTCTCCAGCAGATGTGGGATCGGCCGGTCCCAGCATCAGACCGGTCGGTCCGGTGAACAGTCCTCCGATTCGTACTTCTGTCCCCAAGGTACCTTACCCTGTTTGTTCTAGGAAATCTCAAGAGAATTTAGAAGAAGTAGAATACAGAGGAATGGTTAACGATCTCACAGTCGAGATCCCTCCTGTAACTGAGGAGTGCAATGCCGTGCTACAGAACGGGACAGTGACAAAGCTTGGAGATCCTGGTCGCTTTGAACTTTCAGTCCAGATTGACTCTACAAATTTTCCTCGCTCACTCTGCGACTTAGGCTCTAGTGTCAACACCATGCCTTACTCCGTAGCAAAACGACTGGGCTTTAAAGATTTTAATCCTACTAAGTTTTCTTTAAAATTTGCTGATTGTTATGTTAAACGTCCTATAGGTGTTCTTGAGGACGTACAACTGCTAATTGGTGGTGTTTGTGTCCCTGCAGATTTCGTGGTGCTTGACATAGCTGAAGAACCAGGAGATCCTCTCATCCTGGGAAGACCGTTTCTTTGCACGGCTGGTGCAATGATTGATCTCAAGCATGGACGCATTAATCTCCAACTGGTGATGTGATCCATCTTGCAGATCCACCTGATCCACCCTGAAAGGCACACACGTCGAGCTAACAACGTTAAACAAAGCGCTTGGTGGGAGGCAACCCACCAGTAAATGTACATAAATGCTTTCATCTTTCATTTTTTTTTCAATTTTACCTTTGTTTTTGCTTTTCTCTTTGGTTTTCCTTAGGAATTTTCGTCACATCACTTTGGACTTGGATTCTGGACATGAGACCGGTCAGTCTCTTTGTGAGACCGGTCGGTCTGGAGCGTTTTACGGCTCGGAAGAGGTCCCTGGAATTGGGACCGGTCGGTCTCTTTGTGAGACTGGTCGGTCCACTTAGTCGACGAGCCCCCTTAAGGTCCCTGGAAGTGGGACCGATCGGTCTCTTTGTGAGACCGTTCGGTCCATTCCATCAATCGACCCATAGACCTTCCCGGATACAAGACCGGTCGGTCTCTTTGTGAGACCGGTCGGTCCCCAAACCGTCCGTTTCCCGCGCCTGACCCATACCGAGATCGTCCGTGACCGCGCCTATATATTACCGGGACCGGTCGGTTCCCAGCACAATCATCATTCCGTGCCAAGACGGTCATCACCGTGAGTCTCCAGAGTTCTGATGACAAAGTTAGCTTTTCTTACTTTTCTTTTTCATTTTCATTTTATTTTCTTTTTTCTATAATTCTTTCCTTTAAATTTATTTTCACACCGGGTCGGTGTGAAGTAAGTCTGGGGATAAGTACTATTAGTACTAATTATGTTTTCTATTTTCTTATTTTCAGTTTATACTAAATCTTTGTGATATGCATGCAATTCTAGGACCACATGATGTTTGCTAACCTTTTTAAGATTAACAGTGATTAACCAAAGCAATGGGAAAATAAAAAACGGCCTAGGTGGATCAGTGTTACCAGAAGGCTCCCGTCTCCTTGAAAGCTAACGCTGACACTCTTTACTTTGGTCTGTTTTCTTAACTCAGAGAATTCGAAATCGCATAAGAAGTATCAACCACGTTAGGAGTCCTATCCTTTTCCAAACACTATCCTCTCTTCAGGACTCCTAATGGCCAGGCTCACTTTTAGTCTGGTACCACACCCTTACCTTAACCTTTCTTTCAAACCTCATGCATTCCGTCCAAGACATTGACATGCACTCAAGCGCAAAAACTCCGGAGACGTAGTCCGGCCAGCCTATCATTCTACTTCTGTCCAAGACATTGACATGCACTCAAGCGCAAAAATCTGCTCATGCCATACTCTGTAGCCAAACGACTACTTCAGTCCCACTACAATCTCTTTAATTTTTGCTGACCGTTCTGTTAAACTCCCTATAGGTCTTCTCAAGGATTTACAGCTTAAAATTGGTGATGTCTTTGTCCCTGCAGAATTTGTGGTGCTTGAACTGGACGAAGAACCAAAAGATCCTCTCATTCTGGGCAGACCATTCCTTTGCACAGCTGGTGCAATGATTGATGTCAAGCGTGGACGTATCAATCTCCAACTGGGAGACATTGAGATGCAATTCGAGATGGATAAGCTGCTAAAGAGACATGTGATAGATGGACAAACCTTCTCCATCAATGATACAGATGACGTCGCTGACCAAGTCACAGAGGAGATTCTGATGGATGATTCACTAGAGATTGCCTTAACCAAAGCCAAAACGGAGGACAGATTTCTAAATGATGAGGCCAATGAACATATGAAGAAGCTGGACCAGAGCTGCGCATATGAGAAATTGGTGGCTTCTCTAGATATCGGAGTAGAGACGCCAAAGCCATCAGAGACTCTAGCTCCCCCTAGTAAGTCCACCACACATATCGACAATCCGTGGAGCGAGCTGAAAGCTCCCAAGGTAGAACTTAAAACCCTCCCAGATGGGTTACGGTACGCTTTTCTTGGCCCTAATTCTACCTATCCAGTCATCATCAACGCTGAGTTAAACAATGCTGAAACTGTTTTGCTGGTATGTGAACTTAGGAAATATCGTAAAGCATTAGGATACTCGCTAGATGACATTACTGGTATTTCACCCAGTTTGTGTATGCATAGGATCCATTTAGAAGACGAATCAATGACTTCTGTAGAACATCAGAGGAGGTTAAACCCAAATCTAAAAGATGTTGTTAAGAAGGAAATTATGAAACTTTTAGAGGCTGGAATTATATATGCTATCTCTGATAGTACTTGGGTTAGTCCGGTACATGTAGTTCCTAAGAAAGGTGGAGTCACAGTAGTGAAAAATGACAGGAACGAATTGATTCCAACTCGAACTGTAACTGGTCATAGAATGTGCATTGATTACAGGAAATTTAATGCTGCAACTATAAAAGATCATTTTTCATTGCCTTTTATTGATCAGATGCTTGAAAGGCTTGCTAATCACCCCTACTATTGTTTCTTAGATGGATATTCAGGTTTTTTCCAGATTCCCATCCATCCAGATGATCAAGAGAAGACTACATTCACTTGTCCATATGGCAATTATGCATATCGCAGAATGGCATTTGGCTTGTGTAATGCTCCAGCCACATTCCAGAGATGCATGATGTCCATCTTCACCGATCTTATTGAAGATATCATGGAGGTATTCATGGACGATTTTTATGTTTATGGCTCATCGTTTTATGTTTGTTTGGCAAATCTTTGCAGAGTTTTACAGCGATGTGAGGAGAAACACTTAGTGCTCAACTGGGAAAAATGCCATTTCAAGGTCAGAAACGGAATAGTCTTCGGACACAAGATATCTGAGAATAGAATTGAGTTGGATAAGGCGAAAATCGAGGTAATGGCTAGTCTTCAGCCACCTAACTCGGTCAAAGGAGTATGAAGTTTCCTTGGACATGCCAGTTTTTACAGAAGATTCATCAAGGACTTCTCCAAGATTGCAAGACCTTTGACTCAGCTGCTCTGCAAGGATGTGAAATTCGACTTCAGTGGTCCTTGTCTTGAGGCATTTCACACCATCAAAGGAGCCCTTATGATTGCACCAATTGTTCAACCTCCTGATTGGGACCTCCCCTTTGAGATAATGACTGATGCAAGTGACTATGCTGTGGGAGCTGTTTTGGGTCAGCAAAGGGATAAGAAACTCCATGTGATCTACTACGCTAGTAGAACTCTTGATGATGCACAATGCAAGTATGCCACTACGGAGAAAGAGCTATTGGCCATTGTGTTTGCCTTTGAAAAGTTCAAGTCATACTTGGTGGATTCTAAGGTAGTAGTTCATACGGATCATGCAGCCCTGAGATACCTCCTTAAGAAGAAGGATGCGAAACCAAGACTCCTTCGCTGGATTCTCTTGCTCCAGGAGTATGATCTAGAGATTCGTGACAAGAGGGGCATTGAGAATGGAGTGGCGGATCACCTGTCTAGGCTACAAATTGAGGATCAAGTACCACTCGATGATGGACTCCCTGAAGAACAAGTTTATTCGATTAGCATTGGGACTTCATACGAGTGTGCTGCTTCCATCCATGCCTCACGTCCTCCTGATCGACCTTGGTTCGCCAATTACCTAGCTGTGGGACAAGAACCAGAGGAGTTTGTCATGTATAAGAAGAAGAAGTTCCTACGAGATGTGCGAAGATACTTCTGGGATGAGCCTTACCTCTACAAGCAATGCTCAGCATCTTTAGAAGGTGTGTATCTGATAAGGATGTTCCAGGTATACTCTTCCACTGTCACAGTTCTAACTACGCGAGACACTTTGCTACTTTCAAAATGGTTTCTAAGGTTTTGCAGGCAGGCTTTTGGTGGCTTACCCTGTTTAAAGACGCTAATGATTTTGTTTCTAAGTGTGATTCTTGCCAGAGACAAGGAAATATTAGCAAAAGAAACGAAATGCCACAGAACTTCATCTTAGAAGTAGAAGTGTTTGACGTGTGGGGAATTGACTTCTTGGGACCATTCTCTTCCTCCTATGGAAACCAGTACATCTTGGTTGCTGTCGATTACGTATCCAAGTGGGTTGAGGCATTGGCCTCCCCAAAAAATGACGCCAGGGTAGTTCTAAAAATGTTCAAATCAATCATCTTGCCAAGGTTTGACGTTCCTCGAGTAGTGATCAGCGATGGAGGTTCTCACTTCATCAATAAGGTGTTTGCAAACTTGTTAAAGCATAATAGAGTTAGACACAAGGTCGCGACCCCTTATCATCCTCAGACGAGTGGCCAAGTAGAGATTTCCAACAGGGAGATCAAAAGCATCTTGCAGAAGACAGTGAACACGACTAGGAAGGACTGGTCGACCAAGCTTCACGATGCTCTATGGGCCTATCGGATTGGGTACAAGACACCTTTGGGCACCACTCTATTTCATCTGGTGTATGGAAAATCTTGTCATCTTCCAGTTGAGTTAGAATACAAGGCAGTATGGGCAGTCAAGCAGCTTAACTTTGACATCAAATCGGCCTCTGAACGACGATCCATCCAACTACACGAGCTGGAAGAGATAAGGCACATGGCCTATGAGAGTTCTAATATCTACAAGACACTCACCAAGGCATACCATGACAAGCGAGTCATCTCTAGGAATTTCGCTCCGAATGACCAGGTATTGCTCTTCAACTCTCGTTTGAAATTATTCCCTGGTAAGCTCCGCTCAAGGTGGTCGGGCCCTTTTACCATCAAAGAGGTGCGACAATACGGAACAGTCGTATTGCTGAATCCAACTGGAGGTGAGTTTGTCGTCAATGGCCAGCGGTTAAAACCTTATCTCGCTAACACCGCCATCACAGAGGGCGCTGAGATCCCTCTTGCTGATCCCCCTCAAGCCTAAAGGACACGCACGTCGAGCGAACGACGTTAAACAAAGCGCTTGGTGGGAGGCAACTCACTTGTAAGTGTATATACGTTCTTTTGATTTTCATTTTATTTTCAATTTTACTTTTGTTTTTGTTTTATCATTTTGGTTTTTCTGTAGGAATTTTCGTTACAGTACTTTGGATTCAAATTCAGACATCTGGATCGGTCGGTCTACTACTGGACCGGTCGGTCCATCGTGCTCACATGATCCGTCGAGGCCCCTGGGATCGAGACCGGTCAATCCTCTCCGTCCCGCGAAGTAGCCCGGTCTCTGGAAATAGGACCGGTCGGTCTCCGAATGAGACTGGTCAATCTCATCGTCCCGCGGATCAGGACCATGGGTCAGCCTCGTCCCACATCATCTCGTCCGAGACCGGACGATCCCCATCGTCCCGCGGATCGGATAAGGGTCTGGTCACAAGACCGACCGATCCAGTATCGGAACCGGTCGGTCCAGTGACATGGGTAAGTGAATTTTGCCTTGTCTCGGTCTATTCTAGTTTATTTCACTTAATTTGAACCGAAATTGACCTTATAAACATAAGTAACCCGACCCACACTCCATTATCAGATCAAACTCTCAAAATTTGTCTCGCTCTTTTGTGTTCTTGGTGATTTTCAAAGAAAACATCTTCAAAACCTAACTTCTTGATTTCTCAACCAATTTGAACGTTTCTTGGCTCTAATCCACTTGGTTTTTCGTGCTCTATCTGATTATAGCCTCAATTTGTTCGATCTGCAAGGTATGAAATTGTTATTTGGGTGTCAAAATTCTGGGTTTTTGGGTGTGTTTTTCTCTTTTGATTTTTGAGTTCAATTCGCATGTTTCTCACTCTAAATTGGTTCGTTTTGCAGCCATGGGTCGCACTGGACGTCCACTAGCCACCACTTCGACACCCGAAGATGGCTTGCATGAAGAACATGAGCTATGAACGAAGCGCGTTCACGACAAACCGAGACGTTCGACGAGAGCGGAAAAGGGAAAAGGAATAGCGACCTCCAGTCAACCGGATGCTCCACGATGATCGCGAAGTTCACTTTCCAATTCGAGTGCTCCATGGCCTCGACCGGACGGTAATCCTTTCTCTAGAATTGATACATACCCTTAGTTAGAACAGAGAGGTTTGGTTCGTGAATCGTCTTATGAGAACAAACAGAGAGGAGATGGGTGGGTAAGGTACAATAGCATATGCTATAACGGTCTGTTGAATGTCGAGATGTTGCCTACTAGGGTCTTGTGTCCTCAGATGCTAGAGGAGTTGGGTATTAAGGATGAGGTGCTTGCTGTTCTTAGTCGCATAGGTTTGGGGACAATGGCTACACAACAATATCCTCTGTATCTTGCGCTTGTACGGCAGTTTCTTGCCTCATGTGAGGTCTACTATCCATCCGATAGTAACAGAAAAGCTAGCATGGTCGTCTTTGGTATAAGATCAGGGGGATTACGTACAAGATCTCTTTACATAAATTGTGAGATATTTACGGCTTTGACGAACGTTATCAGAAAGTGGAGTTTCCTAGATGTCATTATTTTCCTCAAGGCGACCGTTTATGGAACTTGATTGGTATGGGTACTGCGACGCCACAGGCCATGAAACTGGCCCTTATCAGAAACCCAATCATCTGCATTGTAGCTAAGGCTCTAGGCACCACTATGTTCTGCAAAGAAGAACCTGGAGCGTTGCGTCTAGATGAGTTGTTCTTGCTGCATCTTAGGATGCCAGAGTTTGTGTCTGAGATTTACACCGAATATCCTCGCGACCAGTACACAAACTACGAGGCAGAATTTGCACATTTCCTGACGGAGAGGAAGTTCAGAGCTCTCGCTGGACTTGGAAAGAAGAAGCAAGAGGTATGTGGGAGTCTCCTAACTCCTATTTTTCTTTTCCATGGGATTTATATGAAGGGCACCGAGATTATCCAGACGCCTGCACTCTTAGACATGCAACACCTTATTCAGAGCCGCTGGATAGTTGTAGGTAAGTGGCAATACTCCGATTTGGATGGGATTCAGTATTCCATTTCGTTACCTAGTGAGCATGCGCCTCTTACTTCCATGGACAACGTGCGATTTTTACCGTCCGCCTCGCCTCAGAGCACAGATCCAGATGCACCTCTGTGGCGCCGAAAGCGCCGCCATGTTAGTAGAGATGTTGACACTGCAGGTACTAGCAGTGGTACTCCTGAGCAGAGGTACCAGCTTCCACCTTACCACGACCAGTTCGCTATATCATCAGTTCGTGACACATGGACTGCACCCGAGCGCACACATTGGCAATACAGAAGTTTTTAGAAGCTTCACAGTATGATGTCTACCATTTGGGGTGCCCTCTCTTGTTCACGAGACACGGATGCAGTTAGAGGATCATGCTATCGAATCAGTTTGTACTAAAACCTTTGTGATATGCATGCATTTCTAGGACCACATGATGTTTGCTAACTTTTCTAACAGTGACTAACCAAAGCAATGGGAAGATTAAAAACGCCCTAGGTGGATCATTGTTACCAGAAGGCTCCCGTCTCCTTGAAAGCTAACGCTGACATTCTTTACTTTGGTCTGTTTTCTTAACTCAGGGAATTCGAAATCGCATAAGAAGTAACAACCACGTTAGGAGTCCTATCCTTTTTTAAACACTATCTTCTCTTCAGGACTCCTAATGGCCAGGCTCACTTTTAGTCTGGTACCACACCCTTACCTTAACCTTTCTTTCAAACCTCATGCATTTTGTCCAAGACATTGACGTGCACTCAAGCGCAAAAACACCGGAGACGTAGTCCGGCCAGCTGATCATTCTAAAGACTTTCTGGTACAAATTATTAAATTTTCTGCTTAGGATTTTTAAGTCTTCATTTCTTTATCTATTTTTCATTTTTTTCTTCATCGCTTGTGCTTAGGAAAAAGGTTAGAACTAATCCAAAAAAAAAAAAAATTGTGCTGAAAGGGATTAGAATAAAACCTGAGATTTTACATTCATATATAATTATGAGCACATTTCGATTTCTTATTTTCCGCATTAGTTCTTTAGATAAGAAGAAAGTTTTCACAAAAAAAAAAAAACATATTGGTTTTGAAGAAAACTTAAGTTTGAAAGGTTGTGCATCATCTTTGGATTTAGTTCTCTTGGGATTTTGTGCCATGACTTGCATTCGGCCGCGACTGAGGTTAGCCTAAATACTTTCATACCACCACTAAAACGCCCAAAACCTTAACCTTTATGCGACGGACATTTTCCCTTAGGTAAGATTTCTGGACCCTGGTATAGAGTCGCTGAGACATAGGAACTTGTATAATACATTTATATACATTTATATATAAGGACATTTCTTAAGAGTGTAAGGCATTTCTTATGGGATGTCCGAGTCAAGTGCTGGCCTTAAATATAAATGTATAGCATGCTTAGGGGTTAAATCGGTCAAGTTGCGATGTCCGCTAATTATAGTAGTATTACTTGCATTTAGTTGCTTGATCGTTGGTGTAGCATTGTTTGATTGAGTGCTGGATTTACTTGTTATTTGTTAGGTCCGGACTCACTAAGTAATCTTAGATTACTTATGATGTTATCTTTTGTGTGCAGGTCTTTAGAGAGTTTAGCGGGTATCGTGATTCTTAGGACCGGCCAGATTAGTTTTCACGGCTATTGTAAAATCTCTAGAATTGAAATGTGGAGTTTTCAAAAAGGGATCCCAAAAGCCGTTTTGATTTAGATAAAGGATTTTCTACTTAAAATTATACCTATAGATCCGGATTTTTATCAATTTATGGGGAGCCACCTGAGATGATCTTGTCCGGATCAACCCAACTCACGGACTGGGAACGGGTTGGCAAGCCTTAGGCCCTAATCCGTGAGGGATGTCCTTGTGTTCGGATGACTCGGGTGAACGGATGTGTTCCGGGATCCTAGGTCGTTTGGGTACGAGTACATCAACGTAGCGTCCCGATTCTTATTTAGTTCTAGGTCGGGATGGGGGCGTTACACACGCGGTCCCAAATCTTCGAGTATGGACCTAAATATCAACTCAAAACGACTCAAAGGACTCTGAAAACTCGTTAAAACCATGATTAGGAAGGTCCAATTTCACGTTATATCAACTCCCCCAAACTTAAATCTTTGTTTGTCCTCAAGTGAAGAAAAACTAGAAATAGATTCAAGGGAGCTATAATAACCAAACTAACCATCGTGAGCTGAATGCAATCCTTTAAGACCCCACAGATGTAATACCAATAACCATGAAAACTCATAAACAGATCAAAAACCAAGATGGTACTTCATCTACTTTGCCAAATACATAGCAATGCTACCATACTCA